>JAPQRP010000005.1:21784548-21809793 GCA_037367295.1 Apogon hyalosoma | reverse complement strand
AACTCCACACAGAAAGGTCCCACCAACTGGTGTTGGAATCAAACCCAGGACCTTCTTGCTGTGAGGCACGAGTGCTATCCACTGCACCACCGTGTCGCCCCATACAGTCTATTTCCTTGGAATATTTGCTGTATTTAATATTAGCTCAAAGTGTGATAAAATATAGATGTAGAAAGAAGAGAAAGAGTATGGAGATCTGAATAGTTTCCTGGAAAGATCTGCCAGGTGCTGCAGGCCATGGAGGGAGGCGACAGAAACAGTCGTGATGTTTGCTAGAGGAGAGGGGGGATTATTTGGAGTTGTAGCTGAACCTTGATCACTCCAGGACCTGTCATTTCATTGTTTTCTGTTTACTGACAGATTGGAAATGATGGAATGAGATGGGAATGTGTGAGTTAGGTTTGTGCTGTCCCCCTCAGTGTCTCCTGTATACTGGGGTTGCGTTGGGTTGTGGCTGTCATCTCTTATTATCTCAAAACTGACATGGTGCTGGTACTGTAGGCGAGTGGCGCAGAACATCAACAAAAAGAAGAGATGAAGAAGGGGAAACTGGGAGAATATGGAGATATGGAGATTTCTGCACTGACTTAGCATCAGTGTAAAGGCAAATATATTCAATAAATTTATTCTATGATGAAAACTAAAATAAGTCAGAAACCACCATCAAAATGTTGACATGACTAAACTCGGGTCATCTACTGCCTCAATACTTAAAAAAGATTAGACATGTAAATATGTGCAGAACCTAACTGTCCAAACCAAAAAACCTGATATTTCCACTGGTTAATGTTAAATTAAAAAAAACCTGACATTAGAATCAACTAAACGTTGACACTGCTAATTTATGAATATGTGCAAAATTAGTAATGACGTTTGTACTGTGATGCAAAATTGATCCGTTTCTAGCTCACTAGTAATCACATGTAGGTCTGTGCAAAATGGGAAAATCTGCTAAATGCAATGACATTGTTTAATATGGCAATAATGATTTGACTGGCAGTATATATTTTTGGTATCAAGATGTACATATTACCTACATGGGTCCTATTTCTATCTGTTTAGACAGACCCCAGTACACTGAGCTGTCTGAGTTTGTAACATGTCATTTTCCTGAATCCAATATAATCACACACAGAAGTGGTTCCTCTATTTTCACTATTTACTTTAGAGGTAGTTGTAACATAAGACTAACTTTATGGAGAGGTCACTGTCCAGAAAGGAACAGATAGGAAATAGATTAGCTATTTAATGTCCACACCTACAAAACAACCTGAAGTATGAACAAAAGACTAACCTTTAGCAAATGCTCCAATCCCCTCATCTATTACCGACTGAGCTGCTAACTTTCTTCCATATCCATGTTACCTGTTTTTATCCTAATATAATTACATTGGTCAGCGGCAGAATTTCTTTACTATCCCTGTGGGGAACATTCAGTCTCTGTATTTCACCTAATACACACATAGTAGGCTAGCATTAGCATTAGGCATTAGCATGTAGCACAATAGAAGCAGCAGGCTGTCATTGAAGACACTCAGGAACCCATTCCAGATCATTTTTCTAGGAAAGAGGTTTACGTATGAGATAAATATACAAAGTTGCTCACATTACCCAAGTTCTCTCCCACATGTGTTGTTTACATCTCGTCTCTCATGAATCTAAAATAATTTTAAACAATATACTACACGAGGGCCTGTAGTGTATACACAACATCTAATCTCAAAAAAATTAACACAAACTGACCAAATGCTGTGAACACATGGCTTATGCATCTAGGACTTCTGCGATGTCTTTGTAACCCTGGTTATGATGTTGTAATAGAGCACAGGTAAATAATAATCAATAATAATAATTAGACCAAGATCAGAAGGCACTAAGTTTTTAAAACTCAGGAATTTGAACATCAATAATGGCACAGACACAATGGGTTTGTGTTTTACTTATGGCCTCTTGTATTACAATTATGTAACACAATTTAAGTTTACAACACTTTGTACAAAAATAAACAATGTGTGAAAAATAACAAACCAAAATAAATAAAGCTGGCAAAAATAAAACCCTCTGTTCCCCAAAATTAGTAATCCTTGTGTTGGATCCTTTTTCCGACCAGTGTCAGTGTTTGGTTTGTCCTACCACACACTTCTGTGAAGAGTCCTGAACAGTTGCTGGAGCTCGGTATCAGTGGTTCAGTGCGGCTCGCCACCCAGTTCACACTGGGAATCTTCTCTAGAATTTGGAACGCTGAAGCTTCACGCGCACCCAGCAGGACGTGCTCACATGGACGACACGACGTGGCTGAAACACCTTTCACAACGTCCGAAAAAAAACCTTGACCTCTGAGTCAATGTAAGAACGTGCTAAAGGTATTCCCCCTCGGGAGATAGGAATTTTCATCAGCCTCTCACGCTGCTCAAGTGGATGGTGATGGAACAGATTTTCTGTATTTCACTGCATGGCGCACAAGGGAATGAGCACTAATTACTTCCATATTGGAGTAGTAGGAAGTTGTCATACCGGAAGGGTGGCACAAATAAGACTCACAGTGATTGGTTGTATTGATTAGCTCATCAAACAGAGCCAGGTAAATTTAAAGAGACACTAGCCCTTTTAAGCAAATTTTAAGAAAATACTACCTGATCTTTCCTCCATTTGTGCATATCATTTTAAAACGATATTTTAACAGTTATTAAAGTATATAGAAATCAATTCTATAATTGAGAATTATGTTATTATTTTAGAGCCAGGACTACGTCTTTACTGCTGTGACAATATATGGTTTTTCAGTCAGTATTAACTACAACACCCAGTAAATTAACATAGTCTGAATCAGTAATAACACAGATCTATACATTCCTGTGGGACTGCTGCTCCTGAAGGTCTTAATGCATCCTTCTTATCCCTGCTTGTCCCTTCAGTCATTTACAGCTGAGCTGATGGAGTTATTTTCTGTCACATTTTGCATTTTGTTCCCTCTTTTGAGAACAGCTGTTATTAATAATGCTGCTGAATGTGTTTCTACATTTTATACCCACCACATGCTGAGGGTGAATGATGCAGAGTTCAGTTGGTTGGATAAGCAGTGGGAGGCCCGTGGAATATGAGTTACGAGATGCTGCTGGTAAATAATCGAGATTTGCAATGCTTTGATATGGCAACATAAATGAAAACAAGCGGTGTAAACAACAACAGAGGGTGGACAAAATAATAACAGACATTATTCTTCTGCAGCAAGGAGAAAAATGTCACCAGTTCTGTTAAGGATACAGAAATTGTGTTTGGGGACGTGGTGCTCAGTCTGTTGTTTATGAAACCTTGTTTTTAATTTCTCAGCGTATGGAGACAAAGTTACCTTGAAACAAGAACATATATTTTTTACCTCTGCAGTCATGAGAGGCAGTTAATGGCATCAGATTGTATAGTATTTAGTATAATTTATGTCTGAGAGTAACTGTTAAACATCTTAAAACTATAGCGTGTTCTACTCTGCACATTCACATAAGTGTTAAGGGTGGGGTTTATGGGTTATGAATATAGGTTTATGGTATGTCTTCATTATTGTTTGTATAGTGATACTATATGATAGTGCTGCACAATTAATCTATTTACAACTATAATGAAAATATCAGCCTATTTAATGATATATTTGTGAAGGAATGCAATTTAAAATGTTTATATTTGGGAGCATTTGGGGACACTGAATTACAGAAATGAGAAAAAGAAAAAAAAAAAAACAATACGAACCTGTCTGTATAGATATAGAATGTTTATTGTCATTATAGAAAACGTACATTGAAACTGAGTGCCACCCACCCAGTACAAAGCTAAAGCAAGAAATAAACTAAACATTTATTTCCTATGTACAAAGATTAAAAAAGTGTAAATATTAAATTTGGTGATAAAGAGTTACATTTTGAGTATTTTTGAAAGTATTTGCTTTTCTGTACATTTCACCAGAAATCTCTAAACTCAATTTTTTTTCTTTTTTTTAAATAACCTAGCAGACTTAAACCAAAATAGCAATCACCATGTCTCTTAAAATCATTTCAATATGAATTTTTCACCCAAACAGGTAGTCCCAGAAGACATACGATGTTTTTTTTTTTCTTTTTTGTACAAATAGAGACTATATCATATCAGTAGTGGTCATATATTTTATTGTCAGTTGCTTTGTTGGTTGCTGCCTCTCAGCTGTGGTGCCTGGAACATATGTAAATCTATTTTGGGAGCTTGTCCAATATTTTTAGGCTCTGCCAGAGTAAGTTTCCCACAGTTCTTTAAAACATGCAACACATACAATACCATGTTATGGAGAGGGACATTAGTTTGTAGTTGTCTTTGACTGGTAATAAGATATTTGTATTTTTTTATACTTTATTTATGCTGCAGGGTCACCACCAGTTAACCTTTGTAGTGCTTTACATCGGGGGGAAACATGACAACGACACATTGCACGCACACACACACTCCTGGCCAATAAATATCTTTCCATAAATGACTGATATTGCATTACTTGAAAAGTAACCTCAAAGAAATAGAACATAACCAGGTCTACATGTTACATTTTTAGCATTTATGTCACTGTGTTTCTCTTGATACAGATTTATTTAATTCATGAAACTGACTGTTTCATCTTCTCTTTGTTTTTGTTACCTCCGCCAAGGAGGTTATTTTTTCTTTGGGGTTTGTTTGTTTGTTTGTCTGTCTGTCTGTTAGCAAGATCACTCAAAAAGTTGTGGAAGGATTTTTGATGAAATTTTCAGGAAATGTTGATACTGGCACATGGAACACATGATAAAATTTTGGTGGTGATCCAGATCACTGTCTAGATCCAGGAATTTTTTTGAAGGATTCTTTATCATTGCGAGATAGGGCCAGTTTCAGTTCAGTTTCAGTTTCAAGGTCCAGGAATTCATTTTAGGAATAAAATAATCATGGCACGAGGGGTGGGGTGAAATGCCTTTGCGGAGGTCTGCACTGTCTGTGCTTTTCTATTTTTTTTATTATTTTTTATTATTTTTTTTTATGACGAAATGTCAGAAAGTTCCAATGATCCAAAAAGTGTTTTCACTCTGTCCAGATCAAACTGAACCAAGGTTTGGTTCGTGTCCAGAGACGATTCCGGTCAGACCACAGACTGATGATTCCACAACAAGGTTTTATTTGAAACGTTGGTCTGAATCAAATGAAACAGGTGTGGAAGCGCCCTTGCTTAGTTGTTCCCAACTCAAGAACTAGAACCAGGACTCAAGACTCAAAAGTTAACCCGATCACCAATCAGCAGATACTAATCTACATATCATACAGAGATGAGTTCTGTTCCAGGTCTCCATCAAATTAATCCAAGTGAACCACAATCAGCAAAGCAAGGAAAGAACAGAAAAGAGACAAAACGGTCTTATATCAGTGAGAGAAACAGAACGGTAATTTGTTTGCGCAGCAGAGCCTTCATTCTGCCATCAGTAACAACTGGCCTTGACTCAAACTAAACACATCAGTGCTCCTCGCTCCCTTGCTGTGTCTGCCCAACAAAACAAAATGCTCTTATCGTACAGAGAAGAGGAGGTAGTTATTAGTGCTCTCTGATGGGTGTCTTGGCCTCAGTCTGGGTTTTCGTTTTCTACTGGCTGATTCAATTACAATAGTGAAGTAGAGTGCTACAGGTGGTGTATGGAAATGTAAATTCCAAAGCGGTTATATGATTTGCTTCAGGTGATGACAGTGTAGAGAAGATACGCACACAAACACACACTGACGCACACTGTGACCACATCTGTGACAGTAGGGGGCGGCAGTTATGTAATTAGACATCAAGTGAATTCTATCTCAGCGGTGCGGTAATAAACAGGCACACAGACAAGAAGGGGGTCAGCTACCTGTGAGGCAGGTCAAACACTCCTGTACATTCATGCCGTCAACGCCATCCGCCCTCTCTATCTCTCGCTCCATCTCGGTAAAACACGCAAAGCTGATGCTCGGGTCTATAAATAACGCTGCGCTGTCAAGCTGTCATGTGGATTAGCGTGTATTGAGTGTATGAGAAGGCCTCGGGACGGCTCCAGGGACAAACACATAAACTAACCATTCAGTTAAATTCACAGCCAGAGATGAACAGGATTAAATTTAAATCAATGCTAAGAACTAACATTGTGTAAGGAATTAATGAAGTATTGTTAATTTAAAGAAATGTGTTTATTAATTTCAACATGCCCCTCTAAATGAAATACCAAATAATATAAACGTCTATTTCTAAAGAACAGTAACAGAATACATTTTTCAAAAGTAATAAAAAATAATAATTTTAATTTATTTTCTACTTATTTTATAAATAAACAAAATGTGCAGATGATGCCTCAGACGTGAGTAACCATGACCATGAAAAGGCATAAAATCAAAGACCTCTGTGGCATCACTTGTACCAGTCTCAAAGCTGAGGTGGGTTGCCAGTAAAACATTGATGATTACATCAAGTCAAATGTGTCACTCTTTACTTTTTGGGGCTGTTTTGTCACTCTGCAGTTTTACTTCTGGTGCAAGTATTCACGCTGTTTCTTCACATAGGCTTCAAAATGTCTGATATGATTTTTTTTTTTCCTTAGGGAATCATCTGTGGGAAATTTCTGTTATCTTTTTACTCAATTTTTAATTATCTTTTTGAAAACACTGCTTCTTTTGACAGTGGACAAAAAACTAATGTTCTTGCACAAATACACATATTTTAATACAAAAAACGAAATATTCCAATGGAAATTCTTCAAGCTTTCAGGGTATGGAAGAGCCCAAATAGATCATTGAGTGTCTGAGGGCAGATATGAGCACATATGTGTTCACAAGAACCCACAGAGATGTGGACAAAAAGCACACTCTTGTACAGTGTTTGGACTTGACATTGTAAATCAATACACTCTGATCAATACCGCTGGCTTCTTTCACTTCACACACACCAGCTGCTACTAAGATGATGCCAGTGGCACAGAGAGAACTTCGTGTTGTTGCTGGATAGCTTTCAAAAAGCGTTTGGGTTAGCAAGTCTACATTAAAGTCTCACCTGAGTACTCACTGGTGGTTTCTTGTTACTCATCGTTTCCCTGCAGAGGTGTTTTTGTTCTTTGCTCTGTTTAGTCGCTTTATTCTTCTTCATGCTTTCCATCACTGTGTAAGCCTTTCACAGCCACTGCCCAAGGCTGCATCCATCAAAGCAGTCAGGCACCACAGCCAATTGATTCCCTAATCGAATATCATTATTACCAGCAATTAGCTTACACTATGACTTCAGTTAAAATCACTAATTAACAAATGCAGGCTCAAGTGTGTACTGGAAAGACAAAAGTGTGTGTACCGGTACAAATCTACACATGGTGAGATTTCGAGGCTCCTATTAATCACTTTCGAGTCACCGTGGCGTTTGACGCAGCATTCACTGTAGCGATGGGGGCCCACCTGTTTGTGTCTTATGCTCGTTCAGCAGATGGTCGACCCAAGGCGTGGTGTGAGCTAATTGCTGTTGATTCATACACAACATCCAGCAAGGATTTTTAATGGAGACATGCTTTTTTACTGAGCAAAGAGGAGGGGTTGGTGGGTCATTTGGGAGATACAATCTCACATGCTGTGAGATTTTGTACCGATAACTGGCATTTATTATTAGCTCTGTTAGTATTCTGGGTTTTTATCAAAAAATTTTTGCAATAATTTGCAAACATGTTGTCAACAGCATGCCACTATCTACTGCCAACATTTATGATATCAGTACAACATATTACATGTTAAGAGACTTTGGCTGTTTCTTTTAAGTGGCTTCTCGGCAGCAGTTTTACTTTTACTAATTAAGTCTCATACACTCATATTTAACCACAAGAGTGATTCTCACATAGTATGACTGATACTTAAAATGGCTGCCACTGAGACAGAACATGTGTTGTTAAATGGAACAACTGATGGTTCCCTTAGTCCACATATTTAGATATAAACTATATTAGTGAAATCTTCTCTAAAGAGCCTCACAATAATAACTAAGTGGAAAATACAGCACTGGAAGTAGGGCTGGACAGTATTTTAAAATAATTGGGTTAATTTGAGTTTTTATTTTGGAACAATGTGAAAAATGCTTGATGATAGAATTTACTTAGGCTTGGTGATAACCTAAGTATCACAAACCCGTTAGTCTTTCCGTGATTATGCACCTAAATCACTCCCTTCACGGTGAACAACTTCGAAGCTGACTCCATCACAAGCAGTCTGTTTGTTTGCATACCAAACCAAAACCAAACCGTCACTTGGGCCTTTTCGAAATTCCACACAGCCACAGCAGCAAGAAGCTAAATTTCCATGTTTGTTGGTACTGCAGCCATACACACCCTGGAACACCAGAGGACTTCAAAAAAAAAAAAAAAAAAAACTCTGACATAAGGAAGAAAGGATGGAGGCGACCTCAGTAATTCGTGGTGAGCCAAATGTCAGCTGGGCGGGGGGGGTGGAGGGGATGCTTTTAGCTCAACAGCGGAGGTCTGGGATGGTGGTTGGAGACCTGTGAGAGCAGTCATGGTTGGTGGGTGTCTGCTGAGGTCTTTGTTAAAGCCCATTCTCTCCCTGACGGCGGGGGGAAGCGGAGAGCATTGGAGGCCAGGCAACGAGACAGAGAAGAAATCAATGGAGCTGCTGGAGACCATCTTCCAGCTCGGCACGACGCTCACACTCACACTGCACTCAAAGCTTTCTCCTGCTCTCTATACCTCAGCTTGACCCCTTCTTTCCCTTTTATTTCCACTCTCCATCTAACAGTGTGTCTCACTTTCTGCCGTCCTGAGCCAGTGTCTGTCTCCTTCCTACATGCTCCACCTTTTTTCCCTCGATGGTATTACTTTGTGAGTAACACAGCTCATGTACTGGATGTTTGCCTGTTTGGAACCAGAAATCTGTGAATAATAACTGGTGAGCTTCTTATTGGAGAAGAATAATGCAATCGCTACCACAGCTTCATACGATGCCTGTTTTTGTACGCGGCTACAATTGCCCACAGCTATCATCTATTGTTTTAGACATTTAATTGGAAACACAAAAGCAGCCCACGCTTCTGCTAATACACACAGTGCATCCAGCCCCCGGAGATCTAACCAAGATACATTTACAGTCTTTCCCACAGGAGAGCAGGAGAAACAGGGCCGCTCAACCTCCATCTGTCTCACTTGTAAGGCCTCTAAGCTTGGGGATATAACACTTTTCTCCTCGATAAACAAGATAAACAAGGTGTGGGCCACTAAGCAGTGCTCCCTGCTAAAGACCTCCAGATGCAACTGACCACCACCTATCTGACTGAATATCAATAACACTACTTTTTTTTTTTTTTTTTTTTTTTACGCTCTGCATCCTCCTTTTCGAGACCATTAATCTGGCTGTTCCGCTGAGGTAAAGTAAAAAACTCAGTGCCTTAAGGATGGATACAATATCTTTGCCCCCTGTAAGTTCACTTGTCAAGAATAATGCATGAAGGTGCAAAGTGCATTTGATAGCACCACTTGGGGTGAAACCAACCACTCTATATCTCCACTTAATATAATAACTGCTCACACTGTGAGAAAATGCATGAAAAACTATAATCAGTTTGTTATTTAAGTAAAGAAAACCAAGAGCATTTTGCAGTAAGGCTTGATACACTAAGAATAGCAGACTTTAAGTATTAGAAATGAGAACTGGTTATGAATCACAGCACTTTAGAAAAATAAATCTAATACAGAAAAATACACAGCTAATTTTGCTATATTAAGCTTTAGCATCCAAGAGGTTACAACATGATCATACTTTTTCATCTCTCTTTTAAAATCTACACTGCGTTTTCAGAGCCACACAGACGAAATTAATTTAAAGAAAAAATACCTAAGATCTCATTTGTTTTTGACCATGATTTTTATTTGTTAATACATTGGACAGATAGAAGCAGCAGTAACACCTGATAACATCCTTCCTTTTTACTATAGCCTACAGGAAAGTAATCATTCTCTTAAATCTCTATATATAATATTCAGAATTATATTTAAGCACATAAAGTCATACTATGAGTAATATGAAAGGATGATTTATTCGGTTTAATGATGTATTCTCTGATGACAAGGCTATCACAGCAGTACGCTGATAAAGAACACAACTGCTTTAAGTGGAGTTATTGGGATTAGCCCATTAGCTAAATCAGCTAATTACATGGAGATTTTCTTACCGTTCCTCCAGCTAATTAATTGGTATAACTACCACCACTGTGTTCAGGAAACAGGCCTCTCAGAGCAGATGAGGTAAAATGAAAAAAAAAAAAAAAAAGAAATAAATCTACACAGGGAACATCTACGTGTACTTGAATGTTACAGAAAAGAACATTTTTATCCACCTTTTCTTTGGGTTGTAGTCCCTTAAAGGCAAGTAGATCAACCTCTTAATTTTTCCTGCCAATAAAAGGGCGACAGAAGACAGGTTGGGAATGGTGCACTATTAATGTCTGGTGTGTAAATTAATTACCAGCACAGTATCTTTAGTTTACTGAAAGGTGAGTCAGCTACAGCATTAACAAAACATTGCTGACAAAATATGTTATTTGTTAACCCTGTAAAGCCTGAACCATTAGATCACTGACAGAAAATTCCAGTTTTTTGAAACTGGAGCTTTTATTGGCATTTTTTTTTCAAGTATCAATTTCCATTTATGATTTTCAATTTTGTATCATATTTGATACATTGGGTGTCAATGCTCAAATATTATTATTTTTATACAAAAAAACATAACATAAACATGTCTAACAAATTGCTAATTCCTTTTCAAAACTGGCAAAGTTGTTCATCCAGACAATATTGTAGTGTCACTGGAAAGGCGTCTGGTGAACTTCTTCCTCCCCCATGGTGGATTATCTGTGTATTGCATGCTGGGGCGCTAGTAAGGGGGGGTAAACATGACAAATTCACATAGAAATCAGGAGTCGGACGTTGAAAGAATGCAAAGTTTCACTTTTGTTTTTTGGCAGCGCAAGCTACGTTAGTTATGGATCACACCCCTACGTATTTACCCACATGCACTCCCATGTATTCAACACCCACCACCACCCCCCGCTCTGCCCAGCAAAACTGGTAGCAGCACCCCAGATTGCATGTATCTAATTATATACATCAGGTTTTTCAAGACAAAAAATATCACTCCAATCATGTTGAGGGCTTCAAAACTCATGTATCAAATATGATACGTTCAGTGTTATAGGGTTAATGATGCCTGTGTTGAATTATATACTGAGTAAAATTATCTCAAAGTTTGTTGTACTAAATATGCGTATTCACTTCCAAAAAAAGGACATATGGGCAGGATAAGAAATGAACAGGAAGTGTTTAGTGCATACTTGGCTCTAATAGTTGATGCAGAACCAGGAAGGACAAAAGATGCAGTTTGTAAAGAGAGGAGGAAAAAAATAAGAAGGATTTTAACCGTTGACGGATGAGACAATACTACAACAACAGTACAAGGGATAACAGTAGGGGACACTGAGTGCACCAACAATACAGTTTCCTGACCTGCTCCGAAGGCAGCGCCATCATCCAGGTGTAACCGTCCACTTCCACTCTCACGACATCAGTGTCCAACCTTGAAGGCACTCAAACTGTAAAGTGACAGTCGTAACACTGCTGGCTTTTAACCAGAACCTTGCCACAGGTTCCTAATCCTGTAAATCATTTAACTCTGTGGGACCATAAGTTATAAAAACAAACAAAAACAAACAAAAAAAAAAAGGACACTACTTTATTGGAGCAGTATTTAATGAACCCAAGACCCAAGACAACGCCAGCAGATAAAAGAACAACTGAAGAAAAGCTGAGATGCAGCAGCAGTGGAAGAAGGTTTCATAATGTTTACATACACAGGTCCATAATTTGTCACCTGACACAAATGTTATTTCGCCTCTGAATTTGAAATGAATAAGGATGTGACTAGTGTGGACTTTCAGCTCATATTTACAACAATTTTAGTTTGTCCAATTACTTTTGAGCCTCTGAAAATGGAGGGATTACATTGGCTGCAATTCCTATATGGTTGAAACAATATTTTGTTGAATTAAAGCTTAAAGTCCACACTTCAGTCACATCTTGACTGTTTCATTTCGACTCCACTACAATGTGCTGAGGTACAATATTTGTGTCACTGTCCAAATACTTATGGACCTGATTGTAAGTACTACTACTACTTTGTCACATACTGCACTTTAAGTAAAAGTAATAAAATATTGTCAGCAAAACTATACTGAAAAGTAAAGGTAAGTAGTCACTTTAAAATTAAAATAGTACCTGCTGAGTGTTTACTATTTATGAATGATTTAATAGTGAGGATTTAATTAACATATGACTGAGTTAATGCCAATGACCCATGTGAGGCCCCTGCAACCTTTGACTAATTCTACTGATTTTACCCTTGAATCCAATTCAGATGTAATGAAATCCCCTCGGAGCTTTCACTTCAATATGAAACACATAAAACATGCAATGAAAAACATAAAGTTAAAGGTCAGGGCTCACCAAGTTATACAGTTAATGAAAACTAACACTAAAAATAACTGAAATAAATCATTTCAAGGTGAGTTCAATACAGAAGATTCACACGTATGTTTACTTAACTAAACCATGAGATGATGAGTGAACTGAAATGACTGAACCTACTCATGAAAATATGAATGGACCAAACTGTGAGAAGATTATTAGAACCTGGTTCATTTTAGAATTGATTTTAAGATTTTACTGTTTGTTTTTCAGTCACTACATGGGTTGGCGCCTTCTTATCGTTCTGATCTTTTAACTGTGGACACTCCGTCCTTCTCACTGACTGAGGTCAGCTGATCAGTTGCTCCTGGTTGTTCCAAGGTCCAGACTGAAGCACAGAGGTGAGCAGGCCTTTTCTGTAATTGCTCCTAAACTATGGAACAGCCTCTCTCTCCATATAAGGACCTCATCTATAGTTGATACTTTTAAAACTGGCTTAAAAACCCATTTTTACTTCATTTTATTTTATTTTACTTGTGTAATTTTTTTTTCTATTTGTGCTTTGAATCTGTACAGCACTTCGGTCTACATCTGTTGTTTTTAAATGTGCTACGTAAATACAGTTGACTTGACTTACCTTTCTTTAACCAGGAAAAAGCTCACTGAGATTAAAAATCTCTTTTTCAAGAGTGTCCTGGCCATGACCCCTGCCCCCCCCTTTTTTTTTTTTTTAATTAACTTATTTATTTATTTTTCCCTCTCTTCTCCCTCCCCTTTTTACCCCAAGGATATATATTTGATAACCAATGACCTCTAACTCTATGGGTGGGTGGGCGGATGTTAAGTGGGTTTGGGGTATGGAGTGAGTCTTGGCCACTGGGTGGGTAGGTGGGTGGATAGACTGGGATGGGAATGACTCAATGTGTCAATGCACCTGAGGGAAATGGACCTCTGTACTTTGGGGATGACTGCATACTGTACATGTAAAATGTCATGATGTACTGTATTCCTCCAAACTGAGGGACGATTCTTTTCTTTTTCTAAAATCAATAAATATATTGACAAAAAAGTATCTCAAAGCAGAACCTGATTCTATCAATTAGAAAAGCATTTACAACCCGATTTATCCTTTTCCCATTCATTTAAAATGACTCTGAATGTATTAGAAGAGACCAGTTCCTTTAGTTTTATCTCCTTCTGTAGGTTGTTCCAGGCAGTGGGAGTAGAAGATTTAAAAGCTTTCTTTCCCAGTTCTGTTCTGACTTTTGGAACTTGTGATGATAGAGTGATGATAGAGTCTTTTGGAAGATGATGATAGAGTTGAACCGCAACTGAACTCACCCGCAAGGAGACAAGGATGATGGTAGAACCTAACCGCAAGAAGAAGACAATTGAAGAAAACTGCCAAAACACAGTAACTGAACCAAACTGCAGGAAGATTTGTGCTGTAATCTGTGTTGTTCTGGGAGCTACTTGTTTTTGGCTGAAGCCGGCTACATTTCTATGCTAACAGTAGCTTGATGCCGAGTCACAATGTAATATGAGCTAAAACAAAAAAGAAGCACAAACAGATTTCTAGGTTGCTTAAGAATAAAACTACTTTGCACAATAAGGGACTTTTAATAAAAAAAATATGTGATGTTGTGGTTTTTTTTTTTGTCCTGCAATTTTCTGTTTTTAAGCCAAGGCTTTCCTTATAATACCTGCATACTAAGGGACCATCAAGCGCAGGAGTATCCACATTTTTTTATTGTATGGGTGTTTCATCCAAATGGAACCATCACTTTTGCAAGCCTGAACATGCTAATTTTTGAAATTGCGCCGTAGAGTGTACAAATCTCAATACGCCACCCTTGCATTTTCATATTTACAACCTTTTCTGAAACAGCGACACCATAGACACCACTTCCTTATCCTCCATGCACCATCTTCTTCTTCTTGTGTTTGTTTACATGAGTTCTACGCACATGCTCTAGGTCTTCTTCCCCAATTATGTATATTTCTGTGGCAGCATTACAGCGCCACTTACAGGCCTGGCATATATACTAGTGTTTAAGTGATTTTGTACAGACACATTTCTTGAGATGATGCAGTTTATGGAAAACTTTTTTTAAACAAAAACATTTTCTTCTCAATGTAGACAAGGCCCAAGACTGCACTATTAATCAAAGTCCATCCGTCCATCCATCCATCCATCCATCCATCCATCCATCCATCCATTTATTTTCTGGTTGCAGGGGTGCCACAGTCTATCCCAGCTACTTTCATTCATTCATTCATTCATTCATTCATTCACTTCATTTCATTTATTCATTTATTTCAAGTATTCCACAGAATACATGCAAGTTCAGAATTTCAAATGAATTCATTTACACTTGAAAAGGAGTGGGAAGAAGAAAACTCATTTAATCCCACCCCCATTTCTTATCATCAATAACTTAACATAAGGGTCAAAACACAGTTATTTGAAATCTCTCTGACGGGACATTTTAGAGACAATTTGACAGATTAGCGTTGCTAAATGACCCACATTTTTACTTTTAAATTAATTTTTGCTTTAGTTGGACCATAAGGGATTATCCAAAACAAGGAGCTACTTCATACTGAAATAAATGCTGGAATGGCAATCAATTAAAGTTTGCTGTCTGATGGGACATTACTGTGTTTTGACCCATAATCAGATTTTACATACTCCTGTCTTTCGATTTCAAACCAGGACAATGAACTAATAGACCTATATCAGGTTAGAATAAACTCATTCAACAGTATTTACATTATAAAACCAAAATATTTATGAAAATAGAAACAAAGTACATTCATGGTGGTGTTATAATAATATAATAATTACATACCAACAATGGTAAGAAAATTACCATACCACTAATGATAAAGAACAGCACATACCAGCAAATCAACATTGGGTGAGGGCGGTGTCCACCCCGGATGTGTTCATTACAGCGCTAATGTATACAGACAAACAACCATTCACTCTCATGTTACCGGCTACACTTGTAACTTGAAAAATAAATGCAAATAAAAACTAGTGAAAATTTCCAAAAATAGGCAGCTCAAGTACAGGCCAATGATGCTGGAAACACCATTTCTGTATAAATCTATCATCAAGAATTGTCTGCTCAAAAGACTGAAATGTCCTTCATCTATTTACACATTGACAGTATGCTATATCTATACACTAAGCTGCAGAACTGACATTTCCTTCCAGTGGTAAGTATTGTTATCCTCAGCCATGAAAAGCTATTTATGACAAACACAAAAAGAAAACAATTATCCTTGGGTGTGTCTGGATGTGTAGACGTAGAGAGATGACTGAGGCATAGAAATTCTGCCGGACAGACTTATACGAGCATTAACAAATAGTGTAAATAGACAGAAGCAGGGCATGAGAGAGTTAAATTCACTCTCACAGACTGGTTCACAGGTGTGGGTGGGTGGAAGAGGAGGAAAGAATGAGGGAGAGAAGGGGCGGAAAACAAAATTCAAATGTCTGGGTTTTCACACCGTTAATTTAGCCCTGCAGAGCCCCATCGCACCATTCTCTCACTCTTCCTCGCTACTGTCGGAAACATGCTAATTAGGGAAGCCGACTGACGTGAGCGAGGTTTAAAGGGTAATTAGCATAAAAATCCTACATGCTGTATTTTTACTTTCTCTAATCAACACCCTCACACGTACACATTTTTCAGATGTGAGAAAAAGCGGTTTGACGCAATTAAAATGAAAATTAGCATCCAGGGGAAGGGAGGGAACATGGAGACAAAATGTTCTCCCCTTGCTTTTCTTTGTTTTTATCGCCAATGCACTTTTTTAAGACTCTGAAGAAATATAAACGGCAGATAATGTAATTGTTTTTACAAATAGAAGACATGTCGAGTGATGGGAATGCGGCGTTCTCTCTCTCCAGTTGCAATCTTGTTCACTATTAGTAACTGACAATCGTATCTTTTCCACTCAGGATCGTTGATTTACTGTACTCTGGAAGGTGATTATTTTTTCCTTCATGCAGTCTCTGGTGCTATTTGGGCAAAAAAAAAAAAAGGATTTTGTAGATAAAATGATGATTGCAGAAATGCTGACTACCACTTCAGCTGAAGTGGTACTTGTGGAACATCGAAACAGTATAAGTGCTTTATAAACACGTTGTAAATGCCAGATAATTAGTGTGGTCAGAGTAAACACCATGAGCAAAAAATGACATGGCTTTGAATATCAACAGCACAGTGGTATTATACTGAACTGTTTGGTACTTTAGTTTTGTTTTTGGTTTGATTGTCACCTCCTTTGCTTGTAAAGTTTTGTTTGTTTGTTTAATAATCTACTTGTTTTTTGTGGCAATGAAGTTCATATGACTCACACCACACAGGATTTCACATTTGAATGCTGCGTGAAGGAAAAAAAAAAACAAGCCTGCATTTGGATTTCTTGCACACTAACTGTTGCCATTCAGATATTTCCCATTTCTTTCCAGTTTGCTTATGAAAAAAAAGAAAAAACAAAACACATCTCTATACAGTCACTTGTGGATTTTCAAAGCATTCAGCAAAGCTGTGCAATTAATTGTTTATTTTTTCAGACAAGCATAGGGTATGTTTGTTTTACCTTGTATGAAAAATGTAAAGAGTATTAAATAAGAAGATAAAATGAACCTAATCAAACTATTGCGTTCAGAAAAGGCTGACTTAGAGATGCATGGTTCTCACAAGACAATGACACAACAAACATGAGGACCTTAAATAACTGTTTCCCGGTTAAAATAGGTGAAAATAATATGGTATATGACTGCATTCTTTATTTTATGTAGTACAGGAGTGTCTGAAAGAAATGACGTATGTGAAATGCAGATGAAAGGAAATAGACATAAAAAATAAAGGTTGTAACAGTAAGGTTGTAAAATGACTTCAAAGATATAAGACAAGCAAAAACAAGAAAAACAGGATTAGAATGATGTACCAAGGTGTAAAAGATGTAACAAAATGAAAACAACATAAGTAAACCCATCACAAGATGCAAACAAAGTATTTGAAAAAAATTCAACAGGATTTAAAAAACATAAAAGTCATAACAAAATGAAAATGATTTTCAGAAAGATGACTTTCAACTACAACTCAGTAAACTACAGAGTAAAATTTTAGTTATTACAGCTATTCAATATGTATTTTTGTATATTTGTGTCCCAAGGAGATATAAAGCTGGTGCCATGTATACACATAGTTGGGTAAATGAACGGGAAAAACGGATATTTTCTCATGCATTTCTGCTGATGATCCTCATAAAAACTCTGGTTTAGGTCACTAAAAACAATTATTTCTGAAAAATCTGGCCAAAGTGGAGATTTTGGAAAACTCTGGTAAACTTTGGAAAAGATTTAGTGTCGCAAAAATGCATCAATATCATGTGTGAAACCATCATCCTAACCCTAACACAATGACAGTGCTCTGCATTGCATGTATGTGGGTTTGTGTAGATGAAAACTTTTCTGAAAATTATCTGGAATGTGTGATGTTATTATTGAAAAGGGAGGTGGGGACATATCGGTTCTATAAATACCCGGCTACATGTAAACATGGCCTGAGTTTCTGAGTCTGACAGAGATTGAGAACTGCTGTTATAGAATATGATGTTTCACAGTATATAAAACCATGACTAATAGATAAAGTAGATTCAATGGGCTCAAACTTAAACATCTATAGGAATAAATCCAACATTTACAATAATGCCCAATTTGAAAACATAATTCTAAAAAGATATACAAGGACCATTTTGCTTCAGTGACTACTTTTCATACTAAATATATTTTGTTGATAATACTTCACTTTTACATAACCTTTACTTAATTAACATTGTTTATTCAGATTTTTTTTTCCACCATGGCATTAGTTCTTTCAATGTAAGAAAGGATATAAAGACTGTTTATACTGCTGTATGTTAATAGCACAAAATGAGATGGTTTACTTTCATCATACTTTGAAAAGCTCAGATAGTGTAAATGAAACTTAAATGAACTGCATTTTAGTATTATCCTACATTCTGCAGTATATGAGTGCATCTGTATCACTGTAAAATATGGTAATTAAATGGGTAACAAAGATGCAGCATACAGTATCATTACTAGTGTTTTTGTCTTACTCTTTGATTTGTTCATGTTACCCTACGAAGAAACACAAGGAGAGGAGTGAGTTCTTGACCTTGGTTGGAGGTCTAAGTCCCATGTCTGAGCACCATATTGCCCCACACCTGGGATGCCCGGGGGGGAGGGGGGACACCAGCCACCCCTTGGAGCTCTGCAGATGGACTGGAGCTGCAGCCCAGAGAAAAGATTTGCCTGAATGAAAATAAAGGAGTATGGAAGATGCTGTCAGATGCCTTTAGGGATCCATATGCTCTGCTGACTCAAGCCAATGAAACCAATGGTTGTGATTGGTTAAGAAGTAGGCCAGCCTGGGTCAGTTAGCCGTCCACGAGAGCAGTGAGGAAGAACTCTGGGGGCATGCCTAAAATCATTAAGAGTAAAAACTACACTATACACTACCAGAGCAACCGCTGTATGCAGTTCCTCTCCAGTTACAGCACAGTAGGACATTTTCTTTCATAAGGTACGACTCAAACTGCTGAAGGTGAAGGTGAGCAACAACCAGTTCTGTTATAAACTTAAAGTGTTGGTTCAGCTTGTCCAAGGGTATTCTTTACATTATGTGGGTTTTGCCATAACACCAGTCTTATCCATCTCCTGCGGGTACTTGTGCTGACCTTGATCTACTGTCGCTCATACACCTGGATCTGATGTTTCAGGTGTATTATAATAAACAAAGCAATAACTGACTTCTACAAAATAGGGTGGGAACCTATCCAACCAAACTCTTCATTTTCCCTGTCTACGCACTACATGGAAGGACATAAAGAGGAATGTTTTTTAAAATCTTAGTGTGGGAGAGAGTTTTTGCAACCTGAAATGCTGTTTACATGTGAATGAGAAGCCCAAATGAAGAGAAAAATATCCAGTCGACTGAATTTTTAATCTTTGCAAACTTTCACTACATCAGTTTCTCAACAGGGTCGGTACTGCCCCCCAGGGGGCGTTGGGACAAAGTTGGGGCATGTTTGGAACAAGAAAGCTGAGAGGGGGGTGCTGAGACAGAAAGGGGGGGGCTTTTTAAGTATCAATATCAACCAGCATGTTACGTTAATGGTGAATTACACCCCCCCCCAGTCTTCTATGTTAAGGTCCGTCACGGTATTACAGAGAACTCCCCGACCCCCGACCAACGGAGGTTTTGGAGGGGGTGATGGATGTGGGGGGCAGAGGGGTGGGGGTACCTACACTACCTCTATCTATATAAGCCAAACAGACCCATTCACACACACCCATTCGCATTTTTTTTTCAAGGGGGGGTGGATGTCAGAACGGTCATGATGACATGAGGGGGCATTTGTTCAAAAAAGAGTGAGAAACAATGTTCTACACCAAAACAAATGTATGAAATTTATGAGACACAGAAAGTACTGAGTGTTTACACATTCATATGCACATCTACAGATGTCAGAATGACACATAGTTTCAGTAAGAAACTTTGACTTGCCACGCTTTCATTTTTAGGCATCACATTTGGCATTTAGTCCTTTGCTAACTTTGCTTCTTGGACAAAAAGTAGAGCTGGGGAGGTGCAAGGTATCATGAGAACACTAATGCTACCTCTAATTTGCTGAAATCATGAAACAGCAGTCACATAAACTTTAGAGGAAGTTACTCTAAAAAGTAACTTGTCAACCACAACTACTGTCAGGAAAGTCGTTTTTTTTTTTTTGTTTTTTTTGTTTTTTTTAAGCCAGCATTAGCTTTTCTTTCAAGTATGTTTGCCATCCCTTGATTGTACTCCCATGTTGTGTATTTGTTCACTGATGACTGTCAGGAAAATCATTCTTATTCACCAATCACAAAAATAATTTTTCCAGTTAAAGCAAAATCACTGCAAACATGAAAAACAGCACAAGCCACACTAACTTACTGAAGATTATCAGTATCATCAGTCCTAATGAGGGTTATCTTTCCATAAGGTGTTAATGTTAAAGCAAAGTCGTAGTTTTCCACTCATTTTTATACTGATTTGTTTCAGACTTTTTATTTTTTGTTCATCAGATGACAAGCCTCAACATTCCATGCACAATAAAAAACAGAAAGTTGTCAGACTCCTAAGTGAAGAACAAGGTGTTACTAATGCTGACGATGACACAATGTAGAACACAGTGCAGGCAGTTGCTAGGACAATTATCACCCTCTTATTTCAGTGTTGGAGGTGTGAGACCTGCCTACCCAATCGTCATGGTGATGTCACCGTAACCACGGCGACTCCACACATAGGGCTGAGGCTTTGCCAAACCCACCAGGGGAGTATGGGGGCTGCTTGTTACGTTGCCATAAGCCCTGCTCCCCCTTCTTCCAAATGCCACCACCCTTGTCTCCCACCACCCGTCTCATCACCCCTTGCTGTTTCCCCTCACAGCTCCCTGCCATCTGTGCTCAGAGAATTACTCCCCATTTGTTTTTTTAATTTAGTTTTTTTTTCCTTTCGTGAGTCTCTCATCCGCTCTTCTTCTCTGTCCTCTGACTTCCAGGATGTTGCCGCAGGGGTTTGCTAAGTCTTTCATGTCAGAGACCCCCCAAACAAGCCCATATCAGTCCTCAGACCCCCAGCATCACCACAATACACAGACACACACACTTTGATAATATTTCATCCAAGGAAGCCATATGGGAGGAACTGTGTTGATTTAGTATTGCATTTCAGGGCTAACTACACTTCACGTTGGGTGTGAAAACTGTGATTACATATCTTACATTCGGTAACTGGAGTCATTTCCACTGAATTAAATTAGTGAATTTGAACTTTTTTTGTGTATTATTGGAAGCCCCACCCCAATTCCCTAACCCAGGGGATCCCAAAACTCCACTTAGGATGCCACTGCAGCTGTGTATAGAAAGAGCAAGAGGGACTTGCAACCAAAAACTAATGTTATTTTCCTCCAAAGGGCTAAATGTAATAATAAGTCCTCAGGCTCTTCTCTGCAGCTGTCAGAAAGATCAAGTTACATCCCCATATGAGCAAGCAGTGTGTATGTGTGTGTGTGTGTGTGTGTGTGTGTGTGTGTGTGTGTGTGTATGCATGTGCATGTGTGTGATTCTGCTGAGAGCACTTAACACACTGAAACTGCCATCTGCATATGACTACATAACCAATTAGGTTCCTAAAATGGAGCCAATGATTGGGATATGGGAATATTGACAAAATGTTGTCTTACCTTATCTTTACCCTTATTGGATCCTATTCTTAATCTGTCATATTTGTTATAATTTTTATTTTATTTCTTAGTGAGACTGTACTTATTATTTGCGAATCACAGCAATGAGTAGATCCAAATAAAAAGTTGCAAAATACATTATTGTCAGGGAATCTTATATTTAAGAAGCAAATTAAAATGGTATCAATTTTATAGTTATAAAGAAACTGAACTCTATAGCCAACATACTCAGACATTGCTAGCCCAGGAGGTATATATTGTTAGCATAGCTAAATACAAAATTAAAATGAAAAACTTCATGAACCTACGTATACCTATCTATGTATTTATTTATTTTTTACTTTTCTGGTATGTCAATATAGATGTGTATGTGCATGTGAAGATGATTAGTGAGGTTAACTGATCCAAGGGACTTGATTTTTCATATATTATGTTGATGGGAAGCTAAACGATAAACTGTTTTGTGGAGAAAGGGTGAGATTAAATAAGTTATACTTCCTCCCACTCCTTTTCGAATATGCAAATGAAGTCATACTTTGTTTTCATGTATATGTTTTTGTTTTTTGTTTGTTTGTTTGTTTTGTTTTCTTATGTTTCATTTACAAGGACTAAGTAAGATTATTTGGTTTTGTTGCATTATCGAAATAAACTAAACTAAACCTAAGAGCTGGTGGAAGTGGCTGAGGAGAGGGCTGTCTGGGCTTCTCTGCTGAGGCAGCTGCCCCAGCAACCCAGACCCGGATAAGCAGAAGACGACAAGTATGAATACAAACTACATGAACACAAAATAATACATCTATACATATATCACTGTTGAATCTGCAGTGACCAGGTAAACTTCAGAATAAGATTCTCTCTACTTCACACTGACGCAGCTCCTGTCTGACAACCATTCTTATTCGAGTGCTGTCACTTTCATACTATCTATCTCTCTGATCCTTTCTCTAACGGCCAGTTAAATAGCTAGTAATGCCTTTTAGCCTGTTAGTGCTGCATGCTTGTGAGCCCAGACAGACTGGGATGGACATATGGAGGGAGTCTGGCAACAGACTCACAGTCCTGATGCCAATGTCCATACACACACCTACACATACATACACACATATCAGCTCTCCTTCATATCTGTTGTCCAGAGCTCTGAGCCCTCCCCTCTTCCTGCTGTCCGATTATCTCAGAACCTGCTCCACCACAAGCATCGTGGGAATTTTGGAACCTCCTTGAAATCCCACTGTCCCTTTCAGCCAAAGGCAGGCATCCAGGACGAAGGCTGGACTACTTTATGTACTCACAAAGAGAGGGAGGATGGGATGGCAGATAAAGGCAAAAGCATGGAGCATAAACCAAGGTTCACAAAACAGTCCAGTGTGGATTGCTTCTCTCCATCACATATTCTGTGTCTTGTCCCTCACATGGACATGAATCAGTGCATTATGTGTGTTATTGTTGCACATGAAAACCATTCCAAGAGTCACAGGTCATTCCTCCCCACAGCCATCAGACTGTATAACATTACACAGTGACCCTCCACCACCCCCATATTACATCATGTATATGTGCAATCACTATGTAAATATGTAAATATCTTTACATTTTATACTGAAATGTTTAGACTTTTAAGAACGCTTATTTCTA
The DNA here is from genome assembly GCA_037367295.1 of Apogon hyalosoma. Classification (NCBI taxonomy): domain Eukaryota; kingdom Metazoa; phylum Chordata; class Actinopteri; order Kurtiformes; family Apogonidae; genus Apogon; species Apogon hyalosoma. The sequence continues at coordinate 21,786,355 of JAPQRP010000005.1, read as the reverse complement.
CCTGCTCTTCTTTTGCACTGGTCTGTTGCATGTTGCTGCTATAAACTGTTAAATTTCCCCATGGTGGGATCAGTAAAGTCTAACCTTATCTTACAAGTTGAGTTCTATGTAAAACAGAGACATATTACTGGGAGTCTAAACTGGGGGTGAAACTGCTGTGTCTATTTTAGTAGAACAGGGTATCATATAATGCTGAATGATACCATTAGTGTACATCATGACACCATTGAGTGTATGTACGGGGGTCACAATATGTCAAGTTAGGTAAATAAAATCATTATATATGTTTTCTTTTTTGTCTTTTTTTGCTGTATTTTGCTGCTTGATACAAAAATAAATTGTGAACACATGAACGCATAGTAAGATAAGATCAGATCAGATAAGATAATCTTTATTGATTCCATAATGGGGAAATTCACTGGTTAATGCAGATAAAATGCAGGAAAAGTAAACTGTGCATACAGCATAAAGATGTGAAAAACAATACAAAAATAATAATAAAACTTTACAGACCATATACATGTCTACATAAGAAGTAAACTTGGCAACGGTGCAGTACACCCTGGACATGTTCATCAGAAGATTGTTATACAGAGACAAACACCCATTAACTCTCACATTCACACCTAGAGGTGATTTAGATTGACCTGAAAACCTACTGAGGTGCATGTCTTTGGACAGCGGGAGGAAACCAGAGTACCCACAGAGAATCCACACAGACATGCAAAGAACATGCAAACTCCACACAGAAAGACTAGTGTCATGGCCTGGCTCAGAGCCATAACAGAAAGGACCAAACACAACAAGAATAGTTAACCAAAAGTTTATTGTAAATGATTAAAAAATCTAAATAATCCAACCAAAAGACAACAACCAAAGCTGAAACCATACCTGGTCAGAGGAACAACCACCTGAAAGAACAAAGGAAACAAAATGTCTTGGGCTGTGCAGCATCATTGCCCAAAATGAGTCAATTGAGAGAGAGCGAGAGAGACAGAGGCTGAACTCCTCCCAGGATTTATAGCCACATAACCACAGGCCCTAGAACTAGAGCAACTAGATAAACCATAGGGAAGAGAAACACTGGGCCACGACACTAGGGTCAAACCTAGGCCGTTCTTGTTGTGAGGAGACAATGCAAACCACCTGGTTTTCAAACTATGATGTGCAACATAATACTGTCAGTTAAATGCCTTAAAATATTTGGAAGGATAGATAGTTTGAATTACTTGAGGTGGAGTTGTACAAAGTACCTCCATAGTCAATGTATTACATGCGGTAGTACACAGAGCAGGTACAGAAACATACCAATTCACTCCTCAGGACAGGGCCTGGAGCAGAAGGGTGTCAAAAATAACATTTCAGCCTCTTAAAGAGCCATACCTGAACAGAAACATACCAGAGGCATTAATGTGTACTTACAGAGAGTCATTCAGATACAGATGAGAAAACGCACAAACAAAACAAATGTCTCTCAACATAGAAAACCAGTGAAAAAAACTCATTAACTAAGTGAGACAATTTTAAGTCATGAAGAAGCCAACAATGACTAGATGCAACAGAATCACTATAAAATGACTAAAATACACTTTCAAACCTAACAATATTAACACTATACACAACCTATAATTTACTACTTGCCCATGTTTTCATCGGTTTTGTGCTTAGTGCTTTGAAACCAATTGCAGAGGATTAACATTTAAGAATAGATGGTTCACACTCTTGCTATTATACAGAATAGAATAGAATAGAATAGAATAGAATAGAATAGAATAGAATAGAATAGAATAGAATAGAATAGAATAGA
>JAPQRP010000005.1:21743216-21762824 GCA_037367295.1 Apogon hyalosoma | reverse complement strand
ACATTTTAACATCTTTATGTGTTTTAACATCTTTTTAAATACATTTTAACATCTGTATGTTTTTTAACATCTCTTTTGACACATCTTAACATCTTTGTGTGTTTTTATCTTTGCCTATTATTACCTGACACGTCTTGAAGGAGCAATGTCTCGCCAACGTTGTGGGGCTTCTCCGGAAACTAATGGAGGAGGTAAGAGAAATTCAACCAGCCCTGTCCTCATTGAAGGCAACAATTTGGACTCATTTTGGTTTTTACTTATTGCCTGGGAAGACTGACTTTGACATGGGCTTCACAGTGTGTAAGGTTTGCAAAATGCAGATTAAGCACTTCAGGAACACCGCAAATGCAGGGGGTCACATCAGCAGGCATCACCCAGAGCTTAAGGACACAGTGCTGAGTCAACCACCAGCGGCAAACCAACGCACACTGCTGTGCTTCATCAAACTCCCTGCCAACTCCGAGAAGGCAAAAAAAAAAACTAGGTCTATCACCTGCTTCATCACCAAAGACTTATAGCCTTATAGTGTGGTGGAGAATGAGGGGTTCATCCACATGTTGCAGGGTTGTACGCTTGGCTTTTTCACTAGGAGCACACGTGCTCCCAAATTAAAAAATTTAGGAGCACAGAAAAAATTTAGGAGCACTATGAATATTCTTGAATAGCACAATTTTATTAACATTAAAACAACACACACACACACACACATTGTAATGCATCATTGGGCCTATTGAGTATTTAAAACACAGAGAACATCCCTGTCTAGGGGTGGGTGATATGGGCAAAAAAAAAAAATCGATTTTTTTTTTTAATTTCCCGATAACGATAATCTGACGTTATCCTTTTAAACATGAATTTCTTTCTTCTTTTTTTTTTTTTTAAATTACAAAAAATGCTATAAAACTCTACTTGCTTACCAGGACATCTATGGATAGACACAGCATTTCAGAACAACAGCTCTTGTTTGTTTTTAAAGTATTTCATACATCTTCTGCAAAACATGGGGGGGTTATGTACGTGGGGTAGGGGCAGTAGTTCTATACGTGGGTGTGCAGTCCATAACTAATGTTACTAACACTGGAATGAAGCAAAAGTGAAACCTACATGCTTTCAACGTCTGACTCCAGCTTCTATTCGTCTATTAAACAGTGGATCTAACATTTTCACACCTTCTAACCTGTATCCACTGGACCCCCTCCACATGAATTTGTCATGTTTACCCCCCCTTTTATGGCATCCCAACTTGCTTATAACGTTATTTTGACTGACATCAGTCAAAATCGAACCATTTCCAGGCTAGTGATATGGACTCACGTCTCACTGTGAAATCATCCTCTCAGACACAGACTCCTACAGATTTCCTCCATGTGAGACCATGTTATGCTTTGGTGCCAACGAGTCACCACTAGACTGAATCCATCTGCTGATTGGCTTCTGAGGCACGGCCAATGAGGACTTTCATGCAGCTCTCCTTGACCATCCATGCACCGTCCGTTTGTTTTCTTTTCGAGACAGTATAAATACTTGATAATGTCAAATTACTCATCATCAACATATTCAATATTATCATAGGCGATATATATCACCCACCTCTATCCCTGTCCCACTGCTTTTTGTAGTCCAGTTGATGTTACCTCAGTGAATACAGTGAAGTGAGGGCTACACTGATAAACCACCACCGTTTGAAATGCAGATGAAGGGCAGGAAGTGTTGCTGCCAAAATCTGTATACAGTATTTTTTGAACAGTTCTCTGTCGAATATAGCACACTTTTAACCCGTAGTAATCAAGTGACAATGGTCAGACACCACCTCTCTGTCACATTTGAAGCATTTTTTTTAAAAAAAAAAGGCAAACAGATATCTTACTTAAATCAAGCTTGATTTATTTTAGGAACAAAATGCGAATGAAAGGAGTGAAATCTGTAGGCTACTTGCATGGGTGCTCCCTTTTGATTTTTTCTACTCGCACCAATCTAGTTTTAGGAGCATATGCGCGTGAAGTAGCAGAGTCACGGTTCGCCATACCATCCCGTAAGTATTTGAGACAGCTGTGCCACAGCTTTACCAAGAAACTAAAAGAAAAGTCACCAGTGCCTTAACCAAAATGACCAGTGACACTAACGTGATGCATGGACATCGAGAGCAACCCAGTCTTTTGTGACATTCACCACTCACTATGTAACTGATACATGGCTGCCTGAATCCTGTGATACCCTACAGATTGAAGCAGAAATCCTTATGAATCAAATCATTTTGAATTGATAGTAATTTTGAATTGAAAATCAATTTTTAATTGAATTGTAGCCCCAAAAACCAGAATCGAATCAAATCATGAGATAGTGAAAGATTTCCACCTCTAATACATTGATTCCTCACATTCAGATGGCAATGCATTCAAGAAACAAGGGCAAGTTATTGCTGAAAGTATGTTAAAAAAATGAGTTCTCATTAAATAATGTGATTTCTAACAGGTGATGGGAACATACAGGTGTATAATGATTTGGTGCAAAAGTAGCATCTGCAAAGGTCTGGTCTTTTAAGCTGATGAGCGGAGGGTCTGCACTGTCAACAAATGACAACATTATTGAAATGGGTAAACCCCATTCTCCTCAAAGAAATGTAACCCACTCCAGGTTAAGTACACTTCGCTCTAGGTTTGTGAGGAGCAGAGTTCAGATGCAAAGAGCCGCACATACACCAAGGATAAGTTACTCTGACTTAAGTTAGAAAATTGTATGACCAAATATTGTACATACATTAATACATACAAAAAACTGGGACCTTTTTGGACAAAAATAAAAAATAAAATAAATTGTCCTGTAAGTTGAAGTTGTTGAGTTGTGCTTCCTTGGACTTGTATGGAGCAAAGTTCTTTCCAATCCTTGGTTTAAGCGTAAAGTCAAGTGTCAAACAGTCAGTTAACTAAGTTAAGGTCACATGAGTGGATATACAAAGTTGGACCAGTGGAGTGACTGGTACAATCCTACCATAAGACAGATAGGGCATCCGACTCTTCAGTGGACAGGATTCAGTTCAGAAAATCAGTCTGGGTTGGCTCACCATTGATTGAGATCGGTGAATTTTCAAGGAGTTTCAAATCCAACCAAAAACTTGACCTGCATTTACAACCAGGTTATAACCTTTTGTAAAACATCATAACTCCATCATTATATGCAGGTTACTTTTCATATTCATCTATCAAATGCAAACATATTCATGTGACAACATATTCACATCATAAATTCCTGGCCAGTGTATCACATTACTTTAATGTAACTGCTTCAAAATGCTGAAAAGTAATGAATACTGTTTAGTTAAACCAAATAAAGTAATCAGATAGAATACTTTAGACTGATATAAGAAGTTAGAATATTTCTGTTAACTGCAAAAACCTTACAACTGCACCAAAATAAAATTCCCACAGTGTTAGCATAAAGCATTTGTATAAACATTTTCTATTAACACTTTTTATGCATCTAACACATAAAACATAAACCTGAATCTTCAGTAACACATTTTAACTTTTCCTTCCCTCAGAAGTGGAAATTAATTTCAACAAAATGCTTTCTATTACACACTACAACTTTAAATTTACAGAATGTGATAAAGTAATAACAAAAACAAACATTTCACATCTTTATCAAAGTATTTCTTAAGCACAAGTTCAACTAATTAAGACATGAGCGATTCAAACCGCTAACACATTGAATTAACAGCTAGCTTACCGAGACAAGGCTGAAAAAGGGAAAACTCGACGTTTTCAGCGATTAACAGCATTCACACTGTCACAGTTCTTCTGTTACAGGTTCCTTTCCACAAGCCTCAGTGTTTTTATCAACTTTTTCATCACTTTCAACAAAGTTCAGCCTCGTGGAAAACAGTAACACATGGCGCGCACAAAATGTCCGCTTTTCTCCTCTCGTCTGCTTCCATCCACAGGAAACCATTTAGACTGCATCGCGAACTATCAGGGTTTCAAAATAAAAGCACCTATATGTAAATTACAAGTAAAGGTTTTACTTTATCAAAATGATGTTTTTAAAGACAACTTACTTCCTATGAACTTTCTAATCAAAATGATGACAATCTAATATTATTTCTATTTTTAACCCTATTTATTTGCTGGGTTACAGAAAGATATGAGGGGAATTGGATATTTCAGCCTCTGTGGAGCATACTGTAATTAAAAGATTCAAGAATTCTGGATGTGTTTCATTGCATTAAAGGGCAGGGGCCTCAGCTGAACAGCATGATTTCCAATCCCACAAACGGCACCACATCGAGAACCATCATTCATCTACAGCTGAGAGAACCACATGGGCTCAGGATTACTGTGGCAAACCTTTGTCAAGCACTACAATACATATTTACATACATAAATGTCAGTTCAAACTTTATCGTGCCTTAGTTTAATTGTGTCCATAAGCATTTGGATTTCTCTGGTACTGGAGGCAACTGGGACGAACCACCACTCAGTGTAAGTGTGTAGGAATGTATGTAGGAATGGTAATGGAATAAATGAAGAGATGGACATTGTGTGCTCCAGACCACAGACGAGGCACTGGTCATTTACACGTCTCTAATGCACCCTTAATGCTGAAAAACATATTGACCTTTCAGAGGAACACTGCCTTTAGGACGCCATCCTGTCCAGGGATGTTCATGCAAATTTCAAGAAGACAATGCAAAACCTTGAAGTGAGAAGATTACATGATCATGGCTGAGGGAGAAGAGGATGCTGGTGCTGGACTGGTTTGCAGTCCATACATCACTGTTATACCATTAGACTTGTTTACAGGAAGAATGAGACAACATTTCACCTGAAAAACTTCGCCACTGAACAGCTTTTACATGTTTTAAAAATCATCGTAAAGTGTCAAATGCTTGTGTTCCAACTTTTTCTCTAATGTATTGCTGCCTGAATGGAAGGAATGGATGTGTACTTCCAAATAACATGAAGTTGACCACACAATGAATTAACTATGCTGTGTTCATGCTGTTCTCAATCTGAATTAAAGGATTTTCATGCTGTATTTTCCATACTGTTACACCCATTTCTTATTTGGGGTTCTAGTAATAAATCTTGCAAAACTGTTGTGAAATGCTGGTTAAAAAATGATAAATTAAATAATATGCTTTAGCTGTTTATTACCTCAGTTCATATTTCTCTTGGTTTATTCAACAATTTGCAAGCTCCACAAGTCTTTGTTGAACATAGTGTCTATAAATCAAAAGAAGGTGAGAGGACAGTGCTATTTGTTTAACAGATGTTTAATAAATTCACCAAACTGTCTCCCTGACTGGTGGATTGTGTTGGAAGTCTACATGAAGAAGTTTCATTTGGGTAAAATGTTTCACATCCCTTGTGTGCTGTCTGCACTGTGTCTGACTCTGTGTTGATCTCAACTCAGATACCTTTTCCCCTCTGATGGATAAACATAGTAACGTCTCACCAATTTATGTAGAAATAAAGCCTAAAATAATGTTTAATGTTTAAAACAATCCCCATTAGCTGCCACCAAGGTGACAAGCTAATCTTCCTGGGGTCCACACAGAAGGACAATACAGAACATAACAATACATGATATGCATGACAATCACAATTCAGCATTAACAATGCAAATTTAAAAATAATAACCATTATAAACATCATTAAAAACATAAAACATCATCTGAAAAATATGGATTCATTATTACAGTCATGAGATGCAGCCATCATAGAAAATAACATACACTCCCGTCCATACAGCACTTGCTCAGATATTTAAATAGTGCCTTCTCAGGTAATACTTGAAAGATGATTTACCATTCAACTTACATATGTTCAAGGGGCAGTTATTCCAATGATTGATGGCACGATAAATAATTGACCTTTTTACAGCATTTGATTTAGGATATGGCAACATAATCTGGCCATCACCAGCTGACCCAGTAAAATGAGAAGGAACATGACTACATCTGACAACTTGTTTGTAAAGGAAAACAGTTTGAGTAGAAAAGATAGTGTTGCTGAAAAACTTAACTGTGTTGAACACAAACCTATTCTCTACCGTTAACCATGAGAATTGACAGTGCATACTGACGATGCTTGTTCTCATGGGGCAATGTAAGACTAACCTGGCAGCTCTGTTCTGTGCTATTTGCAATTTCTTCAGTTGATCTATAGATGCAGAGGACCATACAGGTGCACAATAATCCAGATGACATAAAATCTGAGATTTAGTTACCAGTCCCACAATGTTTGAAGGGACATAAGAAAGACATTTCACTACAGAGATACCGCCACCCTTCTTCTTCACTATACTATGAATATATTTTGCCCATGACAGCTAAAATAAAGCAAGTGTTTGATATGCATAATTCTGAAATTGATCTTCAGTTACACTTTAAAATGCTGGAAGGTTAGCCTTTTGTTTGAGACACCACTAATAAACGGCAGCTAGAGCTTTAACTGACTGGTTCAGTTTTTACTCTGTTGTGCTGACAAGGTTCTGATAAAAACATGGGTAAAACATACCTGAGGAGGAGAATCTTTAACAAACGTCCAACGTGATTACAATTTATAAAAGTATCTGTGGAGTAATAAAGTATATGCAAGCAGAGATACTGCAATCAAAACAAATTAGTCTCATACATCAGTTTACTGTCAATAACCATTGATCTCATCTCCATGTAGTTGTCTCTACAGGCTGATAAAGCATACAGAGTACAGCTGATCTAAAGCCAGAAACAGAACTGAGGTTACATTTCTAATGTAGATAATTTGTTATTGTAACATTTCATTTCAGTGTTATATTACATCACCAGACATCTACTCAGCAGCCTGAGCTAAAGAAGAAATTAAAAGATTAAATAGAAAATAAACAAATGGAATGAAAAAACTAAACTCAAAATGGGAATAACTAAAACAGATTGAGTAATATTACTATTCCCACCATCAAGACATTGTAAAAATCATTATATCCACCATCATTATATCTGGTCATCATTATCCTGATCAACCTATTCTGAAATTCTTCTCCAATATATCCTTCTCTTTTTGCATGACATCACTTCAATCTCTGGTAAAGTAATCTATTAAAGACAGTCATACATTCACACATTTCTCATCAACAACTGTTAAACCCATCGTTCGTCTCTAGTTCTGTCTGAACTTTGCAAAATGTGTTCCATCTCTTGGCCTTTCATTTCCATACTGGTTTTGTACAGCCTCTCTCTCTCTGAGGGGCTTAAGTGTGTTCACTGAGCCAAGGTAAAGCCTTAAGGCTTGGACTTTTCTAAACTTCAGATGGTGCATTATTATCCAGTGTGGCTGAGCAAGTGCTGCAAATATGTACCACCCCTTTGTGTTATAAAAAAGAAAAACAAAAACAAGAAGCAGTCCTGACAAAGATGGGAAAAACTGTTCTTTTGAAAGTCGCGATAAAATTGCAAACCAATGAGAACTAGACTACAAGTTGCAAAGGTTTGTACAGTTAGTCACACCCTGGAATTAGATTTGCAAATCTGGAGAGATGAATTCTGAAAGTGTGTCAATATTTGTGTTTATCTAACAGAACTAACCATGGTGTATTTTTCACAGGCTCAGGTTACATGAATATGGTAGTATAAAATGCAATGTATGAAGCCGGATAGAAGCATGAAAGATGACTTGTGAAGAAAAACTGCATGTAGCATGGGCAGGATTATGAATCAAATTGTACTCCATCAGCAAGTGAAGTCTAACAGTTTATGGTACATTTCCATACCTTAAAAAGAGTTACTGATGTGAAAGGAAAGAATGATTGAAAGATCAATATTTTTTGTAAAGATCAAGAACCGAGTATCACAAGATAAAGCAATGTAGAGGATTAGATTGCCTCGACGTCTGTGCAGTATGACATACCCTCAGCAGTCATCTGGTAAGCAGAACTGATCAGAACAGGCACAATGATTCAACACACAGTCAGAGTGGTGCCTTGAGGTAAATTAAAGGTGATGTTAGAGTGTATAGATTTTGTCAGAGTGGAGATTTTACAGATTTCACCGTTACGGGTGCCACATTTGTTCTCCTTCCTCAGTCAGGATGACAAGTTGGATACCCCACTGTGAAATGAGTTCAACAGCTGCATTAACAGAGATGTATCAGCAGGTAGGGAAGGAAATAGATACAAAAAACTGAAGAAAAAAAGGGGGAAGCCTTGAGCAAGGCACCATCCCTGACACTGGTAGAAGCTGATTCACACCGAGGCACCATTCTGCACTAGACTGGAGGAACTTTGATGAAAACATGTGCTCAAACTGGAAACATGGGCTCATTCTCATTCATTCATGTCTGTTTTACTCAGCCAATGCATCAGATTCTTCCAATAACAATGTCATCAGTGTCATCTTAATTTAGTATAAGTATTCAGGTAATAAGTATTCAATGTGACCCTTCTTATACAGTATAATTGTGTGTGGGCTGTGCAATATGACCAAAATGTAATTAATAAATAGGTATCTAAAATACCACATAGAAAGGACTACTTATTATTGGATTTATACACACACATACAAAAGTTACTTATGATATCTTGACTTACTCATAATATGATTATTTTTCTTGGTCCTGTATAAAACTGTTGTATGAATCTGAACATAAATATATTTCCATCGCTACTTTCACATCATTTCCCAGTTTGAGATTTTGGACACTTGACATATACAACCACTAGTATCAGTACCTATCAATATCAGTTATTTGTTTATATTCAAATCTTCCCTGTCCATTTCTGTTAACAAAGCCTGTAAGAACAGAAAGGCAATTTTTAGGAATGTCTGAGTGTTCAATGGCAATAAATGGCACCTCTTCATTAGGTGTACTTTTGGTGCATTTTACCCATACTAATAAACATAACATCATTATCATTATTGTTAGCAATTAGCATTAGCATTCACACATTCGGAGCAATGAGTTGCTATTGAAGGTGCTCAGCAATCAACTCCAGATCTTCATCAGTGCCATGGTCATTAGCACCGACAGGAGAATTAACCTATACATACCAGTTTTTGATGGCATTGGGTATAAAGGGGAAACTGCTGAAGCACAGATAGAACAAGCAGACTGACAGAAAGGCCCTGATCACATTGGGAATGAAACACAGAAGTGTTAACCACTACACCACAATAACCTCTGTATATGAGCCATTGTTAGACTTATACGTTACTACTTACTACTTCACAATGAACCTGGAAAGACTAATTTTCCATCACAATCAAATGGTCAACTAAACTTTCAATCATATCTTATCAATCAGTCTTATAAATTTATTACAGCTTGGAGGGCCACACTTGTAATTTTTCTTAACCATGATCAAGAAGCTGATGTATCAGGAAATGAATCTGATTTGAATCATCTTTTCCACTAGGTACAAACATTTATTATGAACAAATATGTAGGTGGGCATTTTAACCAGACACTTTAATATTCATGCTTCTTAAAATTGGATTTCCTCTTTTTCTAAAGCAGATTGTCAGCCAGGTGCATCAGTTTCTCACATCATATTTAGACTCTGTCAGTACCCACTTCGTCTCACTTGGTCCCTGTCCTACAGCATTTCAAAGCATTTCTGACAAGGATGTTGAAATCTGAGCTGCCACGCCATTGATTCAATGTATTTGTTTACGACTCATGCTGTGCCAGGTAGACGTGCGGTTTTAGAGTCATGTGACATGAAAGACGAGAAGAGAATCACACGGAGTGAATCATGGGAGGACCATGGTGACAGCTGCCACATTCATGTCCTGTACTGGGAAGGGTATTTCAAGCTTTGCCTTTAACCTTTCCATGCAGGTGCTGAGATTTCTGACCTTTACACCATGTGGTTCCCCGCTGCCTTTGAGTGCTTCTGGTAGTTATAGAGTGGAGCTCTCTAGCATGTGTGTGCTGTTGAAAATCCACTTTTATTGTGTACATGTGTGTCCTTTTGTGTGTCAAGTGTGTGTCTGTGTGTGTAGGTGTGCGTGTGTTGATTCTGTGGGTGCTGCTAAACCAAGCCAGGCCTTGTGCAGGAAACTCGATTTGACACGAGCGCAGTGAAGATTACCTGTGTCCAGACAGTTATTGCCTTACAGACAATAAGAACCGCCATCACTCACTTTTAAAGGTCAACGTGCTGAAACAAGGGGCTCCAGCAGGCCGGAAATAACCTTACAAAAGACCCACAAGGGAGTGAAGGGGGGAGAGAGGTGAAGGTGAGGAGAGACAGACATAGAGAGTTGGTGGGTGTCTAACCCCAAAACAGCAGGCGTCGATCAACCTACTGACCTCTGACCCGAATTTATCCCTACCTACTCCAGCCAATCACACTATGCCTTCTCTTCCAAGTACATGTTCATTCAAAGCATTTCATTTTTTTACCTTTTATTTTCACTGGAAGATCACAATCGCTATTCACAGTGTAAATAATTAGTGCAACTTTAATGACCAAAATTAAAAGACATTAGCTCAATTTTAACAGTTCAGGAGGCAAAACACCAGAAGACAATGTGGACATTTCTGTAAGTGCATATACCACCATGCACGTTAGTTTTACTAGGCTTTCAAATAAGCATGATTGTAGTTCATTTGCATGTTATAGCTCCATTAATAAGGTATTAGTGCTAACAGAAGGCCTTGTTTTCCTGCCATGTGGGCTTTGATTGACAGATGTGACTGACAGCTCGATGGTCTGCTGAGTCAGACTTTCTGAGTTTGTTTATCTGATCAGTCTGTTCCAGACAGACAGCTATATAGTTATACAACCAAGAAAGTAAGGAATTAAAAAAAAAAAATCTGCAAAAATTTTACAAAGTTAATTATTTCATTACAAATGCTGCTTTTTCACTGACAGCATCAATTCAGCTGTCCATGGCTATTCTTGTGTCTTTATTATGTGAAAGCAGGTATCACCGGGTACAAATAGGTCCAGCTTTTAGTACCACCTACACTAAGCTAAAGGAATACTAAATGTGACGTATAACCATACATTTCACAGACTGGTCAATACAGAATCATCACTACTTCACTATGTATGTGCATCATCATGTCACAACATGTAAGAATATAACTAAGTAACCAGAGCCAAGTCAAGCTAAGCTCACATGAAATCTCCAAAAACCTCAGAGCGTATGTTCAGCTGGGCTAAATTTTGATACATCAACCACAGATTCTAAAGTCTAAACAAATATATTCTTGCATGAAATTTTAAAACTATGTTTTATGATCTAACAACAGCAGTATTTTGAAAATGATCATTTGCAGAAGTAAACTTCCTCTTCTGTGTCTCCTATAGCTGCAGCCATAGTGAAGATAACATCTATATGTTTATATCACGTAGATATGACAACCAGTAATACACTTGCAGTGGAAATGTAATGTACTGATACCAAAGTAAAACCAAGTTGAGGTGGGTTGATGTTATACCATTAGTGGAATTGTGACAAAAGAAACTCCACCTTATCGAATGTACATTAGCTCATGCTGTCATTAGTACATTAGCTCATGCTAGTGGCCAAATTGCCAAACTTGAGGTATCAGAATAGTCATTCACAAACCAATGGTTAACAAAAGCTGGCTACACCATCTGCTTCTTTTGTGGATGGTGATGCGCTTCTCAAAGCATCCCTTTATGTAGTCTACATTGCATTATTTGTGGTGTGTTGTATGGAGTATTACAGCACTCATCGATAGAGAAGAGTGGTTCCACTTATTCCAGCAGTAGAACAGTGGACAGGCTGTGTTCATGTAAATACTGTACAAAAGAGGTTTTCCACCAATAACGCAACCAGCAGGCAAGTGTTCTCCACCTACACAATTCTGCTGAAAAAAAGATAAAACTACATTTTTAAGCTCAAAGCATCTCTGCTTGCTCCTTAATCAAAATTCTGGGTGTTTTTTTTTTTCTTTTTTCAGTTAGCTGTTCACTCTTTTGCAGTAGCATACAGCTAAAACAAACACAATTAAAGTGGGAAAAGCTACCATAATGAGGGGAAACTCTTGCTTAAACTCTCATTTTAATATGAGGAGAAAAAACGTAAAAAAAAAAAAAGCAACCCTACCTATCACATAAAAAACCTAGAATGTGCTGCATATGTATCACTAAATATTCCACTGTTTTCTTGTACATACATCTGTGCTCATACCAAAATATAAACCTCTCTGCCCCCTCTCGTCACCCACCTACATACATACACACAAACGGACCCACAAGGCAATGCAAAATCAATATGTCTTTCAGGAGGCTGCTGTTGTGGCTTGAATGTGAATAAACAGTCGTATATTTCAGCAGAGGATCGATGCGTGTAGACAGATGAATGGCATACAAAGACACCTCTGAACAGGACAGAGACCTTTGTGCGTGAGTGTGTGTTCGAGTGAGGGACTTTGTCACTCCCTCTCCCTCCGTCTCTCTCCCTCTCTACCTGTCTTTTAGTCTTTCTCTCCCTCCTGTGTCCAACTGCTCTTTCGCTCTCCAAGGATCAATAGGTGTGATGGATTAGTGACAGGTACCACACACTGGAGACACATGCTATCAAGCAACAACACTTCCGAGTCAGAGCCATTTCAATCACTCTCTGTCAGTCATAACCTGTTTTCTCGTGCCGCTAAAGCTGCTGTCCTGGTGCGCTCTTAACCAATTCATTTCTATGTCTGACACAAACACTTCCTCATATGCACATTCACACTTTGTGTTCACAGTGAGGTTGAACCCACTGACATTTCATTGTGTTTTTTGTTAAGTTCGCCATGCAGTGTGTCAGATGTGACCCCCTCAGACAGTGGCTGATGCTCATCCATTACATCTGTGGAAGTGGTTGATGGTTGTATAAGCCTCCAGGTTGCTTTACACAAGGCATGTTTGTCTAAAAATCTACAACAGTAGCTAGGTTTCCATTACAGTTTTCCACAAAATAAAAGCAATATTTCTACAATCTCAACTAAGTAGGTAGGGATGCACCGATACCACTTTTTTCCAGACTGAGTTCAAGTACAAGTACAAGTACTTACATTTGATTTCTTGCCGATACCAAGCACCGATATGAGTACTTAATAATACCATTACAGTTCTTAGTTACTTTTGAAAATGTGCCTTATTGTCATTGTCATTAGTCTGACGGTAACAAAGTGCTGCTGATGACATTTAATGTGTTGGAATGAACATTTCTCAATCAATCCACCAGAGGGCGCTGCTCTTAATTAACCATACTGGACAAATACCACGAAGAAGAGTAAAGTTTTTTTGAGAAGAAGAAAAAGAAAGTCAGACACAGTGATGACAGAGGAGGTAAAGCTGATGTGGATGCTAATGTTGATATAGATGAGGGTAGATGTCATAAATATGTCAGTAGTTTTCCACAAACTCACACAGTTGCTCTTTGAAAAGATCTGCTACCTCCACGGTGTTCGGTGGTACTGCTTCTCTGCCTGGATTTGCACAAAGCCTCATATATAAGATAATATGATGATCATTTTTTAATGGCTCTGGGTATGCATCCACAGGCTCCCAGAAAACGGACAGAATTATGTACGGAATGTTTGCAGAGGATGGACAGTACGCTCCACCTGTATCTGTCTGATTCTTTAATGTAACTTGCAGTAACTTGCATTACTTTTGTTACCATTATCTATTTTGAAAAAACCCAACCCTGCTGACATTACTCCTCTGCCATGTACCTGCTGCACTATGAATGTCATGCTGGCATAAAGCGGTATTGGTGTGGTTGTACTGGAGCACTTTTACGAGTACAAGAAGAAGTACACCCGCTCAGTATCAGACCGATACCCTATACTGGTATTGGTGCTACTATCGGTGCATTCCTACTTGTAGGTGTTTCCACTGAGGAGTGTTTGGCTTCTGATGTGTGATTCTAGTAAAGTACTGTCCTGCGACATGTCTGGTAAAATACTGTACAGTTCTCATAAGACACTCGTTTAAGGAAGCTGGACACACTGAGTTTCATGCAAACCCCCACGGTGTCGGTACTGTAGTGAAGAAGGGAACGTTTGATCATCCCAAGGCAAAGTCCTTATTTATGTCAGCGGCCACACAGAATGGATTTCTGGCAGAGAACTGCACATTAGGAATTCACCAACGAGTTGTGGATCCAGAATTTGTGAATGACCCAGGCACCGTTTAATGAACTGTGTGATGTTATTGAACCTCTGGTGGCACCGGACTTGTCCTCAGGAAGCAGTTCCTCCACTAAAGCCAGTGTCTATGGGTCTATAGAAACTAGAACCACCTGTTCTGAGTACAGGGTCATAGGTGAGACGTTTGGCCTAAGTAAAACCACTATGCACAGATGCACAAAATGTGTTTTTTGTTACACTTTTGTACTATACTTCTATATTGAAATGTCTCAAAAACCACCTCATGAGAGCATAAAAACGATTTTGCAATCTTTGACAATTTTTGCGAACTTTTCTGTGTTTCCATTACCAGTTTTCTATTGCACAATTTACATTTTGCGCATTTCTGAGGTAATGGAAACCCAGCTTATGTTATGTGAGAGGGCGACCAATTGTCAGTCTGGCAAATTATTAGACCTAATGCTCAGCAGTTTTATCACTGTCTAATTTTTTTTTTTTTTTTTTATTCTGATATCTGATGAAAATTAAAAAGCTGTTCTTTGATTTAGGTGCTCTCTGTGTCTGTAGTCACCACTGAATTTGACTTTATATACTTAACTTCAGAGAACTATTTTGTTTATTGATTCTGATTTATTTAATTAAAGGTAAGCCATCTCACTTTTTCATATAAGATTTACAAATTCATATAATAATAATCCAACATCATTTGAGCCATTAAAAGTGTATGATGTTGTATTTACCCACAGAGTCACTCTCCTTTGCTTGTATTGTCTTAAATTCCACTTATACTGTGTTTGAGGCATTTATGGACATAGAGTTCATACTTCCTGTCAGTAATAGTAGGCATGTCTCCATCCAGGTTTTTATGCTTGGTAGAGGTGGGAAAAGTCAGGGAATCGATAAAAGGTAAATGCAAATAAGCATAAAGAAAACAGATATAATACATTATTGCTTGTGACACTGTGGACCAGTAAGGAAACTGAACAGATTCTTGGATTAATACAAGAAACAGAAATACCATATTAGACATAGAGCAGCTCCACCATGGATAAAGAGCTGTTGAAAGAAATTTTGGAAAAAGGCTTCAACAGAGTGTGAAAGGTTTAACAAAGAGCATTATATGATCCAGACCACCGGCTGCACTCAGTTCATTTTAGTTCAGTTTGGTTCAGGGACATCTATCAGCTGCCTTTAAGTACACAGACCTTAAATCTATCAGCTGCTCAATCAACACGTAGTATGTTTATGTATGAAATCCTACTTTTAACATACAGATTTTTAAACCATGATGATGATGATGATGATGAATCCAATTTTAATGCCCCCCATAACAGTATTTGATGGAAACAGGCATAAATTAGCATTTTCTTTTACTGAATGTCTAAAAAAATCCCCCAAATTTTTTGCAATATATGTGGATGGAAACCTGCCAAGTGGCATGCAACATTTGCAGCCTAAACTGTTCTCTAATGCTTACAAAATATGCATGTGTCTGCCTGTTTTATATATTTTATTGACTTGTGTGTTCAAATCATGACCAATGTCTCTACAAATGTTCAAACTCAGAGAAATGGCTACTTATATTTAATGTAATGATTTATGTCATCTGGCCTCATATTTCATTTACTAATATTAAAATAAAGATTTAATGCCAAAATGATCAGAATCAGAATTTGTCATTGCACTGCAGCACAACGAGATTAAAAGCTAAACCTTAAAATGCGACCACATAAAACAATAAACAGTAACAATAGACAATACAGTGGCAAAGTAATTCGAGTAAAGTGACAGTGCAAGTGTGTGATGGTGAATAAATAGTAAATAAATAGAAATCTGTATGTAATGAGTATAATCAGTTCATATTTGCATTCAGTGTTGTGATGGTTTTTGGATGGAAGCTGTTTTTGTAATATAGTATGTAACTAAATGTGATTGGGGAAAAAATTAATACATTACCACTGCCTGTAAACATTTCCTTCTCTCTAACTCTTTCCCAACATCATTGTGCATCTTTTATTGTTTTGATAAAAAAAAAAAGAAAAAAAGACAGAATTGTCATGCCGTTTTGTTTTATTTTGATTTCGTTGAATATTTCTTTTAAAATGATATGCTTCAAGGAATTTCAGGGACATTTTGTATTGTTTGTTGAATTGCCACCTCAGTTGTTTGTTGGATTTTTATTATTTTTTTTTTATTTCCTTCTAAGTATTTCAGTTCTAAATAGGTGTATCTGGCTCCTTTACAACTAGAACGTATCCACTCTGAAGAAACACCTATTAACTGGTAAAATCAGTGTTAAATATTGTGATATATCTCCTTTTTTGCCTCTCGAAGATCATTTGACAACTTGCATTCCTGAGTTGTTGAAACATAATTCCATTGTGCTACCAAATCTAAGTAAAGAATCTAAGAATGAGATTGTTACCGGTGACAGTCTGTACCAGCACATTTTATCTCCTCACACATATTTATGCACCTCCACACAGGGAGACACCTAAACTGAGTTAATGACATTTGTATAGCTCACACCAGGTGTTGGCGTTGCTATGCCCAAATGGCTGAAGAACACAAAGGTCTGTTTGAGGCTGTCACTTTGATCCAGGCAGCTCGGGGCTCCTGTGGCTCTACTGCACTAAAACCTTTATTAGCCATATGCTGGGGACATCAGAAACAAGTCAATCAGCATTTACATCACTACACAGGAAGGGAAATGAGTCACAGCAGAACCCAACACAGTGATTTGCATAACACGCGGCCTGACCTATTTTTGCTTGCCTACCTGTCTAGAGATTCTTGTCTGTTAAACTTTCCAGAAGTCACATAAAGGCAAAGTCCAGCCTGAAGGATGTATTACTTATTCAGTGTTAATTGCTCAAGACTCCAGTGTGTTGAAAATATGCATATCCTCACACACATAACTGACTGCTATTGCACCACTATTGTCGGACATTTTTACATTTTAAATGTAGTTCTCACAGTCAAGAAAGAAACTTACAAACAACCGAGGTGGCAATTCATTCCCAACAGGAAGCGGCAGCAGCGGCACATAACCAGTACTTCCCGAGGAGTGCTCTGGGAAACGTCAGCAGCGATTTGCAAGCAAGCAAAGTTTATTTATACAGCACCTTTCACAGACAAGAGAAGTCATAAAGTAATTCACAAAAGAACAGTAAAACACAAATGGATAACACAGATACAATTACAATCACAAAAGGTAAAAATTAAAATAAACATGATGGTCATATAACATCCTTTAATCTACTGTAGTTAGAACGCTTGGAGAAAAAAGTGGGTTTGGAGTTGGCTCTTAAAAGCATCAACAGAGTTCAGTGAACGGAAAGAGAGTAGAAAATCATTCGAGAGCCTCGGTGCAACAGCCTGGAATGAGCGGTCTCCTCAGGTCCTGAAACAAGTACGAGAGACCATAAGTAGGTTCTGATCCAACGACCTCAGCCTCTGAGAGGGGCTATAGGGACATAACAAGTCTCTGATATAGGAGGGAGCCTGACCATGCAATGCTCTGAAGGTCAGCACCAGGATTTTAAAATTGATGGGGTAAGTGACTGGGGGCCAATGAAGGGCTTTTAGAACTGAAGTAATGTAAGCCCTTCTGTTGGTGTGAGTCAACAACCTCACAGAATTTTGGACCTGCTGCAGAGGAGACAGCTCTTTTTTGTTTAGACAAGAAAAAAAACTGTTACACTAATCTAAACGAGACAGCGCAAAAGCATGGATAACCAACTCCAGATCATCTTTGGATACAATTTTCCTAGTTTAGAGATTTTTCTCAACTGAAAGAAACAATTTCTTGTCAACTATTTTGAGTGATGTTCTAATGACATTTCTTTGTCAAATATGATGCCAAGATTTCTAAGGCTCGATCTAGCAAACAGGCTCAGATCCACCAAGTACTGGTTGATCCCTAGAATGGCATTGTCAGGGGCAATCACCAGCACTTCAGTTTGATCTGAATTTAGCTGCAGGGAGTTTGCGCCATTTAGCCATTGTTTTATTTGCACTAGACAGTTCATTGAAGAGTTCAATTCCTGGATCTCAGAGGCCTTAAAAGAACAACACAGCTGGATATCATCAGCAAATAGATGGTAGCAAACATTTGATTTTTAATACACTTTTTAAATTAATTCCTTGCATTTACTCAACGAAATCTGTCACACAGATTCTGTAGATGCACATAACTTAGAATCAACCACAAACCACTTAATGTGTCTGCACAATTTTCCAGGTGTTGCTTGTTTTGTTTTTTGGCATTTCTGTATGAGCTTCAGACTAGAAAAAAGGAAGGAATGTCCTCACAAAACAAACAAAATGCTTTAGATTGCATGATTGTTGGCTTATCGTTACAACACACATGCACATCCCTCAGTCACACACAGACACCTAAGTGGCAAGAAAGCACTGAAAGATGGAGAAACGCTTAAAAGAAAGAGACATGGAAGAACGCAAGCGTGATAATGGAAGTCCCTTGATATCTTTAATAGGCAGCTGATTAGAAAGCAGAAGTACCAAAACAGGTAATTCTTCTTCTTATCATCAGCACCAATAGTCAGGCTCACACTTATCTCCATAATGACTCCAACTATAATTAATGAGCCTTTTGAGAGTACAGTGGCTTGTGCTGAAGCTGCACACAAACAGGTGCCCACACACACATATGGATTGGACTTGCCTCTATTCGCAGGGGACTTCACTAATCATTGCAGATTGAATGTAGCTGATAGAACTTTTCTGGTGCTTCATTCTATTCATTTTTTAAACCACTTTACTGTTTCGACCATATTAAGCCATTTCTAAAAGTCTATCCTTGGAAAGAAGCAGCCTGAATACATGAGCCCAACAGTACCACCAGAAGATGTGAGAAAGTTTGATGGGTGAAGTTCCTTGATATCCTCCAGATTTTTTCCTCATTTGGCAAGTTGTTAATGGGAAGAAATCAATAATCTCCGTCTGTGAGCTCCAACAAGTTTTAGGGTGTTAATTTGTTTAGTCTGGACTTTCAGACTATTCAATTCTGACCTGAAGTTGCAGGTGTGATGCTTTCCATGGACCAAACAACCTAATGAAAAGGAGGTCTCTGCTAAGATCAAACTCAAGGGTATTAAACACAAGAAGAAAAACTAGAAGAAAATATTATTTCCCTCTCCTCTTTCCACTAACTCAAAGTGATTGTGGCAGGTAACCACCTACTCAGAGAGCTTTTTTCCTCAGTAAACGAAATGTTTTCAACACCATTTTCACCCTGAACTTGCTCTTGGAGGTTCTGTCGGGTCTCCTCATAGACTGTTTAAGGCCTTTTTCCATTACCTGAATTTGTGAAGGACCTCGAGACAGTCATGTATTGTGGTTGGTGCTACACAAACTAACTGAATAAAATTTAATTGCATTTGGGGAGAAGTTGGACAAGTAATGTAAAGTAAACTTCCATCCATCCATTTTCTGAACCTGCTTTATCCTCTCTAGGGTCACAGGGGTCGCTGGAGCCTATCCCAGCCACTTA
>JAPQRP010000005.1:21724087-21737168 GCA_037367295.1 Apogon hyalosoma | reverse complement strand
AAAGTGTTACTCTATTTTTTTTTAGCATTATATATCTATATCTATATCTATATATATATATATATATATATAAATATATATATATATCACTACAAATATTCAATATCATTATTTTTGAATGAATGCTTTGCTTTGAACATGTGAACAATATTTAGTTAACAATGAACACAAATGTATGCATTTATGACACATCAACAGTGATATACTCTGTCAACCCAGTACTGGGTTTCTAACCTTTGCCACTACAGTATATTCCAGACAGATTTGCTTTCTGCAGGAGATTTCACACTGCACTGTCTAGAACACACAGAAGAGACAGCACCATGGCTCTGCAACCAGGTCCTTGTAGACTTTCTAGGATTAAAGTTGGAAGTAGGTGGGCCGTTGATATTAATTATCATCAAGTTGAAAGACATTTATTTGGCCTTTCTCGTTCCCATTTCCAATAATCGTGCATCTTTCAATGAGATGTGCAATGACCAGTCAATCAACTGGGCTAGCACTGGCACCTGAGGTGTCTAATCAGTTTTCAGAGATGGCCAGTGCTAGCTGGCAAAAGTTTCCTCTGCATGACCCACCTTACTCTGCCTCTGAATGGCTCATCAGTCTTCATGCCTACAGTTAACCAATCTAATCAGTGAAGACAGCGAGTTCTAGCCAATTAGAGGCAGAGTAGGGCGGGTCATGGCTTCACCATCCTAGCAGAAAAAATGGGCAATTTGGCTCAGATATAATGATGCACATCAGAGGGGATTTAGAAAGTGGGTATACGCAATGCTGACTGAAAAATAAGTAGGTATACCCTGGGTGACACCAGCGCCTGAAATGGAATGGAAATCTGATGGTCTTGAGGACTCGCTCTGAAGTTATGAGTCCTTCTCCCACTGTGGTCCAAGACCAAGTCCTTGAAGGGTGAAGTCTGAGACGAGACTGAAAAAACAAAAAAAATGGTCTGTGTCTGGTCTCAAGTCTGAGACCGGACTTGGGTAGTACAACACTACCTCAGAGTTTTGGCAATCCAAAACTAGCTCTCGATAGTTTTTCACCAAACATTCAGTATGAAAAACAATTTATCTTACCAGCTCAAACACAATATATTTTCCATCCCTGCACTGGTAGGCACTCAAAATGAACTTTAGAATGTAAAGACAGAGCAAACTCTGCTAACTGATAAAGTCGATAAAGAGACTAAAGGATGTGGAAACTGAATATCTTTGTGCTAAAAACAATACATTTGTTATGTACCTTGTTAAACTTTGACCAAGTTTGAATTATTCTCCAAGCATCACATCCACAGACTGTTCGAGTTTTGTGCGGTCAGTTTGCACAATCTTAAAAGAAACAGCAGTAATGAGATGCAAGTTTAGTGTTTCCTATTGTGACTCGGTTCAATGACTCCAGACTATAGAAATCTGAAGCGAAAACATTATTTATGCGCAAGTAGCAAAACAAAGATGGCTGAGGTCATGATCAAATGTGCGTGGACCTTTCATGCTGTTTTTCTAGATGCGTTTCCCGTCATTACCCTGTCCATACCAGCTGACTCGCAGCTTTCTTTATCCTCTCCTTTAACAATGTTGTGACAGTACTGGAAATACATTTCACCGCTTTCTGATAAATGCATCATTATGCTAAATACAATCTCTCCAACAGACAACACTCGTGTTTGTCTTGACTTGGTTTCTAACAATGTTCTTTTGCAATATGGAGTTTTCCTTGATGTTTGGGGCCAAGGTTGGGTAAGACAGTCCTGGACTGAATGTTTACATAAATAAGCCAATTTAGCTGCATTTCAGAGAACTGGACCAGAAGACTGGCTGCTTTAACCACGCACAGAAACAGACGGACACTGACAGAAACACAAAACAGTAAACTGCAAAACAGAGTAAAGAATAAAATTGTACATTGGGACATGTTAACCAAATTCCAAGTGGCAAAGATGCAAAACAGTTTTTTTTTTCAGTGGAGGTCATGATATTTCAAAGAAGACTAATCAAGAACCTAGAAATAAACACAGACAATTACAAATAAAATGAGAAAAATAAAAACGGTGGACAAGGGGATGTACTGAAATCCTCATGCTTTTGGTTGTTAGTGTCGCTGTCAGCTTGGCCTGGCATGAAAGAGAGTGAGGGACACTGCTTCAGCTCACCAAGCCAGGCCAGGCCAAGCCAGGCCAGGCCAGAGGTACAGCACAAGCAAGAAAGATGACAAAACACAGGAGTAAACTGAAATGAGCACAAACCTTCAACACACACACATACACTGATTGTCCCAATCCGATGCCAGTAAATTGCTCTGTGCTGGAGAGCTTAGGGAGGCATCAGAGAGCCTGGGCAGCATCCTGTTCTGAGCTGCAGATCCCAAGCCGACTGAATGTGGAATGCTTGGCCCAGTCGGCTGGATCAGCCGCTAATACACAGCCTGGGACCAGGGAATTACTGAGTAAGCACTGAGCCCCATGAAGCTGCTAGCAACACGCAAACACACACACGCACACGCACACACACACGCGCACACACACACACACACACACACACACGCACACACACACACACACACACACACACACATGCACGCAAATGTTCTGTCAAATGGGGGCTCTGGTGTCCCTCTGCTTGGATGTATGTCATCACCAATTCATATCAATTCAACAATAATTTATTCTTTATTTTTCAATGAGTGTAAAGACTCATCTGTGACCTGGTACTTTGCAGTCAACAGCAGACACAAGCTGAAACCTGGGGTTGGGAAGAGGGACCCTGCATCCTCAGTCTGCCTTGGGCCCAGTTTATGCGACAGTGCTCTCGGGTGAAAATGACAAAATTTTTGTTTAGACGGCAACAGCGTTTTTGGGGGTAGAAAACACAAAAAAATTAAAACACCTTTCAGAGTGGAAATCTTAAAAACACTGCATTCTCCGTCTAAAGGGTTGAAAACGAAAAAGTGTGTTTTCTCATCGCGTGGAGTTTACATCACAGGCAAATGCCAGTACAGGATGACAACAGCAGGTTGGATTATTTCCCTGTGATGAAACTTCAAGTTTCCCTAGCTGCTCTACTTTACATACAAAACTCCTTTCAGCAAATGTCACAAATCTTTATAGAGAGTAGTAGAGAGCAGAGAAGGAAGAGGTTCTGTTTACTGTTTTCTTTCATGATAGGAGAGAACAGGAGAAGTAGAAAGGTTCTATGCAGGCACTTGGTCTTGGTGGTGGTGATGCCACCTAGTCACTTGGTGTGCTTACTACATTGATAAATAGGAAATTTCACACACTTTTGTGTGCATTCAGATTTTTCATCCAAAATGCACGTCTAAATGTAGAATTATAAGTGAGAACGCAATGCCACTTTTGCGTTTTCGGTTCAGATTGTTACCATCTAAACGTAGCCTTAAAGGTGGGTTTTACGCCTGTTTGAGGAAGAACCACATCTGTCAAACTTAACCAGATGGCATTTGGTCTGTTTATATGTTAACATTTTTCTATTAAGACATGTCTTAATAAAATAACTAACATGCTGTAGGGACCACAACAAAATACCAGAACAATACACATTAACTAAACAAACTACAGCTGAAAGAAAGAAAGAAAGAAAGAAAGAAAGAAAGAAAGAAAGAAAGAAAGAAAGAAAGAAAGAAAGAAAGAAAGAAAGAATTTAATGTTTCATATCTGATGAATGAATATTTATTTGTTTATTTATTTATTTATTTATTTATTATCTATTCTAAGGCATTCAGATGTAGTCTGGTTATGGATTAGAAAAGTAATTTATTAATTTGTGTTTGGAAATTGTTAATCAAATAATGTATAGTTAATTATATGACTGTACTGTGTCACTGCTATGCATTACATACATATGCATTATACAAAATCTTGGATAAGAAGTAGAAGAAAAAAAAAAACATTCTTTTTACGCCAAGCAGCTTATTCAGCTGGTGCTTATCTCTGGTTTCTGAGGCGTTAAGCGGATGAAAGTATATAACTCCCACTGCATGGGACAGTGGTCCATGGAAGGCTAGTCCCACCCAGACTGATACTCTATACTGTCAAGTTAAACTGAACAAGTTAAGTGTGTTGCTTGAGGACTTGAGCTGTGAACTGGCCACAGTGGGATCTGAAAACCTTCATGTTACAGACTGAATACCTACTTTTACCGACGTTACACTTAAATGTACCAACAGTGAATTACCATCAATAAGTCTGGAATTATAGTAAAATTTGACAATTACTTATGATGATTATCCATCCATCCGTTTTATGAACTGCTCAGTCCTGATGAGGGTCGTGGGAGTGTTGGAGTCTATCTTGGCTACCTGTGGGAGAAGGTAGGTCAACCCTGGACACAAATATGCAAAACATAGGATGGTAGGGGAAGGTACCGCCTTTCTTGCCTCTGACTGGCTAGAGAGGCTCTTCTCCAATTGGCTGCTTGTTCTGGCAGTTTAACTCACATGCAGGACAGGCTGTCAGCTGCCACTCAAACTGTCAGTCTCCAGAAGATGCATCACTCATCACTGACCAGAGGTTATTAATAATAATAATAATAATAATGATCTAAAACTGGTTCTTCTTTGATTCTAATATACATTCATACAATAGGAGGCAGTCCACTAACATTCACAGTCAATTCTCACGTACAACACTGAGTCAATTTAATATCAAATTCAGAGTTTCCACATTATGGAATACCAAACCCTCCATGATCAAAAACAGCACCTTAATCTCATTATTCAAATCCAGACTCAAATTCTTTCTGCTAAAGAAATAATACTACATTTCATACCACTATGCTGTTCATTTGAAACAGTTTTCATGATTGTGAAAATGAAATTCTATGAGTCTTGATTGTATGTTTTCCCAGTGATAAAATATTGTGTATTTTTTCTGTATACTTTTGATTTTTAAAACCTACATATGAAGCCAAAGACAAATTTCCACATCTGTGGACAGTAAAGTGATTATTATTAATACTATGCTTTCCTTATGGCTGGCTTGTTGAGACTGAAACATAAAGAGGCACAGGGACAACAGGGTTTTAAGTTTAAAATCAAATGTCTGATCTTAAGGGAGATGGATGGCACAAATGAACAGTCTTTCTGTGTTACAAACACATGGACATGAATGCACACAGACAACAGAAGAGCCTTTCTAGCCAATAAGGGGTAAGAAAGGTGGTACCTTCCCCTACCATCCTACCTTCAACCCTGGACGCGTTGCCAGTTCATCAAAGGGCTGATGTATACAGCCCAACAATCATTCACACTCACATCTACAGGTGATTCAGTTGACCTGTAACCCATTAGTGCATGTCTTTGGATGGTGGGAGGAAGCCAGAGTACCTGGAGAGAACCCACACAGACATGGGGACGACATTCACACTCCACACTGTAAGGCCCACTAGGGATGGAACCAAACCCAATCAAGATATTCAGGAGCTTTTATAGAAATACAGTACCATCCTTTATTGCATTTAACACTAACCTTTGTCATACTCTGTTTTAACTCTAGCATGTCTAAAAAGGTTCCCATCATATTTAATCATGGGTCTTACCTGCACATATTTTGACATATTCTGAAGACAACATGTCTGTGGTTATGTTTTATTTTGCAGCTCTATTACTCTGTTAAATCAGCTTTAAGTGTCAGTGCACCACAGTAGCACAGTAGTTAACACTGCTACAGATAGAAGGTTCTGGCATCAGTTCCTGGTTGGTCCAGAGTCTTTCTGTGTTGAGTTTCCCTGCCCTTGACCACAGAACTGATGAAGGTCTGGAACTGGTCTCCAAGCGTCATCAAGTGGCAATGCCAGGTGCTGGAGTATAGAGGAAAGTAGGTCTTATCGCATTTTCCCCATCACAAAGGGAGAGTAAAGCAAGTTAATGTTAAACTGAATCATCTGTCTAGTAAATGAAACAACTTTTGATTGTTTGATAGAGTTGCTTTATAGAACAGGCCACACTTGGTGCTTAAAGCTGCATGAGCCCTACTTCCTTTGGACATCTGACGATAAGTAAAAATAGGACCAATGGCCCTATAGTTCACCGGCATGTTGTATCAAGAATCAATAACAACTTGAATATGCAAGATTGTCAAGTTCTACACTATGTTGAAGTCCTGAAGTCGTGATGCAGGAGATCAATCTCCCAATAGAAATGGGTGGTACTTTCATTGGAGGAGAATTCAACTAATTAAATTAAAGTCATATATGACTTCCTATCAGTGATTAATAGTAACTATATTGATATCTCTAAGCATTAAGCCATCAAAATATGGCCCATTATAAGTAAAGGCAAATGTTTAATATTTCAAAAATTCATTAAAAAAAACCCTAAATTTCTCAAAACTATGAGCAAACTTTGAGGACATTGTTCCAAGGAAACTACATAAAATTTTTAAAATTAATCTGACCAGTAGTTTTGTCAAAGAAGATATTTGAAGAAATTGACAACAAAGATGACACAGCACCTTCACAGATGCTCATGGCCTTTGAGCTACAAATGAAATGATGACTAACTTGCTGCATTGCTTATAATACATTTTGTTCTGAGATGACTTCATGATTTTAAGTAGAACAGTTGGTTAGTATTTCTGTGAAGTGCACTGGTCCTGTGTACTGTATGTAACAGCCCCCCCCACCACCACCACCACCCTTACCAATTGTGAAGGCTTTCCATAACACTACAATACACTTCCTGAAAATGATCCACTATTCCAGCAGAATGTGTTGGCCTACTTCCCAAGTACTCACACTGGGAGCAGAGATATTAAACAACTACACAGTGCTTGTGAGAAACCTCTATTTTATATTTAAAGTCTTTTGTTCTAGTTGCTTTCTTTCTCTGCTCTCTAACTTCCATCTATCCATGGGATAGAGTATTTGAGCACAATCTTTTTGATTATGTGCTCTTTATCCATTGTTTCCAGCCTCTATGAAGTGTAACAATCAGTAGGATGTTTAACATACTCCCTCCACTTTTTAAAGCCTGCAGCGAACAAGCCCCTCACCATCGACCCCTAACCCCACCCGCTGGCACAGATCGAAGGCCCCCCCATCATGTGACCGCCTTACACAACACTCACGGGAGGTCCTCTTCTCACCAGGCCGCCTCCCACTTCCTGCTCAGCCGCTGGTTACCGTAGTGAACCATTGCCGTGGGCAATGGACCAAAAGAGAAGGAGGAGGATAGGGAGGAGGGAGGTGAGTCGGAGAGGAGATGTGAATAGATGTGAGAAGAGGGCATGAAATCGATGAGGCCATGCAACAGCTTCGCGGCTCATGTGCCCACACACTGAGCTAGAGACGCAGACACAAACACACACACTTGCACACACGTACACTAAAGCAGAGAAAGCGAGCTGACCTGGCATTCACTACTGCCAACAATCTCGTCCATATTACAGGAACAAGCAAGAATGATACACACATTCCTCCTTTACAAGTTAAATGTTTCATCCATTTTTAGACTGTGCAAATTAATCTTCTCCACCTCTCCTGACATGAATATGAGTTTTAACTTTAACTCTCCTATAATTAAAGCAGAGCTTTAGTGTTTCATGCAGGAGATTTCAAGAGTTTCATTTTTCACAGAGCCTGTTTTGAGAAAGGTCTTGTAATTCTTTTAAATGTCATCGCTAAAAACAGGGATGTGTTTAAGTAGCAGTAGCACTTGTGATATTTAACAGAGAGAGAAATTAAAGAGGCTGTGGAAACATTCTGCTTGTCAACCTTACAGCCGAGGATGTATTTATATCGACATCCATGGTAACAGCTAATACCTGACTGAATTAAAAGGTGTCTCAGACATAAAGTCACTAAACAGCTTCATGAGAAATAATATCATCAAAAGTTTTGACTTGAAGTCAAAAGTCATTGTGTATCTAAATTACAAAGAAAGTAGTATGTAGTCCGTAATATCTCAAAGAATGAACCAAGTTTTTTAAACTCCAGTAGACAATGGCAAAGATATTCTGAAGCCTATGTACAGAGAGAAGTTGGTATATTCAAATAAATATAATCCATATATAAATAACAATCTGTGTCTTAAATTTAGTTTAATTACATTTAGAGGTAAAATTACAGCATCGATGGTTGACTATGTTTTGTTAACACACAGATAATAAACAGTGTTTCTTTCAAATGCTCAGTTTTTGTTGGGTTTAATGCTCTGTCATACTGTTTTATTTTTTAGGTTTTTTTGTTTTGTTTTGTTTTGATTTTTTTAGTGTTGTTTCTTAGAAGCCTAAGGGACATGGTCTGCAGTTGATCTACTATGGTTACAAGTTCTATGCATTCCTATACATAGCATCAGTTGTATGTGTTGAACTGTAACGATGCTTATAATGCTTATATATGTTGTCCTTGTCAAATAAAATTAAAAGGAAGGAAAATGCTGACTAAAACGGTTGCCCGATTGCAGGATTATTCCTGCAGAGCGTGTCCTATGAGTCAGACTAGCTGTAACCTGGCAGTAGTTCAACCCTGATCTGGCATTTGCATCACCAAGTAGAAGCAGGAAAAAGATTGATTGTGGAAAATGATGACAACAGTGGAAATAAACACAGAGATGACACTTGAAACATGAACATACACAGCTCTCCACAAGCAAAATCTTATTGAATTTTATTCATATAAATCAAACTCACAATATATAACATCCATTATCACTAATAAGGTTTGGCTAAGGACCCCACACCACCAACCCCAAATGAAGCCTTTAACAAGTAAGAGAGTATGAAACCTATGAAACCCCAGGAGGGATGACTATTCCATGACAAATATTCAACAGGCGTCATGACAGCTATAGACACAGGAAACATTTAATCAGTTCAGAGTTGGACTAAAAAGCAAACTGCATTCATCGAAAGACCGCGGCGAACAAAATCATGTATTGGTCTAACCTTATTCTTGATCAAATATTCCTTTAACAAACCACCTCCGCACACTTCACTGAGTGACAGACCACTTTGAAAGCCTTCTGCTCAGTGTCCAGCCAGCCACCACAATAGCCGCACTGTGCAGAGTACCTTTGGCGACCACTCGGTGGGGGTCACCTCTCCAACTACACAGTTTCAGCTCAAGCCTCTGCTGTGTGTGTGTGTGGGGGGGGTGAGCGCAACTGCACAAGAGCCTCCATTACGGCTCCAGCACAAGAGCCCTGCTCCATTATGGCTTGCACATAAGGACATTCATTCGGGCTCTTAGTCATTCTAATGAGCTGTGCTTTGCAACTCTGCAGAGCCTCTGACTCTGTCTGTGCTGGGGCCCTGTGAAACAGCTCCCACGCGACTTCAGGCAGCCCCTATCGCAGAAGAGCGCTCAATGAGGATTGTGATTTTTTTTATTTCTGTAATTGTGGAGCTTCAGAGGGCTCTTAGGCAGAGATTTAATGGTGTCTAATGGAATCTCATCACAGAACAAGAGAGAAAAAAAAGGACAGAGAGGGAGAACACTGACTAATGTCTCTATGCACTTTTGCTTTGCAGTTCACCTTTAATTCTGTGAACGCAATTACCTTTTTGAAAGATACTTTATCGAAAATTATCACTCGCATGTGTGTATGTATATGTTTTTAACCTAATATACCTTTAGCTTTGATGATGCAACATAGTTATTGTGTGATGCTGTTCATTTGGGGATAGTTTGTTTTGATTTTGTGAGATCACAAACTGTTTACCACTACACCACTGGAATTAGAGCCAGATGATATGATAATATATATCATATGAAGGTAGAAATGTGTCAACCAGCAGAGATTTGGCAGTGCTGCTTCTACCGTGCGATATTGCATGATTTTGTGTTGTCTCAAATCCAGCTGGTTTGAAAGGTAAAGTGATTTTGACAGCAAGACTCCTTAGCATGGAAAAAAAATGTACTGGCTGTATTGTACTAATTTGTTTTGAAGGTGGAGTTACATGATAATCAGATATTTAAACCCTGTAATTTACTTATGACAGTGTTATTGTTCTCATTTAGAACCTTAAAAAATGTCAGGAGACAAAATGCTGGTTTGTTGACTCATGAGAGGCACTTGGGGTATTTTGTATGGAAGTTCATATAAATGAAGAAAAATCTAATGTGATTATTATAAAACCTTTCATAGTATAGAAAACAAATACCATGAGATATACTGTCACAAATGAACCTTTATAGATTACTATTCACTTTAACTTCCACTCTTTTCCTGTTATCTGCACCTAAAGCTACAAAATAACTGTATCTCTCTTTCACTTGGAAATCACTTCATCCCCTTCGCAGCCTCCTCATATTTCTCTCACTCTTGACCATACAAAACAGTCTCTCTCCTTTTTTTCTCCCAGCTTGTACAGGTTAAAGCCTCCCACTCGCATCTTAAAATTTCTCTCTACGGTACAGTTAAATATGACAAGTTACTGCAGTGTCAGTGGTCATGGTTAAATGCCAGACAGTATTTTTATAGAGCAAATGCACAAGCAGCGGACCACACTTTGAGACAGGTACATCTCTAAATGACCTGACTTAATAAGAGACTGTATGGCTGTATATTCTGGAGGAAAGCATTATTATCTTCATCCCAAGGTACAGAGAGTGCACAAACACTATGTGTAGCACAAATGGCTAGTCTGCTGTCACATAGGCTTTTAATTCAAGGCTGCACATGTGAAGTTTACAAAGCTCCAGGAAATTCATTCTGCTGCAGGAATAAAACCCAGCCGGTGGTCGAGTGTATCCAAACAGAAATTGGGCCAAGTAATTTACTCATCTAACCTGAGCTGACTGAGTCTCCATCATTAGTAAGATGGCTGTCATTTGGATTTTTGTCGATGTCAGGACTATAGTAGTACTTGGCATCATCAGATAAATAATAAAATGATGGAGTGTTGTAAGAGTAAATGTTGTAAAGAAAAAACAAAGGGCAAAAACCAAGTGCATTTGTTTGAGGTTGTCAACAGTTGCACAACAGTAGCATGGTTAAAAACTTTTTTCTCATCAAGATTAGAATTTTTGCTGCAAATCCAACAAGTATCAGCTCTGTTCAACTGTTTTTGTCATCCATGTGACCATTCTTATAAACCCATGTCTCTGCACAGTTCAGAGCATCACCTGCACCGGTGTATTTTGCCAAATTTGCATGATTTGCAGTTTCTACCTTATTCTTCTGCGTACCATTTTCCAGTCTTACTATGATTTTGCCAGACTTTCATGGTTCTGATGATATGATCTGATTAACCCTTAGGATGTACACAGTATCCATCTAATCTAAATGCTTACTAGTAAAATAAAAGTCATATTGTATCTGAGTATTTGAATTTGCAGCATTATCAACGATTATACTGACCATATATTCAATTGTTCGGTGTTTTGTACAAGGTAGACATTATTGATAATGCAGGGTTTTTAGCTTTAAAGCACTGTTTAGCAACACGTATGACTGTCAGTTTTATGCAGCAAATAATCTACAGATATGAAACATTAATACAGCACAAATGTTCATGGTATCTTTTTTTTTTTTTTTTTTTTGCAAGATTTGGTAATGTGAAAATGCTGCCAGCAGAAAGATTATCCTGATAAACCCTGATGAAAAAGGGCTTATTGACTAAAGTTTATAACATGTAGAAAGATGTTCACAGATGTCTTATTTATTTATTTATTTATTTGAGACAGACTGATAGATTCATCCATACTGGATAAAAATATCCAGTAATTTAATTAGACTTAGATTATTCATTTAGATTTAGTATTATTAGATTGAACCAAAACCATGTCTAACCACAATGCCTTCGATATTTAAAAAATATCAAAGTACTTAAAGGGATTCTAGGTAGTACTGATATCCTAAACTTTCAACAGTTGGAAGAAATCACATATCAGACCACAGAACTATGAAAAACACCAAAAAATAAACACTTTTTATCCACAGATCGCTGAATAAAGGATACAGCTCATTGCTCACACACATCTCTATTATGGTATCAGTGCATTATGGTGAAGTTTTCTTCCTCAAACAAAAACTCATAGCCAGTTATTTTGACAGCTGGTCAAAAAAAAAAAAACCTTAATAATCTTCACATGCTTCGTCATCCCATGATTTATGTTACAGCTTTGATGGCTTAGCTCTGATTTTAAACAGAAAACAGCGACAGTAAAACCACAAATCACCTGTTTTCTGTAGTTTGTGTCAATAGCTACAATAAAGAGCTGTTTTGTCAAAACAGGATTATAAGTGTTAGTTTATTCTGAGCTGTGGATCAACAAATGGTGAACTTCATACAGATTATAACATCACATAATAACTTTATTATTATTAAGCTCCATTATCAAAGTCACCCATATTGAAGAAACTCTGTGATTTCAGCATCAAACTTCATTCTTTTCATTTAGGGCTGTGTCCTGTAGTGACAACAACAACAGTGCTTCTAGCTTTTATCACTTTGTCACTTGATTTGACTCTAAAAGTTGTTTCTTATTGGCTCTCATCCCATCACTTTCTGAAGCTTTGGTCAAAGGGTTAGTAGTTTTCCTCACCATGAGACCAGCAAGTGTGACTCACTACTTCCTCTAGTGGTCACATAAATCCGCCAGATTATCAGTGTGAATACATTCAGGGCAAATCTCTACAATGCATAGATTTTTGGCATAAATGTATAAATTAGCACAAATTATGTGCATGTAATGATATGGAAAATGTTGACTTTATGACATAACTGGTGGTACAGTATATTTTACTGAACTATATTCCAGTAACCACAGTATTTACGAAACAGTAGGTTATTAAACATTAAATATAGCGCATCATTTTCACTCCCTGAAATGGTACACACTCATGTTCTACAAAGAGATTCATCCATGCAGAATTCTAAACAAGGTGTGAGTATTTTACATTGTATACAGGCACGCAGCATGTGACAGAGAGGATATACAGTAAAAGGGAATACGGAGAAGAAGAAGACTTCCATGAGATCAAAGGTTGACTCGCTGACAGCTGTCTCTGATTCACCTGTAAGGCTGCGTAAGGAAAGCATGCAGAAAACACACACACGCACACGCACACACACACACACACACACACACACACACACACACACACACACACACACACACAC
>JAPQRP010000005.1:21654547-21676220 GCA_037367295.1 Apogon hyalosoma | reverse complement strand
TACTAATTGCATTTGTGCTGTTGACCTCTAGTACTTT
The DNA here is from genome assembly GCA_037367295.1 of Apogon hyalosoma. Lineage (NCBI taxonomy): Eukaryota > Metazoa > Chordata > Actinopteri > Kurtiformes > Apogonidae > Apogon > Apogon hyalosoma. Next base: position 21,676,183 of record JAPQRP010000005.1, on the reverse strand, counting down.
ACAGACAGTATAGTTTGGTTGAGTGTAAATCACCCAAACTAAAGTTTCTGTCAGTATTGACTCTCAAATAGGTTGTGATGGTAAGGCCCCAAGAATCTTGCATTAATTTAAATCTAATCCACAAACATGTGATGAACGCAAGGATAAAAGTATGTTTGAGACTCTCATCTATTATTGAAGAGGCCACAAGATCCAGATCACATCAGGTCTGGGACAGTAGATAGTGTTTCATGGTGGCTTTGTCTTTAAATATTCTCTTAGATTGAAAGCTTCAAAGTAAACTTCAATTACTGCAGTGATTAGATCTGGCCTGCTCCATTAGAGGACATTCTAGCTCAGGGGGGGACAGACAGAGAGAGCAGGCAGAGGACTCTCAGACCCCCAGCCAAGGAATTACTAACTATTGATCTAGCTGCCACAAGCCATCTGACAATGACATTATAGTTGTGTAGCTTCAGTACAGTTCAGCACAGGGGCTGATGTAGATGCTGCAAAGCACTTAGACTTAGCAACAAAATCATGTTTCATTTTGGGTGGGTTAGAGAGTAAACAGTTTCTGCAGAATGTAGGTTAAAGTTTCAGTTTCCTTGTGCTTTATTCTTTGTTGTTGCACATGAGAAGAATATATTTTTTGACTTTTATATCAAGCACTGTAGCATTGTGTTCATAAGCTTTTTTGCTGGCTAAGTGATAAACAACAGAAGCCCTCCAGCCTAATAAAGTAATGCTGATCATTGAATTTGTACTGAATTGGAGAAGTACGTGTTGTGTCAAAGTTTGAATCATAAGAGCAGTCTGGCTTACTTTAATTACTTTGCAGGGACTTAATATACCTAAAAAGGTTATTCCTCTCTGTGGCCTTTTCCACTGTTTCTGGAAGTGGTCCTATGTTGGTGGAAAATGACTGAGAATCAGATTTTAGGCCAAATCAATAGACAGTTTAGCATCTAGTGGTGAAGTTGCTGCAGCAACCGGCTGAATTCCTCTATATTTATATAGAATTATTGAAGTCTCAGTGTTTGTTGTGTTCATTCTGGTTTTTAAATTTGAGGAATATTAACTCTGCATATTCTGTACAGGGTTTCCCCTAGGAATCTTGCTAAACCTGGTGATAGAACTGTTAGTGAAGTCCATCGGTGGTCCACTGTGTTTAAAAAAAAAAAAAAAAAAAGTTAAAAGTTGACAAGATATGAAATTATGACTATTATGTGTTATTGTAAGACATTTATTAACAATACTTACACCAACTATAGAGTCTAACAAAATGGCACACTCTGAAATACTATTTTAACAAACACAAAATACAGTTAAGATAAATAATATCAGTTGTTTTCACTTAAGTTAAATCCTAATTAAGTAATCGGCTAGTGAATCTTAAAAAGTCATGCAATGGTTACCCTCGGCCTGACGTATGAAAAGCTTGACTGTCACTGATATGTTGATTTGTAATATGTAAAATGTTGGAGAAATGTTTGTGAATTAATAATGGAATTCGTGTGTGCAATAGATCTATAAAGGAATACAAGATTTCTCTAAAACAGTCCATACAGTGGGAAAGAATTAATGTAAATGAACCATAAGTATAAGAGAAATAAGTCTAAGAGAAATAAATATACAATGAGAAATAATGTAAACTGTTTAGATCCTTATCATGTTTCAGATCATGTGAGTTGGTGTCATGCCTTTAATAGTGAATAAGAAATAAATGTGAATGACAGAATCCACAAAGTGGGAGAAGTGTAATAAAGATTTGTCAAGTTGAGGCTTGATTATGATTTATTTAAGAGAAAACATGTCAAGGAAGTGTAAAGGGCGCATTTCAACTTTATTACACAGATATTTAAATTTATCTATGTATTTTTTATTGTATTTTTTTGTCTGTAATTTGTCACCCTCTCCAGCAGATGTCCCCCTAGGCAGCTGCCTGTGTGGCCTATACCAAGAGCCGGACTGACCTCTAACATTGCAACATTTACGTTAATATTAGGGTCATTTTCACAGGCTTGAGCTAAATATTGGTGACAGTTATTGTTGTTTAGTCCCATTCCTCTGCTCTATTGTCTCCACTGTCAGTGAATCTGGGCAGGAAGTGGAGACTCCAGTGTTAGTTTTTCCAAATGATGGTTTACAGGCATTTTCATTCATCCCTCTTTTTTTCTTATCCATGCTGTCACTGTCACGGCCCATTTGGGTCCGCATTGAGTGTGGTCTGAGTACTTGCAGATATCCGCAGTGTATACGGCCGACTCCGGCCAAGTCTGTCTCTGACATGTCGCATTATTCGATGAAGTTGTTAGCGTAGAGACAGGCAGTGGTTTTCGGGGTTCAGGTGATGAAACATACACCTGTCCCCCCCCATGTGTTCATGGATTGACCATAAGATGTTGCCATTGCGCTTTCAACCTTCTCACCAGATAGGTCTACGGTTGGAAGCTCTAAATAGCGTCTTTGGTATCACTAGTTCTAACGTGTATAAATTTCTTTAAAATAAATAAACAAGTGACACTTAGCCAGGGGGCAAGCACTGGGGGAATCACTGCTGTATATGTCAGCCCTGTGATAAACTGGTGACATATTCAGGGTGCCTTCGCCCCTTTGGTAGCTAGGCTCTTACACCTGCACCTAGATGTATCCCTGTAGTGACACCCACAGGTAAATTCATTAAGAAAATTGGATTCCAAAGTGATAGGGCAAATAAAATGACATTATGCATGCCCCTCACACAGGAGGGATGAAGTAAATATTTATACAGGGAACACACCCTTTCCTCTCTGGTAGGTTTGTCTGCTAATTAATATTTTTAGAGCATTTTATACTTTTTATAAGGTGTTATTTTTTTCATGAATAAATTTTAAAGGCTATTTCTGAAATATTCAGACATTAAACTGCTGTTTTTTATTCTAATAAAGTTTGATGAACTGTGTAAGTGTAGGGAACAGTGTTGAAAATCAGTCTATTGGATTGTATACTTTAATCATTAACTTGTGTCTTGGTTAAGGTTAGGGAGGGAGAGGGGTAGAGGGAGACGGGTGAGTCGTGATACTTACACAGAACCCCTCAAATAAGTTAAATAAGGCATGATTTTTTTTTTTTTTTTTTTTTTGGCTGGTGGAAAATATTTTTGACCAGTAAATTTTTGGAGGTCACTAGCCAATGGCACATGAGGTAAAAAGTTTTACGCCCTGGTCTGATGTTATTTCCTCTTGTGGGACTAATAAAGGCATATCTTATCTTATGATAGACTAACATGAACCTGCCCTTTTACAAGACCAGACAAACTAAAGGCTCCTTTTCAAGTTGTCTACATTGTGAATGCTGTAGACCTTAAAACAAATAATCTGAAAAGAAATGAGGGAAATGTCTGACCATGAAAATGATGATAATGATCCTGATGATTTTCCCTGTGACAATGCCAATACTGTTAATAATGACAGTGATGATGATGGATATGATGATGATAATGATGGTGTTCCCAGTGATGGGGCCAGCGCTGGAGATGATTGTGGAAATGAGCATGATGATAAGGCAGTAACATTTTCTTTGAGCATGCATGGCCTCTGATAACAGTACTGTAAGTCTACTCTGATAGGCCCACTGACCATCATATCTACTGCATCTCAGTGTCAGCCGTTCACTTCCCCTTTCCATTGCTGTGTGCAGACTCCCAAAAACCATTAGGGCAAATATTTTGGAGCCAGTTGAGATTAATTATCCTTTGTAGTGAAGTACTTAATGATATGACCAAAAATGTTGAAACATTTGATAATTATCGCAATAAATGTGGAATGATTTCTTTCTCAGCGTCTGTTTTTTTTCTTAAAGTCTAAAGGCCTGTTTGTGGTCTTAACTGTAAGATGAGGCATTGTTGGAGCTTAGCTGTGTTATTTTGCATTGTGTTGTTTTGGATGCACTTTCCAAATAGTGGCACATTTTACATATGTGAGTAGCATGGTGGTGTACTGCTTAGTTATTCCACCTCTGAGCTACAAGGTTCTGGGTTGGACTCCCTTTTGGGCAAGGGCTTTCCTTTGAGTTTGCCAATTCTGTCCTCATCGCGCCAGTTTCACCCACCATCAAAAAAGTGATAGGTTAATTACCATGTCAGTACCATGGAGATCTGGCAATGGCAGCTCACTGCTCCTATGGGCTAAGACCTAATGCTAATCCTGGAAGTGTATGTGTATGAGGACAGGTAAAATGCATAGACTGAATTTTTTTAAGTGAGTTAACCTTTAACCTTAACCAGAACAACTTAATCTGTACTGGTTGGAGAAATTCTCATATGTGACAGGGTGCTATATAGTCACTGAAATAATGTGACTGTGATATTCTGATTAGGAAGCAGGACATTGTATTGGCTGATATTTGCTGGTAATGTCCAGTGCTGATATCAGTATATACGGTGCTTAAGTTGTAAAGTGGGAAGTACCATAACATTGGGGGGGGGTTTCCCGATTAGAGGTGGATACATTAAGGTTTTTTAAGCGTTTTAGACTATCCCCATTACGTTTGTGTTTCCCTTTAAAATTACCTCAAAATGCTTCTGAACACAAGATTTTTGTGTAACTTTGATGGCAAACAAAGATTAACAAGACAGATAACAATAAACTTTTTTTCATTTAGACTATTGTACTTTTTTCTCATAGAGGTGCCGGATCCAATGCAGTAGGTTTCTGGATCCAACGTTGGAGGTGCCTGATCCCGATTCAAATGAAGTCCTGGGTATATACAGTGTCTTTTCACCAGTGGCAGAAATTTATCTTTTGTGTTATTTTAGAGTTTATTTATTCAAAGATGATGATGAAGACCTACAAGACTTAAAAAGTTACTTTTGTATTTCTAATGAATATTTCTTTTCAGAGTTAAAGGTTAACTCAGTTTATTATCCCTGTGGTGAAATTTGGTCTCTGTATTTTACCCATTCTAATACACACACACACACAGTAAGTACTTAGCATTAGCACACATTAAGTGTAGTGAGCTGCCATTGACAGCACTTGGGGACCTCCATCAGATCTTCATCAGCACCATGTTCAAAGACACTGACAGGAGAATGAACCTATATGTACCTGTTTTTAATGACAGGAAAGTGGAAGAAAACTGCACGGCATGGAGAGAACAAGTAAACTCAACACAGGAAACTCCAGTCCGCCTGAGCCTCGAACTCGTAACCTTGTAGTGTAGAAGTGAAAGTGCTAACTATGCTCAAGTCAACTCTCAAATTACAACTAAAACAAAATAAAGAAGCTGAAAAAAAAAAACAATAAACGATATAGGAATCCACTAAAATGTCACTTAAAGCATTGGTATTGGCCTAGAAATTTGAAATCAGTGCATCTGTAGTTGTGATCGTTGTTGCTCATTATAGCTTCACCCTGCTTTCTAGCATGCATGTTAGATGTCGTTAGCCTCATAGCACAATTGCTTAAGCCATATTTTTGGCCAAATTGTGATATCTGTGTAACTTTACTCGCCTAAACACTGCTGTTGTATTCTGCATCATTGGCTATGACCTGATAAAAATAAGACTTAGGCAGTTATGCTATGAGGCTAATGATGTGCAAAGTGAACATGCAAAGCAGTCAAATTTGAAGTCACGTTCCATATGTAGAAATTCTTTCATTTTTTTGTAATGACGTTTGTGGAGGAGATAACATTAAAGTAAAAAAAACAAACAAACAACTATTTAAAGCAGACCATTTGTATGTCTTATAAAATGAGTGGAAGTGATCTCTTAAACTAAAACATGGGTATCTAAAGAATCAGGAAAAAAAGGTCTTTGGGGAAAGTGAAGAAGAACATTTGCACTCAAGTAAGATGGAGACAGAGGGGGAGAGAGGGGAAAGAAAGGGAGAGCGAAAAGGCAGGGGAAAGATAGATCACGGTCCTGAGCGATTGTGACAAGCATAGACCCTATCAGCCGCTGTTTGTTTGCACACTCCCCTCTCTGCATTAAAGGAGCCGTCCAGGCCGCCGGCAGGCCGCGAGCGCTCCATCTCATCACCTGACACGCCAACAGATGTTATGGGCTGATAAGAGCCCCGCGGCCCCTTCCCTTTGCATCTACGATTACCTCCGCACAAAGGAGAAGGGGTGGTGGGGGGAGGAGAGGGGAGGAGGTGGAATGGAGAGAAGGAAGGAGGCAGAGGAGGGAGGAGAGGAAATCAAATACTTCATGATGGCCTTGTGTTAAAAAAAAAAACGAAATGAAATAGATGGAAGTGGAGTGTGTGGAGGGAGGGTGGGAGATTGAAAAAGGGAATGAGAGAAGGAAAGATGGTAGGGACACACTCATTTGTCCTGTATGAAGTGGTAAATGGCCTCACTGTGCTTCCTGGCCCCGTGCTGTTTGTCTCTGTCCTAATCGGCTTATTCCATAAGCACTGCAGCACCATCGTCATTAGGCAATGATAATGATATTATTTAACAGGGGATGAGAGAATTAAGGAGGCGCACTATCTGATGGCTAGTTTTGTTCACTGCCTCATTTCCTCATCCTCGGAAAATGTAGCATTTCCCAGTTGATAAGAATTGTTTTGCAATTCTAAAGATGCTTTAATGACAGCCACATCCATTGGCTTTATTGCCTAAAAACATCATTACCCCCAACTTTTATTGTGTATTACATGGCTGGTTTGTTCTCCAAATAACACTAACTAAATTGGGATGTCAAAAAAAAAACAGTATGTGGAACATTGGTCTTGTTATGGCAAATGTAACCCAATCACTGCAGTAAATACATACATATCTCAGTCTCCCTCTCTCTGTCGCTTCCTCCTGATCACTAATTTATGATATAATTTAACAACGTTTCTATATTTGTTCCGCTAAACACTTTGCGTGGCATCAAATTACAGCTCACAAATGATCATAGAAACTCAATATCATGCATCCTATTCTCAGCCAATCTGAATGGAGAGATTGTGTTTCTTTTCTTTTCCACTGCTTGGCTCAAAGTCCAGAGGGGGATAGATGACATTACAAAACACAAATCAGCCAATAGAATAAACAAACTCGGGGGGATAAACAACAATGCAATCTCCATCTATGCATAAACAATATGGAGTGTGCATGTGTGTGGTTTCTCTTGATGAGATTGAATATGTGTAGATGATAAGCCAACCAAGGTAATCAATGCAGTAATGATGAGGAGGAGGGTGGAGGGTGAAGGGTGGGGGGGGGCACCAGGTCCTATCTCAGCCAGTCATCAATGGAATTTCTAAAGCGTCTTGCATGCCCTGTGTGTGTGTATTTGGGTGCGTGTGTTTGTGAGTGGAGCAAAAGCGTGACAAACGCGTCATCTCGTGTGCGAGAGAGATAAGCTCTAAATAATTGCGGTCTGACAGGCCTGAATAATGGCCAAATTAGACAGAAGGTGCACATTATTACGAGCTGCAAACATTCAAGGCTGGTTTGAGATGTAACTGGGCTTGATTAAGACTCCGATGATGATGGTGGTGATGATGGTTTTGTTAGACCCCCCACCCTAATCCCATTTTCCTCTCTTCTACTTTCCCCCCTTTCTTCTCCTTTTCTGTGGATTAGCATTGCAGGCCGCTCCACTGAGTTACCTGTGGACGACCTCCTGTTGAGCAGCAGCCCACACACTGAGAGTAAAGAAGGGATGAGCAAAGGAGGGAAAATGGAGGTGGAACAGCCACAGTCATTGATAATCGCTGGATAAAAAGAGTGATACAAGGTCAGGGAGAGGACGTGGAAACAGTCGGGTGAGTGGGTTTGTGGTGAAAGAAAGAACGTTAGAGAACACAGAAGACAAGAAGAGAAGTCACAGCTTTGATGTTGATCAGCTTTGGATTTTGTGTTTTGTCTGTGCTGCAGTTACGCCACGCTCAGGTACAAAGATGAGAGGGGCCTTTTGGGAAGCCTGCGCTTGACTTACGCTTTACCTGAGGCCCATCCAAAACAAGGAGCCTGTATTCGCTGCATGGATCAGAGCTGTGGTGCAGCATGACCTAATGGCAGAAAATGACAGAATCAAGCATGCACTGGAGCTAAAACAGGCCTCAAATCAATTTCCCCACCTGACCTAAATGTTGATAGGATAAATAGTGGCATCAAACAAACTGAGTGACATCAAACTGATACATGTGCTACTCTGTGATGTCATGTGACACGTCTAGTGAAGGTTATCATGGAATTCTGAGAGGAGTGATTCTGTATATGCTACTTTATTTTGCAGTGTTTTATCAAACAAGATGATACAACAGCTAGAATAAATGGCTACACCACAACCCAACATGTCCTTATAGGTAAATGATGGAGTAAGTCGATAGTCAGTGAGTTCTTAAACAACATCCAAGAGTCTGCAGGTTTCCTGTTCTAAGATAAAAATAGTGGGCAGTAGCATAGAAAATAAAAACATGTAAAGCTAGATATATTTGATGTAGAAAATATGTTGCATTTGGGCTTTGACAATGCCACAGTTATTGTTTAGAAAGGCTTAGCCACAAAAACAAGTTGGTTAAAATTGGGAAAAATCATGGTTAGCACTAAAATAAGAACGTTGCAGTACATGACAACAGTTACAATAATAAACTCAGACACTTTTTAACAATAATAGCTGTTTCTTTCTTTGAGATGGGGCACAAACACATCACATTTCTGTTTTTACTCTACATTCACTTGGCCTGCTCCCACTAAAGCAAGTGCTGCACTTCCACAGATACACAACATTCTGCCTGAGTCTCAGTGACACGAAATGTGTTTGAACTAGTTTTAGATGTAGGCTATATTCTTGAAGTGGGTCAGTGTAAGTGGGGATGGTGCAAATATCCAGAAATTCCAGTATTTGAGAGTCATAACCTCTGAGATAGTCAAGCCCCTGGAGGGTTTTCCTTCACATTTTATTGTAAATAATATATTGTATTTTTATATGTGTAAATTAATTTAAAATTCCATGAAATATAGTGTGACTTGAATTATGACACCTGACAACTCTATATTTTAATGTCCAGAAAGCTGCATGAAGTATTTCACAGATGATGACCATAACATCAGTACATGCTAAACGGTGTCCCGGAACTGCACTTACCTGTGTGGTTACCTTCATCTTAAATTCCAATCTTGTGTTTTCTGTCCAGATATTATAAGTAATTTGAGGAAATCAAAACATTGTCTTATTGTGTAAATTCATGTTGTGGCTAAATAATCATCTTTCATTTGTTACTGGTGCTGCAAAATATTTTTTATTTTTTCTAACTGAATAATTTCTGTGTTGGAACAGAACTCTCCAAATCTATTCATCCACCCATCTGGTATCACCAGGAGTGATCAGATCCAGATCACATCCATAATCTCCATGTTGATCACTGCCAAGGAGACGGTTATCTGTGAGCGATAGTGATTGGGAGATTAGTGTTTTTAAATGCTTATCCGTGCAGACCTCCCTAAGGTAGACGGGCTCCAGAGGCTCTGTTGAATCATAGAGTCAGATCAGAGACTCACACACACATCCAACATGTTGGCTTTTGGGGGAGAATGGATGAGATTGAGAAGGGGATGGCTGGAGTGGATCATGTACATAATCACTTGTTTATCACCAGAGCATCTATCCAAATCACTAAAACACAGCTCTAATCACAATAACCAGAGCAGCTGCTCTTTTCCTCCTCTGTGTGCATCTCAAACCAGGACGGGTCAGCAGGTTTACCCACTTCTACATTTATGACACCTGATGCAAATGCACTATGGATTTGTTGAGGCGATATTGGGTAATGATCTGTTTCTATCTAGTATTTAATCATTTTAAATTGCACTGTCTTTAATGATTTACTCTTGCAGTCATTACTTCTGCACCTTTTATATTGTTTGACTTAAATGGGAGGAAATTGTCTTATTGATTACAAAGAACAGTGAACATCAACTGGGCAACAAACAGAAGATTATTTTTTCCTGTAGTTGGGCAACTTCCAACATAAGATAGTTTCAGTTTCACATTTGTAGCTGTTTTTCTGTCCACATGAACTTGAGACTCGAGATTTTTTTTAAAACAATTGGTGCCAGGCACATCAAATCCTGCCCCTCGCACGTATTGTAGCTCATTTTGGCATCGATCCAGCTGATGTCTTCATGTTTGTGTGTGCTGATGTCAGCATATCAATTGCCTCTATATACAGGGTTATTCAAAAAGAATGAACCAAATTCATTATGCAATATTTTAATAAGGAAAAGCAATAGAAAACTCCAGCCAAATCACAAGTATTCTACTCACTATCAACTTTTATTTTCTATCTTACAAGTGTTCAGCGTGGCCACCACCTGCAGCATGGACATCAGTGTAATAAGAATTCCTCCCAGATGCATATTGGCATATAACGATCCACTGAGTTGATCGCTGTTGTTATTTGAGGTTTAAGGTCATTGAGGTTAGTCATTCAAAACTTAGAAAACTCCTCTTTCAAATGGTCACTGACTCATTCCATGACGATACTTGAGAACTGAAGCAATGCCTCATGAAATTGGTTCATTCTTTTTGAATAACCCTGTAATTGCCAAGTGTGAAGTAAATTGAAACAAAATTAATGTTTTATAGACATTTGAAATTTCATCCCTTATAAGTAAATGGGAAAACAAAAAAGATTTTAAAAATTCCTAAAAAAATTTGAACTTTGATGTACTTTTCCCAAAATGTAATGACATCTATTCTGGGTCACTGGCAATCTATAAACCCGATTTGGTATGAATTCAACCAGCAGTTTTGTTGTTAGAGTGTTAACAAACAAACCGAACCAAAAACAATACCCCTTGCTTCCCCTTCGGGGGGGGGGCGGGGTAATAATAACAAAAAGCAGCACCTGAGCAAATGCATGCACAGGTGTTAGGCAATAACTGGAGGAACTCATTCACAGTGATACAGGCTGTATCTTAAATTCTGGTTCAGGAGAAATGTCTGTATAGAAAGCACTATTCTTGGATTAGTGGCAATTTTTGGCAGATAATTACTGACCCCCAAATACATATGATCAAACTGCAGCTTCTTAATCCTTAAAAATCTAGAACTATTTTTGTTGTCACTTCCAAATTGAATTTTTCTCTACATCTAACCTAAGTGATTTATTTTTATTTATGATATCATCCTCTGCATGTTTTCATTTTTTAGTGAAATTCTGGCATTTTTCTGTATTTCATTATATCCCCGAATGCAGTTTCGGGGATGTTATGTTTTTGGTCCAACTGCCAGCGGCAGATATTTTACATACCTCATGTCATGACATCATAGCTGTCTGGTTAAGGATTCGGGGTGTTCAGGGATATACCCCTAGCCGTCGCTTCTGACAGCTAGTTTTGTCTAGTTTACTGTAAGTGTTCATAAAAGTCATTGTGAATTCAAAGGTTATTATATCAAAACAAAGAAAACTGGAGAAAAAGTCACTTTTATTAAGACATACCTCAGACCACTGAGAAACTGTGTTTTACCTGTTTCATTGAAATATATTTGGTTTGAGAGTTATTAAACGGTTTCAATTAGTAGATCCTTTGGTTTGGTTTGAGCAACATAATTGTCTAGTTATCATTAATAGCTTGTTTGGGAATCTTATCACGATATATCTGACAGGCAAAGCTTTTACTTTCTAAGAAACTGAAAATGGCAAAAAAAAAAAAAAAGGGGGGGGCTAATTAACTTTGAAAGTGTGATCATCACAATACTGGTTTCAAAACATTCTGACTAATGGTACATTTATGAAATCTACTTCAGAGAGTTACCACTGATATTCTAAAAGTAGCATTTATGTGTCCATGTGACCAATAAGGTCAGTAGAATCCATTCAGGCTTTAATATTCCTTAACATAACTAGTGCCATATTGAGGGATGTTGTAATATACGTATATAATACCCTAAGTCTGCCTCCCCTTCAGGCCGAGAGATATGCATATCATTTGTAAGAGTATGTGACTTAAGGTAAGAGTGTGACTTTCTGCATTTGGGATCAGGGTGAGATCAAATCCCTCATACACAAAAAGCTGCCTGCTATGTATCTGCTGTCCTCATCTACCTTGGCCTGGTAGGAGATGTTCTAGTGCCAGTAGGACAGAGGGGAAACTCCAAACACTAAATAAGCCTTATCTGCTCCCAGTGCTCGATAGAGATTAGAACGGAAGTAAAGGATGCCAGCGGCGAAGCAAAGAGTGGCATGGAAGAGAGGAGAGAGGTAGGGAAATAAGTGGAAGAAAAAGAAAGCCAGGAAAGAAAAGGAAACCAGCTGAAAGGAGAGTTAATGGCCAGGTAGTGTGAGAGGATGTGAGAGGAAAAGTGAGGAGTTCAGAGAAGACCAGATGTGGGTGTTTGACAAACTGGCTTTTTCAGTCAGTGCTAAAGTACTCCATGGTTTCGAAGTCCTCTCTTAACAGTTGCAGAGTTAACTCAGCCTCCTCTTTGAAATGACGCTCTCTCTTTAGAGGGAAGCGCTTGTTTTTGATTCCATTACTCAGGCGAGGTGTGGGGTGAGAGGGTGGCAAATGGGGGAATTTGGAAGTGCTTGGCAAGCGGGTGCATGGGGAGAAAAGCCAGTTTGGGATGCCGCGGTGGAACCACAATCTCGGGAGTCCATTCTGTCCCTGCCGCCCCGCGATCCCCACAGCAATTAAAGGCAAGAAGAGAAAGGCCACAGGGAAGTCCAACAAGTCACGCCTACGTGAAAATGCGCACTCGCCTCAGTAACAAATGTATTACATTTTGTACATATGGAACAGGACACACAATAAGACAGAAAGAGGGCTTAAACTGAGATTTCTTTGCAGAAATGTGGAAATAGGTTGAGATATATACTTATGGCAAATTCAGAGGATCTCTAACAAGGTGAAGAAAATTTTCAAATGTGCACAATTTTCTGTGCCACTGACACTGGATTGCATGAAACTTTACAAAAATATATAGTAAATGTCACGAGGAACTGGAACTAGCAAATGTTTTCCTCAAAAATGGAGGAGACGTTGTCAGCTCATTGTGTGTATAGCCTACTTCATGTGCTTCCATGAGTGGACAGAGAATATAACAAGACAAGTATACAGAATAATACGAGGGTCTGGAATTATTCGATTGAATTTAGTACTGCTTTTCCACCTAAGAACAACCACCTGATAAAAATCATTCTCACTTTAAGGGTATGCTACTTAGGTATTTTTACTGCTTAGTTTTTTCCGAAAGGGAATTGAAGCCCTAAAGTGCAACTCAACCTGACCAGACTCACCTGAGAATAGCAGAAATTCTGTGGCCCCCAGTCAGCCAGCAAAATATGTTACTATATGTCCGAACTTACATCTAACCTTACTGAAAAAACACAGATCAAAGCAGCCGTAAAAGATGCACAATCTATCCGTCCATCCTTAAAACCACTTAGTCATCATGAGGGTCTCATGGGTACCAGAGTCTATCCAGGCTACCTATGGTCAAAGGCAAGGTACCCCCTGGATCCATTTATTTTATTTTATTTAGATTTAATTTTTTTCAAATGATTCCAGTGGTTGAAAGGAATATAATTGCTAAAGTTCCTCGTCAAAAAATGAACCTGATTGCACTGGACTCCGAACCTTTTTTTTTTTTTAATCTACAAATGGTGTGTCATACATGAATCCCCAATGTTTGACTCAGGTGAATTAACGATAAAGGATAAAGCATCCTGAGCTATTTTCACCTATAAAGCGCAAATATTTACAAATTTGTGATTTTTTTTTTTTTATGTGTATATAGTATGTATTGTTTGAGTTTCAAAATATGTTTTAGTATTTGTGTCACTTTGAGGTATGATAGGTGTGTTTGCCTACAAAGTTTGCATTCACCTGGCTGGGGTTATCCTTTATCCTCACACGCTTTTTCCATTTTTTGTTAGATGTGTAAAACAGCTGTGTAATTAAGTCTATGAGTCTTTTTAAGTTACTTTTTTCCAAAACGTTGTTGATTAAAACTCTTCTTATTTGGTCATCTATTCGGGGTAGCTCTATGGGAAATAGGAGGTGAGATGTAAATCAGTGTTTCATAACAAATGCACCCACTAAATTCTCACACTGTAACAGAGCTTACATCATTACCATAACAAGTGTGTATCTGCTGCCACATCCGCTTTTTGGATATAACTCATAGAAGTTGTGATATGTTGATCTGTTTGGTGTTTTCTTACTCCTACACTATGGCAACAGAAAAAGAAAAGAAAAAATAACATCGTCATTAGACCAATCAGAGAATGATGTGTGAGATTGGCTCCTTTCTTCATTGTAGGATGATCCTAAATCCACATCACATCTCTCCTCACACCCCCACTTTAAGTCGAATATCACCCCTCACTTTTTGCTGGAGCTTTAAAGCAATGCCAGTGGCCACCCACTCCAACTCTTATCCCAGCTTCTTCCCTTCTCCTCCATGTCCATCTGTCATTGTTTCTTTCCCATATTCCTCCTCTCCTCTCTTCATCCTCCCCTCTCTCCTCCCCCACGACTGCTTTGATCTTGATTTCTGACCAGGAAATATCTACCAAAGGGGCTGTCCAGCTACAATAACATTCAATAAAGGAACACAAGGGTGGCCAAGACCGGACCACTGATAGTGGCACGATTTATGGGTCCTGTTCACTCGTTTACTACAACACACGCACACGCACACACACACACACACACACACACACACACACACACGACGACCATATATTATCCTTGCATGCTAGTCATATTTATGAGTATCATGTCTTGTCTCTCCTGATTTCATAAACCTCTGATATGCTGCTTGTGGTGTCATTTTGTATCTATAAGCGTGAAGAGACTTTACCTCACATAATACTGAATATGTACATTTCAGCCAATCTTATTCTTTACATTGATAACGTCTTGCTGCATCGTTTTATATGTGTTTCATTATTTTGTTGCATTTAAATGCAGCATCTCCAGCATTAGTTGGCCTTTTTATTTCTAGTGGTGTGAACCTTTGTCTTAAAATATGCTTGTGATATGCATTTAATGCTTAGTGTGATGTTTGTGTGTTTTGCCTTTTAAATTGGAAATGATGTGACCGTGGTTTACATGATGTCATCATATTTATGTCACGTGACATGAGACACAGATTGTGATTTACAGAAATACATGTTGATGAAGTGAATTACGTGCTTCCTTCATTCAGGTTATTATCTGGAGCCAAAATGTTACATTTTACAAATTACATTCATTTACCCTCATGAATCACAATACATTTAATCAGTCAAACTATGATGTGTAAAGAGTAGACTATGTAGACCCCAGTTCTAAAGGGAGAAGTGTGCAAATGTTGCATCTGGTGTTGAAGTCAAATTCTGTTATAGCAGATGCTCAGATGTCTCATTGTTGTGGATACATAACACCTCTGGTCCTACTAAAACACTGGCAAGTTTCTTTACTGGCATAAGGAATTTCTGTCACCATCAGCCCTGCTCACATGTTGAGAGTACCATTTCTACAGAAAAACTTCAAATCTACCATCCTTTTAGGGTTTTCTTCCTTGATGTTTGAAAAATAAAAAGCTTTGGCCTGAAGCGAACTACATCAAATCAAACACAGACTGGGCTGTAGCTGTTGTTGTTGTTGTTGTTGTTGTTGACACTTGTCTCAATCCCCTTTGTTCCAATGTCCATATCAGCAGCCCACCGCACACAGACGCCTGTCCAAACAGGAGTGTAAATGGCTGCCGTCCCGTACTCTTTAACATGGTGTGGGATTGTGCACTGCTCCTCAGTCTGCTCTTAAAATCCACTGTGACCAATAATGTCCAAGCGGACAAGAAAAGCTTGCATACCCTTATGCCTCGACCCTCAAGGGCTGGAACTGAGTGCGATGCTGCTACCCACAAACCGGTGGGGATTCAGCCCCTTCGCGCCTACACTCCATTGGCCAGAGTGGAACGTCTCCGTTACGGGACACACCTCTGGGATTCATTCCCCGTCCTGCTTGTGGTTCCCACTGTGGTTATCTGCTCAGGGCCAGGGAGCAGGGACAAGCGGTGGCTGGAGGGGTTGGACCCGGGTGGAGGGTGGCACCGCCGATCCATTTTAGGATGGCGCAGGATCATCATTGTCTTTTGTCTCAGCCTGTCACTTACTATTACCAAACCACTGGATGACATCCTGTGTATTCCTGTGCGTGATTCCACAGAAACTGAAGTGGATGTGTGGTCTTGGCATCAAACTCGCTCACATGCACTTTACAAGTCAGCACACACTCTTTCCTTCATCTTACAAACACACACACAGACACACACAATCACTACAGGCGCTTCTCAGCAAACCTACACATTGGATTGTGAGTGGTACAGCTCTTCCTAGCAGACTGTGTGTGGGAGGGACAGAGCCACAGGCACTAAGTGTCTCTATAGCCCATGTGAAATTACATGTAGGCTGTGATGAGCCTCCAACCATACCAGGCACAATCACATGGAGAAACAGAGGTAGAGCGAGCTTTAGAAGACCACCAAGGATAGCAGCATGGTACTGGATGCCTGGGCTGTCTTCATGTTAAGGCCTTTTTCGTCACTGTTCCAAAGTATTCACCACTTAAAACAGATTAAGAGCTTGGGGAATAAACGGGCCCGACGCTACAGAGTGGGGAAACACAGAGGAGGGTTTCGGGAATTAGAGAGCAGGACGAAAGGGAAAAAAGCCTTTCAGGAGATAACGCCTCAAGAAGCAATCAGGATTGTTCCTATATTAAGGCGCTTGTGATGAAACAGATGAATGGATGAACAAAAGGGGGTAGAATAGAGACATTCACATTGCTTCATGGGAAAGGAGCTACTTTTTGTAATGTGAGATCCTCAAAAGCTCAGTTTTGGTCTTAAAATGGTTGGATAAGATCCCCCAAGGCTGATTACGACACTTCTTGTTTTGTATGTTGTACATCATTATATCTCGTAAGAGTGTATTTAAAAAGAGGACCACTATCCCAATCAAACCCTCAGGACACTATGGTCCACTTGTATCTGTCTGTTTTGGCTTGGTTTGGAGACAGAGGAGGTGTAGAGTTGTCTGATGGTGATAAACATTTCGTTGTTTAATCCAGTGTTGTGTCTGCAGGGATAAAGATTGTGAAGAGTGGGAGAAGTGCATCTGATTGGATCCTACTCTTTGCATCTGATTATAATTCCCTTCAGGATAAATACATATTGGTTTGCCATTTTTGGCCTCTTATTAGTCAGGATATAACCCACTCGGTGCTTTCCACTTCTGATTTAACTAAGATTTATGACACACACACTTAGTCCATTGGTAAATCCACAGACATATACCATATAGTGTCTTTGAATACAATAGTTATAGTCAGGGAATGTCTATGAATGAATGCTTTGAGGTGTTGTGTCTGACATGTTTATTTTCTTCCTCCGACTGTATTATTACTGAGAAAGACCTTTGTTGCTCACTACAAGCTTAAGTAAAGTAGATCTATTATCTTTTCCTCCAACAAAATACAATATTTCAAGACTGGTCCGTTAAAATAAAATACAGCATTCACAAAATACAACAAGATGAAATACAGTTGTTATCCATTTGGCAGTAAATTAGCCTATATTTGATTTCCAGAGATTCTTATGGTCCCTTGCATTCCTGCATAAAATGTCCATGTTTTCCGGAGTCACAAACTCATCAGTAGGAGATATTTACGTGGAAACAGAGGGAGGGTCACCTCCACTTAATCATGGTGGCTTTCCAATATGTCAATAATAGACAAGTCTTCATCTTGTGTAACAGTGTCATTTCGAAGCAGAGATAAAAATAGATTTGCAAACACCCATTAGAGGCCTTTTTGTTTATTTTTATTTAATCTTTTTTACCATGCAAAAAGCCAATGGAGTGTTGCTCAAAGAATCATCAGTCTATTGATGAACTTTGAGATCCTTCTGTTCTAATAAAAAACACATGGTACCTTAATGATATAATATATTAGTATCGTGTGGTCCAAGTTCAGACTAGTTATAGTACATTTAGTCCATTCATCTTTCAGAAAATCTCCTCTTGTCTGTGGCAACTGCACTGTCAAAATACAATCATATCAGAAAACACATTCCACTTGAAGGTCTAGTGTGTAAGGTTTAGGAGGTGAGTGAGTATGTGTTACACCACCAAGTCTCAGAACAGATGTCCTCTGCCAGGGCAGTGGTGGTGCAGTCATTAGAACCCCACAAGCATGAAGGTCCTGAGTTTGATTTCACCATGTGAGGAGTTTGTCCATGAGTGTGAATGGGTGTTGGTCTGTTTATGTGAGCCCTGCCATCAACTGGTAACATGTCCAGGGTGAACCCCACCTTCACCTAGTCCAAGGTGTGAGGGACAAGGCTGTAAAAATGAAGATTCAATATTTTAATTTAAGAAGAATAACATACCAAACAATGAAAGTTCAAACTGTTCAAATAGAACAAGAGCATAGGCAAAATAAATGAGGTCAGCTAAACGGCAACACCACTCAGGCTAAGTGAACTAAAGCTGACCTAAGACCTGAAACAAGAGGGAGGTGTATATACACATAGGCCATGAAGACACACAGGGGATACCTGTGTGATACCTGTGTGATCTAAGTACCAAAATCTACAAATATTCCCTAGATCACATAACTAAGAAATAATGCTTACAATGAAAGAATAACAACTCGGTATCAACATAAACATTTTCCAAATGTTTTCTGAACAAAAAGCTTTAATTCATGCTTTAAAAGGTTCACTCTCCCCACGATCAGGTCCTTTGCTAGAACGCGGAGAAAACAGAACAAATGGTGAGTGTTAATCACAAATCAAGACAGAACATTAACTAAAATACTAAAGTACCAATAGTGGCTGAAGGCTGCTGGTTAGGGCCTCCACACAAGGACTAAGGCTACGTTCAGACAGCAGGTCTTAATACACAATTCGGATCTTTTGGTGAAGTCAGATTTTTTTGTGTGCTCGTTCATATTACACATTAAATGCGGCTTCTGTCAGTTTTGAGTATAAAGTGAATGTGACCCTGAAGGGACCCGCATGCACAAAAGAGATCCTGATGTAAAACATGACCAAGCAGGCACACTGTGTTTACAGAGGTAACACTCCCGGTACGCAGAATTGTGATGTTTGTCCCATTTTAGTGACATAAAGGTTGGGTAACTGCAACCAGGCTGTTTAGACTGAAGTTGAATTACAAAATATCAGATATGTATCAGATTTAGGACTACATATGAAAGTGGCCTGGGTTGGATTTGAAAAAAAATGGATTTGTGCCGTTCAAATGGTCTTTAACAGATCGGATACAGGTCGTATATGGGCAAAAAAATCTGATTTGGGCCACATTTGCCTGCAGTCTGAACATAGCCTAAATGATTTGGAAAATGGATGACTGGTGGCATCTCAGATTAAGATGTACTCACTATGTTTGAGTGTGGACCCGAGTTATTATTTCCTTAACTAAAAAGCCCACTACAGACAGAACACAAACACTGGCTCTAATGGTTTTGACACTTTGACAGAAAAGGGTCTTGGGGGTTATTCAGCTGGATTCAGTTTGCTCTTTCACAAGATGTGACCAAATATGACACACCAAGCCTTTAAGGACAGACATTTCCTAATAAAGTACTGTGTAACATCTCCAACAATCAAGATATTATGTAATTCAAGGGGACACATGAACATACACGTATCATTTGATTTAGATTAGAAATACAACGGAAGGTATAAAGAATCATTTTGTAAATTAAGCATGCATTTTGCTCTCTGGCTTCCTCCCACCATTCAGAAACATGCATTTATAGGTTAATTGATCAGGCTAAATCACCTGTAGGTGTGAATATGAGTGGGAACGGTTGTTCGTCTGTATATTATGTCATCCCTATGATGAACTAGCTGCATTGTCCAGGGTGGACCCCGCCTTCACTCCATGGTATCTGGAATAGGATCCAGCACCTTTGCGACCCTTATGAGGATTTAACGGTTTGGAAAGTGAATGAATGAATGAAAGATGCATTTTGCAGGATTTAGTGGCTTCTCCTGTTGAGGCTGCAGATTTGTGACCAACTGAACACCCCTCGCCTCACTTGTGCAGGAGAACCTACGTATTGTCGTGGCAAAAATGTGGCGGTGGTACACGTATTGTTACATGGTAGCACAGTATATGGTAGTTTCTGTGAAAGAGCCAGCTTACTCCAGATAAAAATTACTCATATGAAAGTGACAAAAATAACACCTACAATCTCTAAAGAAACCTCAATCCTCACACTGCACCTATATATAAATACAATAGGAGTGAAAGTTGAAAGTATTTCTGAAACTTCTGTCTCATGTAGAAGTCTGTAAGTTTGATCCAAAGTAACTCCTGCTGTGAACGTTGCCATCAGTCCACTGTCACACACACTCAGGACAGGAAAGGTCACAACCTCACTGGATTACATCCAAAAAGTTCAGATGAAGCTGTAAGTTTTAAAGCAGCCGAGTGTACTGGGATCAACAAAAGAGAAAAGATAGAACGTGAGGGGGAGGCTGTGTGAACAAAGTGAACGCTGCTGTTAATCCCTCATCGATTCAGTCATGCTTTTTTATCTGCACACATTGGGGACCTACAGAAAACATAACCGTCTTTAAAATAACATTTCTACTAAGTTGCCATAATGATGGTGATGATAATAGCAAGTGCCACCAGCAAGAGCGGTGGGCGTTATTGTCCCTTACTGGCCCCCCTACTGGTTTGATTTACACAAAAGATGTGAGAGGGAGGAAGATGATTACCATAACAAACACACACTTGCAGACGCACTTTTCCCCAGGGAAGTGTCAATCTAAGTGGGAGAGTATGTTGACATTTATAACCATATGGGGAAGACATGGTTGCTATTTCTCAGCAGTTTAACTTCAATTAGGAAAAGAGGGGTGGAGAAGGAGAGAGAGAGAGAGAGAGAGAGGGGGGGGACTTGTTACTGAATGGTTAAGTGGTGGCAGAATAGGTACTAAGGGGGGAAAACACATTTATGGTGTCTCCTAAAGAGTTAGCATTGTGGCCTGGCCTTTGTAGCTTCACATTGATGGAGGGCTGCTGATGGCAATTGGAGATTATGTATTGACAGAGGATGTTAATGTGGACCTGGGCCTTTTTTTCAAAGACTGATTACACCAGAAAGGCCTCACACTGCCAAGTTACATCCATCCATTCACACAGACACCTGAAAGTCAAACAAATACCTCAAACATTTCTTTTTTAAAGTCGGTCAGAATCTGCCGCCCGGTGCTCTAAAAGTCGAGATCCCTGCGGACAAGACCAAGAATGAAAGACAGACATAAAGAAAAGAGGGAAAAAAACAGCAATAATAAAATGATGAGGAGGGAAAAAAAGGTCCTATTGGACAGGAAATAAAGTGTGCTGTCAGTCAGTAGCCTCGCTGCTGCCACAGTCACATCTCCCAGGTTATTGCTTATTGTTTACTCCCCTCTGAAAAGGTCAGAGGTCATGGCGACCACATCTATTTTTCTCTCCCACCCACTCTCCCCATTCTTCTCCGAGCACAAGGAGGAACAAAGACTGATGGTGGGGGTGGCGGAGGGAGAGGCAGTGTGGTTGGAGGGTGAGGTGGTGGTGGGTGAATGTGTGGGGGGGTGGAATTAGAAAAAAAAATATAGAAAGGGAGAGCAGCGATCAGACATTGCTGATAAGGAGA
>JAPQRP010000005.1:21643605-21654484 GCA_037367295.1 Apogon hyalosoma | reverse complement strand
GTGGTAGGAGGACGGGGTGCTGTGGGGGTGGAGGGGGGGTGATGTGTGTATTCAACTCCGGGCTGACTCCTCTTATGCTAATACAGCCAATTTCCTCTTTTATTTCATTTCTGGAGCCGAAATCTGCGATCTGCGATAAGGTTGCCGTGGCGACCGCCTGTTCCCCGGGCGGATGCGGGCAGCCGTGTGATGGAGATGTGTAAGTCGGCGGGAGCAGCAGGGAATGAATAATTTAAAACTCCACCAAGCTGGAGAGATAAGAGAGCAGGGCTGAGGCCTCTCTCTCTCTTTCTCTCTCACCCCCTCCCCACAATCCATCTCTCCTCCTCACCCCTTCTAACTCTCAATCCCTCCTTCCCTGTGCTCTTTTTTTTCATCCTCTCTTTCACTTTCTATTTCTCTCTCTCTCTCTCTCTCTCTCTCTCTCTCTCTCTCTCTGGACATCTAAGGCTTCATCCTCCAAAGCAAGCTGACCTCCAAGGTCAAGGGCATGATGGGTAATTGAACCGGCGGTTTGGGGCGCCTGGGATCAGCCCTATGGATGATACAGCAGAGACAAGAGTAGATGATGGTGGTAGAGGAAGGCCTCTAGCCCAGTCTGCTGTTTCTCCTGCTGCTTGATTTTAACGCTGATCTCTGGCTGTCGTGCGCGCAAGCTTTCAGTGAACTTCGTCTACTTCAAGTTAAGCCCACTTGGCTCGTGTCATTCTCACATTAGTCACTCGAACAACCGCCACTCTCCAACACACAATGGCCCAACACTTGAATGTAACACATGCTTGGAATAGTTGAATGTTCCAGCTGAATGGTGCTCCTGTGTAAACACACTGAGGCTTCACCGTAACTCAATGTCCTGAGATGCTTCTGTGTGTGTAGCATTAGGGTGTGGTTAGATCAGGTGGTTGGAGTACAATGAACCCTCAAATGATTTAAACTGGAACTTCTGTTGATTGATCCTACATGACAAAGGCTGCTGCTATGTTGAATCAGTTTTTTTGTTTGTTTGTTTGTTTTGTTATTTTTGAGCATTTGCAGAATGATTTTGATCAATTGTTTAGACCCTGGAACTGATGGAGGTGTTCACTCTGGACTCACCTACATGTACTTAAGTACAATATCATGGTATTCATTCAGTGGCATTTAATCTGGATCTCAGTTGCGTTTTGTAACTTAAGACATTCACACAGAAAACACATTTGTATAAATAGGATCCAGAGATGTAAAAAGTATAGTGAGACTTTTATTTTGAATGTTGTGGCTTTTTCTTTAATAATCCCTTATAAATATAGACAGATCCTTAATAAAAAAAGTTGCATAGTGAAATGGACTCCCAATCCAAGCAGATGCAGTTTCAGCAGGGTTTGTGACCCCCCCCTTAAGATTATTTTATGGCTGTTTTTCATTTATTTTTTAAGTATCATTGGAACAAGAAAGGAGAAATGATGAAAAAATGACTGGAATGGTTTATGGAAGCTGGGAATCGAATTAGGGACTCACTGCTCAGGGAATCTGAATCCTTCTAGTATGGGTACATCACTCTGTTTTCAGGTCACCTCAGTGACCTTATGATGTTTTTTTTTTTTGCTTTGACCAAAAAATGCATATCCCAAAGATTAAAAGTAACTTATTTTGAAAAAGAATTCCAAAGATGCAAAAAAAAAAAATCTATAAATAAGATGACTGACAGTATGAAGTGGTGTGGGTCAATGCAAAGGTAAGCCATGCATTGCCTCTTGAAATATTCTCATATGAATTAATTGAACAATGTCAGACAATCTGTGAGGAGATGTTTCTATTTAATTTGGCGTTTCTTGAGGTGCTCATGCAGGTCACTGGCTCGGCCACTCAGCTGGTCGGGTGCTGTGTGTTACGTTACATCCTTGACTCCTGTCTGTCTGGCCCAGCAACCTGTTTTCATTCCACAGCGGTAGCACGAGGCTTTATCGCCATGGAGATAAACCAGAGTTATAAACACCCTGCCGGTCACATCCAGGTGAGGGGTTCATGGTGAGGTGTGGCTGGCCAACGCCCGCCTCGGCTCTTTTTTTTCCTTCACCCTCACTTTGTGTAGGGACCTATCCTAAAAAGACACAAGTGGAGGGGAAAATCAGAACAAAAAAGCTGATTCATAAACAAGCCACACAGGGTGCCCGCACAGGTAATCTCAGCCCAAGCGTGAAGCCTTCATCCCCATGGCGCCAGGAGGCAGCTTGCCCCGCCAGGATGCAAGCACAAGAAAAACAACAAAAATTTTAAAAGTAGTTTGGCCATTTTTTCACATGCAAACATTAACAACCTAAACAAAACTGACCACAAGCATTACTAATTAAGCTAAAGTATGATTTACAGATTAATTTTTATTTAACTTCTTGTTGCATGCAGTGTACTCCCTTTGAACACCATCTTTCATCTAAGCAGATCAGCCCACATCCTTCTAGGCCTTCTTCACATCAAGATGAGAACAGATTTGTTTTGTCTGTCAAATGCAACATCTCAAATTCCTTCACTTGACCCGTTCCTCTTACAGGGAAACACACCAAACAACACGTACAGCGCAGCAACAAACATGCAAACAAACTTGATATGCAAAGATCTAAACACGCAGGTTCCTTTTTTCTGTATAAAACACTTGCATTTCATCCTTTTGACACATGGTGGCACTACGTACTTATTAGAGACCTGCAGCTTGCTTCCCTCCATCCCGCCTTGAACATGGAGCAGCACCAAGCAGAACAGGAGTAAACACACACACACACACACACATGCACACACGCACACATACCCATGTACACACACACCTAGCAGATACTCCAGATTACATTGATAATACCAAAAATATTGGCCCATAGAAATAATACAACACAGCGATAACAGAATGCTATCTGGTTTGATCATGATACCACAACTAAACGCAAGCAGAATATCAACTCTCACAAACAAGAAATAAGAAACTAGGCCTCACATCACTGAAATGACAAAATAAAACAAGACTGACACCCTGTATCTGACACAAGTGAAACCCAGTAGCTCAAAAAGTGTCCGTGTGATGAAAATTACTGTGAATTTTACAGATCCACTAAAGTGGTGTTTCAGCTTCTCTGTGTGAAGCCATGTAAATAGAGCAGTTTTAAGAGGCTTTCAGGCTGTGTGTGAGCAAATATGATTTCATTAAACAGGATATGAGCCCTCTTTTCTGATGGCTGTTAATCTAGATTAAGGTTTGTCTGGATATTCACAAATAGATGTTGGAAGAATCAAGCAAATTAAACACACCCCAGTCATCAAATCTATTCAAACAGGGTCAAAATATAGAGGAATTTTTGGTCTTTATTCAAACATTATTATCTCTTTAATTAAATTATTCCCAAATTATTTCTCTGTTGAATTTGTAATCTACATCAAGGAATAATAATAACTTTAATATATTTGTTTTAAATGGAGAGATTTGCCTGCATGGGATGCACATCAATCTGTTTTCTTTCTTTCTTTTTTTTTGAAAGACACTGCTAGATTTACATTTGTTTAATTATGGAGGCTTGCGATCGTCTCTATCTGAACTGCGAGTGTGGAAAAAGAATTGTAGGGCCTCAATTAAATCTGATGTTAATTAAATCTGATCTTGTTTTGTGTATTAATCAAGCGGCAATTTTAATCTAGTGAATACACAGACTGTAATAAGAAATGTGGATATAGAGGGAGAGCAAGAATTATTTTAATTTCATGCTTGTGATGAGTGTTTTTTAAATATTTTATTTAGCTGACTTGCATTAGTTCCTAATCTCCCTACCCACCCCACCCCTTATTTCTCTTTTATGCAATCTGAGCATCAGATTCATCCTGTGCTAAATGTCTGCACACACATAAAGAGAATGTGAAACAGCGTGCATGAATAGGCCTACATTCAATGAGGTGTCTTAGAATAACTGCTGCTGAGTTATTATGTGGAGAACTCTTCTGTGGAAAGGCTTTTTTTTTTATTGTGAATATTGATGTATTATACTTAATATTTCATTTATTCTCTACAAAGAATAGATGCTTGCTGACATTTAAGTGATAATATTTTTTTATTTGACTTTTTAGTGTAAAATGTATTTGTTCTTGCCTGTTCTTGAATCCTCTGTTTGTGCACTTACTTACGTACGAGTGTGTGCCCAAAGTGCGAGTGTGTGCTTATGCGTCAGAGTGTTAATTATGTTTACATCAGCATTAAACTGCGCCCTTATCAGATGTACTATTCCTTTTCAGAGACAGGTTCTTGGTAGAGTGACACCAGAGATAAGTGGGAAAATTTACTCTGTGGTCAGCAACTCTTTCCACAGATACACACACTTTATTTCCCCAGTTATTTTAAGCAAATGTTCCTCCTGAATGCAGAGATAGGGAGGGAAACACAACCTCTATCCAAACTACATTAGGCTAATTAACAAACTCATTTAAAGCCGGAGAAATATTGATTGCCATACATTTGGAGACGTAGAGGATGGAGGTGGCGATGGAGTGGGGTAGGAGGAGGAGGAGGAAGTGAGGAGAAATAAATAAATAAGAGTCTGGCAGGTGTATGTAAATTGTTTGTTGGCAATGGAGAAATTTAAATTACAGTTCAATCAGAGAAGAGGAGAGAGGGGGAAGAGAGTGGTGAGCACCCTGTGATTTCCCGTCTCCACGCTTAGTTGATATTTCACTGGGTGAGGATTGAGCGCTACGGGTGCATTTCACACCCTGAATGAGAAAGGCAATCTCGCTCAGCCGACTAGAACAATAATTAGAATGGAGATTAAATAAAAATAATTAGAAAAAGTTCATCTAGTTTTGATGTATTAATTATTCCGCCCCTGCTTTATTCCAAGTCTAATTATCTGCTTCAGTGAAAATGCCAAGATTTTCTGTGAGTCATAAAAAATTACATTCATGTAATTATGTCAGCAATTTGGGGGGAAGTCAGCTAAGCAGAGCGTCGGCTCTCTACTCCCCCCAGTTTAAAGTAAGTAACTTCTAACTACTTATAACTTATAAGTTAATACAGTCCCTTTCAAGCCAGGGGTATAAATAATAGAATGCAATGGGAGATTATTTACTCTTTAAATGAGGAGCTGCTCTCTCTGCTCTCCCAGCTCCAGATACTTCCTGCCTTCACACTCACATGCTCTGCACACCACAATGAAAACAAGACGAGTTTTTATCCATTCTTGGTCAGTAGATAATAATTTGCATATAAATGGAAATATTTATTGTGACCAAAAAAAAAAAAAAAAAAAAAATAAGGAAAGGGAGATGTAGGAAGTAATATGCTCATTTTTCAAAAACTCATGGGGCCCAACTGTGATATCTGTATTTTAGGAGTCAAGCAGTTTAAAAAATAAGACGAACTGAATCTAAAAAAAAAAGAAAGAAAAAAAGAATAAATAAATAGCAGGAGAAGAAAGGGAGAGAGGAGCCAAGGGAACCTTTTAAGATGTTTACTACACAAATGGAGTCTCCAGAGAAGACAGCGTCCTGATGAAATATGAGAGATAGCTGTCGACATTCTGTACTTTTCTCCTGGCTGTGTAGATGGAGGCAGGCAGACTGGAGGACTAAGCTGTAATGACTTCCCTTCCTCTACCTGACTCACCGGGGGAAACCAATAAAGTTACAAAAATAAACTTTACAGATGTGGAAAATGTATTACCTAGATAGGAAATAGGTGACTGCACTTGAAAAGAAAATGAATATTGAAGGTGCATCGAAAAAAAGTTAAATAACAAGCTTCAAAAATTCAAATGCAAATGTAAACACACTTTACAGTTTGAATAAAATAAATGTAAAGTGATACATGAAAGTGTGAATATCTTTAACATATTTTTTGATAAGTCACACAAGGTGGCATGGAAATGCAAACCTTGGCTTACACAGTAATCAGCCAGACCGGGCACTTTGAACTGCAGAAAATATAGAATTTCATGTTTGGAAGGCTGCATGAAGATACATGGTGCAAACATGAAGTCAGGTTTGTTAGTTTTGTCTCTGCTCTTTTGAAAGTTAAATTACCATTCATAACCACCATTAAATGGATGAACTACAAAGCATTACAATAAGAAATTGCAGACTTTCTATTGCCTTTTCATCAAAATATATACGGTTTGGATTCATTAAATTATAACCAGTATGGTGCAATACTGTGTATGCAGCTGCTGGTGCTCCTACGGGTAACCAGTAGGCATTTTACATGAAATGTATGTGCTGCATGTACCCACTGTAGATGTGATTGTAGAGGTGTGGTATGCATGTTAGCCCAAACTGATTAAAATCGATAGGAAACAGGAAGAGGTGCAGCGTATTACATAGTCAGGCGTTCTGGTACAGCAGAGATGTTGGCGTGCTTGCCCCCCATGTAATGGCTTCACATGAGCATACATACATATGAAGCGCCACAGCAGCGAGTGCCGAACAGATAAGGGTTAAAGCTCTTTGACTTTCTGTTTTCTCTGTTAGAGACCATGCTGAGACTCATGCCGTCAGGATTCCTATTTCCATCATCTCAAAACTGCTCCGATTTCCTTTGATTTTCTTGATTTACTTGTCAGTTGGACACGCTGTGGCTCTGTTACAAACTTTGGGTTTCTTAGATCAAATTAGCATTGTAATAGAAAAGGTTTTGTCGAATTCTGAAAGCATTTTGCAGTAGTGTCTAATCTTAACATTATGGAAACCAACTCATTTTTATTCTGCTGATTTTACTCCTGTCTATACAAAAGAATTCACATTCTTTTTTTCTCCCATTTACAATCATTAAATGACCAAAATGTGCTGTAGTATGTGTTTCTGAAACAGCCTGTAAAAGGCTTAATACCATAAACAAATGAGCAATTTTTTTCAGTTTTTGTGGGGCAGCCATCAGAGAGTAACTTGAGTCATATCCAGGCAAAAATCTGATAATTAATATCTTCCAGAGATATGCTAATGGATCTAACGCCTTCACAGTCCAGCTATTACCATGCATGATGCATAATTTGAGTGTGACATGGGAAGGCTTTTGTACAACAGAGCAGAATGTGTGTTTCACATAGGCTACTCTTTGCTCATCCTGTTTCGTCTTGTGCGTTCTTTCTTTTGGGCCTGTATCTATCGCTTGCATCTGCTGAGGAGACACCATGTATGAGTGGTGGTTATCAGGCCCTGATCAATGCAAGCAGGAAACATACTGATTAGAAGATGAACAGACCGCAGAGAGAGGAAAATATGACCACACACAAACCTACGCTTGCACACATACACACATGGTCTTAGTTTTGAATTTGTAAGATATTTGCCTTTTCTTTGCAAACATAATACTTCTGATTGAATTTTCTAGTTTGACCGTAAGAAAGAATTTGCTCTGGCTATATGAACGAGCGTGTCCAACTCAGTCAGGATATGAGCCAACAGGAATGCAGACACACATACACCCAATTTACAAGAAGTCCATTTGTAAAAGCTCACATTTGCGTTCACACAAGCAGCTTCTGATACTTGGGAGTCAGTCCTCTTGCTTTGAGAAGCAGTGGAGTGTGTACGCGGTTTCTCTGCATTGTGAACAAGCTGTAACATAGTTTTTTAAAGAAGTTAGGAGCTTAACAGCACTTTCATCCACTATTGTTAAAGTTCCAAACACTGACTTTAGTGTGGATACACAACACATGAATGCACGAGCTCTGAAGTGACTGGTAGACACAGCATTTTCTCCAGATAGATTTGAGAGAGGTATGTGATACCAGCAAGGCCTGGAAACTAATTGGTTTGTTTGGAATTTTTACTTAAAGTATTAACTCACTGTAGCTATTTACCAACTGCTCATGAACTTCATGTTTTTAATACAGAAACAACTGCTAAAACCCTTCAAGGATTTGTATTTAGTCATACAGCAATGGGTATTCAACAACAGTATAAAGATTTTTATTTATTACTTATTGTTTTACCTTCATTTATGTACATTTCAGTATACTTAATGTACTGAGTTTTAGCATGCTTGGAGGACATCATGATTGTGTGAAATGTTGGTTGGCATTTTACAATATATTTTGACTAATATAAAAAAATTCTAAATTCTGATAACAGTTCTGCAACATACGTCACTCACTAAATTTTAGGTTATGCATAATGGCCACAAGCATTTTTGCATTAGACTATTTACATTAGGGAGCATGCACTTTATGGTTGGTTTTACTGAACGACCCTATTCTAGAAACCATGCTTTAATAGAATAAACAATGATGCACATAGTTGTGCCTATTAGTTATTCGTAAACCTGAAACACTTCAGCAGACAAAAGTAATCTCAGAGTTCGCTGCAGCTTCCTTATGGGTATGTCAAAATGTTTACATAGGTGTTTGAGTAAATATGTGTGTTAGTTATTAACTGCATTTAAGATGCCGATTAAAGGTGGAAAGCAGTACAAGCCTCGGTCACAGAGTTGTGTTGACTTACCTGCGGCCTGCAGCAGGTACGGGCCTATAAAGTTTACCAAAGTTTGTGCAGCCATGCCAGGAAAAACATTTGCATGGGTATGAGATATTATTCACCAACCATTGGAGAGATTTAGATATTTTCAGCAGAAAAAGGCAATATATCAATAAGAAATCTTCAAGACTGTCATCAAGGCAAAGTATTTGGGTTTGAAATGTATTTTAGAAGTGTAGTGGTGTAGACTTGATGCTGAGAGCTGTTTTGTTTGGAGTAATGTGGCTATAAATTAGAGTGCATTGGGCTACTTAATGTCTAGGACTTTCATTCCATCATATTATGTTCTAACTACATTTGAAAATGACAAAAAGTCAGCCACTTCTTTTCCACAGCCCTGCCAAGTAACATGGTTATTATTTCCTCAAAAATATCCATTAACAACAATCAGCGACCCCATAAATTCATAGTTGAGCAGCCAACAAAAACACAGCGCAATCAATCCCGGTCTTCTACAAGACTTCTACAAATTACTGCCACCCATTATTATTAGTCCTGCCATTTTAACTGCTACAAACCAGAATCCAAAGATCCTATCTGAAAGCAAACTTCCTGTTGTTGGACGGGGCATTCTGTTTTCTGTTGTTATTGTTTCTGTGCTGGAATCTTGCGCTGCATCCGGATTAGAACCACATAAAACCTAAATGTGTCCCCATCAGAACATTTTATGACAGGTTTCTGACTTGAGAAAGAGTCATGATAATGAGGAGTGTTTGCTTTAGACTGCTATTTAGAGCCCGTTGTCTTTGGCCAACAGAAGGCGCCAAGTGGGGGGGATCGAAAAGAGGGCCTATCAATTACTGACCTCAGTGGTCAACCTCCTGACTCATTTGGACTCCCATTTTCTGTACACACACACACACACACACACCGAGCCACAGGTTAAGTCTGGGGTTTGGAAGGATCCCAGGGTGAACATTTAATTTCTTAATGCATTTTGGATCCCGTGGGGGCTGTCCTCAAGAGTAGGCCACATGGGACCACTCTGCCAACTCTCATAATAGGATTGAGTGACTGTACTATGTGGTTCAAGTGTGTGCATGGCTATACACAACTGCAATAAAGCAGACTTTGTACCATAAACAATATAATTTTTAATTCTCCTTCTCTTAATTTTTTCATTCGTTCTTTTTCACCATCTTGATTATATCACCATTGTGCATGTGTGTTGACTGTACTGTGTGTGGAAGGGAAAATAAAGCCGACATTAATTAGCAAGGTTGAATTCCTCCTCTTGGAGGTTTGTTATTGCTATGTCTGAAGCGAGAAGGACACGGGTGGCTAATTGATCGACAGGCTCTCTGGGACCCAGTAATGATAATCAATATTGACATGTTTTCTGCCCTCACCATAACTCATAAACAACTCTACGCCACCAGCCTCGCAACCAGCCGGGTATGTGTACGCCTGCAGCAGCCAAACAAAAACAACCAGGATGTTTAAATTTAGACTGAAATGGAAAAGGTCTGCTCAGGCTGCATCTTGACCGCTGTGGTTTTTAGGTGAAGATGCAGAGACAATTCTTGCTTTAATACGATATCTAAGGCGCCAGTTTTTGATAGATGAGTAGAGAAAATGGAGGTAAATAATGGAATATTCTTAACTTTGGAAATGCATCCAGTAAACAAAGAAAAGGTGAATTTCATCAGAAGTTTTAATCTAAAATTTAAGATGACTACATCTTGCCTTCCAGCTTGTATAGGTTAATTAAAGCATCGGACGATTGCTATTTATTCCAAAGCGTGAAAACATTTACTATAAATGAAATGTCTGCATATTTTACTTTAAAAACAATTTGTACATTTTTTGGTGCTAAACCATAACAAAAAAAGCTGATGATGTAGAAGCATAGCATGGGGTTGAAGGAGATGCCGTTTTTACAGGAATCTATGTGGTATGAGTCAGAGAGCAGACAGAAATCAAGTTTACATATAAGGCAATGTATTTCGTCAGTATTCATTAAAATTCCATTTGTCCATTTTCTGAACCGCTTAGTCCTCAGGAGGGTTGTGGCGGTACCAGAGTAATCCCGGCTACCTTTGGGCAAAGACAGGGTCCACCCTGGATGTGTCAACAGTTCATCAGAGGGTTGACATGTACAGACGAACAACCATTCACTCTCTCATTCACACCAACGGGTGATTTATATTGACCATTGAAGGAGCACGTCTTTTAACGTGGGAGGAACCTGGGGAACATGCTAACCACTGCACCAATACACCGCTCAGAATTAGAATTTAGATGAGTAATTGTAAGGTGGTTACTGAACACATTAGCTTTGTGTCTTGTATAAACCAATGGTTGCATATAGTCTTATAGTAGTAAACTAAATTGACATTTGAATTCTATCAACAAATGTCATCGCTACTGGTTTTTCAGTCATGTAAAAATAGCATACAAATAC
>JAPQRP010000005.1:21633379-21643505 GCA_037367295.1 Apogon hyalosoma | reverse complement strand
CTGCATTCAAAATACTTTTGTATCACCATTTGCATATTACTTACACTTTACTGTGTCATTTTATCCTGTGTTTCCCACTGAGGAGGTACACTGTATGATGCCATTTACAGGCAATGAAAGGAAATAGGCTGTTAAATAAAATTACACAGGAAACATCTTATGTAATATAAGTACACAAGTCAGCAAAATATATGATATAGTTCTTGTTTGTAGATGTTCTAATTAAAAAATATGTTGGCATATTTTAAGAATAAGTTAAAGGAGAGATATTCTGCATTTTTAAAATAATTATGCATTTTCAAACATTTCCCTGTGGTCTACATAAACGGTAAATGCTATACTTAGGTCTGAATTCTTCATTAATTCAACTCCACAGGTCCATCTTTAACCACATTTCTGAGGAATGACACCAGAAAGGTGGTTTTAGCACTGGCCCTTTAAATACAAATGAGCCCCTTCACACCCCACCCCCTCCAGGTTGTTGGCTGTGCTGCTCTGTCCTGTTCAGCCACTTGAGTTCGTTAAGACAACCAACAACTGGACATTTTAGGTAACTGGCTTGAAGTTTGGACATATTTTCAGTTTTTGATACAACCGCTGCTGCTGACAAACTGTTATGTCGTACTCAGAGAAATGTTCATCGGAAGTATGTGCAAATGTCGTGACGTAACTAGTTATAAAACATAACAACTTAAGCAGGAATTGAAACAGGTTGTAGAAACTCACTCAATTTTTGCAGGAATGAATATAAAGATAGCTTTGCAGCACCTGGAGGGTTCAAAATCAAACTGTATGAACTATTAGGGTCCAAATACACAAAGAAATGAACCAAAGACTAATAAAAGTGGGTTTAGCAAAATATGACCCCTTTAATGAAATGTAAAGGTGTGGCTCACCACTGCATACCGTGTGCTGCAGTGGCCCAGGTTCAGTTCTGGTCCGGGTCCTTCGCTGTATGCCATTCCTTTAGTTACCTAAATTACTAACTAATGTGTCTTCTTGGTAATAAGTACTGAATATCATTATGTTTAAATGTTATACACATAACACAAACATCTTTTCATTTTCCTCTTTTCTTGGTTTAAACCCTAGCTGAAGGCATCACTTTTTTCAACTCCCTGTAAACAGAGGAGGGATTACAACATTACAATGCAGCAGTTTTGAAACAGAAGGTCAGGGTCTTGGTGGCACAAGGGGGTGACGATGAAAAAGAACATTTGGGTCACTGGGCAATTACCAACACACTCATCACAATAAATGGAGCCACACATACTTCCCCCTCAATTAATGCATTAGACAGGTCAGGGGTTATGTAAGCACCGTCTTCTCCACCAAAACTGGGTGGAGTCTCCTAATCCAGGAAGTCAGATGTGATTGGCTGTGGGTGAATGTTTAGCTTATGTCAAAAGAATCTGAAGAGGGCGAGGAAAGTGCTGTGCTGTGTGGGTGCCTGAGCTGGTTAGAAAATTGTTTAGATATACAGCCATAATATGCATGTTCATGGCTTAAAATATACATTATATTCTTAGCATTTAACATGTGGAAATCACATACAGTCTTTGCAGTTGTCCCTGCTTCCCATTGAATCAGACCATGGGCTTTTTTATCATTATTATTATTTCTTATTACGTGAAAATACAAACAAATTTCTTTTCAAACAGTGACAAATGTACTACTTGTCTGATTTGTACATTCACAGGCTTAGTAACTGAAGTTGTGTTTGGTTAGAGTTTCAGGATAGCAACACAAACTCACTCACTGTGCTCCTTATAAGAGCTGTTGCACGACATTATTTTTTTAACATCATGTATTATCAGGGGTTACCGGGCATCTGTCAGGTGTGACACTTTTCCTGCATCTCTTTCATTTCTCTGTTTTTCTGTAATAGGTGTTTAAGTTGGAGAGCTGTCATTTGTTGCGCCTCAGGCCAAATTCCACATTTATGCTGAATACACACACTCACTTGGTGGCCTCTGTTGTGCTCACTATACCTCCTGCCCGTAAAGAGAAGTCCAGCCTGTTACGGTGTGTGTAATGTAGAGACTTGGTTACACATTTTGCTATTTATTAATCAATGTGGTATCACAACATGCTCTTAAGCTATGACCTGGTGTTTCAATCAGAAAACTGACAGGGTTGTTGTTGCACAAAATTCCAAGCCAAAGCATCCCAAGCATAATTTTTATAGCATATGTGCATGCAGAATTCTGGAGACAAAACCAAACATTTTCACCATTTTCATACCCCTCTGCCCTTTAAGGGTTGTTAGGAGGAATAAGTGTGGGTTTATTTAAGTGTTTTTCAATGAGACACAGGCTAATGAGTCAAACGATAATATTTTCTGCAAAAAGTTCTATGTTATCTGATAAATACTGGCCTGGTCTTCTGTTATTTCAGTGAGGTACTGTGGGATTGAAGTGTGTCCTTTCTTTCATGATAAAAGGTTTTGTGCTAATGTGACTAAAGGATATTTATAAAAAAAAAAAAAAAAAGCCAACTTCTTGTGCTTCTTGAGTTTTCACAGTAGAGAGGTGAAGTCCCACCCCTTCTAGTTGTGCCCAGTACGTTGGAAATAATTATATTGCAGCTAAAGATAAGAGGCAAGTAATTTTTTTTTGTGATTTACTTTTTATTGAAACACTAACACAACAAAAATGTAAAGAACACAGACTGTCATCTCATTAAGAACTAAAGTCAAAACCAAGGAAAACAGGCACATACCACGTTTGACAGATGAGAGGAAAAAGTGAGGGTTACATTACATACACATACATATACATATTAAAAAAGCAAAGGAAAAATACAGTGCTGTTTTTTCAACATTTCAGTAATATCTACCACAAAATTTGACCACTTAGCTACAGTTTGGGGTTTTGCTCATTTAAGTCTGGCTGTTGACTACCGGTACTCTAAATTAGCCATATGTTGTACATTTAATAACCACCGTTTAATAGGATTAATGTCTTTATTAAACCATAACTCTAAGATTGTTTTTTTCACAGCTGTAAATCCACAAAAAAGAATTCTCCGACAAATTTGTTTAAAGTTCAAAGCAGTATCATCATTCAAATGACATAGACCTAGGTCTAGGATTATTGTAAACATGAGTATTTTACTCATAACAATGCAAACATAAGTCCATAAAGTCTTTATTCTAGTACATTCCCAGAACATAAAGAGGCAAGTAGTTTTTTTTATTTTTTTTTTATTCCATTTGAATTATGCCATCATTTACATATATGATGTCTGTCAGAATAAAATCTAATTTTATAGGTCATGAAAGTTGCAGCTTATTGAACTATCAGACTATGAAAATACATACCGGTAGATAGAAAGACTCAAAGCCTTAAAGTCATGGATGTGAGGTCATTGTAACTGTCTCTATGATCTGTTCTGAGTCACTGAAGATGTTTCTGCATCTTCAACAGGACCAGAAATGTAATGATTTATGTTATTATTAAAGTAGTTTTCTCTTTCGACTACTATGCAAGGTGAAATATGCCAAGGTACCAACTATTTTGGTGTTAATAACATGTATCGTGTAATGAGACACGCAGTCCACTGAGCTATTTCACACAAAACTACAAGTAACTTTACTCTGTTTATCACATACTGGCTTGTAAAATTACCTTTTAAATAGGCAAATATCATATGGGTAAATAACACAATTCACATGTGATCCAAAAAAGATTATTTGTCTCTCACCATTGAACACTGTTGGTATTTTTTCTCGTTAGGTCACCTGGGGCATACTGGAATGGATCGTATCTCATTTAATGTGGTTTAACACTATATTACAAGTATCTAAGTGGCAGTAGAGAGGTGTGTTTTTGCACTTTAAGTCAAGATAAATTTATCAAAGATATAAAAACCATAAACAAGAATACTTTCTGTGTTCTCACAGTTGATCTCTACATATTGCAGTCTATCTCTGTAATGTGCCCACCACTGTACACATTTTCCCCTCACAGCTCTAAGTTGGAAGTTACTGCTGGACAGGTCTTACATGTGCCTTGAATGTTTTACTCTCTTTCAAATGCATGTCTCTCTAAAATAGATTTTTGCTTTATTCATACCGAGTGGCAAGATAAGATTATTCACTGCCTAGTGTTCAGAAACTCAACAGGCCAGTGGAGTGTGCCTTTTTGAAAGCTCAGTTAACGATATTAATTATCGCCCACGAAATCCCCTATCTGTCAAATCTTATGCATACAAGAATAAATTTGATGATCAGAAAGTAAAGATGAAAGAGTCAGATGAAAAGCATGACACAAGCAGATACTCACACTGAAAAGGAGCAAGGTTGCACTCCATCACCACCAGTCAATCATTCACCAATAATGCCAGTTAAAACCTTCCCTAAAGCTCCCTGATACATTTCCGTGTGTGTGTGTGTGCGTGTGTGTGCGTGCGTGCATGTGTGTTTACGAGGATAGCTGAGGCCATGTTATATTAAGTTTAGGCATATGTGTGTGTGTGTGCAGTGAAGTATTACTTACGTGTGTGCATGTGTGTAGAAGTCTGTGGGAGTGGGGGTGTGTGTGGGGGGGTGAACACACAGTGACAGAGTCTCTTTCTTAGTGGCGAGACTTTGAAGTTGGGGCAGTTCTCTCTTTGAGGTGGTCTATCCCCCGTTCTCAACAGCGTTAATCATGCATGAAGAGAACATGCTTGCTACTGATGGTTTCCCTCAGTCTCCGTGTGGGATGGGGGTCTGGGGAGGGGTTGGACTCGAGGTGGTGGTGGTGGTGGTGGGGTTGCAGCGCTGATTAGCATGGCCGTGGGCTAATGCACTAAAAAGAAAGAGCAACAAATAAATATACAGGGTCAGCTCGTTCAACCGTAGCTACAAAGGTAGAGAGGAAGGCAACTGAAAATCACAAAGCCAGTAGAAAGAGACTGTTGCAGATCATTGAAGTGAATAAAATGTATTAAACAATATAAAATTCAACATTATACAGATAAAAGTGCGCAGATATTTCATTGCCTAAGTGGTCAAGAGATGCAGACATTTCAAACCAATACTTATTTTACTCTGGGTTGAATTGGTGGATGAGTTGGCCTGACATTGCCTTTTTAATTCATAGGGGGTGATACCAACAGGCTTAGACTAAAATGTCTCTGAATGCATTAGAAATACCTCACACCCAGTCACAGCGATGTTCACAGACTAAAGCCAATCCTGGGCAGACAGCTATCTCAGGTGTCAGACTGTCACTGTATCAAAACCACATCTAACCTGCCTTGATTTGTTGGATTATTGTTTTCCACACTTTCAAATATATGACATCAGTTGTAAAAATGCCCTTTCCTATGTCGATATAAAGGAGACACAGAATAAGACTCATAACGCTGTGGTTTTTCTGGTTTCTGGTTTTTCAATCCCATCCAACACCTTTGGTTATGAACTGGAACGCAGACCATGAGCCAACCGAATCTGTGTTCTGGCTAACATTGGATTGCAAAAGGCAAATGATGGTGGGTCGTCCACCTAGTTTTCTGCCTAATTTTGGCACTGTAGTGTACATTTATTAAATCAGGATAATTTAATTGCCAGCAGAAATTAAATAATGTGTTTGGAAAAAGAGGAGATATTTTTGGACTAATGAGGAAAGAAGTGTAAGAGTACAAGCCCCAAGAAAAGGACAGCAGAGACAGAGAGAGAGAGGGAGAGAGAGAGGAAATGGGGTGGTGGGGAGGACTTTTAGCTGGGGGAGGCACAGACAGTTGAGTCATATTTCAGGCCTGATTGGAACTGACAAAGTGTTATTGGAGGACTCAGTCCCCACAGCATTGTTTGCTTTAGAAAGTCAGAGCCAGATTTATTATGACTGAAAAACATTAGAGAGATCGGAAGTGGGGACAGCGCAGGGAGCACGGCATGTCTGTCTGCACACAGAGAGAAAGAACTTTAGTGGGCTCACATGGAGATGTATTAGGCCAGATCTGACATTTTATGCCGTTCATAAAAAAGATTTAAAAGGTGGGTGTTGAAAACGCTAATGCAGTCAAAAGAATGACAGAATATTACCAATATAAACCTGTCAGTGCCAACAGTCGGCAGTTCCACATTAGTTCACTCATGGAGACAAATGGCTGCCATTTGCCACCTTTAGTGTTATGGCCATTGGGGTTGAGAGGCTGAGGAGATAGATAAGCATATACATCTCATGTGTGTATACTCTTTTTTTTTTTTTTTTTTTATCTCCTCACAAAGCCCAGACCCTCCCTGTACTATCTGCATTCAGACTAGGTTGAAGTAGCAAAAGCGATCAAACTCTAAACTGCCTTGGTCTTAAAAGTAGCATAATTATGAAAGCAGAGCTAGCATCTATCAAACTGAGCTAGTGCAGTCTAAGAAAGTACTGCTATATTTTTAAAGGGTAAGTTAACTGAATGACTAAATAAATAAATAAATGAGACATACATTATGGGGCTCATTATGTTGGGGTTTTGAAGTACAGAAAGAGAAAGAATTTGAAAAGAGGCAGAGGAAACCAGAGAAAAGAACAACAAAAGGATGAAGAAATAACTAGCATATTTACTGTATTTACAACAGCTTGCCTCCTTTTTCCTAACTTCCCTGGCTCAGGTGGCCAGTGGTCATGATGCACTGTATATAAATCTGTCAGAATTATGAAGTCACTGCTGGAAAAAGTGTTGTCGCTCAACTTCCCCTGTACAAATAAAGCTTAAAATAAAAAGTTAACACAGGCAGAAAAACAATTGCAGCCAGAGTAGGGCGCTCTCATCCTGGCTAGAGCTCAAATATGTTTTGATAGTTAATGGGCAGTGTGGAGAGGCTAAGCTCACTGTATTTGAGTAACCTTCGCCTGACCCCCTCCTCGCACACTGGGACAGGGAGCAACAGAGAGAAAGAGGGAGCAGAAAGAGGAAGAGAGGGAGGCAGGCGGGCCACGGCGGTGCATTCGGGTCCTAAATGAATGAAGGCTCTCGCTGGTTGTTGCCTGTGTTGTTTGAGTTGGCAGAGACTGTCCACACAGTACTGTGGCACAGCCAAAATCAGCTGACTGCTGCAAAGTGTCTGCCTGATGCTTGAATGTTTATTAGTTTAGAGATTTAATCAGATTTAATAATTTCCAAAACAGAAACTGAACAAAAAGGGCAATATTTAAACATGTCTGACTAAATATAGCATAATAATGTCTTATTAAAAGAAAATAAACAAAAATATATCAGAGAACAAACTGTTATTTTTATGTTTATCATAATGAAAAATGTAGTATCTCAGGGCTTTATGCTGTTGATTGAACGACTTGAGATGCATGGAGGTTTAGTCACTAGATCAAAATCAGCAGATTCATTTCAAATGAAATGAAGCTTAGTTTCAGATCTAAAAGACAAGACATTTTCCCATTTTATAATGAAATTACAGGGACAGTTATTTCTTAGTAAAATTATGACACACATTTTCTTAAAACATCAAGCAGTGATAGAGCACATCTCAGTCAACAGCAGTTTTAGTGAAGAAGCACAAATGGAGAAAGATAAATATAATGCCAGTGGTAAAAGACTGAAAGGTACAGATAAATGATGAAAGAATGGAGAGAGTGATTAAAAAAATAAGGTGAGATGTAGAGATTGGAGGAGAGAGCAGGAATGAGAGGAAAAGCAGTTAAAGACAGGACAAGAAAT
This sequence comes from Apogon hyalosoma, assembly GCA_037367295.1. NCBI lineage: Eukaryota > Metazoa > Chordata > Actinopteri > Kurtiformes > Apogonidae > Apogon > Apogon hyalosoma. The sequence continues at coordinate 21,635,849 of JAPQRP010000005.1, read as the reverse complement.
AGGCTGGCAGATGCAGCGGCCTTGGCTGTGGCACAGTGCAAAGCTCTTTTGCAGGACAGAAATCCAGCTGGTCCTGAGCAGGTGGTGAAATGCCAAGGACTGAGCTGCCTGACAGAAAGAAAATGAGGACGGCAGTGAGGTGAGGTTAGGAGAGAGAAAACACAGCGGTATAGGCCATCTCAAATGCTTCATACATAATCATAGAGCAAAATAAAAACAGTTTCACACAAGCTTCTAGTTTCTAGTGACCTCAAATTAAAGTTGTATCAGTTGTTGTTTCTCAGCAATTATTCATTCATACCAGGGCCTCTTTTTAAAGATGAGTGATTCTAATGCTAATACAGAGAGGAAATTTGCCAAATTTTAACGTGACCCTCTTAAAACCATCTCTCCCTTTTTGCAGGATAGGGTTCAACTGAAGTGCCATGAGTACATAACGCAACAGTCATTTTCAGTCTCCCCAAAGGAATCTGGTCATATCCGTACACCCTGCTATCCTCCTCGCCTGCATCCCTCTCAGCGTCAGAGGGTGGGGTCTGGTTTTGGGGAAGATAAGTTCATGGTTTGATCCCGCATGAGGGTTCCCTGGTCGGGTCACAGGGTCGTGCCGGGGTCGGTGTGGATGTGCTGATCTGGGAGCGATTAGCCTAATACGATTAGCTGTGATATGACACGCTAGCAGAGCCAGGTGTTAGCTGAGGAGACATAAGTGCAAGCTAAAGGGGATCGTGGCCTGATGCACTTATAAGACAAAAGTAGAAACTGGAGTTAAAAGGTTATTGAGTGTGTGTTTTCAAAGTGGAATCAGTTTTTCTAGTTCCAAACCTATAGCCCAGTACATCAGGGGCAGTGTAAGGGGAGGGTTCAGTGTATTTACTGTGAGAAGTGTAGTCCATTCTGACAAATCCCATGACGGTTGTAGAAAATTATCAGGTGTACATGGTAGCATTCACAAACTCTAGAGCATAGGGAAACAAGTCCAAATATAGTTGCAATATAGTTGCAATGAATGAAGGGAAGCCTTTCCAGAATCTGCAGAATTATGTAAAATTAAATGTGTATTGAAGTGTCAGTTTTTCCCCTATTCACATGTTGACAAGTGTACCAGCAAATCAGGTTTTACATTCTGAATGTCTACACTGTCACCCATAAAGTTGAAATAAAATAATTTTACCTTTTGTCATGAAATGATTGTGACAATGTGATGTATTCTCAGATTGTAATTGTACCTGTTCAAAGGTGATTACTGATGCATATATATATATATATATATATATATGAGAATAAAACAGGAAAAAAATATTCATTGTAAAAAAAGACAATGAAGATGAAGAATGACGATGTTGCTGATATTCCCTGGAGGAAGAGATCTTGTATCTCAATGGGACCCTATGAGGCTGAGTAGAGAATAAATAAATAGATGAGTAAAAATATTCACAACATGAATATCTGTTAAACTTCACAAACTGTTTCAAGAATTAGAGTAAAACATAATAGACTCTATATGCTACGTTTGGTGTGTTTGCTCACAGTTCATTCCTAGCAAATTCACTGCATATTTTTTCTTCTCTGCTTTTAGTGTATCATACAAATGAAACACCTCTGCATCACCATGCTCTGTGTCCATTTGTCCCTTAGGCTAAATACACTAGCTGTGGTGTGTGGTGCAATGAAGTCATCAAGCCTGCAATGGAGATCTCTGCCTGGGGGAGGTGGAAACAAGGTGACTCCACATCTATCAGAGGAGGCATGTGGTCCTCTTACTATCACACTGGCACTCCATGTTCCAATGTAGGCCAACATTATTGTAAGGTTGATGTGATGGTACTTAGACTGGCAGGTGAGAGAGGGAACAGGTGAGCATCATGTAGTGCCCCTTGGGTAATGCATTTTATTTAGGACCATTATGAGAACCTGATATGGAGAGGGCAGAAAAGAGTACTGGCAGCATCTGAGGAGTGATGATGTACAAGAAAGGGTCATGGTACACCAAAGATTCAAATATATATACTTAAGCTCCAGTACTGCGTAATGGTTAGAGGTAGCCAATATATCGGGCTGATATATAGATTTTTTCATATGTATGTATATATATATATATATAATTTTTTTTTAAAGCCAACATTTGATCAGTAGTAAAAAATTTTATAAGATATTTGATCAGGCACCTGTGTGGGCAGTACTTGAAGTTCAATAAATGTTAAACGAGTACAATGTGTACGTGTATTAATAATTTCATTAATATTGCTGCATAAAAATATTAGTTATCCGAGTGTTTCAGTTGTATTTTACAGTCAATGTGCTTAAAAAAATAAATAAAAAAAATCAGCCTCAACAAGTGGTGCCAGGCACAACAAACCCCACCCTACGCAAACGTTTTAGCTCTTAATGGCCATCTCCCTCTCAAAATGTGAGACTATGGGTTTAACCTTTCAAGGTTGCTCAAGGTCAAAGGTCATGATGCCATTTT
>JAPQRP010000005.1:21593271-21617504 GCA_037367295.1 Apogon hyalosoma | reverse complement strand
AGTTACTCTTTAGGTGATTATGTCTTATTTTAAGTGTGAGGAGATATTTGGACTAGAAATGAGAAAAATACACTTGGCAAGATTTAGATTTTTGCAGTGCTGAAGTTTTTCTGAAGATATGTATGAACTGATTCATATCCTTGTGAATTACTGTGCCTGGAAAATGGCTATAATCAATCACATGATCACATTTGGATTTTACTGACTGACGTTCTGTCAACGTATGCTTAATTCATAAGGAGAGGATGTGGGATTTTCTGTCACCAGCCTTATCTTAGCTGACACAGGTATACATCAAAAACACAGATGAGAAAGTGGCTCGCTATTTTTTTTTTTTTCTCTTTCTTGTTTTCAGGGTTTTTTTTGTTTTTTTTGTTTTTTTTTTTATCTGTCTGTGGCGCCTATCTCTTAACACCCTAACCTATGAGCGGTGAGTCTTGGTCCAATCTCAGAGAAGATGGTTATCATACAGAGAAGCTATGAGATCTCACTTTGTCAGTGCAACGAGAGCTGGTGTCACTACTATTACTTGTATGCCTACGCAGTGATCTTTAGTCTATTTCCCACTGCTCGATCATTTCCAAATGATTGGGATAAAATGTGAACGAGCCTCTGGATGACATGATCGCCAATAACACTGTCTTCCATCAGTGCTGGCTATCTAACGATGGACAAGACAAAGGAGCTTATCAAACAGCGCTGATAACACAGCAGCCAATTAAGATATGCTCTCTCTATCACACAATATGCCTTCACTGTCACTATCAAAGGGTCAGGAAAAGAGAGGGAAATGAATGGGATCTGCAAACGAAGCCACCCTGTAACCTGAATGAAAACTGTTTAAATGAAAGGTTTCATGGGGGAGATACCCAAACATAGCACAGAGATGTAGAATTATTTTGATGACACAAAGCGGGTCTTGGTGCACTTATTCAGGAACATGTCCATTATTGGGGTAGTGGGCACTAGATGGCACTAATGAATGGTAATTACAATGATCTGCTCCAGGAAAAAAAAAATGCAATTAATTATTTTTTTAATAAGTGACTGCCAGGATACTTTAGTGCCTTGTAGCCATGTTTTTCAACCACATGCAGAAATTATTTGCAGCTGAATTGGCTGTGCCCTGAAAATATAAATACAAATAATATATACAATATTCAGATAAAATTATTTGTGGAAATGGTGAATGATCAAAAATGACAGTGTTTCAAGCAACACCGCTGCAGAGGTCTTCTTAGGATTTAGTTTCCTTATTTTAGCATGGGACTGACATGAGTTTTGTGTTACCTTTCTTTACTTATTTAACTTCACACAAAGCACAGCAAAACACATAGTATTTTCTAAGAAGTTGTAGAATTAATAACCTGTAAAACTTTTTACATTTTATTTTAGTCTCCGTTTTCCTCATATGTTTGAAATAGCATAATTTCTACAAGCTCTCTTTCTTTATTTTGTACTGAATTTACCCATAGCTTCAGAAGTTCTATAGCTCACATAATTTTATTTCCTCAAGCTTTTCATTAAGTATGGTTTTCTGTCCAGGGTCTTTTACGTGATGACTTGCTTTAGAGAGAGATGCCACTTTTTTATACCGTTGATATTCCTGCATTAAAACATGCTCATAAATAAAGTTAAAAATAGCTGTACTTTTGCCAAAATCCAAAAGGCAGAATTAGAGATATCACACTGAAATTGACATTGTATTAAGTCATGCAATTTATGTTCTATGTTTAAACACAGGAGTCAAACATTTACATTTCGATGAGTGTAAAACAAACTGTCACGTTTTAATCTAAACTGAGTTGTAGTTTTTAATATTTATGACTATGTAAAAAAAAAAAAAAAAGTTGATGAATTAGCCACTGATCTGCCCATACTACACCATAACTGAAATAAAGAAATAACAAGATAACAATAAGATTAAAAACATTCTCTGAGCTAACGCTGAATACAGTGCAGTATGTAATCAGACCTGAACTTAATTTTCCAGATACGGCTCGAGACCTCTCATCTTAGTGTAGATGTCAAACCTCTGGTGCTTATGAACAGGCCAGGGAGCAGAGTGATAATGGTGGCCTGCGATGGTGGGGTTAGTTATCGTACATACGAGGGTCGTTGCTCTCGACCCCTTTGTGCTATGCCGGACCTCTAATCGGCCGTCTGGGCTCCCTGCGCCGTCATCCTCCTGTTTGTCGTCGGGCCTTATCGTAGGCAGGGGCTTAATCTGTACTGGTGATAAGATATGTGTTGCTGCACACACTCGCACGCACACTCTTCACACTTTTTCCTGTCGACCAGTGATGCAGTGATATGTGTGCAACTGCGTCGCTTCCGATTAAAGATTATTCACTTATGCAATTTTTCATGTTTATGTGAAAATACTGGGAACTCCCTAATTTCCTGTTCATTAATTTCCTGCATTTGGTTTGATGATTCATGCACAGAAGCACATAACACACTTGATGAAGTAAACATAGCAAATGGCTGAGTTTGTCTAATTATGAGCAGCTAAGACATTGGCGTATGCTGACTGACCGAAGTTACCACAGGAGTGCAAGTGAAGACATCCATCCTGTCAAACAGCGGTTGTACTTGGACTTTTTCTCGCCTTTGTAAGAAACTGCAACAATAAAATGCCCCGGTGATCTGATACTATCTCTCCATTCTCACACTTTTTTGTCTCATTAACAGCTGAAGAACAGAACAGAAAATAAAGAGCAAAAACATCAGATTTCAAAGATTAGATAAAGAAAGAGTGAAAAAAAAAGCAGGTTTATCTCTAAGTGTACACGTCCTTGAGTTTCTCTGAAGGCTGCCATATAAGGTCAGCCTCTCTTAGACTCTTCATGTGGTTTAGGTAAAGCTGTAGAACTGGCGAGACACGAACAGGAGAGGAAAGGGACAGAGAGAAAGAGAGCGAGATCATCTTGGCATGACCCCAGAGTCTCCTCTGCAGCGTTTGAGCCCGTCGTCTCTGCAGATTGCAGCTTTGAGCTCAGGGACACAAACAGAATGCACTGCAGACAAATTCACTGCAAACACTTGAAACAGGTGGATAGAGCATCATATCTTTTATTTGTAATATTTTAACAAGGCCTTGATGGAAGAATGTACGAAAAAAAATTGACATGAGAATGAATTAAAGGAGTTCACTGCTAAATTTGTGATTTTTAAATTTTTCTATTTTGCAGAACAGCACATACAGGCAACCTATACTTGTATATGAATTTACGTTTTTTTTTTTTTTTTTATTATTTTTTATCTCTACCCTGTCACATCAATATCTATTCAAGAGCAACACATTTACTCCATTAGATAGCATTCAACGGAAGGTGCAGGATGGGAGCCCATTCACAAACATGCATCATTGTTGAAAAATATTGCAAAAATGGCATTAAGTCTGCAGGAGATTTGGCGGTGCGGCTGCAGAGGGACAGCGCAGTAACCTGAGAGAAGCTCTGTGCCACTGCTGGATGGTCGCCCATCTCTTTATCACTACCACAGTGAAAGAAAAACACACAAAATATGTTTACACCAAGCTGATAAGATCCAGCACTCTGCAGCCATACACATCTACACTCAATATTAATAGAGACTGTAAAGCACACACACAGTAAGCTCCCACAACATAATGCTGCTATTTAGTGGCATTATAAAATGTGGCTTTTGGCTGCTGTTAAAACTCAGTTTAGGAGATCTGAGCTGTCACAATAATTACAGCAAAGATGATTTTTAAAAAAAAAATTTATCTTCTGATTATTATCATTCTTCCACATACTTGATTTTATTTTGTTCCAAACTAATTATTTTCATTTCTAAAAGCTGCATGTGGCATTTCAAACAGCCAGCTTGTCTTTTTTTCATACATATTTGCTTTATCAGATGCAGTGTGAATATCGATTTCCCGGATATGGGGTGATAAGGTCTTTACAAGGCCGGTCTCTCTATGAGCACTGGTGAATATTTTATCCACCGTGGATTATAATGAGTGATTAAGCTCAGTCACAGCCGTATCACCAGAGCCATCCTTTAATAATTCACTAGAAAAACTGTATCGATAAACATGCTTAATGCGATTCGGTGAAAAGTTATAAGCTGCTTGCTGGACGTTAACACAGAAATTCAGATTTAACAGGGGGAAAAAAGGCAGTAAGCCTCTGATGCAGTTTGCTCTCTGAAAGTTCCCCAGTAAACAGAGTGAATTGAATACAGCGCTGTGTGTGTGTGGGTGTGTGTGCGTGTGTGTGTGTGTGTGTGTGTGTGTGTGTGTTGAAGAAACAAGCCCAAGGAGGAACAGACTTTAAGGAGCCGGTGAGGGAGCCATATAATGGTGCCCGATGACAAGGCAAGTGATCTGGGCTAGTTTGGAGGCAACCATGAGCAGGCGAGCTGGCCGACTGTAACTTAAAACACATACACACTGAAAGACACACACACTCTAGAAACACAAGTCCCCTCTCACTTTCTGCAGTACCTGACAATATATACATGTCTGTCTTCTGTGACTAAGCATAAGAGTGAGGAGGCGTCAACGAGAGTGCATACAACTCTGCGTGTCTTCTTTGATTCTTCCACTGTTTGAAAAATCACTGGAACTAGTCACATTTTGCATCACAGTTTCATACTTAGAATATTATTTACACTAGTGTGCCTGGTATTGTCTGAGCTTCATTTTCCTATGTGACAAAACTGACTTTTAGTCTTGGGTTTTTACGCATAACAGTTAAAAAAAAAAAAAAGTAAGAATTATAATTAAAAAAACAAAACAATACACTTATGTGGAAAAACTTTAATTTAAAGCACATTTAATCACAAAAAATAAACCAATGCCTGTTTTGAATAGAGTAAAACACTCATTTTCTAAAGCAGAGTGCACTAAAGAAATTGCACCCTTGGTCTAAATCAAGGGAACTCGAATATCCCAGGCTTGTCATATTTACAGCTACTATGAAAAATGGCTGCAGACATACGATGGAGGGCAGCACAATGCCGCCACAAGGTCTTCTAAGACAACTATGATTACTGTTGCTCTTTTGCCCTTTCATGCTGGCTTTTTTATGGCACACTTTGAACAGTATAGCACTGGCTGTAAAACTCAGGGCAAAATAATAGAGAGATCAAGACCTTATCACATAAGTTTAGACAGGAAATTTCCCCTATATTTTTTCCTGGACCTTTTTATTATTCAGGACAGGCAGTGTACAGTGCATGGTTGTGAAAACGGGAATAATCTCATGCAGCAGATTAAGTGGATTAATTAGGGTTTTATTCATCAGGGTGAATTGGTACCTAAAGAGCTTCCCCCTGCAATGACAAGGATTTTTCACCCTTAATTATCTTGGGCTGTGGAATGCAGTCCTGCATGTACGGTGCATCGAGAAAAGAGGAATATCACCCTACACTCGTAATGTGGAAATGTGAATCTTTACGGCCTCGTACCGTGAACTCTATCTTTAAATGCATTAATGCAAAAATATTCTGTTTTTCCTGTTGCATTATACAGGAATTAAGCTACCGTGTGGGGTCAAGTCATGTCAAACCACAAAGTATTATCTCACAATCAAGCCCCTCACAAGGCCTGTGTTATCTGCTCATCATTTTCCACTGACTGAACATTCTCACACAGTCTCACACTCGATCCGTTTCTTTCTGTCAATAACCAGTAGCTGCTGTCATACTGTAAGGAGCCTGTGTGTGGCATGACAGCAGAAAAATATTCTAAGGAAGGTAATAAAAAAAAAAGGGAAGAAGAAGAGTATTTATGTTTGTATTGAAGTGAAACAATTACACTATGTTTGGTAAAAGGTTTTGCAAAACTCAAAATTTACCAAAAAGCTATAACACCCAAAATATTAGGCTATATAATCATTTTATTTACTCATTTTACTCTGTGTAGTCTAGTTTTAGGTTAATATTCTGTCAATTGTAGCAGTAAAAAAAACCCATTAAATTAAAATGAACAAATATGAAGACTGAATTCTGTTAAATAAATTAAATAAGTAAGTTAATTCAACTTAATTTATTACCAAGTGTTAAGTCTGTATTTATGAACGTACTGAAAACAGGAGGTAACATTTGATGCACTGGTTACATAACCCATAGTGCAACCCACAGCGTAGGTTGAAGCTGCATGATAAAAGTAAAACCGGCTCCTGAGTAATTTCTGATTTCTGCTTAAGTTGTTTTATGTTGTTAGAAGCACACAAAGATTTTTATCGTGCATGAATGTAACATTTCTCTGCTACTAATAGGAAACGGCATATGCAAGCGGCCACTGCTGCTGTTCTCTGTGGGTGAGGGGGAGACAGTTTTTGATTCTTGTTTTTCAAGAACGTGGGGAAAGTCGATTTTTAAGACTCATTCAGGACGATACAAGAGCTTCTTAGAGACACAAACGTGGACTTTCTCAAGTTCCAGAAGCACAAAGAGGCCGGGGAGGAGCCGAGCATCCCCAAACAGGTAGATAACGAAGTTGGGGTTAGAATGGGAGGGAGTTTGAGGGTATAAAGAAGGAGTAGATGGGTACAGGGGTGGCGGGGGGGTGGAGGGGCACAGGGGGCTGGGCATTCAGCGACCAGGTCAGACGTAATGCTTGACTGGCGAAATGTCTGATACACATCTATGGTCTTTAGTCTCCCCTCAGCTGACTGACAGGCTGCTCTGTGGGAGGAGATGTGTGTGTGTGTGTGTGTGCGTGTGTGTGTGTGTGTGTGTGTGTGTGTGTGTGTGTGGGCGGTCGGCCTGTGCTTTACTTTGTGTAACATTGACGATCCTGCTAAATATATACACACATACATATAAACTGAGTCTAAAATGAAACCTCAAAATACACATTTCGTAGGGTTTTAATTTTTCACTTTTATGCAGTGTTTCAAATGTAACTGGGTAAAGAAATTCTTTAGGGGTGTTATATTTTTAACCTAGAGTGAGAATACTTTTGTCTATAAAATATATAAGATTTTCTGACATCAACTATTGGCAATGAAAGACAGGAAAAAATGTACATCAGTTTATGTGCTCATAGGAATAAATTATGAGTATTTTTTACAGCATGGAAAGAAGAATGGATTTACGGAAACTAAATATTAAATTAAAAACAAATGAACCTATGAGTTTGTAAGATGAGTGGATTGAGAGAGTGGGTGAATTAAATTGCCGTCTGGTTCATGTCACCTTAAAGGACAGCTAACCTGAAAGTCAGTCAGTATGGTGTAGACTGTTGTGTGCCACCGTGGTCTGACTGCAGTTTCTGTGGCTTGAGAAGAAAAACAGACGGCTAAGACACTTAACCCTTTCACATTAGTGTATGCACAGTCAAAGTGTCAGTTTGGTCATGTAACTATGACTGTGTTGCTCTGTGACCTAGAACCAACCGTTTGGAGGCTGACTTGTATTGAACTTCAAAGGTCTCTGTTGAGAACTGACATTTTAATCTGCTAAATCAATTGTGCTTTGCATGCTGCTCTCTCTGCACCATCAGCACTGTTTGTTTTGTTTTGTAATTCTCAGAAGCACATATACCACTAAAATTATGTCCATATTGTATTACTATCCATTGGCTTTTGTAATTTTATGTTGACTGTGTTGGAGGAATTAATGTATTATTATGATACTGAACAATGGTAGAATTACAAGAATTCATGAATGGAATTCACAACTGTGTGTCTTTAAAATTCAAGGAGATATAATTTGATTGTCAATTGTTAATTAATTACAATATAGTTTATTAAATACAGCAAAGCGTGTCATTTTCATTTTTACTAACGTTTTGAATGATTTTCACATTTTTTAAAAATGTGGTTTTAAGGTGTTTAATTTTATTTATTTTCTGTAAGAATCTAAATATCTCTAATGCATAGGTGGTCAGATACATAACAAATGTATTTCTTTTTTTAGTAATTTAATCTATCGATCAGACTTTCATTTAATATCTTTGTGTAACATGAATGATAGTAACTTCCTCTTCCCCTCTACGAGGACTTTCTCTCTGCTAAAAGTAGGTCAACAGGGATTTCCTGCCCTCAGACTTTTTCTTTCCAGCCAACACCTGGCCTTTGTAATACGACTTCAGCAAGAGGAAAGACTGCTCTGCATGTGCAACATATGGGATCAAACGTCACAACAGCCTGTATGTTTTTACCACCAAACATGGAAACTTAGACCACTATCAACCTTTGTAGAGCAACTGAGACTTTAACTCTCACAAAAAAAAACTGAGAAAGAGACACTCCTTAAGGTTTAGCTGTGCTTCAGGCTAGGATTTTAAAAAGCAAACACACAAAAACAACAGAAGAATATTTATTCCCCTAATATTCCTAATTTAAAGTTTGCTCGAGAGATGCATTATGAAACAAAAGCCTGCCGTTACTTTTTTTTTTCAGAATGAATTATTAACAACCCGAGGCTTACCTTTGCATTTCTAATTACGTGAAGAAGAGAGATGTGTCTCCAACTCTGCAGGCATCCAGCAGCCACAGCAGGAGTGTCATTGGAGAAATCCAATTCACAGAGTCTTGGAGGGGTGCTAAATCATAAAGTAGGTTACAGAAAACTCTGAACAAGTCCAACTGTTTGAATCTGATTTCTTAGATGCATTCAGAACCATATTTCAATAGACAAACCAAAGCAAAGTACTGTGGAAATACTCTCAAGTGCACCACATTACCCTTGTTTATCAAAGGGCATAAGAAATGTGGGCTGATTCAACGTGATGGGAATGGCAGAGGCAGAACAGGGGTTGCACAGGTCTGATGGGCCGTCGCACAGACAAATGCATAGCATGGCTGTTTGACCAGTGACTTTCACGTTAGTTTTCTCCACTTTTTTTCCAAAAGGTGTCAGATCACCCACAGTGGGTATGCGATCAAAGTTACACAGAGTGTGGTTGAGTGGGAGGAGGCTACATTTTGCAGCAAGCAAACAAAATAATTCATGACAGATATCTGATGTGGGATCACAGTAAGATTCTTAGAACAAAAAACTGAAGAACACAAGTGGGGGAATACTCACCTCTGCCTTCCTCTTCCTCTGATACTTTGTCTCTGACAATTGCCCTCCTTCGTACAAACCAACACACACCTGCACATTTTACACTCAGTCATACTGAGAAGGCAATGCTATGAGATTCGGAGAACAAGATTTCTTTCTTTGTTTCTCACCATGAGCTTTCTGAATGAATAATTTTCCGTTTCAGGGACACCACTGAGTATGAAAATATGTCAGAGCTCAAAAGCCTCTCTAAGAATTACATAGTCACAAATACAAAGAAAATCAAGAGGGACAGCTCCATTAACAGCCAGCTTCTGAGAGAAAATAAAAAAAAAAAAAAGTACATTTCCAGCATGAAACACACACGTACACACGCACACACACACACACACACACACACACACACACACACACACTCTAAAGCCCACAGTGTCAGAGTCGGTTGCAGCACTTTTCCAATCTCTCGATGGAGCACACGAGGTTGCTGAGCTTCACTCCCCTGCAGAGAGTGTGTATTCCTCAGTGTGGTTTTACCCTCTGTCTCCTTTGCACCTTTGGGCACTTGCTCTGTGGTCATCCTTTCATTTTACCCCCATCCCTTTTTCCATGTGAAGAAAACTTGGTGACCATGACAATAACCTGCTGTATAAATGTGTTTCACACTGATGCGCAACCAAAAATACAACCACATGTTTACGCAAGTGTTTTCAACCAGGCAGTCGCTCTAGGCTGGGTTACAGTGGTTGTGGTGGCACCGAAGGGGCTCAAAGAGCATTCTCCACTTCACTAAAATGTAAGAATTACCCAGATCCAGGACAGGGTTTTTATAGTTCTGGTGTCTTCCACTGTTTATAGATATGAAAACCAACAGCACTGGCAGAAAAAATGTTTCTGCAAGTCATGGATACATATAATCTCTACATATCTGAACCCAAACTATGCATCATATTCAATACACAATACACTTTTCAGTATTTTAACCAACCTGGTTGCGTGACTGTTTTTTTCCTGTCCTCAATAGGGCAGGAGTTGGTTGGTCAGGTAATAAAGCTTTTTATTGGAAATAGGAAAAGACTGTGGCTTGGTTTTAATCCATACAGACCCAGGGATACTTTTGTTTCCATTCCCAAATTGAATTTTCTCTATAGCTAATCTTTCTTAAGTGATTTATCATCATTTATTATTATATTGTCTTCTGTATTTTGCATTTTATCAGTATAAATCAGGTATTTTCCGATATCTAATTTACTGATCATGTAGATGTTCAAGAAAGCGCTGAATAAAGTTGAGAGTTATTATATATATAAAAAAAAAAAATTTGCAGAAAAAGTGACTTTTTCAGTAAAATCTATCATTAACTGACCATAAACCCAGTGTGTCCATCCACTGTCACTGATCCAACTTCATTGGTTTTACTGGTGAATCAATGTTGTAGAAGATAATGGTGTTTCCACGGTAACTACGGAGCCTGTGAACGTTCAAATGGGTCATACTGTATCTGGTGACCACGAAAAGATGACAAACTGCATTTTATACCAATTTTTTACATGGATTGATAGGATTAGTGGATCAACAGGTATTAAACATTTTAGATCAGTAGATGGTATTGGTTATCAGTGGCTGTTTGGGTCTTTATGGGTTAATATTTCTAAATAAGTGAGTTCATTTAGTCATGTCTGATTCAATCGTACACTTTACTGTCATGGCTTTGAGGACGTTTTCTATATTAATCCATGCTGTGGTGTCGTTTTCTAATCCTAGCCAAGTGCAGTCAGTGCCTAAACTTAAAAATCACTAAATACACATGTAATATGTAATGTAATCTCAAAGTGATAGAACTGAAATGTAGCTTGAGAGGTTAAAACACTATAATGCAGATAGACATCTACAGTATGTAATGTAAAACATTGAAACTAAACACGTCCATGGTGTCATTACAGTATGAAATAGCTTTTGCAGTAACAACAACTTTGCTGAAAGAAGAAACAGAAATATTAGTTTTCTGAATACTGCCAACTGAAAGCAAATTTGAAGGTCAGATACACTTGTGCACCCCATTAAACAACTGTTCATACTGTGGTGTCGAGCTATCCTCCCCATCGTTCTGCCTCTCAGTTTCAATCAGGAGTTTAACCTCCGAGCAGATTCTGCTCACGCTATGGCAGCGGACCTGGCCATGCACCATGGGAGAATTACCTCCCATAATTATACTGCAATTATGACCAAGATAAAATCAGCATTATTCTAAAAAAAAGTTTAAATGAGTAGCAGGATGGAGGGATGGAAGGAGCTGGAGCTTTAGTGTCTCTGAGGGGATTGGTGACAGTCCTGTGAAACAAAAGGAGGCAAACGGACAGAAAACCTTTCTAATTAAGCAAAAAGAAAAGATGGTGTCTCTGGTAATTATAAAAGTGTAAGAGATTCTTAACTGGGTTGAGGGTAATTTTGTTTCACTTCTGTAAATTTCCAAAGTTGGGTTCAAATGGTGAAAAAAACTTTCTCAGACTAGCGGTGGGAAAATGTGTGAGTGTTGATATTACACAGAAAATGTGACCGCGGTTATCAAAGCTGATCTTCCACAAACTTCTCTGACCTTAGGATTTTATCAGACCGTCTTGACACTGAAAAACCAAACTTACGAGCCACTAGGGGCTGTAAGTACCCGCATGCTTAAATCAGTCTTGGCTGCAGCAAACAAGGCCTGCAACGAATAAGCTCTCCCTTCAAACCTCTTCAAACCGCCAACTGCTGCCCAAAAATAGAAATGCAAAAAAAGGGGGAAAAAAACTCTAGGAGCTTTTGGGGCTCCACTTTCCAGCTAGTCATCTTCAGTGACGTGTGTGCCGCTTTAAGTCTGGAGCTGGATGGCAGCAGACAGGACATCTGCTCTTCATATCCGCCTGGTGTGTTGCACAAAGTGGACTCTCTTAGCTCCAGCCATGGGCCCAGCGGCTGCACAGCGGGCACAATTCATTCTCCAAACACAATTCGGAAAAGGGACTTGTTTATCCAACCATTCAAGTCTTGGATCGGAGGGAGATAATGTCTGGATGGGTTTGAGTCTCCTTTTCCATGTAGCCCCACACATCTGTATCTGAGTTTTCCAGTCGTGAAAGCTGATGGGGTGGTTGAAACTGAACCTCGCTGGTGTAAAATATACAAACACATGCTGCAAGAGGAGTGCACAAACACAACTACATAGGTAGGCCAACAGGGCTTGCATCGCCAGCATTTAAAGAAGAGTTTTTGTTCTGTAGTGCATTCGGATTATGGATAAAAAGCTTTAACCTCCAGTTGAAACTTGTATTACCATTCTTTCACATTTCTACAGGTCACAAAAGGTTCCCGGATCCATTTGTAATGCATTTTCATCAGTCCTGTGTCACATTTCTTTAATAACACCACAATCTCAAACCTCCCATCACCCTTTTAAGGTCAATGTATTAAAAAAATCAAACATTTAAAAGCAGCAAAAATGATTTATAACCTGTGTATTTCAGATATGAAATGGCTGTGAAGTATCTCCCGGCAATGCCATTACTTATTTCTGAAAGCCCACCTGATTGTAGTCAGACAGATTCACCTAAAAACACCTAAAACAGCTCAATAAAGCACCTTGAGCCATGATTGGGATCTCACTCATATTCCCTCGTCACAAAGATGAATGCATTTGCAGAGAAAGGATGAGAGAGGAGGCTGAGTTTTAATAAATTCTGCATCATGCTTCCGCCACGGTGCCCACAAGCTGGTGACAACTGCATTTATTTAAAGACAGTTTGATAAATTAATTTGTTTTTTCTTTTTTTTTTTATCAGGTGAAATACATTCACAGACGAATAATGATCTTGACTGAAAAATGAAACTGTTACAGCCAAGGAGAGACGGTGTTGATTTCATTCACTCCATTTTCATTTTTCGTGAATAGTTTGATTGGTAGAAGACGACGCTGCAGCTCCAGTTGCTGCATATTCACTTGATTATTATTCACTTGAGAAGAAAACGTAGAGACATGCGGGTAGGTTTTTTTTTTGTCTGTGTGTTCGGGGAATTTTTCTGTTGTACGTAAAAAGGAAATAAACCAAGAGCCGATCATGATAAGAGAAAATTGTGCAACAGATCAGATCATTGGTCAGAGGTCATGCATGTAGACTAACGCATCTTAAAAAACCGCATAAAAAATTTACCAAAGCTCTGGAGGAAGCTAATCTTAAAGCTGATTTGAAAAGAAAAAAACCACACCAGTTTAAAATATTGAAACTTGCTGCACTGAAAACAGAAGGAAACCATTCATAATATCAGTATCGGTGGCATCTGCACACATTTCATCCTGGCCTGCAATATCCTTCAGAGGACAAAGTGTACAAAATGAATCAATAAACTCAAAAGGCCTGAAATTTCAAATCTATTAGAGCTGCGACGAAGCACATATTACTTCAGAATGGAGTTGCATTAAGTGTCAGATGTCTGCGATAAGGCTGCCTTCATTTGGGTTTGCTGTTTTTTGTCTTTTTTTTTTTTCCCCTGATGGGACGCATGAGTGGTGACTCCTTATCATTCATGCCATAAAGCCCTATCTGTGTCTCTTATCCCCTGTCTCTGCACGAAGGAGGAAAAGAGAGTAAGAGTATGATAGAGAGGGAGAGAATGAAGGAGAGAACGCAGATGATGATAAAAATCGCTGCTGCTTCTGCTGCTGTGGCCACATGCAAGTACACCTGTATGAGTGGACACAGATGCAGTCTCGCTACCTTGAAACACACGTATCAAACAAGGCCGTGGCTCTGACTCGCTCTTATCTCCTGCAGCCTTTCGCCATGAACAAATGCGCAGCGCTACCACAACAGCTCCCCACCAAAAGTACAGAGGAAATCAAACTGTTGCAGAGAATCGGAAGGTTTTTCCTCACTTTGTTCACTGAAGGCCTGCTGCCTTATCTTCTCAGATGAACTCAAAGTCTCTGCCAGCCACTAACTTTGATTAAACTGTCGGTGTATGTAAATTTCCAGTTGAATTGCGTCGAGATGTGCAAATGAAACCGTTTTTCTCTTCTACTGCATCATCACTTTGTGTATGTGGGATAAAATGATTTGATCACTGGAGAGTATAAATTAAAAACCTCTCTGTAGAGTGTCATGGCTTGCAGATTGTGCATATGATACAACGCGTTGACCCCGGTTGATTTAGCAACGCAGTGTGATAATTCCTCTCATCCTGGTTGTTTTAAATGTGAATCCCTTTCCTATGCAAGGCATAACCTTAATCTCACTGCCTTTAACCTTGCCATTCTCCTCCTCTATCTCTCCCTCCTCTCGTCTCTTGTTCCATCTCTTCCTGCGTTTGTTTATCCACCACTCTCTCGCTGCCTCTCTGATGAGTGTTTTATCTTGCGGCCCACCTTTTCACACTGCCGCGTTCACAATCACAAGTATCACCCGTAATTATCTCCCCGTATTCCCCCTTCTCGCCCTATCGCCGGTATTCATCTCGGCGCTGGAATTATATGCGTTTCAGCTGGGTGCCACTGCACTCCCTCCTCCCCAGAAGAGGAGGAGGACGAAGATGAGGAAGAGGATGAGAAGCGAGGGAGAAGAAGCAGACCTGGAGCTGGCTAGAGACAAATCTAGTGTGTCGCAGGTTGGAGATTGTAAAGCCTTGCTGGTCTGACCTGTATCACCATACAGCAGCACATAACCACATCTCAGGTGTAATTACTTTGTTTCACAGCTTCTTTTATCTCCCATCGACTTTGCATCTGTCCCCTTTCATACTCCGGCAACCCTGCGCATAATATAGTTGTGGCCCCTGTCAAAGTCGCCTTGACCTTCCTCCTTTCTGCCACTGCCATTGTACCAATAAGAAAACCAATTAATGACTTATCCGTCCATCTCAATGTCAAGTCTTTTTCTGAAGTGTACTATTATGTCTGCTTCTCCGACGTGCTGTTAATTAACTCAATGCTTCGCCTTCTCCATCTGAGCCTCCCACTGCTCACTCACCCAACCATACCGGTATTCAGGGCCACATAATAGTAGGAAGGCAGAGGAGCTCACAGTCACTCCTACACACACACACACACACACACACACACACACACACACACACACACAAAACCTTAAACTTCTGAGAGCAACAGAATGTAGAAAGAGGAACGGTGGAATAGCAAAGAAGGATATGAAAGGATTTAATGAACAAGATGTCTGAAGGAGAATTCAATGGAGAGGCCAGATAAGGCTCTAAAGTCATTAAGAGTGGGCAGAGTGCGGTGCATCCGCCTCTTTAGGTGGAGACGACGGAGAAGTAAAACCCTGCACATATCGTCACCTTTCATGAGGGAAGCCCTAACACTGACTTGCTGCGAAGCGAGGGCGAGCGTTTGCTTCCCCTTTATCACATTCATATTCTAATTTCTGAGTAAAATGTCAAAGATGATAGACATATCACTTTTAGCTTTTCTGTCAGAGCAGCCAGCACTAAAACCCTCTGTACAGTCTGTTTTTTTAACAGAAAAATACCCACTAGGACTCATGTTAGTGTGTAATTCCTATAGGTGATGATCCATGTTGCTTTATGCAAAACTAAAAGGCCCAGTCTGTGGTCAAACAGCAGCCCGGCGTGCAGTAGTGATTTAACCTTTTTTGTGTTTTGGACAATAAAACTACATTCATGCCTTCACTAAATTTATGCAAAACACAAAACTGTGCATAACCTGTGGCAATGTTCACTCTTGGACACTGAGTATGATGTCTATCTGTTTCACTGGTCCTCATTACCATACTGATTTTAATTAAAAATTAGTCATATTTTCCTAGAGGATATCTATTATGAAAACCATTCCAATAACCTAGTGTACTCCCTCTTGTTTTATTCACATATTTATTTATTTATTTTGTTTTTTTGAACTTTCTAGTAATAAATTATATACTCAAATAGTCAGAGTGAAGAACCAGCCATATCTTTTTAATTTTCTAAATGCAATTCATTGCTCTGAACGTGGATTCAAAACACTAATTAATTTGTATTTGATAATTTGCCCATTTTCACGCCATGACATAAGTGCAGTTTTTTTTCCCTTTTAAACTTTGCACTGCATGCACAAGTTTAATTAAGTGACAACTCTTCGTATTATCAACATCATGAATTGTATGATTTTTGTAGAAAAAAAAAAAGTAGGTCTGTGAGGGTCTTTTCTGCTCTTCCTCTCCACTCCCACAATTTTATGCATAAAAAGAAGTTTGAGAATTGAGAGGAGTGATTGCTTGAGGAGGTATACATTTCAAGTTAATTTTACATTGACCTTGTAAAAGAGGATTGTGAAAGAGCGTGGATAAGTTAAACAGTAATGAAAAAAGAGCTAATGCACCTTCATCTGCCTCTGCCGTGCTGAACTGTCTCACTAACAGACCATCCACTCCTCCTGTCTGCTGCAGCACAATCACATTGTAGAGACGCCTTTCATGCACCCATAGCCAACCTACATTTGAGCTAAATTACACATTAAACCAGATTAATGAGATTTTGGTTTCAGGGGTCCAAATTTTACCATGTCTTTTGCGGGGGCGACTGGAAATAATTGTCTTCATTGAAAAGTTCTGACCACAGATGACTATATACAGCTCCACTCCACTTAATACACCTTAACTGTAAAAATGTAGTTGGTCTTACCTGTGTGAGCAGCACTGGACTGTGTGTGAGAGTTTGTAGGTTGTTGTTTCTGTCTCAAAGCCTTTATCAGAGGACTCATCTGAACTTTAGCTTCATTTTACTCCCTGTAATATCAGACGCTTGTCAGTTTCTGTGAGGCTCTCCAGATTTTGATGCACTTTAACATTGCAAACAATCTCTCGTGTTATTAACTCCGCTTAACAGACAGCTACACAACCAAGAAACACACCACAAAATCATCTAAATATATGTTTGCACTTCCTATATTCCTATGTTATCTGCACAACCTTTATTTAGGTTAATTGAAAGTAAAATAATAATAATGATAACAATAATAATAATAATAATAATAATAATAATTATAATAATAATAGACTACTAGTAATAATAATAATAACATACTTTATTAGGTTTTATGCTCTACAATAGCCAGTTGGATTAAATCCATATTCTGTATAACAGGATTTAGCTCAGGTCTTTCCATTTGTATCCATTTTAAGAAAGAAATATATGTTGCATTGCTTCTAAATTGGAATTGTTCTTTCTGTATTATCTTCATAATCTTTATTGAGGTTATTCATGATAAAAATAAGAGAAATGCACAGTTATTAATCATGAACACACACTTTCTTATCTTTTCTTTTCTAAAATAGTCATTTTTTTTAGTGCTTTGATTCGGCTCATACTGGATATAACACAGGTTCACTTTTGACATAGAAAGAGGATATATTGAATAAAATAGGGCATCAAACTGCTCTTAAAAGACCTTCGTCTCATTAATTGCACTATATCTCTGAGCACATTAATAACATTATCACACTCTCTGTCTATTCTTGTTCTTTTTTTTTTGTTTTTGTTTTTATAACCATTGAGAATCAATTTTTGTGAATACGCCTGCATTAAAACAATGTAATTGTTACCCAACCAAGAGAAACCTTTAACCTACAAATAACTGACATTTTATTTATGACTTAGACTGATTAGCTCATAAGATTCAAGATTCAACACTTTAAGGCTATAAAACTTAGTTGTCAGGAATGTGCCTCAGTGTGCTCATGGCAGATCAAACACACAAATCACTGCATAATATGAAGTGATAAACAATGATGCACAACCGTCATCCCATAAAACATCTCATAGACCTGTAGGTGTTGGCTCGAGTGCGGAAAGAAAAAAAAGGAGCTACACTATGGACTACAATAAAGAACAAAATACTGTACATTTCAGTATTTTCTACTATAGTACTGAACAGTAACATAGAACTGCATTCGCAAAAAAAATCCCCTTTTGCTTTTTCAAGACCCTACAATGTTGGAGCTGTTTTGTCTCTCCACAAAACATTAATCTTCTTCTCAACCTCTTTGCTGACTGTGAATATTCTTTTTCATCTTCAGTGTGGATAGCAAAACCCTCCCACTGTCCGATCGCTCCAACAAATCAGCCATCAACCTGTCTGTTTTCCCTTTCATTAGCTCTTTCTATCTGGACAGTGCTTCCTCATCTTTACCGGTTTTGTCCATCTGTCACTGGACAAAGACTTGACAAGGTCCTGGCTGGGCCCCGAGCCCAGAAAATCCTTTAACAGGCCAATCAGAACAGGGGCCGATCCCAACGCAACCATTAGGGAAACCCGAGCGCCAACTCCGACCCCCTGTCTCTCACAGCCTCTTTTACTTTTTAGAAGCTCTACAAATTGAGCATCATACTCCAGCCCTCAGCAGCCATTTTGTAAATGATGGGTCCAGGAAAGAAGAGAGGGTGGGGACAGACATGAAAATGATGTTCATCAGTTTTATGGAAAAGATGGGCACGGAGAGATTGAAATGAAATATCCTGGCTTGCTAAAAGGGCTTTCTATTTCTCCCCCCTCCCCTCTTCATCTCCTCTTTGAACCCCAACCTTTAGTTCACTGACTCAAAACCGTGATAAAACCCTATTTCTCCGCTTTCATTCTTTCACTTGTCCTCTTCTCCTCTTCGATCCCACCACAAGGGAACACTCAGGCCTTTGTTCTGTGAATTGGTTTTCAGATGTTATTTTTTCTTCACTCTTTCTTTCCCTAAGAGCATGTGATTAAAATCACCTCATTCGTTTAGCACTGATGCCTTTTGTCTATCTGGTCCCATTCTGCTGGGAGTCAGAGGGCTTACCACTCTACATCTAACAGGTAGGCATTAATAGGATTTCACTCTTGCTCTCCCCTGCACCGTCCTTCTACATATTTAGAGCTTAAATACATGCATATGTATAAATTAAGACTCAGGGCAATAATCTGAGCTTTTAATAAGAAGCGGTGTATAATTTTAACTTTTAAGTCTAGGAGGACTTGTGAACACCGAAGGGAGTATGAATATTTTACATGTCCAAACATGACTGTTTGGCCAATTTATAGAAATAGAGTTGTGGTAGATTTTGTAATCCAGAAGGACAAACACAATTTATCCATGGGTAGAGATTATTCCATTAGTTTCAGTAAATTTAAGACAGAAAAAAAAGCTGAACTTGTAACCCAATTGAATAACACCAAAGTTCTGTACAGTAATTTGACGTTTAAGGTAGTACGTGACTCTATAATCAGCAAATTTCCAGCTATTTGTTTGCTTGGAATAATAGAGAGATAATGATCCAGAGCTTCACATACATGAAAATGTACACAGCAGAATCTGGTGTTTCAGAGAAGACAGGAAGTGTGATCTAAAATGACCTTTTTGACCCTTTTCACCAATCATACCTCCTTCTGAAGGCCTGAAACATGTTCTGATCATGACGAACTCCACCTCCAGGAAGTGCTACACCGAAACACAGAGTTCTCACTCCCTCTGAGGAAAAATCTTCCTTTCTTCCTATCCTCAGTCGCTCCCCCAAGCTGTCCTCCTCTTGCTTCGGCTGCCAAAGGCCTTGATTAATGGCCCGCTTTAATTAATACTTTTACAGTACTTAGAGCAGAGACCTTGCAATTAGCATTGGCCTAAAGAGTGTAATCACCTGAGCTCATCCAGATCTTATCCACTCACTGTCTAAATGTCTGACTGACTGCTACGCAGAGGCACAGAGAACATGTGGAAGCTTGTAGAGCTCCGATGTTTTCTGAGTATTGTGGTCTTCCTCTTAGAACTCAGGTTCAATCCTTTATAGAGACAGAAATTGATTTTAGTAGGACTTTGCACCACAGTGGCCTAAGGCAGTTAGATACTTTCCAAACTATGTCTAAATCTAATGCTTAGATGCATTAGGAGTTTGGATTTTTGACAGTTAAAGGAACACTTCAGAGTTTTTATCAAAGTAGAGTGACACTTAAATCTGATCTTCAATGCACAACATCAGAGGAGACTAAAGATAGGACAGAATTATAAACTTTACTGACTCAGTAACCTTTTTTTCTGTTTTTCCATCACTTTGGCTCCTGGACGCATGACTAACTGGCCAGATTGCTGCACCTTTTGCAAATTCTTATCTAAACTCTAAAAAACACTTTTTATGTGCTTTGGTATAAATTAAGATAGCAAGTTGTTGCAAGACACTTAAATTTGTCTGTGTAGCTTTTATTTTAGTTTATATTCACTGATTAGATTCTTAACTTTATAAAATATTAATATGTGTTACAGTCTATATTTCTATATATGTATTTATCTGATTCAGAACAGTTCAACAAAAAACATTGAATTTTTAAAAAAAATCAATATGTACAGTATAAACTGTACTTTCCAGCATGCATTGGCATAAGTTTAAATTATCTTTTATTTTTCTGATACTAAGGAAAATGATATGATGGAAGCTGTTTTGTTTTTGTTTTATTTTTTTGCATTTTTCCCTGGGCTGATGTTATTCCCCAGATTATACTGTGGGTGTAGTCATTCAGCAAAAGTTGTCACCAAGCGTAAAACTTGACACAAGCAAAATGAATAAATAAAAGATTGCAATAAAAATTTAACATGGAGGATCCTCGAGTAAGATTTCAGTGAATGTACCCCTAATTAATTTAACAAAGTGGAAATTCTGAGTTGTGACAATTTAAGAGCAATATATTTTTAACATAGAGGAAGTTAACAGAAACAAAACATAGAAGTCTAATAAGTTCACATACTGTTAAATCACACAAATAAAAAATGCAGTGAAATTGACTCATCTTCCTTTATAGTGTGCAGTATAGTGTAACCTAAAATACAGACTATTTTATTTTCCATCATTTGTTAAACTGAACTAGTATTATTATATCAGGTGTATTACTACCACTCAAACAAATGATGACCGTATTATTTTTGTCGCGTCCCCTGTAGGATTCATAAAAGATGTTTTATAATGTGCATTGGAGAACCAGTACAAATGAGTGCTTATATTGTATCCACACTGACAGATTAATACCTTCAGTAAAGAGCAAATAAAAGCAATGCCTTTATTTTTTTGTTTTAAATTGGAACTGAAAACAGTGGGCAGGACGAGAAATTCCATGGCATTAATTACAAACTGATTAGACGCTCCTTTTGCAGGAGGCTGTATCATTTAATTGAGGGGAAAATAATGATCACAATTCCAGCAACTTCTAATTAGGAAAACAGCTCAAATCTTATCAGGACAGCGTGATGCATGCTGAACACACATCGTGTTTTTCAGTCGTACGCTACGCACACACACACACGCAAATACACCCACACACACACACACACATGCACACACACACACATGCACGCACGTGTGCGCACACACACACACACAAACGCGCACAAGCACACGCACACACACACAGATACATCCGGGAAATAAACACTTTTTATAGAGTCTTTTTTTTCCAGTGATACACGCTCCCACTCTGAGACAGAGGAGCCAGTTTAAGCACATCAAGTCAACTGCGGATTATGTT
Source organism: Apogon hyalosoma (assembly GCA_037367295.1). Classification (NCBI taxonomy): domain Eukaryota; kingdom Metazoa; phylum Chordata; class Actinopteri; order Kurtiformes; family Apogonidae; genus Apogon; species Apogon hyalosoma. Next base: position 21,595,993 of record JAPQRP010000005.1, on the reverse strand, counting down.
TGTAGATTTTACCCGAAGAATCAGCGGTGCGCTTTCTCAAAAGAGACACAGACAATTACAGATCTGATAACCCCTGAGTTGTAGTTGTTGCAGTGTGTTTACACTATCTGACACGGCTGAAACAACAGCACAAATAAGAACAGAGAGAAGATTCTCATCTCAACTTTCCTGACTTGCCGCTTATCACAAACCACAAAAATCACAGTGTCAGACAGAGCTTGGAATTGGACCAAAAAGCCAACACACACTCAGACACACTCCTACAAAAACAAGCCACCGTCAGTCCAAATTTTTGAGTTTGAGTTTCTGTATTTATTGGCAGCTGCTAGGAGTATTTTGTAATACTTAAGAGGATATTTCCACAGTGATAAACAACAGCTCAGAGAAACCTTTCCAAAAGGAACACGTAATGTTTTCAGTTAAATTGGCAAACAACAGCAGGTTTGTGTGTGTCTGTGTGTGAAACCTCAGGGGGGAATTGCATACAGTATAGGACTAGTGTTATGGAAACTGCAACCATTTCACTGAAGGACACGTTATCTTGCCTGCAGGTCAATGAGACAGTTTTGATGCATCCAAAATGGAATTCTTATTTGATACAAACGGCACTGAGTGGGGTGAGGGGGGGTGGGGTATTTGTTCATTCATTCACTTTGCTGGCTTTGAAATGTATACACACAACACAATGATTAATAGGCAGTTTTGTCATTGGGTTTATTAATGTAAAACTGCCAGATTAATGGGCCACGTCTAGACACTCTTACTGCCTTCTCTTCTTTCCTGCGGCAGATCAAGTGATTGGCACAAATGTGTGAATTTGTGTGTTTTTGGAACAGACAGGCAATAGTTTAGTCGCCATTAACCGACACTGCCACTATTGCTCACTTGCTTTGCGGGATGAAAGTGAACATTGTGTGTGTGGGTGGCTTTTTCAATTCTTTATAAACAGAATCATTACAGTGTATTAGGCAAAACAGCAGTAAATCAGCACTCTGACAAGCCTGGCAGAACAGCACGATTGATGGCATGGAGTTGAAAGGAGAAGACAGGCGGTGCATACTCATATTCGATATTGCACTCTTATCACCAGAAACAATTGATTGACTGTACATTTGCAGCTGTCATAAAGGGGTGGTTGCAAAATTTGACAAAATGAAATAAATAACCCCACGCTCTCCCCACCTTTACTTCATTTCTCCACTGATCCAAAGCATAGCAACAGCCAACATCCAAACAGTGAGAAAACAACTCATTATAACCCATCATACTCACACATACACATGCACACACTTGCACAAGCACCCGCATTCACATCATCATCATAAAGGTATCTACTCAAGGAGAAATTGGAATCGGCCTCTCCTTTGGATCATTCAGAGTATTCCTTTACCGTGTTTCTGCAGCCTTGGAAGAGGATGCAGGAGGGTTGTGAATGTGCGAATTTGTGTGTGTGAGTTATGTGTTTGGGTAAGGCTGGGGGATTGTCCAGGGAAAGTGTCTGCTTGGCTGTCCCTGGCTGAGAGGTAAGCCTTGCCGGTGGTGTGCTGAAAACTGACCGTGTTGTCGTCGACTGCGATGCCAAAATCACTGACGCGTTTTAGAAAGGGCCCCCGGTGCCTGGGAGGATGGGGGTATTAAGCACACACACTTACGAGCACACACAGTCGTGAACATGTACAATGCTGTTAGAGCACACACACCTACTCAAACAATACTCAAACAAAAGCACAGGCATATACCATAACACAGAGCCAAAGGTACACCCTCAAATGTGAACACACATACATACTGTTCATGCAAACACACACGCACACACACACACACACACACGCAGTCGAAGCAGCGAGCCGAGCCGCTGTGCCAGGTGGCAGGGGGAGGCTCTCGGCTGAGAGCGAGCGGAGAGGAGGAGGAGAGGCTCTTGGCTGGCCTTGAAAGCGAGAGGCACAAATGGTAGCGGCGATGCCCAGGTTTGGATGCAGCCGGGGGAGCCCTGGAGGGGTTTCCTGGGCACGCAAGCAGGGAGGAGGGGAGGGCTTTGCTAGGACGGTTTTCTGGGCTGTTTTTGGGCTATGGTCAGCCCCCTCTGTAACAGAGAAGTGTGATCCCAGGCACAGCTGTCCTGTTCTGAGGCGGACCTTCTTGTCCATGGGCCCAGAGCAGCAGCAGGGATGGGGATGCTGCAGCGGGTTAAGACTGGGCTTACACACACGGTATTGTTCCCGGCATCGGCACCGGATTCTAAATAAGACGTACCTTTTCCCTCTAAGCTGTGTGTGCAGCATGGTGGGTTTAGGACAAACGCTATGCTAATTATCTCTGGAATAGAAATACAACACCCAGAGATAAGGTGCTGTGTGTTCGCACCCGGCCCGCTGAGGTGATCAGATAAGGGGGACTTGACTGGATACAGTAGCCAGATGGATTGGGTACCCTCACACACATATTCACCCAAACCAACTAAAAGAAGGTCAAACTAGAGAAATCCAACGTCAGAGCCTTAAAAGGAACCCTTGCATCTGTACAGAAAGCTTCAGATGGCTCAAACTGTAAATTTGCTACCTATTTATCTGCTGTGGTACATTGTAAACCACAAGGGAGCTTCCCATCTCAGGGTATCCATTGTCCCTATTGCCCCTGAACTCTCCAGCTACCACAAACAGGATCAGGTCCCAGTGGGGAAGGACGCTAAGAAAGGAAGACTGTGAAGAGGAGGCTGGTTGTG
>JAPQRP010000005.1:21554796-21569146 GCA_037367295.1 Apogon hyalosoma | reverse complement strand
TATTTCTGAGTAATGACACCAGAAAGGTCATTTTGAGCGCTGGCCCTTTAAATGCACATGACCCCACCCCCTCCAGGATGTTGACTGTGCACTCTCTCTTTGTTAATACAACCAACAACTGAACATTTCAGGTAATCGGCTCCAAGTTTGGACATATTTTCAGTTTTTACTCAAACCGCCGCTGCTGACAAACAATTATGTCGTACTCGGAGAAATGTTGGTCTGAAGTCTTGACCTTATATGTGCAAATGTCGAGGCATAACTAGTTATAAAACATAATAAATAAAGCAGGAACTGAAACGGGTTGTAGAATCCACTCGATTTTTGCTGGAACGCATATAATGATAGCTTTGCAGCACCTGGAGGGTTCAAATTCAAACTATGAACTATTAGGCTCCAAATTCGCAAATAAATGAACCACAGACTAACAAAAGTGAGTTTAGCAAAATTTGACCCCTTTAAACTACACAGATTTTACTGGTGAATCAGTTTTTCAGGAGATGACGTTAATTATGGAGCTTCTGAAAAGCTAAAAAGCTGCATTTTACCTCAATTTATTACATGTCTCGCTATGATTACCAGTTGAAAACTTATTAAAGGTTTGACATCAGTAGGTCTTTGAGTGTTAAATGCACTTCTAACTCAGATCCTTTCCAGCGAAGGCACTGAGGCGAGACGTCTTGGCGAGGAGCTCCAACTTGAGAACTGGGAAGAGGGTTAGGTGTGAAAAGAAGCAACACTGTCTGAGGTGGTTTCTTTTTCCTTTAGGTGTAACTAATGGACAGTAATGTTAACAGGCTGCGATCTGCACTGCAGCTCCGGGGAGGTGAGCGTTGGTTAAGCCTCAAATTAATCACACTGGAAGAACAGGCCCTCCAATAAACACACGAACACACACCTGTCCCTACTATACAATAAACGCCTTACGTCCCAAATCCCTTTACTGTGTATTTAATTATCTGTGTCAACCTGGACGCCGTTGAAATACCGCTGTGGCGCTGTAATTGCTGACGAATCACATTGTTCCGACTGACAGAATCCCTTCGTGGAGACGGTGAGGGATGGAGACTAACTGGTCACTGGGGCAAAATCAGCACCCACGTGAAAAAACAATCTTTTTTTTTTTTTCTTCTCTTTACTCTTTCCATTTTGCGTGTGATGTAGAATATGGAGAAGGAATCAATCAGAAAGAGGAGATCAAAGTTAAACGTGAAGACATACAATAGTGTAGATAGGATGTCAGGAGAGGACACGGTGGCACTGTCCTAATGATGTAAAAGAGTAAAAGGGATGCAGGGAGGGGGGGAAAAAAACGAGGGATTAAAAGAGAAGGGCAGATGAAGACGGAGGGAGAAAGAGAGCGAGTGGTAATGTCCTAATGATGTAGTGGCTGTCAGAGCATTTGCTTCAGAGGCCAAATGATCCTGTAAGAACAGCACAGCTATTGATCCAGCTATTACACAGCACCACATACTGATTGTGTGTGTGTGTGTGTGTGTGTGTGTGTGTGTGTGTGTGTGTGTGTGTGCGTGTGTGTGTGTGTGTGAGAGAGAGAGAGAGAGAGAGAGAGAGAGGGAGAGAGAGAAGGAAAAAAGAGACAAAAACATGCATGTGTTTCTTCCTCTGTTCACCTCTTGAACTTTAGAAAGAAACCACATCATCCTACTCTTGGACTCTACACAGAAAAACAACTTGGCTTTTTTTTTTTTCCTCTTTTTGACAACCCCTCATTCTGACATGTGAAAATGTAAATGTATTAATCATCCTATCATAAGTGATGTGGACGAAGACGAGACTGAATGGAAAAGAAGACCAAGAGGGGGAAACACAGTGAAAGAGCAGCAGAGAGTGCATGAAGGAGTCAGGTTTCAGTAGGGGGCAATGCTAGGCTACACACAGAGAGAGCTGAGAGCGACTGCTCCAGCACATACTGATCATCTTTAATATCAGCCTCACCACTGGATTTACTATTCCTTTATACTGCATCAATGCTGTTTGTACCACGACCACAATAATAACATGGTCATCAGCTTTGGGAAGTGAGGGACATCATTCAAAATGTAAAACAGATGCTGATGTAAAGCCTTAATAATATCTGGAGCTGCATCATTTTGCACGTGGATCGTAAATGGCAGTTCTTTACAAGTGTTTATCTAGTTGCACAGTACTTTAAAAATATTAATTACTTAGTTTGATCCTAAAGTCGTCCACATCCTGCACATTGCTGTCATTTAATTGCTTTCTGGGGTGTCTTGAATTGTTTGCAAATGAAGAAATCTTTGCAAATATAGTTACAATAATGTAATACTAAGTGAGTCTGCCTTCCCCCCATGGCAGCTCAACATCCATACTCATCAGCAGCTTTTAATCTTGCCAGAATTAGCATATTCAAATGGTTTTCCTAATGACTTTCATCTGGCAAAAAGGTAATTTCATACACACGAGTAGCCTTCAACTTTGAGGCAGTAAAGACAAAGCTGAGTGCAGGGGGCAAAAGATACTGCAGCGTGATAACCGGTGCTGTGTGCAGACTGGTAAATGGTTTTAATAAGGTTGTTTTTAATTGGACGTATGGATTTCAACTTTGAACTGTAAATGCAGCTGTGCTATATGTGCATGAGTTGCTTAGGGGGAGGAGGAGCTGGGAGTGCTGGTGTAAATGGCATATCATGGGCTAATACTGGGGTGGGAAAGGGTGGATTCGAATGATCAGGCCACTGTTGGGTGGAGATGGCTGGAAAGCACATACAGAGACACATCTGTGTATGCACGTTGACACACACACACTCAGATACAGCACACAAACTCTTTTGAAATTTTATTCTTGAGCACAAAAACAATTAAGAGCAGTGGAGCTTTGATGTTCAGTGCTGCCCTGCAGGTCAGGAGGGAGAGTGTTTCTTTATCTTAATTGAAAAAATTAAATCATTAACCTGATGCCACTGTTTCTGAATGACAAGTCCTCTGTTTTTCTCTCTTTCCCAGCTAACCCTTAGCTAGCAGCAAGAGGAAACATGAAGAGACATGCTCAAGAAATACTCGAGAAGAAAGTAGGGTAAAAAAAAAGAAAGACAATTTCAATAACACAAGAAAAAGAAAGTTTAGTGGGTGTAATTTGATTAATAATGCTAAACGGAGACTAGGAGGGGGTAAGATAGGACCGAGGGAACAAATTAGCCAGCACAGCTGGGGAAGGACTTGGTTGGGCTGGGTATCAAAGGCTCACAACACTGCCTTTCTCCTCCACGCCTCCGCAAACTCAAATTGAAATTTGGTATCTTGTCATATGAGCCTCAGAAGTGTCTTTCTTTATTAGCTTCTCTTTTTCTCTTTTAATTTAGCTTATTCATTCCTTTATTTTTTCTTAACAGAACATGAAGACGGCATTTATCCTTTATAAACTCATTGGTTAAAGTCAGTTATTATAACTGATCAATAGTTTTTTTCTTTATGTTGAAAAAATGTAGATAGTCATCATATTTTTATTTAATATGTCATAAAAATGCCAAAAACTCAGATGAAAGAGACTTAAATGAATCATATGAAATCAGCTTGTGTACATCAGTGAATCTGAGTTAAAACAAGAAAAAGGTTTCACCATTAACAGTGTTGATAGCCTTGATTAAAAAATAATAGTAATAATAATAAAATAAAAGAAGATTATATTCAATTGTACACAACATACATACGTACAAACATTTCAGATAAAGCTTTTTCCTGAACTGAGATAAGTGCTTGTGTGTGTGATGGTGATAGTGTGTGTGTTTGGTGGGAGTGGGAGTCAGCTTGTCATAACACATCTAGCATTTAGTGGGCTAATCGTGGGAGACGACCATGTTGTTTTGATCACCTGTAGTATTACGGCTAATGTAAATAAAGGCTTACACTGGAGGCCTGTCACTCTGCCTGTCTGAGAGAGGGATGCTGGTGCTGCTGAGGTGGAGGGTTGGGGGGAGTGGGTGGGTGGGGTGTGGACAAGGTAAGAAAAATCACTTCTTCTTATCTCTTTTCCTCTGACCTGAAACAGTCAAACTGCGGTGCATGAAGTCACAGAGAAAGAGCTGATGGAAGGGAAAACGCACACAGGCGAAATCTTGATGGCAGACATTAACGGAGCTGAGTGTGGTGATACATCATTGTCAAATTAGTCCTGATACCTTGATGTAATTACCGTAAACAAACAAGACCACGGCAACCATGGCACGCTTTATTTTGACTCATCTCGAAACATCAGTACATTCACTGCTTATGTTCTTTTTTTATTATAATTAAAGAAACTAAATTGAAATGATTTAGATTTTTCAGAATATTGGATCTCAGTTTCCTTCACAGTGTGAAATTGCAGTTACTCAACTAAATCTATATGAAGATAGCCCAAAAACCTGCATTTTTGTACCATCCATTTTAATTTCTATGCATTTAGTAATTAAATCTATAATAATGTATCACATTTGATAAGATGGTTGTGAATCATATTTAATAATCTGATAAATAACCAAAGGTGGTGAAATAAAGTAGCGTGGAAAAAGACTCAGAATTTGGATAGATTTTAAGTACCTGCACTTTTAAATACATTTGTTTAGTTATTTTCTACCATTTATAAACACTAATCATAACTAATACTGACATTGGGAAACTTGTCTAAAAAGCTGATGTTCAAACCTGCTTATCAAATCTATTATTAATTTACAAGTACTGTAATATTTACATTAAGTGTTTAAAGTGAGATGTTGAAAATTATTATATATATTGTTGCAGTTTTTACTGTGGCTCCACTTTTTTTTTTTACAACACATTCTCTGTTTCCAACAGGTTTTACAGCTCCTCTGTAAAAACAGGGTCGGTGTCATGGAGCAGTTCTCTCACCAAATCTGACCTACTGTCTCTTTTGCTTCCAGTAATTAAACTCATGTCTCGGAGGTAGCGCTGTGATGATTTATTGATGCCAGTGCATGACATGCAGCCGTTCATAGAAGTGGTGTGAGGGGGTGCTGAGTTCGTTGACTTTTGCCCCCTGCACCTGTGTTTTCACTCAGTGTTTCATCTGTGGTTTTGCACACATGCTGTACACTATGTTGCAACAGTCACCTTAAAAGACCAGCACCGCCCTTTTAAGTCAGTGTCTCTTCCCCACCGCACTCTGCCACCATCTGCTATCTGGGCAAAAAGACCTCCAGTGGAACTTCCAACAGTAATCGTCATTTTTTTTTTCCATCTGATACAGACTCACTATACACATAGTGGTAGAAACATTTTGAGCAAGCAAAGATGTCTGACCGCCATTACCATGATTAAACATCCTGTTTTTCATGAAAATAAAATGTCAAAGCTTGAATTGTATAGTGAAGTAAAAATACAACAATATTCCTTTGCAGACACAAGAATATTTGCAACAGAGGAGCTATTGTGCCTCAGAATGAACATACTTTTAGTTCATCTTAGAGGTGTAATAATGTCTTATAATCCCACTTCCATATCTGCACTGACTCTAGCAGGCCACACCCATATTTGGAGACTAATATAATGACTTTATATTCAGCTGAACAGTACACAATATAGTTAGATTATGCTTATTCGTCCTGATACATAAATATGTCATCTCTCGGGCAAAAGCTCTTGATTGTGCCTTGAATGAGGCAACAGGATCCCAGTGCACAATCATCTCTGTCCGTGAGTCTTTCAGAAGTTGAAGGATTTCATACAACACTTTTCACTGCCGTCTTATTTTCTCCCCTTTGAAAGAGAGGGAGTTGGTTATGATTTTTTTTCCTCCCTTCTCTCCCCCTATACGGGTTTAACTTGGGCTATTTCAACCCTGCTGAAAAAAGTAAATGTGTTTCTAGGCTGCTTTCAGTCTGAGCTGCACAACTTATCTCCCTCTTGCTCTTTGTTATTAAACGCAGTGAGCGAATGATCGGCATTTCTCTAAGGGACAGAGAGAGTGAGTCAAAAATCTAAATGGGGAGGCATACTCCCTGTATTACCATAAAAAAGGGAATAGAGGTGTTGGTGTGTGTGTGGAGGGGGGTAGACTTTCTCTCTCTCTCTCTCTCTCTCTCTTTTTTTTTTTCTAGTGTCTCTTGTGGGGGGGTGGTCCTGAAGCTCTTATCGGTTCACCAACAGGAGAACGGAAATGATTAACATCTAATTTAACCCAGTCTTCTGTTCAATAGGCCACCATTCAAAGGGCCGCATCTATATGTATTTAAGAGGTAATCACTGGTCAGACCCCTGCTCTCACACTCCCTCCTCCCTCCCCTTTTGTGCGGCAGGATGACACACAAACATATTTCCATCTGAAAAGCGGGCCTTGGTGGCTAGGTTTCTGAAGGAGAATTGCTGGTGTTATTGTCGAGTTGTTTGTGTGAGGCCTCACTGTACTTGCATCGTGTGGCTATGTGTGTATGTCAGAGTAAATCTGTGTATATTAATGTTGTCAGGGTCTATATGATTTTCAGTTAGAGCCTCAGTAAGGCTACGTTGCTGAGGAGAGTAAATATATCTGTTGCAAAAGGTCCATGAAAAACCCTGCTGAAATACTAAAATTGTACAAAATCTTTGGGTACAGAATAGTTTATGCAGCTCTTCAATGATACCACATAAAATATGTATATTTATTTTTATTTTGTAACTATCTAACCATGTATGATGGTGTGTAATAAAATATGCCAGAGCTTCATATATTACCATGTAGGGCTTGTAGAGAGTAAAAATAGAGGTGACCGGCTTATTCATGTTAGTAAGTGATATATTGACTAATAAAAGCAGATCAAACACTATGACTTTACAGTGGTGGAAAAAAGTTTTTGGACGCCCCATACATTTGTAATATAGTACATTAAGAATCCCTCTTCAGTTATTGAACTGTATCAAGTATTGCTCCATTTTCCAAACCCACATGCCCCCTTCTGCATGTGTGCTGTTCTGTCAAGGCCAAAACTGGATGTTTCAGTAGATAATGAAACACATCCAGGACATGACACATTGAAACTGTCAATAATTTAGTTTTGTTATTTTTTTCTTATTAACAATGAAAAAAAAACCCAAACAAACAAACAAAAAAAAAATATTTGTTTTGGTTCTGTTTGATGTAGCCACTCCTGAAACACAAAAAAGATTTTTTATGCAAATATTTCATTATAATGTTTGAGATTATGAAAAATTTTAAGGGTGTCCAAAAACTTTTTTCCACCACTGTATGATACTAGGGGATACAAATCAATTATTTAAATATTCAAATAAATAATAATTCACTATGCTAGGATACCCTTAGTTTGTTGTTATTCTGGTCAACTCCCCTGACACTTTGTCTTCTCTCTAAGAGAGTTGGGCCTGACTTTCCTGGGGCCCAAAGCCAAAGCTCCACCAGACCCATGAGCGTCACATCCCAGTGCTCCCACTACAGTCCCCATCCTTTAACACAGTTTGCTCCTTTTCAGTCTCAGAATATGTAGATTTACATAGATCCGAATGAGGTAAAAGATCATGCTCCATCATGTAGATGGTGCATGATCTCTTACCTCATTCGGATCTGTGTAAATATTGGCTGAAGCCAAATGGGACACACTTGAGTCTATGCTTGTACTGGCTGAAGAAAGGGTTCCACCATATTTTCTTAATATAAAAATGCAATTCATACTGTGGCTTACCTGAATACTTGATGTTTATTATTTATTGAGGAGCGTGCATCCGTTTGGTTCAGTTTGCCCAGGCCAATCAACATTTTAAAGTCAATAACTGGTTGTCAGTGCCAGTCCATTGGCTTATGCCTTTCATTACAGACTAAATGATTTTTGTTGTGTTTTAAAATTGTGTTAAAAAGTCACACAAAATGTTTGGGGAAGTGGCAAGATGGAAAACAAAGATGCATTTCAAATTAATGTTACGGTTTTCTGCTGTCAAACATGGAAAAGAAGGTCAAAAGTCTTCACAACTGACAATCATGGTGTGTTTTTATATTTCCATGACCACAATAGTTATAATTCATCCTCTCACTGAAGCTGTAAATGCTGACATCCTCTTTGGAAAGTAGGGCCTCTGGTAGTTTTGCATGACCCTATGCAAATTTTGCCTGTGCAAAGACCTGTTTGTGAAGGCTACAAACGAGGATCTTTGTTATCATAGTTAAAGTAATAAAACGGGAAATAGGAAAAATGTTATTTGGCTTGAAATTGGAGATGAGCAGCATTTGACACTGCACTCTGTGTGCACTCTGATGACTTTGTCACTTAACTATGTCACACAACTTTCACTATTTTGTCATTAAAAATAAATTCAACTTAGTAGGATATAATGGTTAGAAGTCACAAAAAAATAATATGGATTGGTGCGTTTTATAATCAACAGGAGTGTGACAACTTATCGATATGGCGAACTATCGCAATATTTAATCTTATGATGGATTATCAATGTGCTCTTGTCGCGTATCATTTATTATTATTATTATTAAAATATAACTGCTATAAACTTCTTTCATCATTCCTCCCTAGTGAGTCGAGTCATTGTTCCACCGTTGACTGTTCCATGTCATCTAGGGGGCGCTCCTCGTGCGAGTGACTGAAAATCGGGCTGAAGTTGCAGAAGAAGAAAATCAAAAAAACAGCACTAATATGGTGGACTCGAGTGGGGAAGTTAAACTGAAAGATGCACCGGCATCGTTTGAATCAAAATTGTGGACTCACTTTGGCTTTTATAGTGTGGATGGGACAAAGCTGGAGGAGGACTTTGCAGTATGTACAAACTGTCTGACGAAAATATGATATGCAGGCGGTGCGACAAACACGCATAGCCACCTGTTTTATTTTTGTTATGTTTCTACTTAATAGATTAGATCTACTTGAGAGACATGAGATATCATGTTTTCTGAATGAGTTTAAAATAATGTCACTGTTTGTCAGACACCTAAAAAAAATCCTGTTGACAGTTCTGTTGGACTAAAACATGTTATTGTTTTTGCACTATTGCTGTTTGTACTCTGGTTAAATTATACTGCAAAATATAAACTATGAAATTTAGTTTTTTACTTGTTTTTGTTTCAACCCTATAAACACACATACATCATAGGTTATTAAGAGCAGTATATCAATAATTAGAATATCTCTATATGGAGATATTATCATTATTGTGAGCTATATATTATGAATCGTATTGTGGGGTACCCTGAGATTCCCAGCCCTACTAATCAAGTTGGGTTTTTATTGAATTAAACAATGTTACTCATAATTTAATGCTAGTCCAACCACACCTGCTAATACAGTTGGATGTACAAAATATGTGGATTTAAGATGCATAGATGTAAAATGTTTGCATGAGTCATGGCAGGTATTACTGTGCTTTTTGTGTCTGTACTGTTTGAGTTCCCTCTGTTTCCATATGTATAGGAAGGGGACAGATTTCGAGGCCACCTCTTTCATCCTTTACGTCTTTTAAATCTAACAGAGGCAGACTTTCAGATTAAAAAATGAAAATTTCTTTTCAAAGATTGCCTGGTCAAAATGCAAGGATAAGTGAGAATGGAGTGTGAAGAAGAATCCAGGGCACTGTTGAATAGAGATGAGAGAGTGTGTGTGTGGAGGGTAGGGGTACTGTGCATCAGGTTAACCCTGGGCAAAGCCCCGAAGAGGGAGCTCTTCATCTGGGAGAGGGAGGGGGGCAGGAAGATCTCTCCAGAGGTTTCTATCAACACAGATTACATGCATGTAGTCGCGGTCAAAGAGAGCAGGAGAAAAGAGGAGGAAAAAGGTAAGTGTAAAATAAAGAAGTTGGAATCAAAAGGGTCATGTGCAATCTTGGCAATGGAGGTGATGACAGGTTTGCCTCACACCTGAGCTGTATTATGCATTCCATAATCGACCAAACTCTGCACTGACACACACATTCATACATGCAGTGACCGACGGCAGCAGGGTTGTGTTGGGTTTCTCTGACAAGGTGAACTTCATGCATCGTGTACATGATATATAACTCCAGAGTGGTGAACAAAAGCAAGCCAGACAGACCGAGAAAGAAGGAAAGAAGAAGAGAAGCACTTCTCTTTCTTTCTCTCCCACCGTCTGCTGTAGTGTTTTTTGTCTTTTCCTGGACGAATGACAAAGGCAGCTCTAGGTAGGTGACCTTCGTCTCCATTCCTTCTTTTATGATGATAAAAAAAAAAAAAAAACACGGGGTCCGGTCCATTCATCCACCACTTCAGCCTTTCTTTCTGTCTGTCTCTTTTTTTTAGAGTTGTTAAAGCAGAAAAGGAAAGGCCATACATACATTGTCACAAGAGTCAGTGATGAATAAAATTTAACTGTCAAAATTGGAGGGAAGAAATCTGTGATGGAAAAATTATGTTGGCAGGTATCCTTTAGTGAATAAATCAAACCCTTAACTTTTCTAACCAGAAACATTTTTGAGCATTTTGAGAAAGTTGAAAAGAAAAAAGGATGAAAGAGAAGAGAGACAACTGTCCATTAACGAAAAAAGCAATTTCTGTTGGTGTGCGCCTGGCTGCTTCGAGGTTGCTGGTCAGGCTAATAGCCTTTCATTACAAGTTTCCTCCCCAGCCAATTAGAGACAGGTCCATGGCCGTCTGTCCCGCAGACACACACACTTTGATCAGCTCTATGTGCACTGACACACGTCTAATGACCAGGGGAGCGCAGAAGCAGACGCCGCCACTGTTCACACATAAAGCACAACTACGAACACGTTGATACGCTCAGCAAGTACAGCCAGGAGGTAAAACAGAGGCAGATTTTAGTCCGATCTGACATCCATGTCAGTTCAGAGGATGTTTTAATCAAATCATTATGTTAAGCAGGTTTCATCCTTATTGTGAATGCTAGACTGGATGAACTAGCAGAAATATAGTCTTTCATTTTATAGTCCCATCACTATAATAATACAGTTTGACTGTTTTCAATTGATGGTAATTGTGCAATTTCAAGGAAATACATATTACCTCTATCAATACACACCTCTTATGTCATCATACAGCTTTCACAATACAAAAACATGTACTAGTAACTAAGCTGCAACTGATGTAACTGCCTTGTTTGTCTACATTGTATTACCAAGATCTTGCCTTCTAATTTCCTCTAATTCCTTGCAATCAACAACACCAACATAAAACCAACATAACACCAACATAAAATTATATATATATATATATATATATACACACACACACACACACACACACACACATATAGCTCTAAGTCGATGACATCTGAGACAGAGTACAGTTCCAATGGTTTCAGGCTTTATTAATGGAGCAGGCAGGAACATAAGTCGTTGTTACAGCCACAACTTACGCTGCTAAAACTTATTAACCAAATGACACAGCCCCAGCTCTCTTTTCTTTTTCTCTCACACTCTCTCTGCATATGCGCACAAAAAGGCCAAGACACAAGAACAGAACAGTCACTGCATGAACATGAATACCCACCCTAACCTAACCACCCTAACCCACCGAATACCTAACCCTAACACAGGGTATCACAACATTATATATGTGTGTGTGTGTGTGTGTGTGTGTGTGTGTGTGTGTGTGTGTGTGTGTGTGTGTGTAGATATAGATATATACTGTTGCCAATGAAATGATTGTGAAAATGTAATATGTTCTTGAAAGATGAAGTGTAAATGGGACTCAAAGGTCAAAGGTGATTACTGATGTGTATAAATACAAATAAAAAGAGGAATGTGTCTGAAAACAACATTATTCCAACTGTCTGGGTAACAGTGTACATAATACATAGCTCTTGTGTCATGATATAACCTAAGTACTGGGTTCTATGGCTGTATCTTAGTTTTCACCATCATACACTTGCCAGACCTGATTGATAATAGCCCATAATTTTTGTGTTTTTTCTCACTACTTCAGCTGTTGTTTCTCTATTTTCATCAGTGTAACAAACAATATACTATAATTCACCATGTATTTATAGAATAAGTATGCAATTATAGGGACTGTGAAAGGAAGGGTTGCCCACTTACATCCCCTGTATTAAACATCTCTAATAGGTCACATGCACCCATGTAATGACATGCCCACACACATACAAGTAAAAAGACAAACTCTGGTTTGAAAACATTACAAAATAAACCCTGTGATTAGCAAATTATACTAAATTGGAGCTTTAATGTTGCCCCCTTTCTGCTTCTCTCAAAGGATTTACTCCTTGTTAGAACAGTGCATTCTCACACTCCTGCCATAGATCAAATAATTGTGTACATGTGTGCATGTGAGTGTGTAGCAGGTGAGGGTGGTGGTGGCAGGTGAGCAGCTTCTGTGTGTGCTGCTTTAATCATTTACAGTATTTATTGTTTCACTAATGAGTGGAGAAACACCCCTGGCTGTGGCCTTGCTTACATGCCATCAGACAGGATGCCAGTTGATCAGACGCATGACTGCAGCAGGTTACAACAGACACACAGCAGTACACACCTGCAGCAAGAGAAAAGAGGCTGAAAAGGTCTGAAAGATGTCATTATGCCAAATGTTGTGTTTTATAATGTAAATTCAACAATTACAAGACCAGACACCCTGTACATAATGTTGCTATTTTTTAGCAATATTTTAACAATTAACATTTTATCCTCAAAAGAGAATTTATGTCAAAATGTAGAAACATTCATTGTTAAAAACGTACTTGTAGTGACGCTAGGACAGTATGTGACTGAGATGCACCCTTACCACCTTTTTATTTATTTATTTTTTTTACATTTTAATCTGTAGGAAAATATAACTCACTATTAAAAAATAATGAATTTTCAGTGTTAGTCCCAGTGGTACACAGTACATACTTTATTATGTACTGTGTGTAGTGTAGGTGTTTCAACATTATCACTTCTTTGAACTAAGCTTAGTTTATAGGTCAATGTTGTATCCTTTAGAAAGAAAAACACCTAAAAAATGGACACAAACTGCTATATTGCATCAGGGCATATCTCTTATTTCTGTCTGAAATGTATTTATACAACAACAGTACAGATGGAAGCAAAGTTTGTTGTCTACACATGACACTGAAGCAGTTAACAGACAGCTAAACTGGAGACAAATACTATCATATGTTGTGGGACAGAGTGTTTAAACACAAATACTGAAGCAGCGATGGAGACCCAAAGAAAGGGGGCAGAATGGTATTACCGTCACATCTGTGTCACAGCCTGTAGTGTGTGTAGAGCAGAAGTAATAGTGTATTTAAAATGAGACAGAAGTACTTCAGCTCTATGGGTGATTTATAAACTCTGTGGTCCAACAAGACCTGAAATGGCAAAGTGTGTGAGCTAAACACAAATTGAAACAGTATTAAATTACAATGCATTACAGGACATGGTGGTTGAACTAATTCTGATGGAGAAATTGCTTCTGTTATTACACTGGAGACATTTTTATGAGCTCTCTGTCAGGCATTAAGTTATGTGTGCATATTTGTGTGCGAGTAAGTATTGAGAATATGAATAAGAAAGAGATGACAGAGAAAAAGGAGAGAGGGAAATGATTTGCAAGAAAAACTAAAAAAAATTATGGAACTTTTCGTCATTGTCATTGATTTTCTTCGACTGGTTACACTGTACATGGAGCCTTCCATTACTACCCAGAAAACTACAGGAGATCAAACTGTAGTGATATTAGACGTATGGTTAGCGTGGCTCCAAAATGACAACACAGCACAGGCTTCTTAAAATCGGGCGCTTTTGTTTGGCTTATCAAACGCCCTGAAAACTACAGGAAATAAAATACAGTAGATTTAGGCACTTAACTGAGTGATAGGCAACATAGCGAACAGCAAGAAGCTATCCTACCTCGTGACCACCTGTCACTTCAGAGATCTTAGGTGAACAATCTTTTAGTTTCGTACATTCTAAATAAACATATGTTGATTGGAACAATTTCAATTACAAATGTACACAGTACTATCTGCCTGAACACTGACACAAGTCTGCCCATCTCAGTCTTAGTCCTGCTGGATCTGAGTGCTGCGTTTGACACAGTTGATCATGTGATCCTGTTACAGAGGTTAGAGGGGTGGGTAGGCATCTCTGGTCCTGCCCTGAAATGGTTCAAGTCCTACCTTGAGGACAGGAAATATTTTGTTCAAATCGGAAACTGTGTGTCAAACTAAATGACAGTGACCTGTGGGGTCCCCCAGGGGTCCATCCTGGGACTCCTCTTGTTCAATCTGTTCATGTTGCCCCTGGGTCAGTTAATACGCAGTAATAACGTGTCCTACCACAACTAGGCAGACGACACTCCGATTTACATCTCGCTGACAGCAGGTGAACAGGGGCCTGTGGACTCACTCTGTCACTGCCTCCAACAGATCACTGTGTGGATGCAAAACAACTTTCTCCAACTAAACTT
>JAPQRP010000005.1:21522933-21554696 GCA_037367295.1 Apogon hyalosoma | reverse complement strand
TCTTTTCCATTTTTGTAAAGCACTGTGAATTGCCCTGTGTATGAATTGTACTATACAAATAAACTTTGCCTTGCCTTGCCTATTGTAACAGTTTTACAAAATACCTTGCGCGGCTAGCTACTTAATCCAGCTACTGCAGACGTGGCTCGGTCAAAAGCTTTTAGGAATATCTGGGGTAATGGGACTTGCCGCCTCTCATACTCTCACCAATTCTCATGATATTAGCGATATAACCAAAATAAAAATGATTTATATCAAGTCCAATATAATAAACATGATGAATGAGATGAAACATGCTTTCCACAAATGAAGATAACAACGTAAACTGTAATAATATTTCAACAAAATATCTTAACTCTTAAAACAAAATATTAATTTCCTTTATGTTGAAACAATTTCAGTGACACTTAGAGTTAGTTATGGTCTCATTCCATTTCACAACTATGATGACAACAGCCTTATCAGCATCATCGCAGATTTTAACCATTGCATTAAGTTTTGTTATGATGATACTAGTTACATGGTCTTCTCTTATATATCCATAAGGCACCAAGACATACTGATAGCAACAACGTAAAATGATTTGAGCAAATTACTACTCACTCTCATCTGCTCAACATTATGTCCTCTATTATTTATTACAGCCACAAAATATGTTGCCTGCACTGCCGTCTTTTGATAAAAGTGCTTTATTGACTCTAAACCTAATGGAAAGGACCATAATTCACATTTTTCTTTCCTCTTTTAATTTCCAAAGTTTGCTATACTTGCTTGATGATAGAGAACCAAAGTCTCACCCCATTGTGGCTGTGCCCCATAGGACGTCATTTTGGGAAAAAATTGTATAAGGAATGAGGACATACGTCATATCACGTGACATATCTGGGAGGCTGCGTGATTTTGAACTTACAAGCTATCGGTTGCTATGGGCAACAGCGTAGTGCTGACATGCAGGAAAGAGTCATGTAGATCAACATTTAAGAAAAAAATGGATAAGGCAGCTGCAAAAACAAGGGGTGTCTATCGGGAGAAGCTCAACACGACTGCTAAGCAAAGGTTATTTGGAGATGAGCGATATGAAGGATATAGACCCTACGAGCTACCGATGTTCACCGGTGTCTGACCGGTCCCTGCCACCCTGTACCTGCATGCAGTTAGTTCACGATCTCGTTTTTGGCATAAGTTACTACACAGTGGGAGGATTCAAAAGCCTCAAGTCCTTTGTCAGCTATGAACAGTTTTACTGTGTCTGGGTTCAAGGTTTGGTGATCTACAAGGCCGATGACTGTGAAAACACTGTGGTGGGGTCAAAGGTCAGCCCATGGATAGTGACATGTTTATGTGTTGTAATCAAGGGGGTAGTACTATTAACATTGTTTTATAGTCACCAGACAGTATCATTTATGTTTTTAATGTTTCCTCCTACATTTTTGTTCCATGTATCTGTGAAGTGACTGGGCTTGGATTCTAGTTTAGTGATGGCCTGGTTAGTGTGTTGGTGGGTGAGTGTGGGAATTGGAAATGCATTAAACTAGTTGGAAACCCAAAATACCATACCTCCGGGTCTCTACATTTGCTGCATCAATCATGGAAGTAACTGGAACTGTTTTAAACACAGCAGTGTCTCCCAGGCATCTTCGATTGGATGGATTTTATAGACAATTTACAAAAACAATGAACGCACTGCTATGGAACTGTTAGCTCCTGTGAGTTCAGAATTGCGAAATGGGGTGGGGATGCTGATCGTTACGTCACCTCCTTAATCCTAATTACACTCAATGGCAAGAGACAAGTAATAGCTTGATATCAACATGTACACATATGTTTTTTGTCAATTTAAACGTCATTTTACAAGTCAAGAAAATAAAGTTTAAAAGTGATGAAGTATCAGACTGAAAATCTATAAATAGAGAGAACATACACAGAAGTTGTGGAGATCTGAAGATGTCAGCCTCAACATGACAAGGTTTGTAGTGATTTTCACCTCTTTTAATAGTTCGTCTCAGCGTTCTTCAAAAACAAGGTGTAATATGCTGAGGTAAAGGATATTTCAGCACTGTGGTGGTGGTCTGATGCATCACATGCCACAAGAGATGCATTCCACCGAGCCATCTCAAACAACAGTAGATGTAACTTTATTAACTTTACCACAAACTGTGACTTTCTTGATGTTTAAAACTCTATTTTTTCATCTGTTACATCCCGGCCTAGGGGTGTACCAGGACGTACATAATATTTGCTCTTAAACCTCTCCCAACTCCCAAGTTACCAAAGGCCAGTGCAAAAAAAAATCTCAATTCACAATATTTATTTAACACAAAAAGGATAGGGGAGTGCTCATATAAAATAACAAGCAAAAGTCTTCTTCCAAACAAAAGGTCTTAACTCCAAAACTAACAGTTAAAAAAAAAAAATACAATAACTAACTAAACTCCCTGACCAAAACAGGAGAAAACATGAAAACAAAAAGAGCCACCCTCCCCTACCAGAAAACTAAAGACTATTTCTAAAATACTTATTTACAATGATCAAAACTACTATTAACAGAAAGCATCTATCGAAGTTACTAATTACAAATTATCAAAGTGACTACTAATGCTCAGATCTAGCAAAGCTGGCCGTCAAACACACAGGATCCGGTTGGGAGTTGGCAGAGCAGAGAGCGAGTTGCTGGATCCACAGCCATTTAAAGGGCAGCACATCAGGGAAACCACCAATCCACAGCTTCCTGTAAAAACTAAACAAAAGGACACACCACCCCTACAGGACTGGGGGAGAAATACACACTCAGAAGCACACAAACAGAAATTATGACCCAGGGTTATAACACCATCTGTGTTACCATGGTAATGTTACGTGATGCTTGTAGTGATATACACATCCTATACATACATCCATGTAACCAGAAGAACGTCTGTTAAAAACTCAACAAAATCAACTGTCAGACAGCAGGACATGATCCAAACAGCTAGTACTTAAATGGGCAAATGTCTAAAACAAACTGACAGTCCAAGACCAGTGTATGTCATGAATAATTTATAAAACAACAGACCAACGAGACAAACTTTACAGCCCTAAGCTAATGCTAAGGAGATCCAACAGTTCAAGTATTATTTTGCTACCAATAAAACTCACTGAATGAATGAAAGAAATAAATTTTTTTTTAAAAAGATCACATTATGAAGTGATTATTCTGAATTTTGTCTTACCTTTACAGCAAAGCTAAGATAAATTTCAGAAAAACTTAACTGTTTTCTGATCAAAACTTGGCTTTATATGAATGAAACTTCTGCTATCAGCTAATCCATTGTGGAAAGGGTTCCAAGTGGAAACAAACGGTCCAGGGTTTAACAGGTTAAAGAGACAAACATCATATGTGTAAATTGGGATCCAAATTTCTGTTTATATTAGATCCTTTTAAGTCCTGTTGGAAACATCGGAAAGGGTGGAATTTCACCTCTCTATTATATTGAAATATGACTACATTCAGTAAAGAAAAGCTGCTTTATATACACTAGTCTGTAAAGATTTAATCAGAAACTTACTTCATGCACAAAAGCTCAGTAAGGCTTCATCAGTTATGTAGTTTCCTGACCACTGCTGGGGAAGTTATGTTGCAGGTTGTTTTTAGTTTTTCAGCAAATTCAGGTAAAGAAAAAATGATCAATGTCTGATTTCAAAATCTATCATGAAATCTTTTTTCTATGCCATTACATAGAACCTGGTTCCAACTGAAAGGATCTGTCATTTCAGGGTAGTTTTTTTTATCTACAGTGCTCAGTGTTGGCTTTTTCATTCACATTTGCCTTTGCAGTTTCTACAAAGTTTTGCCAGCAAACTAAAAAAGTTCAGAAAATAGCAAAATTTATAGACAAGACAGAGAAACAGACTGAAAGAGTGAGGAATTTCAGGTGTGTGTCTGTAAAGTCGTTGTTTATGTTCTTAGCCAGGGCAGCCCCACAGGTATGTTTCAACCACAACGTTACCTCCCACTGACCCTCCTAATGGACAAGGTGAGCGAGCAGTCAACAGAAGGGAGTGCCACCCCTAAAACACACACACACACAAACACACTCAGTGATGCACAAGTACACAAATACCAACATTAATCTGAAGTTGGACACAAACGTAAAATTACCGCCTCTCAAGACCAATGGAGCGTGGCTGTGGTTTTTCTGCCCCAGTGGCAGGGATGAAGGGAAAACGAAGGAATGAAGCAGAGAATGTATGGATGAGGAGGGGGAGAAGAAAAAGAGGTGACCCAACAAGACCAAAGAATGAAAAGTGTAACTGGAAAGAAATCAGATTTTGATGCTGACTGTAGAGGGAAGATGTAGACGTGGTCGAATAGAAATTACTTTTTTTTTTATTGTGTATTTGTTTGACTTGTCACTCATCAATTCATAATAGAGGACACACACTTGTGTGCATACACACACCACGGTGATTACCATACTCCATATTACTGGTGTACAGATAACTGCTTGGCTCCTATGGGCCTGCCAATCCACTGTAATCCCTCAAACACTCTGAATTTTCATTTCAAACAAAAGCTAACCCGCCCGAAGACATAAGGAAGCATTCTGTTGCCTCCTCTGTTTTTTCTTTTTTCCTCCTCTCTCTTTTTTCCTGGCCTCGTTTTTGTCATCGTCTCTGGGCTTCCTTCCTCGTGTTCCAACCACTTGTTCCCTTCTCTCTGTTTTCTACATTTGTGAAATTCAATATCAGAATGATAAATGATGCCTTCACCCTGTACAAGAAAGCTTTGATTCAACTGAGAATGAATTTGAAGTGATATTGGACATAATTCAATATTTACTGTCGTAATAATCTCATCTCTCGGTCCAATGCCAGTCATTATTAAAGAAAGGAGCTAAAATATCCTGAGGTAGTTAAAGTAGGTGATCAAAGCAAAAGGTGGAGGCATGCTTCACATTCCTCAGTCTTGCAGGATGGAAAACATGACATCCAAGCCCTTTGGCTGCCCATACCTTACTGCATCCCTTTTTAATCTGACAGTACACACGTAAAACTCTGACTTTGGAATAGAAACAAAAGAAGGAAAGAAAATATGAAGAATTGGTCCATAAGTCATTTTTACAAAGACTCATTTTTCCAGTCTGTTGATGTTAGAGTGATGTTAAACAGGTTGTATGTAGCTGAAAATCAGTTCAACTTCAACATTCATATACTCCAGAAACACTTGTCATATGAAGAGTTGACCTGATCACATCACTGCAAATGGGAATTATCACAAATTGCTAAAATAACAAGTCGCCAGTTGTGAATGTAGTCAGTATGATGATAAAGTGCTAATAGTGAAAACAAGCACAAAGTCCTCTGTAGTTCTTCTGCAGCGTTCATGATGATTAACAGCTAGTCAAGAACCATGTCTTGTTTTCTTCTGGAAAGGGTCACTGGAAAGAGGCAGAGGAGGATACACACTGACTGATAAGACCCAGTTAGGCAGCGGCTGCCTCTGTCGTTTCAAAAATTCTCTGTTAATGTCTGTCAGCACCACAACTCCAGGATTCCCAAACTAAAACAGCTTCAGTAGTATAGAACTCTGAGTTTTTAGATGTTGAAACACTTGCATTGTGTTGATGCTGGATGTAAACTAACTAAAATTACATCTGTTATCTTATTGTTATCTAGAAAACAGGAAAAGCCGCATCAATTAATTTCCTCATCCTCCAGAAATTAGGATCATATATTACTAAATATCAACCGTAATTGCATTAGTTTTATCGTAATGTCCATTTTGTGCTTTAAAAATAAATAAATAAATAATTTGTCGATGAATTTCTTGCTTTTTAGAAGGCAGCAATGTCAGATGTACAGTAATTATCATATATCCGACCAGTGAAAGATACACAATTAATGATGCATCCTGTAATTTAGGATAATTCTATCCTTTATGTAACACTCAATTTAAGTAATGGTTGTAACTTTAGGATTATCTCTGTAATTATTTTTCCACCAGGATCAGGATGATAAAATTTCAATCATATGTCTGTGTTTACACATTGCTTCTCATGTGATTCTAGCCAGTCATTCAATATGCATCATGTAACTACATCAGGTTTCAGGCATCAACTTTTTAATTTTTTCTGTTAAACAATCAGGATATATTTGTAGACAGTGTCTGAGAGCTATTGATTTCATTGCCTACATGAGTTCTAAAATTTGCAACAATGGATTTTCTTTTGGTTATCATTTAATGAAATATGATTAGCTTTAAAGTATTTCATTCTTATTTTATTATGTTTAGCATCTTATTCAACACACATACAGCTTTACGTTATATTCATACAGACTTACAATATATTTAGATTTCAGGTGTATCACTTAATAATACAACATGTCCACATGTATTTATCAATGTATTCTTCCCTACCAACCCACAAATACACAAACCCATACACATACACATACATCCTCACACACATTCTGTCCAGTAGCCACCAGTCAAAACCCGTCTCCACGGCGATAGGCAGGTGAGCCAATAAAGGTGATAGTAGAAGACAAGAGCCATTACAGGGAGGTGGGAGAGATAAGCTAATTGAAATTGGATATTGCAGAAATCTGACAATAAAGAGTAGGAAAACACAGAAAGAGAGAGAGGGAGATGAAGATGGGAGGATGTTTGATGGGGTAAATATGCAGTGTTGTCATTTTTTCCTCCTTAAGTAACTAAGACTTTAAGCAGAAGCTCTTGAAATGAAATCTGGGTGGTGGCGGACTGAGGCATCGTGGCAGTGTTGCAGTGTTGAATCCTTGCTGTGTTAAGCCTCTTAGATTACAAAACACTTTGGCTGCGTGTGCACGTTTTCTGCCATTTAATTATCAGTCCAGATTCTCTCCTTGTGCTCAGACACAGTAAATATCTATACAGGCGAGTAACATTACATGCATACTGGACCTGTAACCCAGACCTACTACGATCATTATTACTGGTCCTGAGTGATTCCTTAAAAAACGATTTGTCACAGACCCAAGCTAAAATCACATATTAAATAGATAGATTATCAAACACTGTTTATTTTCCTTTAACTTGGACATTAATATCTTTTTGTGACTACACGTTTTCTTTTTCATTTGAATATAATATTATAATCCTCCTTAGAGACTGTTTGAAATATTGATTGTCTTATAGTATATAGCATGTAGTATTATAGTACTATAGTACAGTATTAGAGTTTATCAGAGTACATTTATACCATATATTGTTGTGTGCCTTTTCAGTTTAGGGTTAACTGTCACTAAAACCCTGTTCTTTTCCTAATGTTACTATAATCCTAAACTTTACTTGGGTTAAATTTAACCAACAAATCCTAAACCTCGTCAAACAAAACCTCATGTGAAAGGACAGAGTCACCATTTTGGTCTCACGTCTGTCATCACCAGGCTGCAGTTCACCCCCTCAACGTTTGTCCCCCTTTCACATGGCCTCCTTCTCCAACACGACTGTCACTACAACCATTACCAGTGGCCATTCAGCCTCTGCCCGCCCTCCAAAGGCCCGATTGTTCTCCCAGTCGCATGGCTGCCCGGCTGCAGTCCACTGGCCCGTTGGCTACTGACCCCTGGTCTGGCTCACAGTCTGGCACCGGCGCCCTCCATTAGCCTAATTATAGCCATGAAAGCAGTGCAGACCGAGGCCAGCATTAGGGCCAATTAGGGCTGCCCAGGATTGGTCCTGACCAGGGTTGGATTACCTGCACACAGACACGCAAAACTGTTTGCATGCTAAAAGCTATATTCATGTTCCAATATCGAATCCTGACTTAAACATGTGCCTAACGTGAGCCTAACTGAAACCTGACATGTAATTTATCCATTACTAATTTAAGACTAATCCTACTCTCTGACCTTAAATACCATGTGGAGCTGGACTCAGCACTATATGTCCTATTGGACACCTTGATGTCAGCATAGTAAAACAAGCAGAGCCAGAATGAGTCAAAGACACAGAGCAAGAGGATAGCCTTGTAAAAAGAGAAAGAGGCTTGTGTCTGTCCATTCATGCGTTTGGATGTGGATGCCGAGCCGGGGAGCCAGCAGTAATTTGTGGCTGTCACAGGGAGATAATAAGTCTTGTGTCTTCCCTTCAAATAAAAAGGTGGAGATTCTCCTCTTAAAACAACTATCCTCTCTGTCTTTTGTTTCCTCAAGGGCCCCTGCAGGTATGGATGGATGTATAGACATCAGGATGAGCGGAAAATGTCCATCATGTAGTTAGTCCTGGCAAATAACTATTATTACCCAAAAATGCTCCTGTTCAGCTGAATTTGTGCTTGTACAATTACAGGTCATTTAATTTCCCAAAAGCCAGCAAACTTTACAAAGAAAAAGAAAACAATCTCAACTGTAATTTGTGATGGCATTCATAGTTGTTCAGGATATTAAAAATGGCTATAAATTAATGTCAAACCAAACTATCAAATTTTGTGATTTATTAATTTATTTTTTAATGTCATCCGTATAACCATATGTTATTTTTCTGATGGTTAAACAGAAAAATTAACACAAATTAAAGTAGCATTTTTTTGTATACCTGTTAGAAGCTTTTTTTTCATGGGACGGTCTTTAACTTCATAGGTCTCCTGTTAAAAGCATGACTGGCTCATACGAGTATTTTTCTAATGAAGACACATGCTAGATCAGGTCGGAGGATGTGTTACTTGTACAGTGTTATTTAAAGCTTCTGGAAAGGTGTCAAACCCACGACTTTATGGACAATATGCATATATGTGTTACAAAACAGCCAGGTTTTGCATTAACAGTCTGACTTTAATGTCAGTCATGAATATAAATCATTTGGAATATAATGTGTGAGCCCAACAGCTTGGTTTACTTCTGTGCTAAAACAAGTCATTCATTCACATTTGAGGCCTCTCCTTCTCCACAGTAGCTCCAGCATCTGTGGAATCTCCAGTCAGACCGGTGATTAATTGTGAAATCTGTCTAGAACAACACAAAGCCAAGTCACGGCGCTCATCACACGCTCACACTGCAGCTTACCCAAGACTCGCTTCTGTCAACACTCTGTGATATGATCTATACAGAGGATGAACTTTCCCTGTTTGGGGCTTAACTGATAAACCACACACACACATACACACACAGATAACCAGCAGCAGGCACACTCCCTGGTGGGTGTCAAGAACAGGTGAACAGCCACCTGCCTTATGCGTATGCACTTTACACAGATAGCTATTAGCTCAGCTTTTTATTGCTTAGGTATGTGCCTTAAACTGTCATTAAATGGAACTACCACCACAGAACCTAATTTTTATTTTTTTTCCCCCTAAACTTGATTATTTCTATGACTGATTCACATAGTGTAGCCGGAATATTACAGATAATTAGTGACAGTTTCAGTTATTATTCAGAAAGAACCATTAAGGATATGTTCTATCAATAATCAATGCATTGTCAGCATCTTAATTAATACACCACATTTCACACCAAAGTAATAGCAAAATAGCTGAAAAAAGAATTTTAAACATAATGGAGCTCAACATGCATACATGGGCACATCTAAAAAAAGTTTAGCAACATGCAATCTTTCTGAGAGTGAAAGCAGAACAGAACTAACAGTACTCTCATGGTTAGCATCAAGGTTGTTTATACAAGTTTACACAAGTAATTGTTCAAACCTAATCATTACCAATTAGTTTCTTAGTTGGTTTTCTTCACAATGCTTCCATATAACTAAAAGAAAACTATAGTAAAATTATTGATCCAAAATGGATAAAAACAATATGGATTCAGGTAAACAGAATAGAAAACACCAACATGAAAGAGTAAAACTGAACCTCGTAGGTTGAACTGTGAGTATATTTATGTGGTGTTTTCATGTTAGTCATAACTGTGCCATGTCTCTGCTAAAACAGTACCAAACAGATTTAAGAGTAAAATACCAGTCCCCATCAGAATGCTCTAGTTTTGTTCTTTTGAGTGGTTCCATTCAGTTTTACTTTTGTTAGTGTGAACACAGGAATTACAGCTTCTGGTACTGTGACTATTATGTAGTTATGTGATGAGGTCCGAATTTTCCAGTCACTCTGATACTGATATCGTAGGCTGGTTTCAGCTCATTAATACAGGTTTTGTTCTTGGTTTTACTCGTGGAAGTTTCATAAAAGACCACATCTTCAGTTCTACTACACTTTGTCCAAAGGTTAAGATTAGCAATCCAGTCCATACACGTACAAACACACAAACACAACATGCAATTGCTTTTGCTTGCAAGACCCGGAGGTAATTCATGGGAGATTGGTGACGGTGTTGCTCTGAGATGTGCACTGTTGTGTGGAGAGAGTGTATACATGGGGACCGATGGTGGATAGTGATGTGTGTGCGTATGTGGATGTTGGTAGGTGTGGGTCATCTGCAGACAACCCAACCTCACCTTATCTGCAGTGAGGTGGGCTGTATTCGCAGAGATTAAACACATTTCCAAGCGATGCTAACTGCCGGGGCCTAAAGAAACGCGGGCAGGAAGAGCCAGTGTAGCTGCAGCCAGTGTTGTTGTTAGCTGAGGAGAAAATCCTTGTTCCCAACACTGATAAGGACATAAAGTGTTTCTGTCCCCAAGGGGGCGGGAGGCAGATTCAGCCTCTGTAGATCTACTGTAATGAATATCAATGGCAGGGAATGGGGCTGCTCTGGTCCCTTTGGGCCTCTAGTTGCTTCTCCTCTCTCTTCTGCTGTCAGAATTACGACAGGGACACTATGCATGAAAATGCGAGGCTTAATATATGGTAATACTATGTAAACACGGCTGATCTGAGAGGGAGGTTTGGAGGGAGAATAGATCGACGGTCGTCTGCGCTCAAAGCCGAGTCAGGGAGTCTATCTCTGAGCCCAACAGTAGCCTCTGAGCACATTTATCTGGAAATGAATATGATACACTAAACAGGAAGAAGGGAGGGAAGGGCGTTCGTGCAAGGGGAGGTGGTGGGGAGGGGAGTGTGGTTACTGCAAACTCAGCACCACCTCACCCCCACCACCTCACCCCCACCACCATCACCACCACTACCAGCTCGCCTCACTTTCTGCACTTCTTCCTCAGCAATATTCTTCCTCCCTGCTCCTTACCTTATTTAAATCGGCATTCTCCAGGCCGAGAGGTTACCTGAGCCTCTGTGAAAAGGGGAAAGAAAAAAAAACATGGTGTCTACAATGGCAGGCATGTCTGCCACACACAAACCAGCCGGGGGTTTGGTTACTTCTCTAAACAGCCTGTCTGGTAGAGCCAGGGGAGGTGGGGGAGTCAGAGTTGGGACTATTGTCTATAAAGTGGTGTGGGTTTCCCAACTTGTCTGACAGCGTGACGCGCACAACGGCACATTCCTGCACACAGAAACGAGATGAGCCACCTCATCGTCTGCCGCTATTCATCAAGTTAAAAATAACCTTGTTATCGTTTCATTCAGCGGGTCATTCCTCAGCCGTGTTTTGATTTTACACTTAACCAAAGAGCGACAGACGGAACACGAGGAGGACAGTGACAGAGGGGAGAGGAGGAAAAGGAGTGCAGACGACAGAGAGAGAAGTGTGTGTTAGTGAGATGCCATAGCCCGAGGCAGCGAGGTGGGATTTGTAAGCCCTTTGTAAGTAACAGGCACCACTCTTAGTAGGCTGAAGGTATGTTTTTGTGTGAGTAATCCGTGATGGATGTTTTAATTGAAAGCACAAGGCTTTTAGGGCTGTTTTCAGAGACCGCAGCCAACATCTGACACCTCCACTCAGACCAACCCCCCTAAACTCAACCCTCCAACCCCGCCCCTCTGCACACTCTGAGTATATGTAGCCCAGGTCATACTCTTAAGGCACAATGGGAAATCAAGGCTGACCAAATTATCCCTGACATCTCTTTAATGTACAGTAGTGGGGACAAGACATGTAACTCAAAGTATTGATTTTCATGTTTATCCCGGAAACTTACGGAAGTATTGTTTATTAATATGATGAATCCTAAATATATGACAATTTAGAATTAATTCAATCAACAGATCAGATTGGGTTGAACGTGTTGTGAAAAGCTGCGATCATGTCAAATATAACTAAATACAATGCGAGTTAGTTTGAGTCACAACTTTGCAGACTATGTATTTGTATCAGACCAAGCCTTGGTATCTTTATCTAACCTTAACCAAGTGCTTTTAGTGCCTAAACCTAAGAGAAATAGAAATACTTTTGCATTAACATAATTTGATTGGAATGCACACATGAAATATATTCAGAAAAGCTGTGTATTTATCCATATTTTGCTGAAATGTAAATGTGAAAATGACATTTTATCCTAGTAACTGTGTTCAGTCTTGTAGATTTTTTTGTCTTTTTGTTAAGTGAACGGCCCTTGGTGTACCTAGATGACAGTGCATTCTTGGCATTTTCCAAAGGGTTGCGAAAGGGTTCCATGTGCCTAAGGTGATGCAAATAAGGTTCTCAGGTTGTGCAGAACATGTCATTACTTAGCTCATTTAAAACATGCATGTCAGTATCAGCTGGACAAGCCCTGGTAAGTGAGAGCATTTATGGTGTATTAATGCATTTAAATGTCCTTTTTTTATATAAACATTTTACAGGATTCTTCCAACTTTTCTTAAAATTGAAAGTACATGATTTTTCCCTAAATAGCAATGCCCATGCTGATCACTTTTTTTTTACTTTTCAGTTTAGCAATACTCAGGCTGCCGTACCTGCATGGTCACGCTGATAAAGTGCAGAACAGCTGATCCAGCAAAGTGATGAGGCCACAGGGCAGATGAATAATTCCTACAGTAGCCTGGGTGGGGCTGGGGCCTGAAGGGGGGCCATAAATTTACAACATGATGAGCCAGGTTTAGAAGGAGTTGACCCTGTTTGACCTGTGGAGGTGGGACCTGAGACCTAGCCACCTAAAACACTCCACCCTCCTCCAAAAGCCACACTGTGTCTTGGCTAAAGATTCTTCATTACTGTCCTGTAAACTGACGATCTTCAAAATGAGAAAAAAGTCAGGCGCCCATTTAGAGAGAGTGCTCTTGACAGTGAGTAAATGGGAGCAAGCTGTAGGAGGGGGAGGAGAGTCTTGGGGAAACTTCACAGGGATTTCTTCTTTCTCTCTCCTGTCACTAGCCGCCAATTTACCCCCCAACGCATTCAGAATCAAAACTTAATTAAAATTTTGAATAAATAAAAACAACGAAAAAAACGAAGTTATTGAATTCTGAACCCTTTGATAGATTTATCCCCCCCAACCCCAGAATAATGCGAAATAAGATTTAATAACACCTTTCATATGGAGAGTACAAAGCTGGCTATTTGCATTAAAGTGTAAATCGGCGTCAGGGAAAGGCAGTGTGCCTCTAAGCTTATTGATGTTCAGTTCTGAGCAGCCAGGCGGCATTGTTTCATGCCGAAGCTTGACGGATGTCAAGGTGATTATAGTTTAGATCACCCGTAAGAAGACAACGTTTGAAATGGTAAAATACAGACAGGCAACACAAAAGCCTTCAAATGTTTGTTTTACTGGGAGGGGAAGAATGGAGAGAGGGAAAACTCCCACTGAGTTTCAGTGTTCGCTCATAATTCACACAGAGGATGGATAACTTCACCGCTGTTCAAACAATCTGACAATTTCTTGAATTCTTCTGACGGGCACAAAGTCCTTCTGCAAAAACCATTACTGAATGGCATGACAATGAGTGAGAAAGGTGTAAGGGATTGTTGTATTAGTCCTATCTGTCCCCCTTCACCTACGTTTGAAAGTAAGCCATGAGGCAAGACATGCAGAGAGCTGCAAAAAGTTCCTTGTTGGTTTACACTTTGCCAGTGGCGAGGTGAAACGAAATAGAGATCCACAGTGGAGGATTTGAAAATACCTAATAAAAACACTTTTTCGTGTTCATGTTTTTTTAACATGTACGTGAAAAACATGTTTTTCGTGTTGCTGATTTTTATATATCAGAAGTGTAGCCTAACAGACGGAAAGAAAGTGTGATGCTATCTGTGTAAAAAGTGCTCCACGCAAATTTTCACCAAATATGTTAGCCAGCCTTTTTTGTTTATTTGTTTGCTCCAAATGATTTCATATTCCCCAGCTATAACACATAATGCACCAAGAACGTGTACTGTGAGGTAAACGGAGCCACTAGGAGGGAGGGAAAAAAAGAAATGAGAGGAAATTTGATTCATACTGTGTTGAAAACTGCTGTATATTTTGGAGGGGACACTGCTACCACAATAATGATGAGTGTTTATTCTAGTTTTAAGTCATACCCAAGTCACTAATAGTTTATACTATAAATTTTGATGGAATTAGTTTCATATTTTATGTGTTTTTAATTCATTTAAAGGGTTGTTAAAATGTGGCAAATTCACAGAAGTGAAAAAATCCTGCAGAGGACATGACCTGAGTTTTATCCTGCAGTATCTCCAGTCCTGTCCCTGACTTGACACTTTCAGACTGACTTCTCCCTGTAAAGGTTCATACAATCGTGAGCTCGTGCCCCGAGGCTGGAGGTGTGCCGGAAGACTGCGAGCTAATGGCTGCCCTCCCCCTGTCCAATTACTCCTTATCTGACTGCTGATAGCGTTTACCTGCTAGCCTCAGCCGGTGTGTAAGATGCATGAGAGTGAGCAGTGTGACATGTTGCTTACAAGTAATCAGTATCTTGAAGCGGTTTAACGTAAGGTTTTATAGTTTCTAAATGACACGGTGAAGAGTTCGGGGTTTGAGTTGTGGATGACAGAAGTAATATGCACGGTCTGAACAGTAAAAAATAATCGCAATGATTTTAAAGACTTAGTCCACTTTCTTATCAAAACATTACCTGGTCAGTTTATATTGACTTCTGGCCATGTCCATTATTAACTTTTGGGGCTTTATAACATGTTCAGTTTTGTTACAGCATCATCATAATGGGATCATATTCACAGAAGCCTTTGAGACTATATTTGCTGTGGATAAAAACACTTTGACATAGAGAAGTCACCAATTCAGTGACTTTTTTAACTACCGCAAGCACACACTGAACATAATGCAGATGTAACATTCACATCGTTCACTTGTTTTTGCTCTTCACCTGTAGCGTGTGTGATACTGTAAATGACCTGGTAGATTTAAAGTGCTGTCATAAAAGCATGTGAAACATGAAGCTCCAGCCACGCGGCGTTGGTTGCTGTGGTTACCTCAGGTGAGGTACATGTATGGGCCGACTGTATATGTATGTGCATGCGTGAGGATGTTGAATATTTAGTTCTGTTCAACACCTGACCTTTTTTGTAGATGATCATTTTTCTGCAAGAGAGGAATAATTTTCACCACAGTCAAAAGCAGCAAAAAAAAAAAAAAATCCACAAATGACTGATGTTCTTCTACAAAGAATTTCATATATTCACCTGTTCTCCTTCCCTTTTTTTGTTAGGAATAAAATATGACAGTGTAGAGATTGGGATAAGAAGTGAAAGGGGCTAAATGGTGAAGGGATGAACTGATGGGATGCATGAAGGATGGAATTGTGGGTAAGAGGAGGCAAATAGGTACAGGGAGGGAGGAAGGTGGGAGCGAGGAGAAGGAGAAGGAAGAGAAGGCGGAGGTCAGGTTAGGGGTCACGTGTGCGAAAGAGATAAGACCTCCTCATTCCATTTTGACTGACAGGCTAGGGGAGGGCTCTGTAAAGCCCCCGAGACACACACCTCCCTCCATCACTCTCCCCACCGCTATCACACTTTCTCTGGGCCATCACTCTCTCTGTCTCTCTCTCTGCCCCTATCGTACTCTCCATCATCCCCTTCTCCCTCCGTCACCGGCATTCTACTTTTATCAAGTATTTTCTTTTTTACTTCCAACACAGGCGTCCTGTTCCTTGGCTGCATTCTCTCTTGTCTGTGTACTTCCCAGCAGCGTTCCTCTTCTGGGGTCTTTGTACAAGTTATTCATTTGTACAAGGCCTTTCTTATGTTCCCTCTTTGCTTTGTGGCCATTAAGTGTGTAGACGATGCGTCACAATCATGTAGCACCGGGTGTTTTGTTATTGGCTCAGCTATTGAGATACATGCGCCCTTTAATAAAGAAAAAAATCCTGTTAAAATTTGGGTCTTGACTTATGCTAATATTTTACCAGCTACTGGGATCTGGGAACATGGCGACAGGGCAAGAAACATAACATGTCAAATATGTTGTAGAGAAGACAGATTATCTAAATGTTTTATTTGGAGATTGAATTGAAAATTCTTTTTACTCTCCTCGTGCAGTTACGGTTGAGGATAGGGAAATATTAAATTAATGAAGGTTAAGGGACTGTTGGGGTTACATGATGTCCAACTTCATCTTTTGTTGGACATTTAAAAACGAATACAACCTCACAATCACATTTCCACATGGACTTTGAAACTTTGGACTGTCATTAAAGTTTTCGGAACTGGTTAAATTTTCTTTTTTTTTTTTTCCACATCCAGTAAAGTCCTTTAGAGACTTATTTGACTACTTCGTGAAGTGATGGAACACTTAACAGGAATCTCCAAATGGTGTAAACACTGCATGAATGAAGTGGACTGTGAGGCAGCTCAGCCATTACTGAGACTGAGATTAACAATTAATTTAACTCTTAATTGATAATGCACCAGTAGATCTTTTTGATCTCGAGCACATCTTCAAAACACAAATTCTACCAGCTATAGCAGAAAAGTGTGATCCACAGACAGATCATAGGGTAACTACTGACAATGATTGTGTATGTGTTTGATGCTGAAGCACTAGTCATCTAGGGTGCACCTTTTCTGAAATTTCCCAATCGAGATTCCCCAAGAATGTATGAACAGGACAACAAAACCCTCACTGCAAGAGGTCTGGACTGAATTTTTTTTTTTTTTTATAATAGAACAAAGATTTTTCAAACTGTTCGCAAAACACGAGGGGTTTCTGAAGCAGAAGCTTTGCTCTAGTTATGATTGGTTTTGTTACAATTAAGAACTTAACCTATAACACGGAACAAGTCGCTCCTGCCCTCAAGGTGTCTTTTTATTGCCAAAGCACAGAAACAAGCAAGAGAAAGACAAGAAAGGCGAAAACAAAAGCGTGAGCATTGTTTCAACGAGCATTATCTTCATTTTTTAGCGCCAAACAATCCATGACAATGCGCTGCAACAACAGGAGCCTTTATGGAAAGCGGCAGAATGGAGTTGAGGCTTGTGAAAAGTGGCAGAGGAGACGAGACAAAGCGGGATGAGAAGGACGATCTTCATTGTGGCGTCTTTTCTCATTCTGCCATGAAAGACACCGGCGAGAAGTCCTCAGGGCCGCTGCCAGCTGTAGAACAATCACACCCATACGCCACAAACCCACCTCCTATCCAAACACATTAGTAGAGCATTGTCAAAGCTGTAGCTCTCCATATTCATCTACACTCCTCTGAATGCTTGTTCAACGCTGAGATGCAATCACAACATCTTCTGGTATCAGAAACATCTTTCATTTACATAACACTTAGATTCACACTCCCACATGTGTATTTTCCACCTTTTTAAGGCCTCATTTAATTTTTATTCCTGAAAAGGATGGTTTAAAATAAGCTATAATCAGGGTAGATTAGATGCCATTTCAGACGTTATTGATGGAACGAGCATGTTGAGGTTTTTCTGGGCTCAATCACACAAATAAGACACATGCTGAATAAAGCCAGAGTATAATCTATGCATCGCTGGTTCCACAGGATTATGGCGAAAAAGAGAGACCAAGGGAAGAGTAGAGGGGTGGAAAGCAATGGTGAGTAAGTGGAGTGACGGAGAGAGAGAGAAGGCAACGGATGTCAGGTTCTTCTCTCCATATAAAACACCAGACACAGCAGAGGAGGGGATTGGATTCACTTTTTAAAATGTCACCCAACATCTGTTTCATATTTATGATGGTGGCGCTGCCTCTCCGATGCCCCCTTCAACACTCTGGCGATTCTATCTCTGCCTCGGATTACCCCCACTACCCACCAATGCATAATTTATAAGGCTAATCTTTCAACGAAAGACTGCAGACAGAGAGAGAGAGAGAGAGAGAAAGAGAGAGAGGGGAAAGGAGAGGGAGTGTGAGAGAGCAAAAAAATGGATTATAATGAGGAAAAAAATACCACAGATTTTTTGCTGATATGTGAAGCTGATTTTGGAGATGATACCTTAAGTATCTCATGTAGTCATTAACAGGATTAAGTGAGTGGGCTTCAGATAAGGTGGGAAAACAATTCAGGATTCGGCACATCTTGTCCTCTTTAACCCAAACAGAGACATATCAGTGTATGTGGCCCATGTTTTTCTTTATTCTGTAATTTGTGATGCCTTCAGATGCTTCGGATAAGCTCTGGATGTCATTAATATCACTAATGATAACATTATAGCCCTCTCCTCTGTCGTAGTTGTATCAGGCATCATGCAACAAGAGCATCGTTTTACCAGATTGGAGCAGAAGAAGCTCCCATTTGCTCTTATTTTGTTTTGGCTATAAGACCGCCGCCAGTTTTACACCTAAGTCCAACACAAAACTGTAGCGGCTCCATCTGAAACACAGTGAAAAACAGGATTTCTGCTCCCCACTGTCCTCTCCTCCTCACTTTCTCTCCATCCACCACATCTGACATGACAGTTTCTTTCCTCTTTTTCCCTCTTCACTCACTCACCCCCCACTTCCTTTCCTTCCACCCCCCTTTCTCCTCAGCTTTATTATGAAAAGTACACAGTTTCGATAGAGCGCCCTTCTGACATTTTCGACTTATTAGCTAGTTTTCGTACCGTCTTCAATCAACCTCCTTAATCCTCACAGGAAGAAGCGCTTTTAATTCACAGATGGACTGATAAGGGGCACAGAGCGAAGCGCCCGAGAAGCAGCAGCAGCAACGCTAGCAAAGCAGGCCTCGGATGAGGAGGGGAAGAAAAAAATAAAAGAAAACGAAAAGACGGGGAAAAAAACGATTTACACGTAGATGAATCGTGCTTACAAGATGGAACCCTGGGCATTAGGAGCGGATCTGAATTTCCTATCTGTCATTTTTTTCCTCTCTCCCTTCCTCCCCCCACAGCCGCCTGCATTTGTTCAGTGTTTTTTTTTTCCCTCCCTCTCTCTCCCCTCCTTCTTCTCCGCCATTACCCTTGCTGATTGCAATCTTTAAGCGCCATTGGGCCCACTGCTTCTGCAGTTTTTAATCTGTCTTTAATCCCATAGATTTTAAATATTCCCCAGCTCCCGGAGACTGGAGGCAATTAACTGCCCTTCTGATGCTCTCCTTATCAGTTGCCTCCTTGTATCTCTCTGAAGCAGCCTCAAGACACTGCCAGAGCTGACAAATAATACCGCCATTTACCGCCGAGCATCCTCGGGGACTGGAAGGGAGCGCGCGGCACAGCCACCGCAGCATTCTAAACAGGTATTTGGTAAACATATCATACAGAGGAGAGAGAGGAGGAAATATACTGCAACAACACTCCCATAAGCAATGTATGTTTGTCTGGCTGCCATTTGCAAGTGTGTATGTGTGTTCTCCCTCAGACTGAAGACAAAAGATTGTCCTCTAGCCTTTTACTGATGTGAAGAGGCACCACTGTATGGGATGCATAGCCCGCTGAGCTTCTACTGATGCATACTGTAGTCTGCTCTCCCCCATGGTCCTCCTGCTGAGTGAAAATGAAATGAATATGACATATTTTAGACAGGTAGCTCTCTAGTTTGTGTAAACATTGATACTTAAGTGTAGTTTAGTAGACTGCAATAACATCTGCACTAGTTTGATTTGGATTTTTTTTCTTCTTTCCTTCACTGAACAACTATGAATAACAAAGTTTCATTCATTTATTGTTGTTTTGAGCATTTACAGAATAGATACAAGTTCAAAAAAATTCCAAAATCATTCATTTACACTCAAAAAAGAGTGGGAAGAAGAAAAAAACATATTTAATCCCACCCCCATTCTCATCATCAAATAACTTAACATAATAACATTTTAAATACTCACTCCTGTCCTTAGACTTCAAGCCAGGACAATGAGCAAAATAGGCCTAATTAGACAATATTAGAATAAACTCATTTGACGGTATTTACATTATAGAACCAAAATATGTGTAAAAAATAGAAACAAAGTACATTCCTGGTGGTGTTACCATTAGTAACAGTTAACCGTCAACTTACATTGTAATAATTACATACCAACAATGGTAAGAATAAAACTACAATACCACAAATGGTAAAGGGCAGCACATACTAGCAATGGTAAGAACAGTACCAGAAGGTAATGGACAACACATGTCAACTAGATAAGGAACAGCAAGCTCATGTTAATATTGGAAGACAGAATATTGATGTAATATCAGTATTAAGACCCTCTGTCTTTATACTGGGACCAGACCATATGTTTATATAACAGTTTAAATCTGTGGATATTTTGGCATAGCAAAGTTTGATTGAGAGGCTCATAGAAAGAAAACAAACAAAGGAACAAAGGTCAGAGGATTGTATAACATATCACATACTAATGCCCGTCATGATTAACCAAACTTTTTTTTTTTTTTTTTTTACATATGATATATGTGACTACAAAGTAGTGAATTTTGATTAGATTAGAATTGATTAATTTCAAATAGATGACAAGTAAACAGTTAAGTATGAAAAAGTAATAAACAGTGTGCAACAAACAACAACAAAATATTTTGTATGTTTATAAATGAATATCTCTCCAACATTACATGTCTGAAAGGTAGTATATACATTTAAACTCAAAGTATACAGTTGCAGAAAAAATTATTAGACCACCCTTGTTTTCTTCAATTTCTTCTGGTACAACTAAAGGTACATTTGTTTGGACAAATGTAATAATAACAACAAGAATAGCTCATAGTAGTTTAATTTCAGAGCTGATATCTATCCATTTTCCATGTTTTCTTGATAATAACTAAACTCACTTCAGTTCTTACATCAATATCTATGGCATTGACAAAAACAGTGCTTTTTAGGCATTCCATGTTTTCTTTTCTGTCTGTTTTAGTCACATGATACACATAGGCGTTAGCACTGGATTGCATAATCATTGTTTTTGGTGACTTTTGATGGTCTAATAATTTTTTCCATGACTGTAAGTACAAACTAATGTTGTCCTACCCTTTCCCCTGATTACAAATAATTCAAATAAATGCCTTCATTTCATCAATTTACACGTAGAGCTCTGCATTGTTCAATATTATTAATGTTATTATCAACAACAAGCGTCCCAGTCCATGGTGAACCCTCACTTCTTAATACCGGCAATCCAAAAATTATTCGGTTGGTACATTTTTTTTTTTTTTTTTAAACATCTTAACCACAGATTCACCCCATCAATTAAAATGCACATGCTCTTCACAGTGGTACAATTATAAAACAGATATAAAGTGAAACTGATGTTGGTGGAATAATACGACACAAGGAAAGTCCAGCTGATGCATTTATCCCTCTGTCATTGTTGCATGACTACTGACTCTAAAAGTAACTAACCCTAACATGAATGGAATGAAAGAAAGGATATCAGGTGATAAAGTTTAAGTGATGGAAAACTGCTTCAATAAATTGTTTTACACTTTTTTTCCCCCCATTTTTAACTATAGTATGTAGAGGGACCATCCATAATAAGACAGTCCTGTCGTATTATAAAGCTCATAGTTGAACATGGGATTGGTTAGTTCATTCCAGCCTTTGCCAAATGGTTTGGGGTTCACACAAGACAGCCAGAGTTCTCGTTTTGCAATCTCTCCCATCACCCCTCTCTTGATAATGTGTCCTATGGCAGTGCAATGAATGCAATCACCAGCCCATGCACCACAAGCCTGCTAACATCACCACAAGACACTGCGGCTAAGCCAAACCCGACAGGCTCAGCCAAACCGTCAGATAACCATCAGCTAAGAGCTTGGTGACATCATCAGAGAGAGACTGCTACTGACTCCACGCCAGGTTAGAGAGCTGCTAATCCAAACCGCAGACTACAATAACACAGACAGAGACAAAAGCAGGGAATGTGCATCATTACAAAGTCTTAAGCTCTTTGTTGACCCACAACATGAAGGCTCTGATACAACGTGACCTCTCATCTCTTACCAATGAGGGAGTCGAAATCTGAGGATCATAATTCACAACTTCCGATCACTTCTGCCTACTTTCACTTAAGATACCCCATGTTACTACTTTTACGTATTGTTCTGATGCTCATTACCAAGTTGAACTAACCTTTTGCTTGACAGCCGCTGGCATTATCTTTCCTTCTCTAGTGTTGGATTACAGGGCACACAGGCTTCTCACCATTAAAATCACATTCAATTACAGAGAGGCTGGGAGGATTGGCTAGACAGCAGCTTTGCTATTAGGGAATAACGTCAAATTATGATTGCAAATGCAGTACATATGCTGGCACATGTATATACACAGAGATAATAAAAAAAATCTTCTCAGTCTTTCTGATGCATATTTCAGTTGTGTTTTCATGGGATCTGCCACCTCAGTGCACTTCATTTCTCACGATGGAGCGAGAGATCGGTTCTTTTTTGCGTATGCAGCTGAGGACATTGGCCAGGGGTCCTAGCGATGCATCATGGGATCATGTTCCGTTGGCCAGCCACTCCTGTAAATTCGAACCAATCAGCCGAGAGCTTGGATTTCATTTGTTTACCATCATATCTACAGCAGGATGACCTCTTTCTGGCTGTGCCTCAAATTGGATAAGTGGAGCTGACACTATAGAATGTATGCAGCCGTGTCTACACTCATTCACTCCTTATTGTGCATATTCTTTAATCCACTCCTACATGTGTGCACTTTGTGTGTTCCTCTGTGAATGTCTGTGCATGTGCGAGTGCTTTTGTGTGTATTTGTGCAGTGGTTTGGGAGGTTAAGCCGGTGCTGCTCTTTAGGCATGGCTGATACCAATCCAGAGAGCCATGGGGTCTGAGGGGGCCAAGGGTCTGCAGCTCAGCCCACAAATAGGCAGCTATGCCAGGCAGGACGTAGGCCAAGAGTCGGGGGCTTGTAACGGCAGTGAGGGGGCAGTGGCAGAGGAAAGGGAGGGACAATTGCTTTCCTCTAAAGCCCGAACACTTGGGTCACACTAGGGGGCCACCCAATTTCACAGTCCTCAACAGCATAGTTCCCTACCAGAAAATGGAAACACAAGAAATCAACTTATGTCAGTGTGAAAAACAAAAAAAGTGGTCCAGTGAAAAAATGTAAAATTATAAGAATCATTTTTGTATGACTTGAAAAGAAGAAAAATTGAAATGACAGTGATGTTGGTGCTTTTTCAAGCTACAGGTCACAGATTGCATTTCAAGCCTTGCAAAATAAAACACACACCAGCACTTTGCCCCAAATCCAATCAAGCTCCGTTATCAGCTCCTTTCTCATCAAGGAGGGCTGCTGATGGAGGTTGGTGGTGGTGGTGGTTGTGGTGGGGTGCTAAGCCGACCCCCCCAACCCAAACCAACCCAACCCAAACCCCACCACCCAGTCCAACCCTCACCCCCTCACCACCCCACCATACACACATACACACACACACACACACACTCCACCCGAATCCACTTACCCCCCTCCTCTCCACCGTCACCCCCCTATACCCTCCTCCCTTGGTTTCCGTGGTGACTGCTAAGCCCGAAGTTACGGTAAAGCTGGTGTGCCGCTGAGCCCTGGGCAGGATTTGTGACAGAGAAATCACATCAGCCTATGCTGATTAACAATTCCATTCCACCCTGAGATTTATATAAAAAAACTATCTTACATTTGGCTTTTTAATAGGAACGATCGCTATCTCAAATTGAGTCCCTGCAAACTTTAATAAAGGCTACAGGGTTGAGTGGCATTTTGCATGCTGATTTAGGCCCGATTGGCGGCTTTTGATGAGAGGGAGGCTGCTATGTAAAGCGGTGCTCCTAGCGCTTTTCCACATCGCCAGTTCAAATGCGGAAGGATAAGAACATGAAAAAAAATACCACTTCCATCTGCAATCTCCGGATTTCTCTCTGCCTTCCTCCCTCACTCTCACTCACTCTCTTTTTTTTCAGAAAATGATTGACTGTTGAATATGAATAAATGGAATAGAATGAAGCAGGAATAGAGAGACTGAGCACAGCAGACAGAGAGAGATGGAGGAAGAGACGAAGAGAGGGAACAGGAATAAAAGAAACCCTCTCCTGGACTTTTTCTCTGGAGGTGAAAAATAAAATCATAAAGCCAAGGTTTTTATTCTCTCCCATTCTGACATTTGGAGAATGGTATTAGTGTAGAATATTCACAGTGTACAGAAAGGACCACGGGCAGAAGAGAGAGCTTGTATGTGTTAGGAAGGAGGGGGGCATCAAATAAAAAACCATCGCCAGAAACACTTATCCTATCCACCCCTCTGCTCCGGCCCCCACAAATCTACATCGGTATTAAAAAACTATTTATAGTAAGAGTTCAGCTTAATGGGATAATCAGCTCTATTTGTAAAGATATTGGATAATCCCAAATAGTTTATATGGGCATAGAGATTTGAAACATTTTCATTAGATATACTGCATTTCAGGGGCATT
This sequence comes from Apogon hyalosoma, assembly GCA_037367295.1. Taxonomy (NCBI): domain Eukaryota; kingdom Metazoa; phylum Chordata; class Actinopteri; order Kurtiformes; family Apogonidae; genus Apogon; species Apogon hyalosoma. The sequence goes on along the minus strand of JAPQRP010000005.1, from coordinate 21,530,132 downwards.
TCAGATGTCTCTCAGTTCACTTTATAAGCTTCCCGAGACAAAAGAACCCAGAAGGAGTAATTCCTAAGGCAACGGCCAAACACTGGGCTTCTGCTGTGGAGTAGTTTTATTAAAAAAGCATAATGAAGGAAATCCTGGCGTTAACTTTGACTTCATCAACCTGTTTGTGTTTGCTTTTGCTGCAGAAAAAAAAACAAACAAAATCTGGCCTCGAGACACGTTGTATGATAAATGCAGTTACTACTTTTTGAGTATGTATGTTTTGTCATTTCAAATGAAGACAAATAGTGCTTTAAACATGCTGTTTTGTTGTTTTTTCATCATGTTACATGCACAGTTTGGTATTACAGAATGCCTCTTGTCTTAACAGAATCACCGTTATATAAAAAAAGAGATAGGAAGAGAAATAGAGAGGAAGAGGGAGGAATGGGGGAGTTAGGGGGAAGAGGGCCAATGGAAGGCATCCAACAGGATCAGTGAGTAGGGCATGCTGCCAATGCCTGGCACACACACACTCACACACATACAGTTTATATCTGCCCCGCCTCTCTCCCTCAAGGAATCCCTCATATACCCCGCGGGGTGGACCACATCCACCAGGCATCAGTACCCCTCCCAAGTATCAACCAGTAAAAAGCACTGGTCTTATTGGAATACTATTTTGCAGGTGGATGATAGCTTTAGGAAAAAAATATGGGGGGAAAAAAAATCATATCCAGTGTAGCCCCAGCACTGGGCCAAGAAGAGTTAATCCCCAGATGCAGAACTCTAAAGAACACTTACATTCTTGTGCCTATCACGCCTTCATACAAGAATAAACAGCCATTAGTCATCTTGCCAAATATCTGATGAGAGGACTGGCATCAAAATCATCTCTGGCACATAGTTCTGTTCACTGTGCATGCTAATATCCTAACATGCAGTACTTTAAAAAAGGTAAAAAGATTTTAAGAAGAGGGAGAAATAGGAAGTTGTGTAGCATCTCCAATGCTGGATGTTGATTTTTGTTATTGCCAGTATCCAAATTTGTTTTGCTTTATCCAGAGTTGCTGTTTATTCTTTGAATTAGTAATGCTAAATCTGTAATAAAAAGGCTGCCCCTACATTGTATGTATTCCAAAATCAATCCAAAAAATAAGCCAAAAACTACTTGAATGAAGAATAATGACTTTATTAAGTTTGTTGTGTAATAAAAGTAAATAATAATACAATTATCATAAATAATGGATGCCAACAGTTGTTAATTTTCAAAATATCTGATGTAAAAATACTTTATGTGGCAGAACTGGTACGGTTTTCCATTTTCTGGTTACAAGCTTGTCGGCTTATGTTTAGCTGTGAGCTTATGTGGTAAATGCCATTGTCAAGGAGCCAATCAGAGAAATACACATCAACTATTAAAGGAAACGACTTGTTGATGGAAGTAATCTTGTTACCATGTTCACATACGACCATGACTCTATACACAAAAAACCATATGTAAGACAACAAACCATGCCCAGTGTGAAAATCCATTTAAGATTCATGTATAGTTATCACATACTGACAGTCCTTGTATCAAGAGGACAGTGAGTTGATATGCATAAAATCTGTCATCCTAGTTAAACCAACATAAACAATGGCAGAAAAGATGCAAGTTCAGTCCTCAGTCACACAGAAAACGTTAAGATGAGCTTGATAGTAACAAAGTTAGAATGCTGTTTTCTGCAGCAAAAACTAACATGACCCTTTGCCAGATATGTTTCTAGTCCAGAGACCGCTGCATGCTGAGGCAGTATTGGTCGACAGGGGCATGGCTTTGTCGTTCATCAAGGGTTAAGTCAAAGGGCTCATACACACACACACACACACACACACACACACACACACCCAAACTCTTCTTTAAACTGGCCCAGGACCCTGTCAGTACAACCCCCCTACCTTCCCTCCCTGGCCAATGCTCTCCTCTGGCCCTGATAAGATGCTATCGGTAACCCTCTAAGCACTTGAGAGGCACTTTAGGAGATCACTGGAGCCATTACCATGAAAAGTAAAAGATACAGGCTATATTGATGCCAGATTAATACTGACCAACATGTTATTGATTTCCACCCCTCCCTGCTCTCCCAATCCCCTTTTATTTGCCCTCCTTCTCCCTCTCTGGTCTGGACCTCTGGCGGTGATCTTATTTTCTGATGGAGCAATGTTTTGTGGCCTGGCTTGGGGAGGACGCCACCCCTACATCCTTCTACTCCACCTCCTCCTCTTCCTCAGTGCGAGGCCACTATCTACGGTTTCACAGGGCCATCCTTTAAAAGGCACAGAGCAAAGGCTCGCCGTTATCTGCCGATGTTATTCAATTGTTACAGGACAATCTGGGCCATTAGCTGGCTGTGTTAAATAATGCATCCGCTTTTAAAGGGGAGCCTTATCTCGTCTATGCGTGTGTGTGTGTTTTTTAACATTATTAGTATAGGAGTGTAATGAAAGGTCCCTGCCTGATAGGCACTGATATACCTCCAAGGTCTCTCTGCGAATCTCCACCTCCACAGCAACAATGTATAAACAAACAGTGACCTTTTTAATGAAGCCTGGTTTTATCTCGTTTTATTAAAAAGGACAACAAGAAGCGGAAACGCTTCAGCCGAGATAAAAATGTATTTAAATGTGCTCATCGAAAGGCACAGACAATCGATCACAGTGCGTATACAGCCACTTGGGAAAGGAAAAAAAGATGGCAAACAACCACATATAGACCAGTGTGTTGCTATGAGACACAAAAGGGAGAAAGAGATTGAAAGCAAGTGCACTGGCCTGAGAGAGAAATGAAGAAGAGAGAAAGAACGAGAGAGGGAAGGGAAACCTGGACGTGAAATGAAGAAAAAGAGACAGTGAGGAAAGAGGGAGGATGTAAAGGATGAGTACAGAGAGAGGGAAGGATGGAGGAAGGAATGAGGATGGCGGCGGGAGAGCGATAACCACAATGTCTTCAGTCACAGATTTACACAGGCCATTGCACTCCCATTCTCCCTGGCTCTTATCAGTGGAATTATTGAGCAGTGTGGCATACCATTAAAAATTCTGCTTAGATTTCACAAAAATCAAATTGCGTAAGGTAATGAACGCAGCTTTCAAATGGACTCCTCACTGATACCCATTCTCAGCAGGCAGAAATACATCTCAGTCATAATTCGCTATCTTTATTGTACTTCTACACTGACTTAACTATGCTGCCAAAGCAGGGGAAAGCTTAATAATCACAGTTGCCCTTGATGTTAAAGGGATGATTTTGTGGCTATTGCTTTGCAGCATTTTCCCTCCCACCCTCACTCTTCAATATCTTTCTCCTTCTCTATTTCTCCATCGATCTCCATCCATCTCCTCTTTTTATTCATCTTTTCCCTTATCCTCCCTTTTCCCCACCTTTCTCTGTGTCCGTAGGGGTTTCCCTTTCTCTGTTGGCCAAGGTCACAAGGAGCAACATAGGTTTTTACGCCCAGAATGCACCTCATCCAATGTGTTGTTTGCTGACGACTAGGAGCTATGAAGCCAAGCAAGCAACACCTTTCAAGGATGTCAGTGTGTCCCTGTTTGGATTGGCTCATACTTGCTCAAACACATATAGGCATAGACAAGCACACAACTTAATTTGTCTTCTTAATTTAAGTGCTCAGACACATTAAAATAAAAACTACTGTATGTATAAAAGAGCCAGTGGGGAGGCTGTTTCTCATAGACTTGACACACAAGGCTCCGTTGTCTTCACAGTCATCAAACTGACAATAAAGTGAGGTAATGTTAAAGGAGTGGTGAAGCATGTACAACCTTCCAACAGCTATAAACCTCACAGTACAGTGGGACTTTCAGAATAATTAAGCTATTTGACACATGAGGCATTTACATGTGCTCACGCTAAGACGTCATTAGAATATTAGCCGAATAAAAAGAGGATAGAGCTTATGTCTCTTTGTGCAGAGGGGAGTTGGGGTTATTTCTTGTAATGAAAAGAGAAAAGAATTAAAGGCTGTAATTGCATGTCAAGTTCAAACAAACATACTGAAGGTGTGTGTGTGTGTGTGTGTGTGTGTGTGTGCGTGTGTGTGTGTGTGTGTGTGCGTGCGTGCGCTTTTCGACACCAATAAATCAGAAGAGTCTGACACAATAATATATAATAATTACCATTTTACTGATTGTCGGGTGCCATCATTAGAGTTTGCTTAAATACATATCTTGCGTATTTTAATTTTAATTTGACATAGTCTTAACTTGTAAAACACTAGTATCTGCAGCGATGAAGACCTCTAATTGAGTCTTAAATTGCTTGTAGTTTTAGTTTTAATAACTTGTATGCTTAGACAAGTAGCTGCAAAACAAGCAGTACTGCTTACATGCCTGTGCATTCACTAACTTCTGATTTCACACGCTGTAAATGTAACTAAACATGCCAACACTACAGCAGGGTACCTTGATTTTGAATAAGGTCACAGCAGAAAAAGTGGCTATGTTGCTATTATTTATTAGTTTTGTTTGTTTAAAGGTTGCAGATGCTCTTTTCTCATGTGTAGACACACTATCACAGATGGTTTCATCTTCATTTATACCATATGAGGTAGATTTAATAAGATGTTCATATTTAGATCTTTAGGATAATACTGGCAGCATCACAGAACCAGAAAGACTAAATAAAAAGCATATGATTAAACAGTATGCGGCAAACTGCTGCACAGCCAACCTTTGCAAACTTACTTTTAATACATTTGGCTTACATTTCATCAGTGGGTGACACATCCATCTGCACAAAGAAGCAGCTGTTTATTTTATGTGGCTATTTATCATTCACTGACATTTGAAAACAGCGGTAAACAAACAATGACAATTTGTCTGACAAACTTCACTGCTCAGAAGGATCTAGTTCCACTTAACTTAATGTCAGCCCTCCCACCCCCAGTCTTATTCATCCAAAACCAAAAATAACAACCCAAAGCCCAAACACTGTCCTCTCTGTAGCTTCTTGGCATAGAGTCTATCTGGCTGGCCTTTCCCTGCAGCCAGTATCAGTGTGATGTGCCAAAGCGACAACTGCATGCCACGCAGATCTTGCCTCGCTTCTCCTCTGCGGCTAGTTAGCCCGCTAGCGCTTTCTGCAGTTTGCCTGTCTGTGGGTCGGTCTGTCTGTACTCTGCTGGGTTTCTCCAATCAGAGGCCTTAGCCTGTGCAGCCCCTAATCCAACCATGGGCTTTACCCCACCAGCTCAGTGTAATCACACAGCTAATTCACAGGCGGACGGGAGGAAGGCAATCCGTGACGGACGTTTTTTGTGCAACTAAGAATGAGCTCCCCGGTGACCAGGGGAGGTGGTGGAGTGGGAGACTGTCAATGAAGAGGCCGTGAAAAGATGGCTCCAGAAAGGCGAGATGCAAGGGGAATAGATGAATAGCAGAAACAGGCTCCAAGATAGAAGTACAAAATAAGGAAAATGTTTGGAGTGTATAAAAAAGGGACATGAATCTGCAGCAGTCTTTTGCCAAGAGAGTGTTGAAAGAGCCATTGTGAGTTGGAACAGTCTATATTACTCAATAAAGACTTTGATGAAAGGCGAGGCTCTGTATTAATTTGGATAAGAAACCTTTGCCTCCGTGCCCCTTTTCTCTCTCGGCTCCCATCCACGACACCTCTGTGGTTTAAAGCAGTGTTCGGTTTCAGTTCAGCAAGCCAAGTCATTACATTTCAACATGTCGCACCTTTCAGAGGGGAATTAACTAGTGCTGTTATTTCTTCATTCCCCACACGCCGAGACCCAGAGGAACAAAAAAGAAAAAGAGGTGTCGATATTTTGACATTGTCACTTAGTGCACACATGGATGCTTATGCTGTGTGAATGTACTGTGTGCCCTCTGACTGTCCTCTCTGCAGAACAGCCTTCTCATTGCTAATGTAGATGAGCAGAGGAGGTGCAGGGATTGCTGCTTGGCTGTCTGCCTGATTTTACCGTTGACATCGCAGCAACAAAGAAGAGTGGATCTCTTTTACACTTCACATGTCAACACACTGTAACAGTCAGCAGTCAGAGTAAACAGAGTGGAAACCACAGATATACTCCATAACTCTGCATGTGACCCGAGGCTGGAAAAGTATCGAAGAAATAAACAAAAGCTTCAGCTTGATCAATCAACATCAACCTGCAATAGGGAAAAATGCACACAAATCTGGGTACTATATTTGGAACATATAATGACACAATGAAAAATACAAATACTTTTGATGGACATTGTGATGTAAAGTGCTTAGTTTTATCCATTTGTTTCTATTAGCAGACACCCCTCTACGTGTGAACATAAAAAACAATGCTTCACGGTGTTGACACTAACTCGTGACTGGTCAACATACTCAAGAATTCTCTCATTAATTTATTTCATCCTAATTTTTGGAATTTTCATTTTAATCTGAACAACAATTGAATGGGTGAAACCTCCTCCAGACACCAATCTGGACCAAACAGCCAAATATGCTGGGCTCAATCTAAATCATACTTACATACAGTTTTTGGGTGATTTGGTCTTTTGGGACCAATTATAGAACGCTACAGGGGGCTGTTGTCAATAATAATAATAAAAAAAAACAACCAGAAAAACAAAATGTGAGCTATGGCAGCACATGGAGACAGGGCAATATGATGTCTTGAAATAAAGAAAGGTGGTCATATGAACTAGTAATAAAGGTCAACTTAAAAATAAAATTTAAAAAACAATCTCCAAGCTTTTTATGTATGGTAATATTGGATGAGAGAGAACTGTAACAGATCTATTCCCATTCCTTTTCCATTCATCTTTACCCTTGGCCACACTGGCTGCAGGGTATTGTCATCAGTTGGTCGTGCGCCCGTCTGTCCGTCCGTCTAAAAACTTTGCCATGCACTGATAAGTCAGGCCACTGGGGGCAGTAGTGTGCCTGATAAGTGAGGCTGGGGGTTTCCAAGTGCGTGCATATTATGGTTCATCATTAAAATGTAAAGGGTGACCTTACAAATTGATGTCAAATGACTACAAACCACTCAATGTCAAATATACGGAGATGCAATCAGTGTAGGTGTTAGTGAATGTGGTTATGTCATACAACACCGACGTGTGACAAACCTACAGTATATCATCAATCAATCTTTATTTATATAGCACTTTTCATACAGTAAAATGTAGCACAAAGTGCTTAACATATAAAATCA
>JAPQRP010000005.1:21474972-21502955 GCA_037367295.1 Apogon hyalosoma | reverse complement strand
GGCGGGGGGTTGGTGGGTGGGGGGGGTCATAGCACCTCCGTCCCCGCTGGTAAATGAAATATCAGCCACTACAGACGGAGAGTGATATTAGTTTAATTTCTCCGAGGCTCACCTCTTCTGCCTCCCTGCCTGCCTCTCCCTCTCCACAGCAAAACTCAACACTCAACATAGGTGAGATCAACACTGACACACCAACCATTTTAATACTGGAAATGTGTCTTTCTCCCTTGACATGAAATAACAACAGGTACACTGCAAACTGTTGAGGGTATTTACTTTGTATTAATTATTTTATAAACTCTGTCAGTCACCGTGAATTGCAATAGAAAATATTCAATGACATGGTGGTTTTTGAAAAAACAAAACAAAAACAATGACAAACTAGATAACATTTTATACTTGCTTTAGATGTTTTTCCAGTTGCAGTGAGAGACTGTGTCTATTGGGAGAGAAAATAAGTTTTTCAAATATAATCTGAAATTCAGGAGATAAAGATGAAGATGACAGTGAAGACAATGATTGAGAAGACAAATGTCTTTGCACATATATGTAATGTTTCATGGGCATTGGCATATACATGGAACATGGTACTTTTAAATCCCCAAGGCATTTACTGTGGCATCTTTCCACTTGGCAGATAGCGAATAGTTTACGATCTTTACATCTTTTCTCTGTTTATTAGAACCATGTGTAATGTAGCCTTTATTGCCACCTTCTGATGACACTACACAGGCTGGTTTATTTGCCCAAATCAGATGGTGGCTATTGAATAGCAATATTGAATACTGAAGGAAAATACTGAGGAAGACAAATTATATTTAAAGTGTTAAGAGAAAAGAGACAATACCAGCAAAAAAAAAAGTGCAAAACCGTGATCTGCACCTAACATGGATCCAAAAAAAAAAGCAACATTTTAGGTGACGGTATGTAATGACTGGATAAAACCATAAATAGCCCCTTTAAGATAATATGGAATTCATGTGCACCTGATTCAAAACTGGATTTCTGCTTTGTGTAACAATACCTGATTATCCTTCAGTTTATGTATATGTAAGCTTGCAGGTGGATAAGTTACACTCAGGGTTGCATTTTCCCTCTGTATCTAGTCTTTTGGCTGAACTACAGCTTTCCATTCACTGACCAGGGAGACAATAAATGTTTTTCATGTAAAAAGAACACTGACTTTTATTTATTTCTCATCAATCCTGAAGGTGTTTCCTTGCTCTACCCTCTCATGATATGGATAATCATTTAAGAATCAACTGAACATCACTGATAACCTTTGACTGTTAATTTAAGGGCACTACTGTGTTCATGTTGAGTTTGTGGTATTGACTCGTAGTAGTGTGATGATGCTGACATCTCCTCAACCACAGTTTCCTGTGAAGGAATGAGAGGGTAAGCGAGAGAGCGAGAGAGAGGTCTGGTTTTATACTCAGGGGGTGTTGGAGAGGTTGAAGGGAGGCATCCTTTTTTTAATTCTAAAAGCTGCTTTCACACTCCTTGAAGTGGCTCACCGTCTCTGCTACTGTACTGAGAAGAAGAAAGGTAGGAGTCAGTGAAGGTTACGAGGTAGGAGGGAGAAAATGTTGGGAAATTGTAGTATAATAATTAACCTGTAAGAGGAGACGCTTCATCCTACTTTGCATTAACCTCTGTGTGAATCTATTCTGGCAGTTCTTGTGGAAATGTCAAATAAATTTTGATGTCATTGCTTTGTTGTCTCATGTCTGTTCATGATTCCTATCAATATGGCAGGTAATGCTGTTGTGGGCTGTTTGTTATGGTATAAAAAGTGTGTAGCCTGGTAGACAGAACCACTAGGAGTGGTGTATTTGCTTTTTCTTCATTTCTTTCTTTTTTTTTCTGTGGCAAGTCACTTTTCAGTTTAAGCTGACATAGCTCTAAAAATAGGTGTGGTTGGGAGGTTGATATTCTCACCTACACATGTTTACACACTCCCACTCCTCACTCTTACACACACACAGACACACATGCACACACAGATATATTCACACAAACTGCTCCACTTTGCCAGCAACCCACGCTACATGAACAGATGTGCCACACAAGAAAATATTCCATTTCGCACATTTTTCACAACTTTATTGTTGCTTCGCATCACCAGACAGCTTTTAAAAGGTTCTTGACACCCAAAAAATTCAGTTTCTCACTCAAGTCAGAGTGAAAAATACACTCAACTTCAGCTCGCTCCAAACAGTGGTACAAAATAAACACAGAATCCACACGATACGTGCTGTCAGTAACACAAGAGGAAACAGTGGTCAACCAGTGTTTGGCAGGTGTGACTATCCCCCCACGCACACACACACACACACACACACACACACAGGCATACGCATTCACAAACATACCAAGACTTGGAGTGTCTCTGTGACACATTTGACAGCTCCTGTAAATGAGGGAAGGCAGCATGAAACAGCCTCCCCACCCGACTGTCTTCATATGGCAAGGCCGCAAAGCTAACAGATTGGCCTCATGGCCTCTGCTTGCATCACCGCGTTGCTATGTGGCGACAGCACAGCAGGTCAACTATTGTGATTGCAATCAAGCATCCCCAGACAACTATCACAACCAACTAATTACAGGATTAGGTGATCAAACAAGGCTCCTCCAACGCAAGCGCCAACTGCACTGCGTATTTTGGCATGTGTCACTGTGTACCTGTCAGTCCAACTGAGCGAAGTGCAAACAGCTGCAGAAACTGGGTAAAACATGGAAAGATAATAATATAATCAACTCTAATGTGAGTCTCTTCCTGTATGACAACTTCCACACCAATCCCTGTGAGTTAACCATTTATTTTTTGTCAGCATGGCAACAAACGGTGGTGCATTGTTGCTCAAGTCCACAATCCATTTGTCACCTCGTCATCTGTCATCTGGCCCAAAGGCTGAGCAATGCATTCGTAATGAACCAGAGAATGACCGACAGATAATGAGTCAAAAAAAGGGGGGAAGATGGGGGAGGAGTATGGGTTATAGAGGGCAGGACCAGTCTTACTGTATGACATACTGTAGCTGGGTAAATGGGTGACTAGTGTTACAGTAGCATGATGCCGTATCAACTCTCTCACTATCACCATCCAGATCGTATGAGGAAACCCCGACCAAGAACAACAAGATTAGTCAGTAATCAGATGTGATGTGATACTCTGTACAGTCCACTGAGGAGCCAGAATGCAGACAGGTTGTTTGAGTAGAGACAAGAATGTTGGTAGTCAGACTGTGCAAAAAAAAAAAAAATCTGCCTTTGTGGTGACAGAGATATAGTATATTTTTGCATACCTGAAGTACTTCATGGTACAGGGTATGTGCAGGTTGTTAAAAGGTTTTTAAAGTGTCTTAAATCTAATTTTGACAGGTCCTAGAAATTGATCATTTATGGATTATAGATAGATGGATTATGTTAGTGTTAGCTTTATATACTTGCACTAACTTCAGTCTTACTTTTAAATTAGTTTTGGGGGGAAATTCATGTCAAAAATATCAAAACAAAACCAATGTGGGTCCAATAAGTAATGCAAACTATGCAGCCCTGTCAGAGCTGACCCACGTATACCTAGTGAGTGTGTCACTGTGTGGTTTTTGGGATAATTCATCAAAAAATGACTACTTGTAAAAGTAATAAGTTGAATGCCCCAGTTTTTCTTCACATCCTTCATAATACTTTTGAAAATATCTTAAAAAGTCTTACATTTTACTCTAATATTCTGCACTTGTATTAACTACTTGATTATCTACAGTATACACTATACATTTACAAGTACAACAGGCATGTACAATACAGTACAAAAAAGGAAAACAAACGTCTGTAGCCAATAATATGTACAGTAGATATACTGCATGTGTTTTTACATTTTCTGTTTTTATACTTTTAATAGTCCATATAATCTGATAATTTGTATTTTATATATAATATAATTAAGTTTATGCTTGTATATAATGAGGTCTAGAACCATTAGTAGGTAGTATTGAGGTGGTTTTCAAGTGATCATACATCCTTTATTCATATTGACATCCTTTAACACATTACTAAATAAACGGGAGTGAGTCCCTCCCTTTGTGTCAGGTCGGAGCTAAAATATGCAAAAATACCTCCTCTTCAGTAAATATCTCCCTCATGTTGCTATTTCTTGCTCGTAGTTTTTACAGTTAGTTCTTCATTCCTTTAAAAGCAAAACCCTATAACCACTTCCTTGATGTTGGTCCAAGTGCAGTGCTGTGACGGAGACAGAATGCCAGAGTGATTAATGTCCCCATACCCTCGCCATGACATCATGACAGTAGAGCCGAGTATGGACCTGACCTCCAGGCAGACACGTACTGTACAGACAGACGGTTGCAGTCATGGATTGTGTGCCTGACACATACACAACGCTTTCACACATAATCTGTCCTGAGCTTCAGCGCGGCGAGACTGAAAATATAGGAAACGTTAGCATGTTAGTGTACATGTGACGGCTTAGCAATGAGGGCTGCTGACGAGAGTCTTTCTCAGCGACTCTGGCCCAGCTCTGTTTGGAGTGTAAACATGTGAGAAAGTGTGAGAAAGCCTCTATGTGTGCGACAGTGACGGACTTCTTTGTTTTGGTTCTCATGGTAATAATAGCTGATGATGGGCCGGGTTAACTTTAGCACCTTTGCGGGCATGCAGGTGGTTACAGACGGGGGTTGACAGCATGAAAACGGTAGAACTGGTTGGGCCTCTGCCAGAATGAGAGTCATCTTTTAAAAGTAAACCGAGGCTGACAGCTTCTTCTCAGAAGTGATACGACTGAAATACACTTTACTTAGACATCCTCTAAGCATCTATCAAACAACTCCACACTTTCCATCATCAAAATGAGATGGCAGTGAAATGAGATAAAGACGATGCATTTACGAAAATAGATTTTTAGGCCTTAGATATTAGCTGCATTTGTGAAAAATTAGATGAAACAGACATGAAAACATTTCCCTGAAAGCAATACCAACTGATAAGACCTCACTTTGCTGCTCTAGCCTATATCAAACTCATCAAACCTCGACGTTTTACTGTATAATTATAGAAAGACATAATCTCATTATGTCATGCCACATTACTGAACCTCATTAGCCCATTAGCTCCTTGTGACCACAGTGATTAGTCATGGCAGGCCCCGCCTTTTCCTGTACTCCCACTCACTCCAAGAGGAAGCAGGAAGCAGCTCTCATGTCAGTCATCCCCAGACAGGAAGTGCCTGGGAGATGGCTACCCTTTAATGCTGCAATTATTGTAACTATTGTTTGGATTGATAATCATGTTCATTACACAGAGATGAGGAGGAAAAGGAAGGAAGTTGGAAGCTCTTAGGCTACTTGTTTGAGGTCACAGTTTGTTCCGTGGAGGTCTGACAGAAGGGTGAAGGGAGGGAATGTGGAGCTCCGGTGGGATGTGTTACCGCTTGGGTGCATGGGAAAGCTTGTTTGTTCGAAGGGTTTGCATTTGATGTGGATTTCTCAGAGTAATTATCTGGGCTGGTGCTTCCAGAAGAAGAGCGATTAACACAAGCTAGGGGTCAGGATAGGACAACACTGAGGCTGATGGGAAAGAAACCACACAGTGTATTCTTATAAATAAAATAAAAAAGAAAAAGATTGTTCAGGGCTTTTTTGTGCATTTCCACTTAACAAAGTGACAGTTACATCACTGGTTGCTCAACATATTTGGGATTCTACACACAGTGTGAGATAAAATCATGAAGTGTTAAGTTTTCCGGAACTCTGAAGAACTACTTGATAACACTTGACTTTGTGACCTTTTCTAAGCGGCTGAACAGAACTGTATCAAGTTGACTTTTTGGAAGATGTTGGTGTCTCCTTCATTCATTAACTTTTACTGTATTTATTATATGTAAGACCTTCTTTTCTTCTTTCTTGAAGTCTTTGTTTCTCTTCTTTCTGGGCTCTTTTTAGACACTTCTACCACTTACTCTTGACATACATTTCAACAATTTTTATATGTTTATACAGTTTAACATGACTCAACAATGAATCCTTTTTGAAAGGCGTGTTAATTTATTTAAGGCATGCTAATTTCATGCTAAACAGTGATAAACGTGGCTGTCACAACTTTTTGGAGACATGTTGCTGCCATCAAATAAAAAATGACCTCTTTTTTTTCTTAAAACAGTTCTGAGTTTAAACATTTCATATATTTTTTATATTCTGTTGTGAATAAAACAAGATTTACACATCACCACATTATGCTTTTATATACATTTAATACAGAATCCCAGAACATAATATTTTGGAATGGGGGACATTTAGAGCCAAATGAAAATATTCCACTGAAAGTAAATATTTTCTCCAATAGGTAATTAAAATAATTGCTGCTGAGATGTAGTAGAACAATATAATTTTTTTACTTGTGTCAATGCTTTTCAAGGTTTATTGTTTAGTATTCATAAAGAATCATGTATTAAACAATGTGCACCATAAACATATTGAACTACATTCAAAACCAAAAAGGAGCTAAAACATGTCATTTAGTCATTCTCTCAAAGTCAACCTGAAAGAATAAACATGAAAGTGAACAGGCAAGAAATGAAATGGAATTAAAGTGTAAATGAAACCATGGAGAGAAGACATCCAAATAACAACAGAGTACAAGACATGAAGCTTGCAAAATAAAACTGGAATTGTCACTTGCTGTGCCAACTTTGCTTTTGCATCTGAGAAAACAGTTGAGTATGTGCGAGGGGAAACCCGCATATCACACCTGCTTATCAATTACATGCTGGTAATTTCTGCATGTAAGCAGGGCTTTAAAACGATGGCACAGACGAACTGCACATTTTCTTCTAAGAGGTGAAAAATATGCTGTGGGATTTTTAAAAAAGAAAGAAAAAAACAGTGCCAAGTTGGTGTGTAAGCATCACAACTTACAGGACTCAGAAAACCTGTAATTAGAGAAGCTGTCAGGCTGCGAATATCATTTACTTGAGGCACACTGCTGTGGCGTAAATCGTAGAAGCTTGCCAAGTACAATTAGAGGAGTGTCACAGATTGACTTTATGCTCATACCTAATTCTCATATTTGTGGCCATTAAAACACTCAGTGACTGTCTGCCGATTAGATACACTACTGATTAACTAGTGTGTAGTAAAATGGTAAGTACATGTCTACAGGACTAATACAAAAACACAAATACTATGGAGGGAATGAAGAGCTGTTTTCAGTGATTTTGTTGTTGATTCTTTATTGATTGATACATTATATGTTGTCTTCGCATTTCTCATAGCTGCAAACAGGACTGAAAACCTTTTTGAGTTAGTTTTTCATGTGTTTTCATTCTAGTGCTGATGAGTTGGTTGTTTCTGATTTGATTTTAGGCGACTAAAGCAGGAATATAGCTCAAAGTTTAAGGCTGCTGGTGGTATATTTGAAGTGTCGTGCTTCTATAAGCGTTTACAGCTTTATCCCTTCGCTTTCAGAGAAAGAACCTGTCCTACCGCACACACACACACACACACACACACGTACACACACTTATACAACCACATCCTCCACGTGTTAGGCCCTCAAACAACAGAAAAGGGACATTAACATTTGACCTCCTGTCTAATCCTGGGACCCACTACTGTTCCCTACATTGTTTCCTAATTGTATCTCTTTTTAATGGCCTGCTGTGTCCAGAGTTCATGGCTTTTCAAGTGTGTTTTTTTCCCCTTAAATCCACACTTTACAAAGCTAAAACAAAACATTACAAAAACTTTTTTTTTTTTTTTTTTTTTTTTGCATAAAGGACGTTCAACTTTTAATCTCCCTGGTACACTAATGTGGACTCCATCTTATTTAAAAATTCACCATTAGTACTATAGTACTGAAACTATTAACCCTTAAAGTCCTAAACAGCCACCACCTACCACCACCTCGACTGATCTAAAATGTTCATTAACTTTTGAACCTCTAATCCTATCAATAAATTTTAGTAACTTAGGTACAATTCGGTTTCTCAGCTTTTCACCATCATCAGATATGATCCGTTTGAGCATTCAGAGACTCTGTAGTGAACATGGAAACACTGTTATCCTCAGCATAAATTCACCAGTAAAATCCATATAGTTTGATAAATGACAATGGTTGGAGACACTTGCTTTTATGTTCAGTTAATGATATATTTTGCTGTAAAAGTACTTTTTTTTTTTTCAGTTTTCTTTCTTTTAATAGAGTAACATTGGATTTACTCTGAGCTTTTATGAACATGTACACAGTCAGTGAATTAAATATGGGAAAATACTTGACTGTACTGAAAAATGCAAAACGTAGAGGATTATATATAATAATAAATGCTGATAAATCAGACATAGAGAAAAAATCATTTGGAAGTCGCCACAAAAATCATTTTAGGTATTTAAATATAAGAGCCAGGGCCTTTTTACAGTCTTGATGCATGTTTTATCAGTCAGCAATGTTAGATAAGTCAGTTTTATTTATAGATAAAGTTTCATACACAGAGGAAAATTTAAGGTGCTTTACAGAGAACTTTTTTAAGAATACACAGAATGAATTTAAGCATGATAATATGATGCATACAGGTAATGCGGGACACTCTAAGATCCTCCTACCATCTGAAAGACCCACTGTGGAAGCAGGGACTTCCTGAGGACCAGAAATATGCACCAGGAACCAGCTGAAAAAAAAAAAAGTACAAATTAAATATCTTTAAATATTCTCTGGGTTTCAGGGATTCACAGTTGAGATCTGTTAAGACTTCACTTGAGAGAAGTGACTCTACTTTTGGTTTGTTAATTCTCAATATGAGTTAATGGTTTGTCATTCCACTCAAAGAGTTTAGAGATGGATGAATGAGACAGAAGAATGTCTTTGATAAACACACTAATGGCCCTGGGGTAAATGAGCTTATTAGGCAAGCAGCAACACACACACACACACACACACACGCAAACACACACACACACACACACACACACACACTGCTCTGGGGTCGACTGATTACAGAGGTACGTTGGCCCCCCCAGGGCCAGTCCATTCAGAATGGGATTGACACACACAGACACACACATGTTTATGGTATTTACATTCATTTGCATTGCAAAGACTCTGAGTGAGCAGTTTGTTTAGTCCTGCTGGGGGGCACCAGTCCTCCCCGTCCCACCTAAAGGGCCGACAGACCCGACCGGCTCAGCTCAGCCCGGGGTGTTTCTGTGTTTGTTACAGGTCAGTACCTGAGCTTCAGTGATATGGAAAACAGGCCTTCGACAGCAGCCACACCTGCTGATCATTAATGTCACACCTACTACTGATTCAGCTCCATCTGGCTTTCATTTACGTGTTCTTCTTTCTTTGTCTAAATGTATTCCCAATTCTCTGATCCTGAAGCCATTTTTAGGAGTGTTATTATTATGAAGACCTATATTTAAAGTTATTTACAGTCACATTGTTTTCATCCACTTTACATATAGTCCCTTTAAAGACTGAAATGTGTTACTGTCATGTAGAAAAACCTTTAACTGCAGAAGAAAATGACAGATTTGTAATAAAAACAAACAGTTGAAATTTAAAAAACACTGATGTAGAAATTGAAAGCAAAATCAATTATTTGCACCAGAACTAATAGATAAATGGTAAGAGAGAGTTAACAGTATGAAAAAAAAATGCAATTAGACAAGCAAAGAAAATGACATTTGTATATTAACAATTTTTTAATATTCAAAATAGCTCTCAAACATATGATTTAGTATCAAACACACACAAGATGTTCCATTTTTCCTTTATTAATCATATTATTTGTGAAATAATCTTATTTTTATGCATTTTCTTTAAAAACAAAAAAAAATCGCAATTTTGTCATTTGGCTTTTAAATGAATAAATCCACTTTTTTTTTCTTTTAGTATGTATTCTATTTTAGCTGACGATGTTAAATAAAAATCCCCATTATTTTATGTTCATACATCTGCCCAGAGCTTAAACATTTCTCACTGAATCTCAAAGATGCATTCAAGTTGTTTCTCTGAACCCTGGCCTGATGCAACAGGTCAGTGATTCAATCTGCCAAATAATAGAGGTGTAATAAAAGTCCAGTGTATGTGTGTGTGTGTGTGTGCGTGTGTGTGTGCGTGTGTGTGTGTGTGTGTGTGTTTGTGTGTGTCTTAGCCTCCCTCTGATGGCTCTGTATGGGCTGATGGCTGGCGTCGGGGCCCCCTGCTCAGCCAGAGCCACAGAAAACAAATAGCCAATTTGGTTTTATTGTGCTTCTGGAGGTCCACTCGACCTCAGAGACAGATGACAGAGCAGCACAACACAAGAACACAGGAGGAGGTAAATGAGACTCAATATATTTAACGTACATGCTGCTAAAACACCACCTAACACAAGCCCTCTCTGAGCAGGCATTAATGATATACCACAGCCCCTTTAAGTGCTGTAAAATGAGACCTAAAAGCTGATATAAAGCCTCTGTTTAATGAAACCATGATGGAATTCGTTTGGTGAAAGGTAATAATAACAATAAAAATAAATTGCATTTTGACGCACTTTTCATTCAGGGGAATCTCAAAGCGCTACAAAGAAAGAAAGAAAAAAAAATATTGTATCAGGATTAAAAACACTGATCTAATAAAACAAGGCATCATGGTGGGCCATAAAAAGCCTGTCTGAACAGGAATTTTTTTAGTCCCTTTTTGAAGGAGTCTAGTGACTGTGGAACTCTGAGGTGGTCAGGGAGGGAGTTCCAGATATGGGGGGCGGCTGAGGAGAAGGCCTGGTCTCCCATGGTCCGAAGCTTAGTTCTGGGGGGGAGGAGGAGGTTGGTGCTGTGGGGCCGAAGACTACAGGGGGAAGTGTTAGGGGTGAGGAGGTCCTTGAGGGGTGTTTCTATGGATGCAATTGAAGGTGATGAGGGTTGTCTTATAATTAATTCTGAAGTGGACTGGCAGCTAGTGGAGGTTATGGAGAATGGGAGTGATGTGGTCCTGTTTATGAGTTCTTTTTAGAATTCTGCCAGCGCTGTTTGGTACGGACTGGAGTTTTTGTAACTGTTTCCTGGGGATCCCATAAAGAAGGGCGTTACAGTAGTCAAGCCTTGAGGAGACAAAGGCATGGACGAGCTTTTCTGCATCTGTGTGACTGAGAGGGACGTAGTTTGGAAATGTTCTTACGGTGGAAAAAACAGGTTTTAAACAGGTGTTCGATGTGGTTTTCAAATGTGAAGTGTGGGTCCAGGTTCACGCTGAGGTTGGTTACAGAGGTTGAGAGTGGTATGGTCCGGTCAGAGAAGGAGGTGGAGGATATGGAGGAGGACTGGACCTGGTGGGGGGTGCCAAGCAAGATTATGAAAAAGCTTTCAGATTGTCATTGGACTTATATATTTTGATTTGAATCACTTTATATCAAATAAGTAAGAATAAGACACTTGGTGCAGTAATACCACATCCAGATAAATTATTTATCACATCTAAAACTAAATATACTTAATAAAATACACAATCTAGTAATACCAGGCCATAAAAATATGCATTGTCAAGAATAGTAAGAAGGAAGAGATGATTTTAATTAAAACAAGGAGCAAAGAAAAAGTAAAATTGGGTCCTAAAACAGATCAAAAAAAGATTATTCCAGGTGTAATAGGTATGATGGTGTTGTAACTAGCAAAGGAAATTAATACACACAGTTTCCAGGTTCCTGAGCTTTCTGTTTTATTTTATGCTACTATACTGTGACATGTTAATGAGCCGGTATTAATAATTAATATTACTATATGCAGTACTATAACATTATCAAGAGTATTTTGAATAATGAGTACTGTGCATTTTGATGTGATGAGGATATTTTTCTGTACTGTTACTAAAAGAGTAAAAATACAGAACAAGAGTATTTTTCACAGTACTATCACTACTTCATCTGCATCCACAAGGACTTGGCCTATTTTTCCCTGTGTACTAAACTGACAGCTGAATACATGTATTTCATGTTTTGGTGATTCATACTTCCAGATAAGTTGATGATGTGTTTTCTGCATTTTGTAGAATGTTTTGCACACCACAGACTTGGATCACTATACCAAGAAATACTGGTTTACTGAAGAGTTTACTCAGTGTTTGGCTGCGATAACAGCAGCGTGTTTGCAGGTTAGATCTTTATCTACAAACTACACTAAACAGTTTGTCATCAGGTCAGACTATAAAGGTGCAATATTTTACTTTTCTTTGTGGCACCAAAGTAAAGATTTAAGCAGAATGGAAAAACTACCACTCAAATATGTCCTTTGATACTTTCCAGATCAGCATCTACGTGTGTAAAGCCACTGATACATCGCTCTAATCTTGTTAAGTACACACTCTTACTAGGCAATAAATGCCTCAACAGCCATCGTAGAACTAGTCCACACACACACACACATATAACACAAACACACACTTAAGGCCGTAAATGGCTGTCAGCAGGCCTGCTGTGCTGTCTGCCCTGACAGCCGTTAGCGTTAGCCATAAAGGTTACAATCAGACTGACCTCTACAGTAGAGACTCACGCTGAATGAACAGAGGCCTGGTGGGCTGTAAAATCCCTCATCAGCACTGTACTCGGCTCTAAACAGCCACCTATTGGCCCCATAAACAACTTGAGGGGTCCCTATCAAACAACGTTGGGGCTGGGTGGGACAGATGGAGTGACAAGATGGGATAGGTAGAGATGAGGAGGGAAGGGTGTGTGTAATTAAAGCAGGAGTCAGGACTCAGAGGAGACCAACAGATGGAGAGGAGTAACCCCCCCCATCCCAATTCCACAGAGGACTGAGGATGGCAAGCAGAGGAACGCTAAGAGCACAGTGTGTGTGTGTGTGTGTGCGGTCCTGGGTGTGTGATAAGCACATGTTCCCCTGGGTGAGTGCTTGAGTGATCTAACAGGGGCAATTAATTTGTTTTATATACGATTTAACTCCTCTGAGCTCCGACAAAGGAGGCAGTCCTCTGGGAGCTCTGAATGCTCTCTGATACAAACCAGGACCACAGGGGAGATGCACAATCAGCCCCGCGACAAGAATGCCCGTTTATGCCCGAGCTTTCATGTGTACTGACGAGGGGTGAGGAGGGGGGCGATCCACATGTAAACTCATTTTCCTCCATGAATATGTAATGGAAACTGATGAGGCTAATGACTTGTAGAGGTGACCTACTTATTTACGCAGAGGAAATGGGGATCTGAGGCTTTCATCAGTCACACATAAGAGGAATCTAAGATTATTTATGTACAATGATGCTTGTGATATCCCAAGAGAGCCTATCGTCTCACTGACTGCGTTCTTTCGATCTAATTTATACCTCTGTGTCTCTTCACATTGTTGTTTTGCCTGTAGAGGATGCAGCAATGTGACCTTCTGATCAATCACTCACTCGTGCCTCAAACAGTATAAGTTTTTAGTTTGGAAAAAGTCAACTTTTATGCACATGTTATGATGTGATTTATATTTTAAAGATCACTAAAAGGAAACACCACTGGTGATTAATGAGTCAGGGTAATCCACAGAGAAAGGCTACTATTATAAACTGTGTTTTTTCACACAACTATAAGAACTGAAGTTTTTGTAAATATATTCTCATGTATCCTATTTTCTGTGTTAAATCAAGTCCTGGTATCTTCTCAAACCTTAAAAACATCTATCATTGTCTAAACATAACTGAGGTTGAAACAAATGCTGACACATATCTGCAACATACATATTTTTGGTTTTAAAATATTGTGATTGCACATACTAGTGGTTTGTGGAAATTTGCAGGTATTTTATTTCATTTATGTATCAGAAAGATAAAAGTTGTGCAGAATACTTCACATAGGCAGGACAGCCATTTAAGTGTGACATGATCATAAAGAAGATGCAAACCCAGTTGCATAACTTGCTCTATTAATACAGGTTTTGCTCATGAAGATCATATTAATGCTAGATGATCCACATTTGCAGTCTTCATTTCCACGCAGATGCTAAAGCTAATTTAGACAGCAGATTCCTTCGGTAACAGTCATTCAGGGCATCATCTGATACGTTTAGCTTTGCGCAAGGCAAATGTTTACTTCTAATGGTGATCAGAATTTGAGGTTAATAATATAAGTATTAAATTCTGTGTTTTAGTATCAATAGCTTAATTTATTGACCATATCCTGCAAGAGTTCCTAGGCATTTCCATCTTATAAATCTTGAGTTTTTTTATAGAAACCTTGCTGCTTTGGATGTTTTTCACTATTCAGGTTGGTCATCAATCTGTGTTAAAATTACTGATGCAAACAGGTGTCGAAAAGCCTTCAATCTTGGTGTCAAAAACCTGCAGTTTCCCCCACATTCACTCACAGAGTAGCTTATGTTCTGTGGCCATTATTGCCTTATTGATGTTGATCCTGTGTCAAGGTTACTTATGAGAGGTCAGAGTGCAAGCCCTCTGCAGCCTGTGTGGGTAAACATGTGAAGAGTCACTGGTCATCCCCCTCCCAAAAGCACTGTTACTACCCCTCATCAAAACCCTTTTCACACCCCTTACCCTCCTGTTTCTGGCTCTCATTTAGTCTCATTAACTCACCCGTCTTCCTCTCACCCCCTCCTCTCCACTAGCCTCTCCTTTTTGCAGCAGAGACATGATGCTATCTGCTTATCAGTCCATATTGGTCTCCTGAGGGAGAGCGGGACGCTGGGAACCAGGACCTCCAAATAGTTCTCTAGAGAAAGAGGAAAGAGTGGGACAACAGGTTAGATGATGGAGGGAATGACCCTTTAAAAACATCTGGGTGTATGGACATGGTCATCACAGATAGCAACAAACCCATTGTGCCCCAGCCTCATTTAATTAAAGCAAAAAACAACCTGGAGCTGACGATAAGGATAATATGGGTGTCATCAGTTGCTCGTATAGGGAGGAGAAAATGTGATGGGGACAAAAAGACCAAAAGGGAAAGAGCGTGGGAAATATCTGACGAACAGGAGAGAATGGGACAGTAGTTTTATCCTCTTTAAGCTATTGTCCCAGGATGTGGATGTTGACTGATCAGCAGAGCTGCAGATCCACAAAGGCACTAAAGCCAGACAAGTAGTTTTCCAGACACTGCTGTTGATTGTTCATATATATATATATATATATATATATATCTCCATGTCCATGGTTGCAGTCAGTGAATCACCAGCATAAAATGGTATGTCTCTGCAAACCACAGACAAGTGTGTTTCATATCAACATTTCTCGACACATACATATCAATATTACACTGCTCATAGCACTATAACTAATACACTTGTATTTCTTAAAGCTAAATTCCTAAGTATTTCATGATACATACACCATCTGCTATCTATCCCTGAGGAAATTTTTGTAAATAGTTTGGGTTGTGTTTCAATAAATAATATGACTCAAAGTTTTTGTTCAGAAAAAAATTATATTTTATGTTCAGGTGGTTGGCAGAAACATGGAGTAGAAATATTTTACTCTAACAAATGCATTGTTAACAGTGCAAATAGAATGTACACATTATTAACATGCAAAAAGAAAAAAAATGAGTGGGAATGGCAAACTTACAGACTGTATGCTCAGCTGGCATGTCTTAAAGCACACTAAGAAATGCAAAGTCTGAAAGTCAGATCATGAAGGAAAAAAGAATATAAATGAGAATAGGCAGGGTATCATGTAGCATTATTGTTAGCAGTTTGTAATGGTCAGTGGAGGAACATGTATGCAGATCCACAACTACAAGCATTCATTCAACACTGACAATAAAACAAGTGTATCTTCCATTTCAACACTTACTCAAAATTAGAGTAATATCAGTAATATGTGCGTATGGTAGCCTATGAAAAGGCACTGTTCAGTAAAATGATCCGTATGTGTCAGATTATGTACAAGGTTTGATTGTTTTTACATCTACATTAATGTGTATGTTTCACTTTACTGCTGCATATGTTTAAGGTTGGGCTCATTTGAACTATTTTATATAGTTTTGCTAATTTAACCTGCAGCAGTGTAGAATATTCTAAAAACTCATCATGTATTTGTTGCATAGAAAGTATAGAATTTTAGGCTGGAGGATCCTTGTTACCCTTTGGTTGCGGTACCGCCATTTTGAAGGCAATTTGTGATTTGGCCTGCGATTAACTGATTTTCCCTCAGATCATCACAAACATTAAAACTCAACATATTTGGAGATTGGAGAGATGGTTTTCACTAAACAAGAAAGAATGAAAAACTGTAGTCTTAACTGCAAATAATGCCATCAGACAAATATAGCGACAAGTTCAATATTTGTCTTTAAAGTTGTAAAATAGAAATACTCAAGTGAAGTACAAGCATCTCGAATTTGTTCTTAAATACAAATATAAATAGTTGAGTAAAGTGTTTTGTTTCGTTGCTCCATTAGTAATGCACTGTGCAGCCTGGTTACAACATAGTGATAAACAATGTAGTGGGAAGTCTTCAAACCTTTGAGGTAACTTTTAACCAGACCTGTGAAACTGTAATAAACAAATATTTATCATATATATTAATTTTAAAGAAAAGACATCCATTTGTGTAAAAACTGGAAAATGTGATAATGTGATGCAAAGACATGTAAATAAAGGAAAAAGAAGACATGACACACAGCAAAACACTTTGATTGTTAAAAAGTAAGATGTAAAATTCAATAGTGATTGAGCAGTGAATGAGACCTAAAATTTTAGTTTAGTTCGTTCATAAGATAAACAAAAGACGCAGAGAAAGAAAATTTGCTTTTACAGAAAAATGACCACATTATGAATGAAAAGGAGCAGAAAGAAGTACAATATTACACTTTCTGCCCCTATTTAACAAAGTACTTGTAAAAGTTATGTAAGTGATTTTCATTTGCCACATCAGCAGAGAATATGTCGGTCCAGGAAAACCTGCGAGGTGCAGATAGGACTTTGAGGAAATGTTTATCAAGCCTTGGCCCTTTTCAGTCATGTCTTTATGAGGCAAATAGTTTGGCTGATCAGACCTCAGACACCAGGGTAAATAACACCTTAGGGAATGCAGGGAAATCAACCAAGCATACTTCAGTCTGAATCACTTATGCGTAATTATAAACAGAGAAAGGATGAAAGCATCTGTCAGAGAAGACCCCCCACCCATAATCAAGCCAACACTAAAAGATGGAGACAGTTAAGTGGTTTGACCTGCAGTGATCGCAGCGCTGGTGGATGCATACAAATCCAGGCATTTTTGGCATAGTGACTAAAAGACATTTAGGTTGGGGAAAAGAAAAGGAGACAGGGAGTGTGGTAGAGACACAGATTAGCTTTCCTTTCATGCTCTGATTTATAGCCGTGTGTCAGGTTAGTTGAAGGAATTTAATATAAAGTGATCTATGTATCTTGGCAACAACTTGGTGTGACGAAAGGCTTGATATGAGTAGGTAGATTTCCATTCCTGCATCACTCCACCCACAATACCACACACTGCACTGCAAAAAGACAGCTACAACACTGAGATTGTGTCTCTTTTTAGATTATCATTTAATTTTTGTTTTGTATTTTAGCAATAAAATACAGTAGTAAACTATTTAAAGTTATTTTAAAATCATTGGACATACATGGAGAGCCGCAGTGAAACTATTCCATCCCCCAGGTAACGTAAATCAAGAAAAAAGTGAGTCATCTTTTGCAGAACACAGGAAGCTTTTTGGTAATTTGAGCAGAAACACAAGAAGAATGGAGCAACATCAAATACAGATGTATTTCCTTTTGCTTCAGTGTATATGTGGAGTGACACACATATACAAGGATGTACCCAGACTGAAGTGTGAATTCCAGTACATTTACACCCAGATATCATTCTGATTACATAACCTGTTTATTTAAAGATGGTTGGTGAACTGACACACATCCAAGCTTCGGTCGTGATTAGTGTGAATTTTGCACTGATCTTGCTTTTGTGAATAGAAATACTGTGAAATGAAACCTGGGCTAAAGCATCACAATTATATTTGAACAACTGCATTTTTACTTTGGCACAAATTACATTTTTACTTTTTTTTTCTTCATTTCATAGTCACACAGTTATGATTGCACAGCTGAAAGTGAGACTTCTGAAGTTATTTCCTGTTTTACTAGTAAAATTTTAGTATGTACATTAACGGAAAACTAAAGGGAGACTAATGAAGTGAGGACAGATAGACTTAGAATAAAAAGAAATAAATAATGGAGTCATATAGAGTAAACTACTATACACTGCACAAAGTCAAGCCTGACAGTTATCAGATGTGTAAAATAATAGTGACCAGTGTTTATATAGGTGATCTGTAGAAGTGGCATGAATAAATGCATAACAATAGTCAATGAGGGAATTTGTAACTTGCAATATTTTCTAATATATAAATGATATTGACTTGAGATACATGGGCAGGTGCATCATGGAACAATCTGGTAGCGTCGATATATTTAAGTCCTCAGTGGAAGGAGGTCAGTATGGACATAGAGTACAGAAGCAAAAATGTGAACCTCCGGTGCTTTCAGTCCAACATGGTGGAGGTGTTGCACCGCTGCCACGTAGTGTTGTTGTCACTCCAAAAAAAATTAAGTTTCACTTCTTATCAGTGTGTGTTTTTACATTACCAAAGAGCACAGGCACAGAGATTAGAGGAAAAAGACCAAACTGTAGTACTTTTTGAGAACCACTTAATGGTGCCTTAATAGTGCTCTGTTGCAAATGATTTTTGCCCTGGATATGTCATTATTTAAGTTTCTTACTTTAGCTCCAACCATGATCTTTTACTCAACCCTGCTACATACTCTGCAAGAACAGAGAAATTAGTTTATTTTCTCAAGGAGGCAAGAACAAGAACAAAGTTCACTCTGGACAGGACATTTCATACTTCATGAGAAACTCAAGAGCAGAACTCAATGGAGATCCTCTGCATTTCCACATTAATCATGTTCACTTTAAATTTCTGACCAGTGTGGTGTGGTGTCCAACTGCACGAGAAGAAAGTTCTGTCCTGATGGTGTGTCAAAAACAAGCTGAAAGAATTCCCAAACTTGGGCTGTGAGAACAAAATTACATCATTTTGTTCTTACATCCCCGGGAGTGACAAGAAACTTCACAGGTTTTACCCTCGCTAAGTTGTTCTTGTGCCTGAAATTGACCGAGCTTTTACTGTGGTTGTGTCACAGCTGAATCACAATATTTATTTTGTACATATTAAGGTTATGTGTGGTATTTGGTGCATTTTCCTGTGCTTTCTACTGGTGTATCAATCCATCATCTTGTAGAGAGGCATTAACCCTATAACGTGGAACGTATCATATTTGATACATGAGTTTTGAAGCCCTCTTCATGATCAGTGTGATATTTTTTTCTTGAAAAACCTGATGTATACAATTAGATACATGCAAGAGATGGATAATCCACCAGGGGGAGGAATTCATTATCCAGAGGCCTTTCCAGTGACACTACAGGATTGTCAAGAAGCAGAACTTTGTCAATTTTGAAAAGGAATTACCAATTTGTTAGACATGTTTGTGTTATACTATGTTTTTGTTTGTTCAAAAATAATACTATTTGAGCACTGAGACCCAGTGTATCAAATATTATACAAAATTGAAAATCATACATGGAAATTGATATTTGAAGAAACATTTTTTTTGGATGCAGCTCCAGTTTCAAAGAACTGGAATTTTCTGTCAATGATTTAATGGTTCAGGCTTTACAGGGTTAAACATGAAAATCCACAACCACTCATATGTCGTTCTCAGAGTCACAGGAAATCAACCTCTTCTGTTGTTGACTTGTTGGGAAATATCCTTGTGAAAATTATTTCATGATCAAAATACTGGCTTCTAAAGAATTTGAAACTTGTTAAACCTGAACACCAACTCTATTTTCTGATGGTTATATGTAGGAAAACAAACTGTCCACCATCTTTGCCTCTTATCCAACACAAAGCTCAGTTTGTTTGTTTTTGCTGAGAGGTGCAAACTCAGACCTGTGTCAGTTTATCTCCAGCTGACAGCTCTTCATGACATCACACAGCCTGTACAGCTGCAAGAGTGTCAATGCAACAATAGATCCCTCTCACTCCACTGTTGACCAAAAGATAGAAATGATGCTAACGTTAGCTCTGCTATCACACCGCAAAGCCCTTGAGCGTATGAAGTGGCCACAATACTGCCGCCCCTCCCACACATACACACACTCATACAAACAAACACACAGAGATTAAATCTGGGCTGGCTACTGCTGGCCTCTCACTTTGATGAGCCAAGGAGCCAAGAGTCTGGGTGCTGGATTAAGATGGCTGAACTAGATTCACATACACACTCTCTCTCACTCACTCCCTAGAGGGGTTAACTGTGATCCCCATTCATTTACATTGAGTAGTCCTTTTTTTTTTAAGCAAACACAAAGACACACTCCACAATAGTTAAAAAATCCACCTTTGAGATTAGCCAGCATAAACAAATACGTTGTCATCTGAGAGGTAAGCTTTCTCTCTTCTCTCCATCACACACAAGAACCAAGGCCTTCTTTAGTCCAGGCCTGTTAATAAATTATATCTGGGGTCTAAAGGAAAGATCCATATTATTAGAGCCAGTGAAGGGTAGTATGTCTGCACTGTGTTGTGTTACACTGTGGAAAGCTCGCTTGATTCTCACCGTGAGGTATTGTTTATGGAAGCTGACACCACAGATTAATAGTGATGAGGAGTGGATTGATGTAGACTGATTCATGGTGACGAATTAATGATGTTGTTTGGTTTAGGCATCACCTTTTTTTTTCCTTTGTCGACTCGCAGACTTTCTACTAATAGATGGTGTTTCATCTGGTGCCTTTTGCTCATAAAAACATCTCAGTGGTAACAGATCCTGAAACTGCTGCACCTGCACGATTTTCAACAATGTCTATTGGCTGAAATGATTCGTTCTAACTGTCAACATTTGCCATGAAATAAACCAAGGGCGCTTCATCTTTAAGGTGTTAAATGTAAACTGTTTTCTCAGATCTTTGCGTCTTTCTAATCCTCCGTCTGGACACTATGTGGGCTGATGTTCACATCACGAACAAGATGAGGCAGAGCAAACACATGTAAAAACACACACATGCATACATGTCTGAAGAGGGGAAGGCCTGAGGTGTGTCTGACAGAAAGTGAGCAACAGTGTTGAGCATTAAGGCCTGTAGGATTACCAAAGAGTATGAGTGAAAGGCAACAAGAGTGCTTAAGTATCCACCTGATCCCTGGCTCACAAACACACACTCAGAAACTCACACCAATCACTTAAACATCCACACCTGTAATTAGCCATTCTGGCATCAGGAGGTGACCAGGTGTGTGTATGTGTGCATTTGTCTACTCTGGTATGTACTAAACTGACTACTAAAACAACACTGTGTAATATGTGTACTTGGTGGATAGAGTTATCACTGCCAAATATTTTCCACCATTATCATTAAGAGAATTTTGTATATATACATTAATAAACAAAGGACACATGTATAATTCATACTCCTGACTTCTGCCCTCCATTTTTTCATTTACAAGGGAGTTTTGTTTTCTGTTCAAGCTGATCTAGCACCCATATTATGATGAGAGAAGAGTGGGTGAAGAGAAAGATGAGACATAAGAGAGACTGCCAAGCTCCTCGCACCTCCTCCTTGCCCCAAGCGCAGATTTACGTCGGTTATTGTGCAAGCATTTCACATGTTTATTGTCCTGCTCAGAAACCATTCACTCTGTTCTGAAGCATTAGTCAACAGATTTCTTCATTAACGCTGCAGTTTACCACCAACAAAGACGAGGGAAAAGACAAGGAGAGGTTGTCACTGAACAGCTGCTACAGAAGGAGTAGAAGTACTGCTTTTGCTCATATACAGGGAAGTACTGCAAATGTTTTATTGCAACAGTTCTAGTTTAGACGTGACATGTCATAATTTACATGGGCTCCTGCCATATTTCTGGCTTTCAGTATTAGGTGTAGACATGTTCTGACTTCTGACTGTTTGCTGTTAATACCAATGAAATCAGGGCAGTCCCCATACATAGCTGTGGTTATATACACAAGGATTCATGGAATTAGCATAAGCCATTTGTAATTAGAAGTAATAAGTAAGTAAGAATTCACATTTGCTCTGTTTTGCTACTTCTTTTTTTTTTTTTTACTTAACATATTCCATCTTCAAGAAACACGTGTAGCAAAACTATGCCACATGTCTTCGTAAATGAGTTACACTTTGACAAAGTGAGAGACGGGTAGACACTAAGAGCATTCTCACCTGAGGAACAAAAGTGCAACTGAAAAACTTTCAATTCATGAGTTGTTGGGTTTAGTTAAGTTTTGCTGAAGGGTTAGCTGAACCACCGTTTAAAACAACTATTGGAACAAAGCTCATTTTAATGAAAACACAACACTTTGTACCAGTTGTGACACTGATGTGCACAATATAAAGTGCTCATAAACAGGTGAATCATACACCAATGGAAAGGGTGTCAATATGATTAGTAAAAGCATCTCTATGAATGAATATTAATTATAGTCTCCACAGTCTGCCAGAGCTGTAGATGCAGCTGCAGGTTTGGAACCATCCACTATGATTCTGGAATAAAGGAAAAAACTCTCTGGGTTGTTTGGTTAATTTTGCTTTTATTTCACCCCTCGTCTTGGTTTGGGCTGAATGTAGAACACAGTATCAATGACTTTGCAAAAAAGCGCCAGCAGATCGAACAGGTGCATATGAGAATATATGCTGTAATAACAAAATGAGTAGCATGTGTGTGTGATTGTCAAAACTTGCCATTTTCATACATATAGTTGCAACTTGGAGATTGTTGTTCTTGACTTTCAAAGCTGTAACACATGCAGACGCAGAAGCAAAGCCCTTCTATGATTGTAACTGAAATAGTCACTCCGTAAAGGCAGGATTATTCCAAGAAAGCACATCTGGTCTGTCAGTCTAATTAACAAATAAAGAAAACCATTGCATTTACTATTGTAAAAACTGTTAAGTGTAAAACTTATTAACCCAGGTTTTATGGGTGACAACAGAGAGGAAAGAGATCAAACCTCATGAAGGCAGGGTGTATAGGACACTTTCATGGTTTTACTTCTTATTTTACTCTGTGTGACCTATCACTATCCTTGGTAGGTGGAGCTGACACCATCGTTTTGAGACAATAATACTAGAGAAAGAAATGACAGACAGATCAAAGTCATTTGAAGGGAAAAAAAGGCTCTAGAAAATCAGGGTAGACAGATAGATTACTGCCTGTAATTCAGCAATAATTTGTCAGAGGAAGCAATTCCCTCTGGAGTGTTGCCAAGTCTGAGTATTTTACAATCAGATGAGGACTATCATTACATCTTTATTAATTATAATAAAACCTGGCAAGTGCAATTGGATGAGTCAGACCTCCCACCCCTAGTCAGACACTGTCTGTCATTTTGTTTGTAAAAGTCTGTCAAACCAGAAATATAACAGCTAGAGCACATTACTTCATCTCAACAGCCTAGTGCTGTTTCGTGTGTGTGTCTGTGTGCACCTTTATACAAAAGATGTATTGCAATATTTGCATAAATGAAGCAACTTGTTTTTAATACTCACACTGTTTGGAGACCTTAAGTTTCTGTTTTAACTTGTGCTTAAAGGTAGAGTAAGCAATTCTTCAGAAAAGCTGGTGAAACTTCAACCCAAAATCAAACAACTTGTGATGCCATTGTGTGAAACAGTGTTGTGTGGATTGATCTGAGGTACTTTGTTTTTTTCCCCATTTACTCAGGAAGATCTGCGCACAAACACAAGAAAGATGTACAGCAGACTATGAAAAGATGTTTACTGAATATGAAAAAGTGGCTTTGGACGAGGATTTTTACTCTACCTTTAAGGTAATTGAAGTTTACTTTATTTTAGACAGTCACACCAAAAGCACCATAGCTTCCTCTAGCCCAAGTTAAAGCCTACAATTTGCATCTCACCACCCAATGAAAACTGAAATGAAACCTGTGAATTTACCTTTTCCAAAAACTGTAACCTGAGAGCTTATGAAATATTTGCCTCATGTTAACTTTATTATTGCTGTGTAACACTACACTATAAAATCAGATATAACTGATGATTATTTCAGTCATTGTTACTGTGTTGTTGGCTCATTGTTGCTTGAAAACTAGCCTATTAAAGATTTTTTTTTTTGCTAGTTCAGCTGCCAACCAACAAGAAACAAGACTCGACAATCAAAAATGTCTCCATATGTATGATATTTGTCATATTAGACATAAGTACTGTTGGGTCAGGCCTCATAGCATTAACATGCTGTCTAAAAATCACATTACGCTACCTTATTTTTTTAAGTATAAAGAGACAAAGCTGGGACACAGACAGGTTGTTTTAACTGCAGTAGAGTAAGAACTCTGTGTTCTCTCTTTACTGATCTCTGTCACTTTCAGTACTGTGCTACTGTCTGTTCAGAAAGCTATATTTATCCTAGTTAACCACAATACAGATCGGTATCAAGCTACTTGTGTGGTACTAGATACTTATAGGTGTTAACTGAAAACAGTAACAGTTTCCATAATGAATTAGAAAGTATCCTTCCACCAAAACTGATCAATGAAATCTGAAAAAGAAAGCAAAAGTCATAAAATTTAGTTTTAAATGCTCATGAAAACCAAACATACATCTAAGTTACTTACATACTGACAAAGAACGACATTGACGGTGGTTATTTGTTTACAAATAATGATGGTGTGATAGAGGCAGTGTGAATTCCCCCTTGAATCCTTATAATTTCTAATATTATAAGCCTCTGTAGTATGCTTCAGATATCCAAAATGCATAATAATAACAACCCTTTTCATATATGGACATCTTACATAGTGTCAAATGTCTTATATTATTCTGAAATGATTACAATATTTAAAAAATAAATAAATAAATTTGTCAAGCCAAAGTTGTGCATGCATACATGGAAAATTATAGGAGATGGTAATAATTATAACATAATATAATTTGATAATAACAATAATATTTTAAGAGTGACAGCATGACTGTAGTGAAGAGTGATAAAGAATATCATGATAATTATAAATACTAAAAAATAATAAACATTTATTTGCATGTGTTGCAGGTATTATTCGTTCTATTTCTGTGTACACTTTCTTGTTGTGAAATGGTTATGATCTGAATAGATAAGTGCTTTCATTTCCTTTTGTTAGTCTTTACTCATTTCTACTTTATGTGTGTGCTTGTGTAACAGAGCTGTGGTTGGGCCTGAGTGGTTCTGATCCATCCATGGCCGGCATTCGCATCCAGGGCTTCTCGATTCCGCTGTGTGTGTGTGTGTGTGTGTGTGTGTGTGTGTGTGTGTATGTGTGTGTATGTGTGTGTCCTGGCGGGAGGCTGGCAGCCGGTGTAGCCATGGCTGGCACTGGGCCACCCCCCAACCCCCCTCCCTCTCTGTCTGAGAGCACAATGGGCGATCCGGTAAAACAATACAGGCCCAGGAACAAGGCCCTCTATAGAGCAAGCGACACACTATCCCTGAAAGAGAAACACTCCAAAACGCAGGGCGGCTAACAGAAATAGAAAGCTAATTTCATCCCCTTCACCACTTACAGCTACCTGTTACTCTTTCAAAGCCAACAGTTTTTTCTTGCCCCCACTAACATGATTATTCTGCCACCATAATATTCATGAGCAGAGTAGTGGGACATACTCTAGCCTGATAAAGACCAGCAACAACAAGTTGTCTAAACTTAGATGATGACTGTGTTTAGGAATTTTGTGTATTTTGCTTCCAGTCTGATGTTTGGAGTAGCCTGATTTTTGTTTCATTGCCATTCTGTTTAGACTGGCATTGCAGACATGCTGGTCTGAACAATGTTTTAATTTTCTTTTCTTTTTAAATAATATTCTGTTGGTTCATTATGTGCTAACCAGTACTATGAGACTGCTAAGCTCAGTCCTACGAGGAAATAATAAAGACATATTCAAGTTACAACACATTTATGAAAGCAGAAACTGTAGTGTTTAACCAAGATGTGGTTTTAGAACTGCTTCTATTTGCCAAGGAGACACATGGGAGACTATTTTAATTGAGCATTTGCATTTGCAGTTTAAAACTATTTGCAGTATAACAAGTGTAACGGGCTACATGGTAAATACTTTGAACCCTAGTTGCAATCAGCCATTACATCAACAGTCAAGTTTTTTCCATTAAGAAGGTAATATTTACCTTGGGACAGAGAAGACCAACATGTTGCAAAAGTATGTGTTTATTCTTCAGCCTGTTATGAATTAATAAAAGTTTTTGAATTTTATATGTAACAATACCGCATTAAAGTTTATGTATAAAATTAGTTTCCCACCACTATCCAAAGACATGCACTGATAGGTTAACTGGTTAATCTAAACTGCCCATAGGTGTGAATGTGAGAGTGATTGTTTGTCTCTATATGTCAGTCCTGCGATGAACTGGCGACTCATCCAGGGTGTACCCTGCATTCGTCCATAGGTAGCTGGAATAGCCTCCAGCGACCCCGTGACTCTAGTGAGGAGAGATGAATGAATGGATGAAAATTAGTTTCCAACAATACCTTCAGATAAATGCATATTATTATTTAGTTAAATAGCCTGTTTCCAGTGGTGTCATATCCTCTTTCTTAACATTCACATTAAATGTCAAGCTGTTTCATTAGCATAAATGCCACCTCATTTGTGATCTGTGAGTCAGATTTTCATCAGAATTGTATGAATAGTATTCAAAACAGCAACACTACCTTACAACAGCATGTCCTACTATAATTTAAATTATTTTTATGATTGAGAGATATTTGTATGTCTTTTAGGAGCTACCTGCAGTTCAGCAAATTCCTCACTGCTAAGCATTAATCAGCTTTGGGTCAGCACCAAGGGACAAGAACCTCAGCTCCAAAATGAAGCCAATGAGGAATTATCTTTAAATTGTAATACCACTGACAACCAGTGGAGGTGAGTGTGGCCTCCAAAGATTTACTCTGAACATCTTTCTAAAAATACTAAGTCAGTATTTTTTTCCAGGGGTCATTCTAGTGCCGTCAGTTGTGTAGGATCTCAGGTTGTCCACTGTGTTGGGTTTTGATTGATTGGCCTGTGTGTTTCTTCACTTGGCTGCTGAGCAATGGTGGATGAAGTACTCACTTTTTTTACTTAGTAAGTAAAAGTACAAATATGGGGCAAACAATTTCCTTAAGTAAAAGTATCCAGGGGAAAATCTACTTAGATAAGAGTATAAAAGTACTAATTTTAAAATGTACTTAAAAAGTAAAAATTAAAAGTATTTGATCCAGATTTAACCATTATACTTAATAATGTACATATGAAAAGTGATAGAATTGGATGTATGGTAAATATACAAAGAAAGAACTAACGTATTAAAAGACTGCTTATTTTTTTATTTAGTGTATTGATATGTGATGTGAAATGTGTTCACCACTAGTTGGCAGTGTGATGGTTTGGCCGTTACCTGGTTACAGGATGTTGTACCAGGAAACTGTTTGGTAAAATAAACGTTCCAACTGAGCTGTAGTCAGTGTTTATTGCGTCAATACATTTAGAACTGAGCACAGTAAACAAGAACCAGCATTATAACTGACTGCTCAACTTATTTAGAAGTGAGCACTGTAAACAGAAGCATAAGCTCTGGTCTCAAATTATAAAGAGGACCCACAATGAACAGAATCTACTGGCACAGTAATCAACCTGACAGGCCAGACATTTCTAAATCTGAGTATTACCAGTATTTATGATTCAACTTCAAAAGGAGTTGGTTTTCAAAGTGTTTTAAATAGAGTAGTGGTGTAAAAAGTACAGATACTCACTCTAAAATGGAGTGAAGTAAAAGTAAAAAGTACCCCTCCATAAATGTACTTAAGTAAAAGTACAGATATTCATTCATTCATTCATTTTCTGAACCCGCTTTATCCTCACTAGGGTCACGGGGTTCGCTTGGAGCCTATCCCAGC
>JAPQRP010000005.1:21458517-21474872 GCA_037367295.1 Apogon hyalosoma | reverse complement strand
CAACTGGTGTTGGAATTGAACCCAGGACCTTCTTGCTGTGAGGCACGAGTGCTATCCACTGCACCACCGTGTCGCCCAAAAGTACAGATAAATAAAACAAATTTACTTAAGTACAGTAACAAAGTACTTTTACTTCATTACATTCCACCACTGCTGCCGAGTCAGACTTTGAGTTTCTTATTTCATAAAACACACTTTTTCTTGACAAACA
Organism: Apogon hyalosoma; assembly: GCA_037367295.1. Taxonomy (NCBI): domain Eukaryota; kingdom Metazoa; phylum Chordata; class Actinopteri; order Kurtiformes; family Apogonidae; genus Apogon; species Apogon hyalosoma. Next base: position 21,474,661 of record JAPQRP010000005.1, on the reverse strand, counting down.
GCTCTACAGCTGTTATGGTTGAAAGATTTCACTAATATGATTGTAAAATGACTTTGTTCCACAAGGCTTGATGAAGTTTACCAGCATTTAGCATCAGCTCATTCACGATCCCTCACAGATCAATGTGCTCCTGTAGCTCCGCCCATTTTTGTCCAAATATGGCTTTCTCTAGCTCAACATGATAACAGGTAAATTGCAAATTACTGGCAGTTCAGAAACCTGTGGGTGAAAATACAGTTCTTTCTTCCACGAATTATATACAGTCTATGAGCTGGACACACTTCAGTATCACCATCTTGTAATAATACGTTTCTACATATAGTGAAACAATGCATAACTAAACAAAAAATGGTTTTAATGTTCATAAAAAACTTATAGATAAATGTGGTATTTCCAGGATCTGCAAACATCTTCCTTTAAGAGGTGTATTCATTTTGATCATTAATAATAATGTACATTCGAATAGAAATGTGTTAGTCATTATTGCTAGTAATAACAAACCATCCTTGGTTGCATGTACTGTTGTGTTACAGCTCAAGGAAAATGGAGAATGCGGGTAGTTTACATGCAGATGACAAAAGGTGCAAATTTAATCTCACAAACTGACTTTGAGCTGTGTACACAGTCAACACAAAATCTCCAAAAACACATTAATCCACACACACATATACAACATACAGACAAAGCGTCATGCAGACATAAACTGTGCTTTGACCTGGCCCTGCGGGTCTGACAGGTAAAGAAGAGCTGAGTAACCTGTCGATGCAGGTACAGAAACATTCCACATGGCCTCACACACACACACACACACACACACACACACACGCACACACGCACACACACAAACACAAAAAAGCAAGGTGAGGAAGATGGCTCTGCTTAAAATATCAGTGCAGTCATAGTAGTCGAGATCTGCAATAACATCGATGTGTGTGAATCCTAGTGTAGTTTATGTATTTATCAAGCTGAGCAGATCTCCTTTTCAGTGCCCACTCACTAACACCAGTTATAAAACCAACATCTCGTTCTTATTGCTATCTGTGCTACTTTACACAGCTGTCAGTGAGCAAAAATCATGAATCTCAGTCCTCCAAAGCGAGAGCAGCCTCCAGACATGTAGGCCTAATCAGAAATCTAACGTTCCCCTTGTTTGCAGATGAAATCTCTCCCATATTTATCAAACACGTCCCATCTCCTCTTCCCTGTTCCCCCCCTCAGGCTACCGGGCGTATCAGAAATGACTGGCACATCGGCACATTTATCACACCTATCACCATCACCATCACTCTGCCACACATCTACCCAACCCAACACACACGACGACAGACACACACCTCAGTTACATTACCACTTATGACACATTACATAGCTGATAAGATCCCTTGTGCTGATAGCGTCACCTTGCCCCAGAAAAGGTCGACAAAATGTGTTGGGGAAAACTAAGCAGAGCATGCACTGGGAGTTTTTAAAACATGCCAACATGTCACACTAGACTGTTAAGAGGAGAAGAGCTCTAATGGTTTTTAAAAGGCCAATAATAAAACTGCCATAAGAAGTGTTTGGTTTTTTGTCTTTGTTTTCTTTCTAGCTAAGCAATTAGATAAAGTTTGGTTTTTGAGAAGCCAAATACCTGGTTATGTTTAACACGTGTGGACCGCAAACCCTGTGTGTTCAGAAGAAGAAAAAACAATACAGCCACAGTAGGTTTGTGCTATTCTTATTGCTATATCTTACTCTGATTACTATAAATGTCCCAAGACACATTCTATTCAGAGTAGTATTATAATGCATCAGCAACATTGCCTTTTAATGTATGCCCAGAATATTATTTTTCTTCTACTGAAAGTTTATTTGTATAAAATGAACTCATATTTTCAATGGTTTCTTTGGAATCTATCTGGAATCGAAGAGGTTCCACAGTAACAAACACAAACCCAGAGCTACCTCAGGGTTAAAATCAAAACAAACCGCAGACTCGTGCAAGAGCAACATCAATATTGAGGTTAAATTCAGAAGCTTGACACATTTAAGAGTTTGCTGGTTAATGTGTAATATCTGAGACTTTCGGGACTTGATGGATTTCAGTGATAAACACGTAATGTTTTTTTCTTATATAAATAAACTGTTCATGTAATTGAAACTATTAAAACTCCTGTACATAAAATACATGTACTCATTACTGCAGTTCCACTCCACTCCACTGTTGTAAATATGTAATCTGTATAGTTTTATTACTTTTATTATTGTTTGATATTGTTTTTTGCACTGTCTTTATGCACGCACACATTTTCTTGCACTTAATTCTGTTGACCTTGACCACTGAATTTCCCAGTTGTGGAATAAATAAAGTCGAATCGAATCAAATTGGGTCAAATCTAATCGAATCTACCAAGCCTTTAGCAACATTATAAGACCAACTGCACTTATTCTAAAAGGCTGTTTTTAACTATAATCTTAGTATTGATTCTGGTGCTTTTCATACAGAATTGAAAACTTTTTTTATGCATACAAGATACATGTCAAATCTGATGTTAAATAATAAATGTGAAGAAAAACCTTTACAGAACAATGCATGCAAAGTAATAAAATTCTTGTGAGCACTAGTTTAATATTGTTTCATGACTGATGAGGTTTGCCTCATGACATGTTGTTATATTTCACACTGAGTTCACTTTGAAATCCTTAATACTGGGGAAATAAGGTGTTTATACAAGTTATATTTTAAAATGTTGGTCAATTTTAAAATGAGGTTTAATGGTTTCCATGAAGCACACTGACTTTAGTGCAGGCTGCACTGCCCTGCATCGAGGCACCACTAAATAAAGTAGTAGTCTTCCATCCAACTGCCCTCCTGTCAGCAGCTCAAGGCCAGCGCACTGTAAAGCAGCAGTTTCAGCTAATTGGAATATCTCTGTCTCACTTCTCCAATCATAGCTGACATGTTACCATGAGAGGTGATGAGATGAAGAGGCCCCTGGGGGAGAGCTGCTCAAACTCTTTACCTTCCCAGCAGCAGAGGAGATGATTAGGAGGCAGAAAAAAGAGCAACTGTGACACTCTTGAAGAAAGTAGCTCTGTCTGTGTGTGCGTTTGAAGGTAACAACCAAGACAAAAGTTCAACTGTTTCAGGACGAGCCTCAGTCTCGGCCTCACCGTTTTTCATGTCAAATCTTGCCTCATCTGTTACACCACTTCAGGAATGCGAGGAGTGTGTGAGTGTCAGATTTTGACAGTTTCTACGTAAGAATCAATAGTTTATATATTAAAATACTGGATAAAGTTAATTAAAATGTCTTAGAATTCACATTACAATATGTCATTAACAGAGCACTATATAGTAAAAAGTAATGGTATGTGAAAATACTAGATACACAGACCCAGTAAATCATCACATGCCAAAAGCATGTCCTCATGCACTTCATTTCACCTCGCTTTATGAATTATTGCAAGTGTAACTCACCTTTCATGCACATGTGTGTAGTAGACTAGTATTTGTCTGTATCAGCGTACGTTTGTGTTGAGACATGTGTGTGTCCATGTGTGACTTCAAGGTTTAGAATATAAATGGAAATCAAGAATTTTAATGTAAGTAGCCTGCGGTGAAGAGTGAAATAAACCAATGACTTCTCTCTGTTAATGAACAGTTGCATTTGAACATTCCTTCATGCAGTGGTGAGTCCCTTCTTACTCTGACACACACATCAACACACACACACCTGCCCTCATCTTTCCCAGGTGTTCCTGTCTTTCTGCTGAACCACAAAAAGGTCAAAGCAGGGCACGAATGCTTTCCTTTTTCTTGTTCAAATCAGTGTAGTGGCCTTTAGATTTAATCAAGTTTGCTCAGGTTTAAAATGCACAAGCTAGTCAATAGCTTGGATATGAGTAACCTGAATCAGGAACACACACCTGTGCTACAGGCCCCTCCCCTGTAGACCTGTCACCTCAGCAGCAGAAGGCAAGTAATGGTATGGGTCGGTGTTGGTGATCGAGTTTTAACTACCGGCTGATGGTCAGGGCTGTGTGAACCCCACTGTGACCCAAGCGACCTCTCCACGGCAGTTCACAGCTCTGCAGAGCCGGTTCCAGCTTTACCATGAATGGAGCTTTAAATGAAGCCCATTATCCAGTTGCACAACCTCCCAAACTGAAGTCCCACAGGGGCTCCCCTTAGGGGCCGGTGGGGGCGTCCATTATGGGTCTTCAGCCAGGAGTTAAAGGGGAAGGGGGGCATCTATTACAGCTCTGGGGGATGTAATGTCCAGATGGCCAGGTGCTACAGAGGAACCTGTCCCACCCCGCAACAATCCCAGCTTTCATCTGAGGCCTACCTCAACCCTCCACTGGCCTAGACCTGGTGGTCACACTGAGCTGGTCAAGCAGAAAGAAGAAGAGGAAGAGGAGTGGTAGACCAGAAGATGTTCAAACTAAACCGATACTTCCTAATCAACCCAGTCACCACAAAAAATGTTGCCATTGATATGTATCAGTTTTGTGAAACAAATTTGCATTTCATATAAACATTTCCATGTAAGTGTCAATCATTATAATGTTTTTGACAATTTTTTTTAACATGTCTGTCATATATTGCATAGGTTTAGGTGGTGGGGGCCCTGTGGTTTAGTTTAATACAGAACTGACAACATATGATAAAAGCTGACCCATATTGTGTTTATTATTTACCAACCTCAACCACCTCCAGACAAAAACATCACACAGCAGGTGAAATGCTAAAATGTGGATATTCAACATAAAGATGCAGATGTGTCTTTTTTTTTTTTGGTTCATAAACATTGAGATTAAACACATCTGGTTTGCAGGAATGTACAGTGACAACAGAAGAGTTTACTTGTCCTGATGCAGAGTCACTTGTTCAGGTCAGTGCTGCTTGAAAATAATTAACATTACAATATGTTCATCCAAGTCATATAAAACATATCTAATAAGTCAATAACACTCTCAGAGATGTTTCCCAACCCTCAATCTGTCAACAAGTCTACAGTAAGTGAACTAAGACTGACAGATAGTTATATAAACATGACTGGCTACATCATCTCTTCAGTCAATCGTCTCCTCTTTGAGACTGGAATTACCCGAATCACTGATAGAGAAAAATCTATTTTCAATTCCCTGTTACTCAAGGGCTTGGCAAATATAAAACACGCAACACTATCTTTCCATCCCTTCACCCCTCACATTTGCCCACGTACATTTACATCCAGAAACTCCCACACTTCCCACCCACACACATTCAAAATCCAACCCCAATACACACAGGCCCATTGTGAAGCCACAAAACAGCAACAACAAACCACTCAAAAAACACCCAGGGGACTCGCAATTCACTGCTCAATCAATCTAACTGGTGTGTGAGCAGACGCACACACACACACATTCTTCTCTCACATTCATTTAAGTCGCATTTAAATACGACAAATATGTTTTATGACAAATGAAGGAAAAGCACGCAGACACAGAGCACTACACAGCAATACCCTCGAGGGACAGGCCAGAAAGTGCAGATATAGGATTACTAGAATTGACGCTTCAGTCTTTCCATTGTGAATGTGAAAATCCAATGAGGGGCCTCTAAGTGGATGCACTCACACAGAGAACCTGTTCTAGGGCCACTAATTAAATCTAAACAGGCGCTGACATTGATTTGAGAGCCCATTACCATCCCCTTATGGTCATAGAAGTCTCATATGTTTTACAAGTGGTGTGTTCAGGGGAAGCCAGAGCCCCGTGAGGTTAACAATTACAAAAAACTCACTGCAACAGGTGGAAAGTACTCACAGAAGGACAGAAAAAGTGCAAAATCAACAGGAAACTGTAAACTCATTCCCCTGTACATTAAATGCTCTGAAAGTAGCCCTCTAGACCTGTCATAGTGTCAGCAATCCATCAACTTTTACCTCCACTCGCACTTTTAAGAGCGAAGAGTGATTTGGTCAACATACCCAACGGCCTTATTGGGCCTTGATTGAGTAATGTTTCCACGAAAATTCACACTTAGTAATAGTTCACCTGAGGAGGAGGTGACATGACTTTGGTGCTGTGGTGTTGCAACTTTTAGAGAATTTTCATGCCTATACTTGGGTTGCTCTACTCCTAGTCAGTATATGAGTTGTAACATATGGGTTTCCCCAGGTTACTTTTCTTTCCAAGGAAATCAGAATGCATCATATAAACTGTGCTCAGTCCACTTCTGGGTCAGATGTGCCTGAGAAAAACATCCCAGTGCAGTTTAACATGCAGTAGTGGCTGGCTTTTATTACACAAGCTGCTACAGTTCAGATGCTCTGCCATCACTTTAGGTCATTTTAACTCCACCTGGGTACCTGCAGGCACCTGGATCGAGGTCAGATCTTGTTCCCGTCAGGGCCGGACCGAAATCACATCTTCTAAATGGCCTTCCATGTGTGATTACTTTGTTCACACATGAACAAACACACCAAACTAATGAGTAACAAGCACAACAGTTAAGCTCAAACACATTCCAACGTACATATACCTGTACCTGTACCACTGCTCTGATTTACCAGTGAGTCAAAAGGTGGGCCAAATAGAAACAAATTTGAGGACTATAGCTCTGTCAAAACAGTGAAGAGGTGCATCCCCCTCTGGACAAAATGCATTTAAAATGAGAGGAAACCTGGCTAGATTTCTGGAACACATGGAGTTTTATGAAGTTTGAAATAATTTCAGCCACTAAACTTCTAATGGTATCTCTGAAACTGTCAATAAAAATGTCTTTCTGAATAATCACTGTGTTTAATTGAGAGTGGGAGGCAAGGAGGAAATGTTGGGAGTGGGCGGTGCAGTCGGAAACTACAGGAAAGGTAGCTTTGCAGAGTTTCAGTTGCCACTCCTGTAATTACCATAAAACTTGACAGCTTTCAGTTAAAGTGTGACCAAGCAACAGTGAATGCACAAACTAGAGACAAGGATGGAGGGTTGAGGAAGGGAAGACAGAAGAAAAAAGAACTAAAAGCAGACTGCCTGCTGGGGTTTCACAGAGATAAAACTCCAGGTAGAGTATCTGTATGACATGTGTTAATAACTCATAAATATCCAAGCCTTCTTTCCTTCTCACCCTTCACCGGGGATACTGCTGCAAGGCATCGACGTCCGGGTGAAGGAAAGTTCAGATGGGCTTGTTTTCCCTGCCTGACAAACTTCATGCAAAGAACACACACGTGGCACAGGAAATGTTACCTCACGTATACATCAAGTCAAGACGTTGCATGAGAAAACATTAAATATGCAGAGAGGTAACATAAAATTTTTAACTAGGTTTGGTAACAGCTGAGTCTACTGCATATGTAGAGTTAAACAAATTATTTTACAGTGTTACACATTTCAGTACAAAATTAATGTGTTTTATTTTATTGGAGTCAAAGTACAAAAATAACTTTTTGCTGTTATTTTTTATTTATTTATTTTTTTACAGCTTTGTGGTTTTTGGACTATGTGACCACTACTGTTGTGTATTCATGGATTTATGTTTCAATTCAGTTTAATACTTGTGAGTTTATTTGGAATAAAAAATAAATGATGCTGTCCATTCATTTACGACTGGATTTACATGGAAGAATGTTTGCTGTTAACACAACGGAATTAACCCTTATAGGGCACTCATAGAAATACTCTGAAATTCAACATTTTAATCTTTGTGTGTTGGAGGATAGTACAAGACTATTACTTTTGTGAAATTTTCCCTACATTTTTTATTGTTATGTAGAAAATCAAGGTCAGTGAAGTTACCATATTTGTTTCCTTACCCATAAGTGGTAAAAAATAAAATAGAATACAAGAAGTAAATGTAAAAAATACAAGAAAAACACGTGTAAGATTAAAGGAACATGTATTTTAGAACATTAGAATATGACTTTTAGAACATTAGACCAACATAAGTGCTGATCCAGACCCCTGTCCACATCCACATGATCCCTTTGAACATCATTCCGTACATTAGTACCATTACTTCATGGTACCTAACAAATCAGGGACACTCACTGTTCATGCAGAGGTGGACCTTACAGACCCTGTAGACCAGATTGGACTGAGATTGTTGACTCACTCTCCTCACTGGAAATGTTGATGTCACTGTCTTGTAGTGTATGTGGAAATTACCAAAAATAGTCACTTGCCCAGTAAAGGGTTAATTTTGCCAATACTTCACTGGAATAGTCACACAGAAAGTTTTATTCAGTTTCGTGCAAATATCTCAGGTTCTCAAAGTACTTAATAATAATAGAGCATTTAAAAATTATCAGACATTGTTTTATTCATATCTTCCATATCATGGAAGGTGAACAAAAATTCCCATATCTTATTTGTTATTTCTTCTACAAGGTTAATGTATCTGTGTATACATATTTTAGTGTCAGCTGTACTGATGCCGGTACAGTAGGTGTGAACATGTGGAACTGTGGAACTTTGTCATAGTGTTCCTGACCACATGGATTCAGGCTGATTAGAATATCAGTTCCCACTGATTGATTCAGTCACATATGCGCTGATTTATTACAAAGTGTGAAACATGCTGACAATAAGAAACAGTCCACCACTGGGACCAGACGAAAAGAAAATGCTTTTAAAAATGTCTGGCTTGTCTGAACTCTATTTATTTAACTTCCCTTGGTATGTGGGAGTTTTGCTTTTTCATGGCTCAACAATTACAGGAACAGTTTCATCTCGCTTGGAATATAAAAAAAAATTCTCAGACACAGGGAAGCAAAAAATTGGGAAACCTTGTGAGGGTGAAGCCCTGTATTTGGAAAGAGCAGTGATGGAGATAAATATGATAAGGGCCAGAGAGGTAGAGAAAAAAGATTCAGAGCAAACAAAAAATAAGATTGATGACAGTTGATGGAGGGTGTTTTCCTTCTTCCTGAACGCTTACTTACTGTCCTACTCTTCCCTCTCTTTCTCTTTCCTCCCCTCAGGCTCATCTCTCTCCTGCATGTCCGGACGGGCTTGAATCAGTCCCAGGTAAAACTGGTCACCCGAGTCCTCCCCTTCATGTTACCCCACCTCCATCTCCCCTTTAGCTCACCTGCCCTGAGGCAAACCTCCCCCTCCATCTGGCACCATGAGTAAGAACAGAAGAAACCACCGGGGTGCTCCACAGCATTCTGTACTGATGAAACATTACATAAAACAATGCCCCCACTGTTAAGCCAAACTTTTGTATGAAACAACTTTTTTTTCAGTTGATTTACAACAACGTTGTTCTGGAATGAACCCATGAATGCATTTGACAGTCCAAACTTCTGTTTGTCCCGCTGCTCTTGATGCATGGTGACAATGGGGCTGCTCTCAAGGTTAAGCTGCAGATGTGTTAATGTGCTAAGACTGTGTGATCAGGCTTTTTAAGGCATTTGAAGAAACAGCCAAATGAATAGCGGACGAAGAAAAGAAAAGAGAAGGGATGAAAGAGGAGGAAAAAGCTCATTTCTGCTGACATGAACGGGCTGCTTATAGGGGACAGCGAGCCAGGGCAGCAGAGAGTGACTGAGCTACAATAGAAACACAATGGAGACTCTCCTTCCCCCAAAGCCAGCCATCTCCCCTCACTGGGTTTTTTATCCCACTGTTGCCACTGCCAGGCGACAATATGGGCCAGGCTTGTTCAGCAGAGCCGCAATAAGACAACACTAATAAACGCCAACTTGGGGGAAAAACAACAAACAGCTTACACTTTCAAATTTTACACTGAACTAGGCAGGGCTAATTCCTCCTCCAATGTTTAGGGGAAAACACCAACCCTCACTAACCCCTTCCTTTTTCTCTGAAATACCCCAGCCCATCCCCAACTCCAACCTGTTTATCCACTGTCAACAATACGGGGCCTGCCGTTGGAGCGAGGCACCTGCTGCTTCCTGGTTCATGGCTGGTGATTGGGAGGCGTTCAGATAAACAAACTCTGTCTCGTTTGGTTCGGGTGTTGACAGCGATGCATTCCCGCTTTTCATCTGCTCTTCTCTTACGCAACCCCACACTGTGCTGGCTCTATGCAATGCTTCTTTGACAGATTGGTTTCCCTCAGTAAGGTTAAGCATTTTTGTGTGTGGATGTGTGTGTTTCTTTGTGTGTCTTTACATTGCTTATTCTGCAGCTTAAAATTGCTTGCGCAGACAACAGTAAGTACAGCTCTCCAGACTTGTACAGAGCAGAAGCAAGATGAACTGTTTATCTGCCTATTACAGTTAAAAAAACCACACCCACCCCCATGTTATCGTGAGCAGTGCCCTGATGGAAGATTCTCCCTAAATGCCGAAAAGAACACCACTGCAGCTGACATGAATCACCAAAGACATTAGAGCCACAGGGCCTCAGGTAACCCACTAATCAAACTTACTAATAACTTAAAAAGAATGTTAGTAATCCAACGAAGAGCTAATGTTTTCAGGCCGCAATGTAATCTGGAGAAGATGCATTAGAGGGAGCAGACTGTCACAAGAAGTTACGGTGGTTTCTTTGTCTGTCTGCTTTGTGTGACTGTCACTAGAGGTCAAGGTCTATTAGCGGCATTCTTATCTCTTCCTCACCGTTTAGACTGCACTTAAGTAAATTAGAGGCCACAGTGAACACACACACACACACACTTCCCTCCGTCTAATCTGTTCCTACGTTTCTACTGTCCCAGGTCATTCAGATTGTGCCATGCAGTAGCAGGGCTTGACCTTCAAACGATGCATAGTTCATGGTTTATATTGTTAATATAAAGCCTGCATTTGGTTGCTTTTTGTTTGAAAAATTATGTCATGTGTTGTTTATAAGGATGAACACATTGACCATGTCCTGATATAACTGACACACTGAAGGTATAGCAAACTTGAAAGCACAGGTCAGTACAGGCCATGAAGTACCATACACTCTAGAATCTACTGGTGCAATTAGATGTTTTTGCAAACAGCTTTATAAAATATCAACATTGCCAAAACACAGATACTTGAATGTGCTCAATGGATATTGTTCTCCTAAAATTTAGACACTGGACATTTCTTATAATGCATCTGAAATATAGACTTGAAACATATCTTTGTAACAGGAATTATACAGCAGCTAAAGCCTTTTTTACTTCTAGAAAATTTAATGCAGACTACTCTACACTACACAGATGTTAACCACAGTATTTTTGTTTCCTGGTTGTAGCTCCTGACTTAAAATGATGTATGTCCAAATGTGTTTAATTATTGTATTGCTTAATTTCTTGCTTGTGTAAGGTGTTAGGTTCAATCTAACACAATGAATAAATTTATCATCTTGATGTCCATTTAAAAAAATGAGCTGACTTTGCTGATTGTCTTCTTGTCCACATCTACAATAACAACCCTCTGTGGTTCTCATCTGCTCCTTCACAGCAACAATAGGTAATGTTAGCTACTGTTAGCTTTGAAATGAGTCTATTAACATCAACAAACCACCAGCCCCCAGCATGAAAAAGAGCTAAACACAAGTTTTATGTGCCACCAATCATATCATCCCAACTCAACTTGATTTAGCCCAGATTTTTACGTTTCCATCGTGCAAGAATACTAATATACTAATACTCAAATACTATTCCCTATACTATTATCATCTTCTCAGAGGTTCCAAGTGAGTCAACACAATGCGGAAAAATCATGCAGTTTACAAACTGGTCAATCCAGAATCATTGAAACATATTTTAAAGTAAGCTTTATCTTGATAAATTAACCACTGAATTAAAGACAGCTATATTCTCACCTGAGAAAAATTTAAACATCTTATTTCCCACATCACAACTTTTGAAGTTTCCCTCTTTATCCTTACATCACTCATCACAGTAGTCATGCTGAAGATGACCTCACTATATATTTACATTGCATCATTATGATGACCTACCATACAGAGGAAACACTATAACTGTGGTGGAAATGCTGCCAACTAGTACCAAATCAAATACAGCTGAGGCAAGCTGAGCTGAAACTGACAATGGAAAAGTGAGGCTAGAGGCTAATGCTACTAATGTTTGTGCAATACCTTTCTGCATGTCTCTTGTCAAACCAGCATTTCTCATCAGTGACATGCACTAAAGTACATTGGGAAAATTACTGAATGTTTGGTCCTTTTGTGTGAAACATTTGTCTTGGTGACATTTTTAAAGGTGTGACCTGGATCACAGTGGCTAAAACTTTCTATTTTATGTTATGTTACCTTTCCTTGCACAAAGTATGTGTCAGAATATTTTTTTGTAAGTTTACAAGCTAACATAACTCGTTCATCCGGCCAGAGTCAAGGGCTGAAAAGTCTGAAATATTTGAGGATGCTTCAGGCAACTACACAGTGGGAGGGTAAACAATCTGTTCAACTTCTAAATTATTTTGTCAGGATCTTTTCATGTTGGCAGATGAGTTGTATGTTTGAAATTGACGATAAAAATTACAGTTAATCTTTTTTTAATCTCCGCAATCAGTGAGAAGAGAAATAAAACTAAGGTGCAGATTAAACTGAGCAAACTTTTGCATGATTGTAATAGCTTTCTAATTTCATGATCATCATATTGATTTCCCTGATATTATGCCTTTTAAATCTTTTGGACATGTTGGGGTCATTCACATTGGCAGGCAGTTACCTTTCTCAGAGTTAAAGCATCTGAACAGTAGAGCTTGTGAAATCCCTTCATTGCAAATGTCAGCTGCTGAACATAAAAACTACAGAGCTCCGTGGTGATGTGATCACAGGCTGTCCGTGACCTCTTGCCAGAGCTGCTGCTGGTCTGTACGTGCTGCAATGGTCAACCCAGGCCAGCATTACCTCAGGAAAGAGATTTTGCTATGAAAACACCAGCCGTCTCCGCTGGCTGCCTCCAGTACAAACACTCCCAGGGCTCCCAGAGGGAGGTGGGGTAGTTTTAGGAGCCGAGCAGGGACAGAGGGGTTGGGGAACATAGGACAGTGGCAGGACACTGAGAACATTTTGATTCATTGAGGGTGAACCCAGCTCATTCTTGTTCACACAAAACAGCATGCTTCAGTAATCTGTTCATAATGCAAGCAGTTCAGTTGAACATTGAACTCACGTGGCTGATTATGAGCAGTTAGGATTGCATCAGCCTAGTGATCTGCAGCTGCAAGTCCTGGAAATTTTAAACATGTAATGTATTTTTTTTCTTTCTGCTTTTTTCTTGGCAGTCCCTCATATTAAAACATCATTTGCTGAACATTCATTTATTGCAAACACCAAAAGATGGACAAAAGTGAGTAACATCATATTAAAGCAAAGTTTTAGTAGTACTTTTTAGCTGCAATCTGTAAAACCTGGCTACAAGTATTTCCCATGTTTGCTATGTAAATGTAGCACAGACATGACATGGATGTGATTGATGCAAATCCCCTTTAAATGTTTGCTACATTAATATTTGTTAGTTAAATCAAATTAGAATTTACATGTTTTTGGTACATCAAAAAGAAAACTGTTACACACTGTTGTAAACAAACGAACTGCTGTGATAGTCATCTTCGAAGTTGTTCACCGTGAGGGAAGTGATTCAGGGGTGCCTATGTCTCTAGTAGAATTCATTTTTCAAAAACGAAGATCAGGGGTGTATTCTCACCTCATAACTCACACCATTTTGGCATATTTGCCAAGATTTACCAAGATTGCAGGTATAAAACATTCCCCAAACTGAACAGTAGAACCTTTATCCAACAATAAGAGATGTTTTTTTTCTCCAGATGAAGAAGAGAGAAAAGAATCTGGATGAAGGAAAAATTAGCTATGGTTGCACATGGGGAGAAGAGCTGCCAGAGTCTTTAACAGAAATCTGGTCCAGTGAAGTAGTATAAAGTCTTGAAAGCACAAAAAAGGCAAAAGCAAATGAGGACACTGAGTTAGCAAATTCACACTAGTGTTGATCACTTTAAGTTGGTGCTGCTGAATCAAACTATTATATCAATTCAGTTTTCTCCAGTCAAATGGAATTGGATGTAGTCAATGAACTGACATGACATGTCCATGTAAGACACACCCATCTACAAACCAGTCAGTGTAAAATATAGGGAGACATAGACGAAGACAGGGCTTAGGTTTGATATGCACAGGTCTTTAGTGCTCTCAAAATTGTAACATGAAAGAAAATCTAACAAGATATAAGGTATAACAAATAACATCAACTTCAGTTCAGACTTTCAGGTGTGAAAAAGCCCTAAAATGACTTGAAAATCACAGGACAACAGTTCATTCATCAGTTTTGAATGTAGTTTGCAGATTTATTAAGGAATAATTTCAAAGCAATTATATTTATCCCAGGGCTTTCAAAGTACACAGAAGGTCCTAATAACACAGAAAAAAATGTGTATAAATGGGCCTCACACCTCAAGTGTATTACATTGAAATAAAACAGATCATCAGATAAAGATTATTGCGTTGGACAGTGTGTAAATATGGACATTCACATTTTTCCAAACAGCTAAATTGTAATCAGTAATGTTTAAACCTCTCTATGAAATCCATCAGCTACAGATGATGAGCGAGCAGAGAGATATCAACTCTCCAATCAGAGCTGATACAACAGCATGAATTAAGTCTCTAATGAGATATGAGGTAGATAGTTAGAGGGGAGGAGATAGCATAATGTGTTGTGTCACTTCCCTCATTTCTTACACTTCCTGGGGTGTTGCAGATAACCAGCCCAAATGCTGCTGTGCTTGCCAACGATTGGCTGCAGTAGGCTTATTTACCTAATAAGGCTTGTCTGATTGGTCCCCAGGAGACAATGGCATGTGTAAACAGCCCGGGGGCTCTGGACAGCCGACCGACACAGCATTCCCTTTGTCAGTTAGGTAGATACTCTAACCGCTGGCAGTCAACACATGCATGATCACACATGCACACACTGGTTGCAGATAGAGTTGGAATGGAGTTTATGGGCCAACTGTGAAATGGGAATTTTTGGATCAAAGCTGCCAATAACTTATTTAACAATATTCAATGTTTGTGCCAGTATCAAACATCATTAACTTTAGGAATAATAAAGAGTTCATACACTTTTGTACTGCTTTAGATTTGTTTGTGTTATAAAAGGGTGGGAGAACGTAATCAGACTGAAGGAAGTGCCATGTTAAGAAGACTTGTTATTTATTTATAATAAGCATGAATGCAACAGGTACTGACTCAGAGGGAAAAAAGTTGAATCATGACTTAACTCAGTATAAATAACGGGAGGCACCCTGTTGTCAGAAGGCCCGTTAGTTGGAAAAGGGTTAGGGTTAGAGTTACAGTTAGGGTTAGGGTTAGATTTATCAACTCAATCCTATCTAATTTTCTGACTAAAGGGCCTTCTGATAATAAGGTGGACACGTAAATAGCTACTCGATGTATACAATGTCTAATTTGTGGTTCATTCTTTGACAAATAGAAGGGTTGTGATAAAGTTCAAGAGTTATAGGTTTGTTCTTCCTAGTATAGACTATAGTACTGTGTCCCACACCACCATACCATGTTCATTGGTGCATAATAAGCCATTCAACATGACAGCTGCTCAATCTGAATATTATCTTTTCGACATTGTCACAGTCAGACTAAAATGACACTTTTTTGAGTCGAGTAGTTTCACAGTGATGGCAAAAGCACATCAGAATAGGTATTTGGTTAAATGTGTCTGTTATAGCAGCAAACTTAAGGAAGCAGAAAAAAGGGATGTCCATCAGTGGTTTAGCTTACATCTGACTCAGTCATTTTTTTCTTTATTGTAAAGTAATAAGAAGTTATATTTTTCTCTAAAGGTAATGGTTAATGGTTGATCCAACTTCGCTGTAGGGAAATTCAGTATCTGCATTTTATCCATCCTAACACACACAGCACCTAGCATTAGCAATTAGCCTTAGTCTATTTACTATTAAAACAATTCAAGGAAAGCGTCGGTCACAAAGCTTCTTACAAACGATGGGTGAGTTTTGGAGTTCGTAGACATTTGTAGATGTTCATAGACGTTCGTGGAGGGAGCAGTAGTTTCTTACAACTGTCTTATAAAGTCAGTACAGCTGCCGTAAGAGCAACTTGAGGCCTCCATGAGAAAATGATGTGATTTTGTGTCATATGAACACCATACAGTCTCCGTAAGGGTGTCTTGGGACCTTCCTACATCAGACCTACGGCCACTTCACGAATTATT
>JAPQRP010000005.1:21446375-21456970 GCA_037367295.1 Apogon hyalosoma | reverse complement strand
GATGGTGGGAGGAAGCCGGAGTACCCGGAGAGAACCCACGCAGACACGGGGAGAACATGCAAACTCCACACAGACTGTTTGTTGGAATCGAACCCAGGACCTTCTTGCTGTGAGGCACGAGTGCTACCCACTGCACCACCGTGTCGCCCACATTCTGAATCAATCTTTCTTTTTTCTTTTTTTTTTTTTTTTGGCGTTAACTGACCGACAAACCAACCAGTGCATAAGCCTTATGCTAAGTATGGAAAGTACATGCAAAAAAAGGCAATTTAGCAGAGCCTTCAAAATAAAAGCCGTTGTATTGGTTGCATGTATTACGATGATATTGACTTTTAATTTGCCAATGACCTCATGCGGGATAGTCAGGGTCAGCTACTGGGCTGCATGTGCCCCGTGGGCTGTATAATGCCCAGGTCTGCTCCACACAGTCGCAGAGGTGCTGGAGCCTATCCCAGCATTAGAGATGTCCACCATAATTTGGTGATGATTGATGCTCTTTTCCTACATTAAACTATGTTAAACCTGTTTCTACCTGAACCCTTTTACAAAGTGCGTTTTATGTTTGGGATTGTGCGCTGTCTGTGGTGCTGAAATAGCATTCCTGTAACGTATTCGGGAAAACTGATCCGAACTATTAGAAATTAGGAGTCATAATAAGACATCAAATTAAGAAATTTGAAATAGAAGGTTAGGTTTAAGAATAAAACAAAGACACACAAGAATAACAGAGGGAAGTGAATGCTAAAAACACTAACCGTCCATCATGCACATTCTCTTCATCAATCAGCCTGATCCTCGTCACCCGGGTACTGTGGACTGTGCATTATCTCTGTAGGTTTGGTGTTGTTTTTTCAAGCTTATTTTTCTGTTAATAAAACACTTTATTCTTTATATGTTCTGCACCGTGCCTCTGAGTCCAGTCATGGACAACATTGCTCACCTGGCTACGAACTTAAGAACAGTCCACAAACACTGCATGCACACTCCGTTCTTATAGGGCCGCCTTGAGAAGGTCGTATGAAATGGTCCATAAGTCGTTCGCATGGTGTTCGTAACTGTTCAGAACGGCATTTGTGACTGAGGTTTAACAGCAACTTTGAACTAAGAATAGTTAACTACTGTGCCTAAAAATGTTTAAAATCCTGCATCTGTTCTAAGACTTCCTGGTTTATTAACAGGTTACTGAGGGAGGATGTGACCCAGAAATAAACAAAGTAGTATTCACCACACTCTTTTTTCTAAATGCACCTTTGCAGATGTTGCCAAGATCATGTCATCAAACATAGCTCAGCTAATGTGTGTTCTCTGGAACTACAGCCAGTTAAACAGAAAACAAACACCTGGTTTGCGTTCCCATTGATTTGTGAGGCTGCTCAGAGGTGCTATCAGCCCGTTTCTGTGCTGCTCAGGTGATTTGGATGAGTGTTTTTTCACTGTTAAGTTCAGGAGAGGCTTCATACAGTGTTGTGTAAACCCCCAGTGACAGTTTGTGGATGGAGGCCCATGCAAATGCGATGCTGCTGCAAAGAGTTTGACAGGTGATTTTCAGTTTGACCTGGGGGCAAGGTGAGGTGGCTGTCCGTTAGACAGGACCAGCCTGGGGACAAGGCTGTACAGCATGTCCTAAGAGCCATAAATACACTCCAGAGGTGTGTATGTGTAATGGGGGAGGGGTCTGGTGGAAAATATATCACATCAGAAAGTCTATAGGGCTGCTTTCCCCATGTAACATTAAGTGACAAACTGCACTGGTTCATGTTACAGCAAGTAGACACTTGTGCACTTTAACTATGACAGTAGAAGCTGTTTGAGTTCCAACAAATTAAAGACAATACAGCATTTGATACAGACTCCTCACTGACAGAAACGTAAAGAACCAGAAGCATTAATTTGCTCAAGCAAAACAATATTAAAAGGCATTGTACATGATGTAACATGATCATGGGAATTGCTGTTTTCAACATGATTAGAGATTTGAGTCTTTTTGAGGCGATTCAGCCAGAAATCATGTTACCAGATAAGGTAATATCTTTGTCACATTGCCTTTAGTCATATATTCACATTAGGTCATTTCATTTCCAATACAATAGCCATAAGTAGCATTATTTTCAGTAAAGGGGATGTGATGCCATTGACATGCAGCCAAATGATAAAAATGGATATATTTACAGCTGTCTCTTGGAAAGACTTGATATAAAGGAAATACACAACAAAACAAAATATATAACATAAGTCCTCTTCTTACTGGATATGTTTATCCTCGGTACGTTCAGTGATTTGGAAATTAATGCCCTGTGACTGTGTTTCATGCAGCACCTTCTTATGGGATAAATCAAGTCTGTTTTGTACTTAAATGTACTGTCATTATTCAACACATTTGTCATCCATCTGATTTAACTTTGCTCTTTCAAGATGTTAAGATAGTAATATATAAGATATTTCCACCCTGAACATCTCCAGCCATCCTCCATGGTCCTCAATCCAAAAACAGGCTGAATAACAACACGGCAGAAATCAAAAATGTATCAAAAGTTAAATGATTATGATTTTGGTTTTGATTTTGATTATTATTATTATTATTACAGGACTTGTGCTCACTATGGTGAATAATTTTAAGGTGAATTTTGACTTTACACATTACAGATATAATAGATTTGCATAGGATTAAGATGAAAAATTACTTCTGCAGTTCTTACAACTTAAGAGGTCTATAGGTAGTGCTTGTCCTATGTGAATAGGGCAATAGTTTCTAGATACATGTGAAATGTTGCACATTAAAGCAGTTATACAAAAAGTGATATTTCTACTTAACTATTACTCAACAAATAAAATATTAGTTCTGTCTAGTGCTGTAAAAAAAAAAGTTCTATTATTCCATATTTATCTTGGTTTGAAAACCATAAATCACATGAAAATGATAATATTTGCAGCTGTTTAAATAGGATTATTGATTAATATATTTTACTGATTTCCTTTCTATTTTTCCATAGGCACTTCTTTGTAGGTGTGCTAAACTTATGTACTCATCTAGGGATATTTTAGTACGTATTTAATTTAAATACATATTAGAAACAACAGTCAATCTATTTTATTTATATATTCCAATATCACAAATCACAGATTTGCTTCAGTGGGTTTTACACCGACTTTTACTTTGACCCATTAACTGGAAGGAAATAGAAGAATCCCTAAGAATAGCCACAGATGAAGGATCCTCTTCTGCATAAATTCGTACGTTCCCCTTTCCACCTCTGTTTAAGTCACATCACTCTTGCCTTGCCTCAATTTTTCCCTGAAACACGTCACCTCATGCTCGTCCCAGCCCTTTCAGGTCCTCACTCATTCCCTCTGACATGTTCTGTCACAGACGGAGGCTTATATTACCAGTGTGCTCCCTAAATGAACCTGTGAAC
Source organism: Apogon hyalosoma (assembly GCA_037367295.1). Classification (NCBI taxonomy): domain Eukaryota; kingdom Metazoa; phylum Chordata; class Actinopteri; order Kurtiformes; family Apogonidae; genus Apogon; species Apogon hyalosoma. The sequence continues at coordinate 21,453,557 of JAPQRP010000005.1, read as the reverse complement.
TGTGCCTCCTGAATCTTTCCATCATTCCCAGTCAGGCGGTTTCTGGAAAATCTGGAAGGTAAAGTCTGGTTTTTCAAATCGTCCCCACATGAATCCAATAGAAAAAGTCTCACTCAGAGCTGTTAGAGAAGGAGAGTTTAATACGTATAGAGGCAGCAGCTCTCGAGCCTGTTGCAAGTGTGTAACAGAGAGTGGGTGAGTGTGTGTGGGATGAGGGTTTAGGCACGTTGTCTGCGAGGCCGTCCAAGAAGCCCCAGGGCACCTCAGTAAAAGAGATAATTATCTTTTATCTGCTATGTTGTGACGGGAGATTATGGTTCAAATTTACGATTGTTAAGGAGACAATACAACGCGAGGCTGCTCTTTTGAAAGTGTTGAGGGGGTCTCAAACAAGTGAGAGAACTCCCACAATGCTGCAACTGCTCATCCCCCATGTTTCAGGCTTGAGGTCTTTCAAAACAAAGGAAAGGATAAGAAAAACAACAGACACTTACTTTCAAGAAAGGACTATAGTAATCCAATCATATTTTGCAGGATACTGTGTATATCACATATTATGCCTATTATAGATAAATCAATGAGAATCATCAGAGATTAGAGATACTACAGGCCACAATAACCTTAGCTTGATTAAATAAAATTATCTTTAAATTCAACTTTAAAATACACCGAAGGATTCCGAATGTGGCCATTTGTACTAAAAATTCAATTGACAGCATTTTCAACATTCAACATTACCATTTAGAAAACATTTTATTTTCTAATATGTCACACATTATTATTTTGGCAAAATAAAATTGAACAAAATGCTGATAAACTTGCAAGATTTTTTTTTTCTCAAGTCTGTGAATTGAGTAAGATTTATCATGGACAGAGTTAGCATAGTTTAGCAAAAAAAAAATAAAAAATCTAGGAGGAACACCAGTCTTATGCTGTTTAAGAATAAAACCATCCACCCAGGGCACCTCTACAGCTCTATGATTAATGTCTTATATCCTGTTTGTTTAATAATTCAAAAAAACAAAATAGAAATCAACATGTTGTGGGTTTTACTGGGTGTTGACTATTTCTCACTTGCAAGCAGTAACTTCCTGGAGTCTTTGTTGCCATGATGTTGCCAGGCAACCAGTCGAAATTGAAGGAAGTTAATGCCTCGAGTTAATAAAATAGCTCAACACATAACCCCCTGAAAATAAGTGTAAATTTTGTATGAAGAATATATAGGCTCAGTAGAGTTTAAAATAAGGTTCTGTGGGTTTAGTTTCTCATGGCTGACTCACAAGTTAAAGATGTTTTTTTTTTTTTTTTTCATTTTAAAGTCATGTTTAGGAACAAAAAGCTATGCATAAAAATACAATACATTTAAAAATATAAGTCTCCATGACCTGAGGTCAGCAAAGATAATGATGCATGAAAAGCATCAAAAACTTTTTTTTTTTTTTAGATTTTATCACATCATTCATGTTTCCATCAAATAATGTCAACTTCAAGATAAATATTTTATCCCTAAAAAAGACTGAATTCACATAATCATTATTTGACATACACACAGAGAGGAACCATTAATCCACAACAAATGACCCGTTTCCCCATGTGTGACCGCAGTGACACAGATTGGTCTGTCTCTCAAACCAATAGCCTACTACTAACAAAAAACAGTGTACCTATGTGAAAAACTGAGACCTAAACCAAGAAATGAGGTTTGTCTCATTATATTTGTAATATGAGCACTGGTAAGAGGAAGCGTATGTCATATCCTGTGCAGACATGTCATACTTCCTGTGGTAAAGGGCGGTGATCATTTTCAACACACTGAGGAGATGATTATTAAAATTGAGACGTCACTTTCTAAAAATCACTTGTTATCATAGATGTAGTTAGCATTTCGGTTCCAGGCAGCTAAACGATGGAACAGTCTTCCTGATGTTAAGAGACAGACCTCTACTCTGATAATGTTTATGTCCAGGCTGAAAACGGTTGTGTTCAACCGTGCATAGAACAACTGAAAGTGTTCTATCTGCACTCTTCTCTTTTGCTTTATGTTAAGTGATTATTGTTTATATTTTATTGATTATGCTTTAATTGTAATTGTGTTTTTAACTCGCCTCTTTTCCATTTTTGTAAAGCACTGTGAATTTCCCTGTGTATGAATTGTGCTTGCCATTAGCTTTATATTCCTAATAAATAGCAACATTGCAAAAGCTTGACAGAAAATTTAAAGCTGCAGTGCTTGCAAAAATTCTATAATTACCTTTGAGCTCATTGTAATTCAAGCGGTCTGAGAGGATATAAGACTGATTCATCATTCCTTCCTGTGTTTTTAGGCTGTAGAAAATCTACCCTGTGAGCCCAGATGTTGTCAAATTCCGGGTAGGAGGATTAACTTTGTGATTGACAGTTGTAATTACCAATCGTGATCAGATTCTGTTAGACATGACCTGGACGTGACTCAACTGATCTACTTGTTGGAGACGTAGCTTGAAATAACATCAGATTCATCTATATTTGTGTTTCATCTTTGATTTGGACTGAGAGGAGAGAGCTGCAGAGAGAATGAGTATATAAATGAATATTTAGAAATTAGGAAGAAATGTTCACGTTCTGGAACTTTTTCCCCTTGATTATTTCCCCTGCAGCTTTAATCTCTTTAAGCAGCAGAATTCATTTTCTAATTTCTCTTGTATGAATTTAATAGTAATACTTTGTTTTTATCCTAGAATCCCATTCAGAGTCAACAAATTCATCTGACATAGTGACCCTACATTTGACCTGACCTGGATAGAGATGAACTGTTGCTGAGAGACGATTACACCCATGAATCTGTCATCATCTTCACCTGAAAGACGAAGGGCAAGACGCAGGGAAAGAGTCACAGAGAAAGAGAGGCAAGTAAGTGGCTGGTGACGATGATGATGGAGGAAAGAGGAGAGGAGATCACAGAGCGTTTGTTAGCCTGTAACCATCTTCACCTGAGCCAGTCGCTGCACATCCACTCACCCTTGGCAGACGTCCACAGCTGAACACCAGAGGGAAAAAGGTCATCCAGAGGCCATGGGGTCCCATCGCAGGGCAAAGCTCCCCTCAATCCCTTTATATATACACATACACACACACACTACTCCCATTCTCATTCCGCATGCCCCCTTGACCTCACTATTAAAACACAGGAGCAAATCTCCCGATTGGTCGCAGTGGCTCAGAAACAAATGATGCCAAATACCTGACTTCTGCATGGCCTTTCTGTAGGGAAGCATGAGAGGACTGCAGCCGCTGGATTTGGCATCCCACTTGTGCAAATACATTCTGATATTGGAAATGCGGTTTGTAAAAATGCACATGGTTTTGGAGGGAAACCATGTAGGGCTTAAAAGCCACAGTGACATTTCAGTAACAGCTACTGGACTGAATAGTGTGAGACAGACTCAGTAAGACTGAGTTAACTCTTAGAACAAAAAACAATCTGATGAAGATGCAGATAATTAAATTAAGGATGTGGTTTACCAAATTAATGAGAGATTTGGTAAATGTATAGGAAAAGACTCAGCGTTCTTTCCCCTTTGAGTGGAAGTTCTGACAATATTTTTGTACTTATTTTTCATAAAATCTACTGTTTACTGCCTCAATTCAGGACCAGTATTGAACATTTTGATTAATTTCTTGAGCATTGGATAAAAGAAATATTTGTGTTTTCAGTTTAGTTGAAACATCTTTATTTTACACCCCTCCTATCACTCTTTTCACTGTTCAATTCTATTTTTTTTTTTATCATTTCAGTACATATTAATTTTTAATCTTGTACATTTTACAATGTGCATTTGTTTTTCATTGTTTTACTATAGTTGTGTCCAGTGTATTATTTTGCGTAGTTGTAGCACGACTGTGAATCATGAATAATAAGTAAATAAAATATCTGCATGCATTCAGGAAAAAAACATCCCAAAACAAAATAAACATCTGTCAAGTTAAAGAAAAAAAGACTAACATATTTGACATTTGTGTGCAGTTGTTTTTTGGATGTGAACTTCTGAAATGAAATAAATAAAAGGATTTATTTGCAGCCGCTAAATCTGTACATAGAGTTGTGAATGGTGAGACCTTTATACAGATAACCTCAGAATCAGAAGTAGTTCATAAATTCAGACTCTGAAAGATAGACAGACTGCCTCAGTCAGTGGTAAATAAAAACTGTTCCGACTTGGCGGTGTATTGAAGAAATATGTTTTAGATTTACAAACCTATGAATGTGTCCAAGTCAGAATGATTGTTTAGATAATACTAGGATACTTGGATTGTGCCGCACACATTAAAGGCTAAAAGTCAGGTTTAGTTCATTCTTAAATCCGTAAGTTGTATTCATCAGGTTATTTTCATACTGACGATATTTGTGCATTCTCTAAAAATCACACTAAAAACACTTTTCTTTTTTCCCCAAGTACATCAAGTATAAGGTGTGTTCTTGTATATTTTCTGCTGTTGGAGTACTAAGTAGAACTGATAGCATAATATGTAATTACAAAAGGGTGTCTTCAAATTAAAGCTCCATCTGCATTGTGGTCAGATTAGTAGTTAAAACCAACACATAGTTCTTCCTCTTTATTTGCAATTTGAGCATTTGAATCCTTTCTCATCAGCAGAGATGGCAGAGTTAACCCTTGTGTACATTACATCACTCACTGCTTGGTCTGTATCCCGTAGATTAAGGTGTGTTTATCTTATTTAGTTGCTCAGTTTTATAGTATATGTTTTGGGGTGTAATTAGCCTAAAAACAAAATTACATCATGTTTCAGTGTAGTCATCCCATTACACTTCTTACACTTTAACACTTCTACTGCAGTGATATTAGGACTATAAACAGCTCGATACATAATCTTAGGACAGAGGAAAGGGCTTGAAATGATGCTGTTTCCTGATAATTCCTTCTTGCTAAATAAATAATAGATGTTTGATGTGTGTGAACAGCGTTGCTTGTCATCCGTGTGTATTTATGTATCAGTAGGATGAGACAAAAGCCCGTTCAGCCGGTGTGGCCTGGCCTCTTCGACCCTGCCGTTTGAGTTGTTCCTCCATTGCCACTGTTTATTTCTGCTCTTCCTGTTTGTGCTCAACTGACCGTAAGGGCCATTCTTGTAAATGCTGGGTAAAAAAAAAAGGCAGGTTGTGATTTTGATGAGTGGTAGAAGGGTGTGCATTCACACAGACTGTAAAGAGATGACTCTCAACCACAGTACTAACATGTCAACAGAGATTAAACTAGTTTATTATTTTCAAAGAGGAAAAGAAATTACGAAACAAAAGGCAGTCATATTTTACACTAGTGATTATTATTAAATTTTTACAACCATTCAGTCTGCATAACATAAAGAAATAATTCTACATCTTTGTTTCTTTCGTATTTTTGGTACTCTGATTTATACATACAAATAACAAATACAGGAACTTTTTTCACAATGCATATAATCTGTGGGCAGGAAGAAAGTCTTTCAGGTGATCAAATGTGTGTGTGCATGTGTGTGTGCGTGTAAGTGTGTATACGTGTGCATGTCAACACAAACCAATAGCCCGAGACCTATAGCACATCCAAAAGAAAAAAAAAATAAAAATAACAGAAGAGAGACGCCTGCAGTCAGATCCGCCGACTCTCTGCAAACTTAATGCAACACAATTCTCGCAGGCAAAAACTGAGGCCTGCCCTTTCTCAAAAGTCTCTCCTTCTCGTCTTCTCACCTCCTCCCTTTTCTTTCCTCCGGGTCTCGGAGATGTCCTGTCCTCTCTCCTCTGGCGGCAAAGTCTCTCCACCTGCTGCGACTCGTACCCTTCTCATCATTAGCTGCCCAGGGGCAAGTTTCCTTTTTTTTACTTAATTAAAAAGTCTTCATTAAATGTACTGTATTTCATACAATTTGTACAAATATATTCAACGTCTGTCTCTCCTTGTCTTCATCAGCAGAAGAAGGAAGGGAGTGGGATTCCTGTTATACAGGTGCACGATGCGAAGAGGCTGAATGGGAAATTAAGGGAGGGGTGTCATAAAAGTTTTTTAATGTCTGCTTTTGTGATGTCTGTGTGTGGAAAATGGCTTTTTGTACACAAATGGAGCTCCTTATCATGTGGATCAGCTGGGAGGACAGCCTCTTTGTTGTGGTGGCGGTGGCAACATGGGGAGAAAATGCTCTTTCTCTCCCTGGTTGGGGGAAAAACAAAATCCCCTCCGAGGTCAGTGTGCCCCAGTCAAGTCAAGTCTGCAAAGCATTCACATCGCAGAGGTACACTGTGATTTTATAAAAATAAGATACAACTGAGGACAAAGGAGTCTAAAGCCTGTCGTTCTCACACAGCAGCGAGGTGGTGAGACAGGGGAGCGTAGGTCGGGCCAAGGAGTGGTTTATTTGTCTTTTGGGATAAGGAAGCAGGTCAGCAGAGGTACCGTGGGGTGTGGTGGTGACGAGGCCGAGGGTTCAGGGGCGACCTCGCTACATGGGAAGGTCTAACCCATGGCTGTGACCATACTGGAGTGGTGGGGGGCAAACTGGAGGCTTGAGGAGGGGTGCATGGGTGTGGGGGTGGTCAACATGTGGCTGGAGTGTGAGAAGGGAGGGAAAGAGGACATGTGGCGGGACAGGGCGGCGGGGCTGAAGGAGCTGCTCTTGTCCATCAGGCTCTTGGAGAAATCATCCATGTTGTCTTGGGACTTTTTGCTCTTCTTGGACTTGCTGGACATCTTCCTGTTCCTGGTCTGGATGCCTTCCTTCTTCATGGTCAGAGGTCGGTTGATCTGCTCTCGAAAGGGGACAGAGAAGAGGGCAGATTAGTATTTTATCTGTAGGGTTTGAGAACATTTTGCTCACATGCAAGATAACATCTCATAAGAGAAGATTTAGATCAGCATTTATTTTTACCTAACAGAGTTTCTAGACATGAGCCTTTTTGAGGAGTGTCTGTGTTTTAAAATAAAGAGAAAAATGTGGCACAGATAGAGCTTTAGAGGCAGATTTGGGGTTTTGGTACAGACATAATGACATGTAATGGACTTCTATTATGAGGCAAATCAGACTGTCCCATCCTGAAACAGAAGATTGTTTACATATACTCTTTGTGTTTAAGTGTCTGACTGTGTGTGTGTGTGTGTGTGTGTGTGTGTGTGTGTGTGTGTGTGTGTGTGTGTGTGTGTGTGTGTGTGTGTG
>JAPQRP010000005.1:21428293-21446275 GCA_037367295.1 Apogon hyalosoma | reverse complement strand
TGTGTGTGTGTGTGTGTGTGTGTGTGTGTGTGTGTGTGTGTGTGTGTGTGTGTGTGTGTGTGTGTGTGTGTTTGTGATGGGATAAGTCAGCATTCATCTGGACTAAATGTTGATTCCTTTAAGCTGGACTGTATCTGAGTCTGTGACTGTGCCAGAAAAAGAGAGTAAAAGGAACGATGGAGGGGGATGGAAGAAAGAGGGTGAGTGTGTGCACAGCAGAGACGGAGAGGAGAGAGGAGAAGGGTCTGGCAGCTAATGTGCAGCCAGTCGACCACAGAGACACATGGCCATGACGACCGCCGGCGTCGGCCAAGTCCTCCTCTCCACCCTCCTCCTCAACCATGTGGCCGTCTCCTGGCCAAAATGGCCCCGGCTGCCTTATTCCAGCATAGGTTTAGCCGGGAATGAGAGCTGGATGATGGAATTCCGACTGTGGGCAGGATTATGAGGGGAGGTGGATGAGGCCGACTGGCTTCCTGATCTTTTTGAGCGGTTCTTCCCAGGGAAATGGAAACAGGGATTTCTTCCTCACTCTTGCGCACTCTAAGACATTGCCATTTTTCGCTGACTCTTTAAGCAGAGTGGCCTTGATGATTAGTGGAGGGCAGAGATCTATGCCCCCCCAGTGATGTGGTTTCATTCTCTAAGATGTGGCTCCATATTGGGGGACTTTTGCTGCCTCGTCTGCCTTGCTTCCAGCTCTGAGGCATGCTACGCCCACCTAAAGCCGGTCAGGCCTCTGCTCTTTGATGCTGAGATGTCTACCATCTCACAGAGGAAGCCTTGGGCCTCCAGCCTGCGCTCGGCCGCCGCCCGGCACATCAAACAAAGGCAGAGCCAAAGTGTTTGAGTCAATGACCACCGCAGAATACACAGCACAGCCTCTCACATCCTTTCTCCCAGCACCAGCAGTTAACCACCTGAAAGCCCTGTACTGAGGTGTCAAAGCTGAGCATACTGTACTTCACTCAAAGATAGAAAAGATGAGAGGACATGCGGTGAGAAAACCTCTGATTACTAAAAAGAGACTGTTTTCTGTTTTGGGTGTTAACAAGGCCGCATGTTTGTGGCAACTTTTCTGTTTGCACAAGCTTCTTATCTAAGCCAAAGCTTACAGGACAACAGACTGTTAACATCAGGTGTTTTGGGGAAGCTCACACATCAGGAGCACATGCAGGCTCGACTAAATTCTCCATGAAGAATGTGGAATTTGTTTCAAAGGGAGCACACCCCAACAGAAGTCTGGATTTACCAAAATAAACTAATTTTGCAATTACACCAAGGTCAGGGTCAGTTCAAATGCTAATATGTAACTGGGAAATATTATTCTTCTATCCTTTTAACCTTTGTCTGAATCTGTTTCTGCAGCGGCTACCTTTCTGCCAAAAGTAACATGGGAAAATGATTTAACAGGGAGCGCTTGCGTGACAAGCAGGGCAACAGAGCAAGATACTCTTCCCTTTCCACACATGGATATGGGATATAGGCAACCTTTATCTGTTGTCTGTGATGGGGGAAATATTACCTATATGTGGCTTCAAGAGCAGTTAGCCTGATGATGATTATTATTAGTTTCAACTACAATAGCTGTTTGATTAAAAGTGACAGCTTTGTGCACAGGAGTGGGGAGAGAGAGTGGGAGATAAACGAGTCCCTGGGGTTTTCAGATTGAGGATGTGAAATGATGTGGTGAGGCACTAACCAACCCAAAACGAATCAGACGGATTGGTGGTCAGAGGGGGGACTTGGAGTCCCTGGCGCGCTTGGAACCAAAAGGCTAGAAATAAAAAAAAAAAAAAAAAAAATGGCCTGGAAATTAATCGAATTTTAATTAAGCTCCTTATTTAATATTCAAAACCAAGGCTGCTGCGGGCTTAGTTCACTTCGTCTTATACATTTTAGATTCGCACTTACTGCCAATAAATCATATTAATTCTACAGTATTTGTTATCGCCGTGCCCCGGAAATTCTCTGCAGGGACAAGACAGATAAAATATTCAGGGTAGGAGGGAAAGGTGCCCAACAGGACGTGACAAGGAAGAAATAATAAGAGCAGGGAAGATGGTGTTGGGGTGGAAATAAATAAATAAATAAATAAATAAATAAATCGGACAACTCTTGGTGCGCACGCATTCATCCTGAGAAGGGTTATTACTTACATTGTGCAGTTTAAAGTAGAGGCCGCAGGCGTTACACACCGGGTCCCCGTTGGCGTTTCTCCGCCACAGCGTCGTCGTTGTCGTTTGACAGTTTGCACATGATGTCCCTGCCCGCCTGGCCGCGGACTGCACACACAAAGACCACAGAAAAGGCCAAAAGCGTCACATGACCACGTAATTACGCAATCAACGTAAAAGGTTAGTCACATCAACTGGAAAGGAACATCAAGGGTGCCGTTTTGCAATTTTACTCTGAAATTCACTTAGAAATTGAGGTTTATGCGGCACTGGTAGCATTAAAATTTAGCATGAGTCCAGGGCATGTCCCTTGGAAAAATATGGCTTTGGGTTTCATAAAGCTTCGCGACATAGTTTTGCGCATCAGTATTTGCCAGTGCCATTTTGGTAATTCTAACCATACTTATTAAGTTTTCTTGCAGTACATAGAACACGACTGTTTTTTTTTTTTCTCTCTGACTAATGGCACCATCTTAAACAGTCTTCATTCCTGCATTGTACAAAGCCATAAAAAACAATCAGTAAAGCCTTCATTTGATAGTACATATAGCATAGATCCTCCCAATGCTTTTGCATTTAGAGCAAGGCAAGCTGAAAATAGTTTAAAATAAAGACAGAAATACCAAAAACAGAGCTGCTTTCACTCGAGGCTAAAAATAGCGTCATGGAGTACATACCTCCTGGAGAATAAATATTTACAGAAGACATAAAAGCAGTGCCTTGAAATGGGAGAGCTATTAAATCTGATTAAATTTCCCCTTAAAGTGAGTGTTTGTGCCACGAAATCTTGTTTAAATATCGGCCTCATGACGTTAAACAATTGAAATGAGAAGAAGAAAAAGAAGAAGAAGGAGAAGAAGAAGAGGCTGAGCGTGTATAGATTTGGTATTGATTAAAGCCAATATGTGTCTCAGCCCAGGCCACATACAGGTTTGTAGACTGTATGCTGTAGGGGATTTCTTGGATATTATAGATTTAAATATCAGTATGTGATGCAGTGAAATAAACCATATGGCGACAATTGCACGGCAATTAAAAGCATAATAAGAGAAAAAAAGAGTTGGATATTTTTGGCTCCGCTTCAGGCTACCAGCAGAGTAAAGCTCACACTTCATTGTGACACAGTCAAAGTCATGTCTTCCCATGGATTTAGCTGCCTGCCTCACAGCCCAGTTTGCTGCAATGGCTTTGACATTGATGTTATAATCTCTAAAAACAATCAATAGACAGGTGACCACAAAGGACACAGGACTACATTATCTCTGGAAGGGATTTCCAATTGTACACATGTGGTGACTTAATAACCCCTGCTGCTGTGTGCTGTGAATAACCAATCAGAGTGGAGGTTATTGACGCAGGAATAACCCTCGCGTCTGTTAAGTCCATACAATGCATGCGTAATCCGTCTCCTCATCTTCACTTTTATTTCACTGTAATATCATTATCTCCCAACTTTACCTTCTTTGGAAATCATGCCAGTGGTGTGACATTTATTAAATCATTCTATGACAATAGTGTTGTATCAAGAAATAAAATACACGTAATGAAAGAGTGAGGATATATTTTTTTCTGGCTGTTCAGAGATAATAGATCAGTTTCTAGCAGGGAATCCTTTACTCTCCTCAAATAAAAATGCAAGGTCAAATGTGGCGTGGCAATTACCCATACCTGACCATCCCCGTGTATTTGAGCAGTGTTTATAACACCAAACAATCTGAAGTCGTGACTCTGTGCTGGCCTGCCTCAGACTCCGCAGCCTGTATGTTATGACTAGGGAAGCAGGCTGTGTTGTTAAAAGCGACTTATCTGCGCTGCTCAGATATCCGGCAGCCTTTCCTGGGAAGTCGGGTTTTCACATTAGGAGAGAGGTGTACTGAAGAGGTCCAGAGCAGGACTGGACAGCCATATTTGCCTCGAAAGACTTATTAGTCAAGAAGGCAGGGGAACTCCTTTAAGGCTCATAGGAGCTGCAGCTCTGACTACAGGGGCTTTCCCTGAAAAGAACTACGGTAAAGGCAAAAATAGCTTCAGCTGAAGAAATCCTACAATAATAATAATAATAATAATAATAATAATAATAATAGCCGACCATTGAGGACGATTACAGTATAGGTCTAGTTTTATTATGGAGTTAATTTTGAATGCAGGCCTGCAGCTTGAAGCAGTTTTCTCTTTTAAGAGAAGCACTCCATCTCCAAATACACATGGGGCCTATGTTGAAACAAAATGCTCTGTGAATCAATGACACTTGTGGCAAATAAAAAATAGCATCGTCATTGCATTCAAAAATTGTGCAGTTTTTCTATGGTAGTATCTGAAAACAGAGACCTGCACTTGTCGAGTCAATTTCCTGCAGCTAATAGGCCTACTTCTTCCTGGATAGGGGAAAAACAGAGAGAGAGACGGAAATGTCATCAATAGAGAAATGTGGTAGAAACGTACCAGCCGCCGCTTGGGTTTGATCAGAGGGCGATTCTGCCCGTTCATCTTGTGATAGAGTCCGCAGGCGTTACACAGATAGTGACCCGTACCATCCCGCCTCCACAGCGGAGTCGACGTGGCCCCGCAGTTCACACACTCCCTACCCTCTGCAAGAGCCACACACATACACACAAAATATGGACACAACGTCCAGGTCAGTGGTGGCCCCTTTTCAATCTGCATGCATGTAATGTATGCTGACAATGGAAAAGGTGGGAAAATGAGGAAGGAGGTTATTACTGCAAGAATGTAAAATGTGCAAAAATCCAAAATGCAATAAATGGTTAGTATTTGTACAACAAATGGCAATAATAATAATAATAATAATAATAATAATAACAATAATAATAACAATAATAATAATAATAACAACAACAATAATAATAATAGTCTAATGAACACATTACATGCACAGTAATATACAATTACAGTAACAGTTAAATTACAATTCAGTTACTTGATAAATATGTAGTTATCAGCAGTGAAATCATTAAAACAACAGTTGTGTTAAGGTCCTTAAGCAGAATTTATGTCAGTAAAACAGAAAATCCTCAAGGTACACGTGATCTTTAATTGGGATTTAATAACTAAAATCACTTTGCTCCGAGATTAACGTGTTTATAAAACAGGCCTTCTTCTTTCTCCAATTAATTCAACAATAATAACAATAATAATAATAATAATAATAATAATAATAGTAGTAGTAATAATAATAATAATATTAATAATAATAATAATATTAATAATAATAATAATAATAATAATAATAATAATAATAATAATAATAATATCATCCCATTTCATTAATAGGCTGAGTCCTTTGTTTTGAGATGAGTGAGGGGATGTTCAGGTTTGACTGGCACTTCTCTAGTGACACCGACAGGTGAGACGCGCACTAACAGTGTGATTATAGTACAGGGGGCCTGAAACTGAAACAAGGGAGCTGCAGTCATAGTCAGATTATTTGAAAGCAGAGACTCACACGGGGCTTTTGTGCTAAACGCCGAGAGCGTTTGCATTTTCATGCAGCCACACTTCCCCTTTTTTTCGAGCTGCAAAAACACAGCCCGACTTCTTCACAAAAGAGAGATGTGTCAGTCCGGGTTCGTGCCGTGTTTCGATGTGACAGACGTGCAAGCACCTGGAAAAGTGTGTGTGTGCGCGTGCGTTTTTTTCTTTTTCCCTTTTTCAAAATTTCTTTGGTTTACAACATATACTTAGGCTTATATTGTTTAAAATTGCATTTGTATTTTTTCGCCTGAGAAAATATGTGTTGAAATCAAATAATAGCTGTATCAGATCCAGTGTAGCTACACACAATGAGGGGGAAAAGGCTTCTGCAACACAAGCCTTCACTGAAAAATTAATGATAACATCATTAAAAAGGAAAACACTTCTAAGATCTGGAAATATCGTTAAATACACATTATCTCACATTATCCTTGAATTAAAATCATTATGTGCATTAATGGGCCAGTGTATGATGCTGAATAATCCCGTCGATATGCATCAACTAATCCACTGTCTTCTATACTCCCATCAAAGCCGCTGATATTAATCTCATTACAGAAAACTGCTTTCAGCTGCGCAGCAATAACCTTAAAAATAATAACCCCCACCATCATTTGGAAATATTCTTTCCTCCCTCAGTATCTAGTCTCCCCTCCCTCCGTGGCTGGTGCACTCTGCCACACCGACCATTCACTCGCTTTTTCCCCGTGAATGAACGAGCAGCATCCGGTGCTGGGTAAACAATGCAACTGTGGCGTGCACTGGTCTGACAGTAATGGGATTATCTTAAACATATAAACGGGGCGACACAGCCCAGAGAGCTGGCTTCCTCTCTGTCTCTCTCCCCTTTTAGTTAGTGTACGACAACAGGGGAAAATGACCTGTATTATTTATGCTAAATATATATATAAATATGAACTCATTTCCACAGTGATTACTTTTTTCTTTCTTTATATGTGTGTACAAATAAATAATAACAATGGGCTGTGCGACGAAAACGATTTTTTTTTATTTTCCAAATTGTAAATTTAATTTAATTTTTTCAGTCGACATAGTCGGCTCAATATAATATTGTAAGAAATTTTGCAATCTATTATTATTGTTGTCATTATTATTATTATTATTACGTGATGAAGAAAGAAAGAGCTTTAAGGCTTTATGAGTCGCCTGTATATTATTTGGAACACAGGTTGCCCTAAATGGCCTTTAGCCCAGAACGAGAGCTTGTTCACGTCTATGTTCACGTTTTATTTATTTATTTATTATTTTTTGTGCTTTCTTTTTTCTCTATTTGTTTGTTTTATGTAAGAGATTAAACATGGCTGATCATTAAGGCTGCAAATCTGGGGAATAATGTTAGGTCAAAAGGGAATGTAATAAAGCGCACGCCTACCTGAACAGGACCTTGTTTTTGGTCTTGTTTTGGAACCATAACTAGAAGATGACCCACCTATCAGGCTACTTGGTGGGAAGAGGCCTGGGCCGTATTCAGGGACATAGGGTGGGTATGTAGCGATGGGGTGGTGGGCAGAGGAAGACCCTGCTCCGATTGATCCCACGCTCCGGCTGTGAGCTGACTCCAGTTTCATACTCTCGGCCAGGGTCACCTGGTACTTTATGCACTCTTTATCCTCCTGCCGCCCGGAGCTGCTGGAGCCCGGGGTAGACATGCCTGGGTCCGGGGATACGTCTTTCGGAGGGGTCGGGGGAAACGTAAAGAGGTGCGGACTGGAGTGACCGGTGGACAGGGAGGAGGAGGAGGCCGGGGGGTAGACGGACAGGCTGGCCGGGGAGCCGTGGTGCAGGGGGTTCTTGGGGAAGGGGCTCAGGTTCCAGGGAGAAGTGCTGTGGTGCGGGGCGATCCCTTTGCTCCCCTCCAGCCAGGGCAGAGAGCCGTGCAGTAATGAGGGACGGCACACCTGGCTACCTGGGGCAGCACAGAAACACAAAATAAAAAACATTACACCCTCACCCCTGACTGCAGCATCGCTGAAAACACACACATTCTATCGCCTTTGGGCCTGAAGACGCATAGAAATCTGACAGAGGGCATAGCATTACACTGATTTATCAACCGTGTATGAGAAATGTGTCTGTTTTTAAGACAGGGCACCAGCCCATAATTACACTAATGTGCTGTTCTTATTCACAACACTGAAACTTCCGCCGTGTAGATCTCATTAGAAACCTCATAAAAAGAGAAGCTGGAGATTCATATGGCCCCACACGTGCATAATTTTACCATTTCCATTTAAGAGGCCTTGACGCAACTACTGAAGACTTGTCACTCTCAGAAGGAGCTACGCTGTGACTGACTGTTGAGGAAGTTCAAGCCTACAGTGTAGGAAGCTCCACAGATGATAATAATGAAAAATATTTTGCCTATGCTCAGAAGTGAGAACATGCCACTAAGCTTTAGGCTACTAAAATATCCCAGGTGTGCGTGTCGCCTCTGTGCCAGGACGTCTATTTGTTTTAATCCGTAACGAAATACCACATTGATCCAGAAAACAAATTACGCACGGCGTTTTGAAAAACTTGTCTGACATGTCAGTCAGCTGAATGTCGTTATGTGTTTGCAAAGTTTAGACTGGAATAGTCTGTGATATAAGCGGTAGAGTCAAACCAATGTAAAAACTCGGGGTAAACCATATTTACGGCGTGGTTTCCCAACATTTAATTTGTCAGGTTTTTACAGACAGTCAGCTCAGGCCAAAACCGAAACCTGCTCTGGATCACAGTCACATAATGCAAATAAATCCAAACACAGCGACAGTAATTGAGTCTGATCTGCAGGGATAAATTACGCAGTGAGGGCTAAACACGATAATGTTCACATTATTAAATAAAAGACCTGAAGAGGCCGTTTACTTACTGTGTGGAGGAGGAGGGTACCTCTGGACGGCTCGGACTGAGTTTCCATAGTATGGAGAGACGTGGTTCCCCTGTCCATCGATATTAAAGAGTACATCCACATCGTCAGCGAGAGGATACTGCGAAGGGTCCATGTATGAGTGGCCGAGGCCCGGGTGATGTGAGCCGGGATGCTGCTCGTTTAACACCGCGGGATGATGGCTCATCCATCGTGGCTGGTCCGCACTTACTTCCATTGCTTTGCTTTTTTCTTCAGCAAATGTTCATGCACGCCGAAGCAAAACAGATACAAGTCACAAGATAAGAAATAAACTGTCCCAAATCCGTTTTTTGTTAAATCCACAGGTTCCGCGCTTGCTTCCAGTCACCTGGAGACAGAGAGAGGAATTTATTGTCTTATTTTCTTTAACTGTTCACATGCAGCACGGCTGAAACAGACAGAAGGCCCACGGTTAAAGTCAATTTTCCCGTTTTTTTAGAGCAAGATATTTAAACACGAAACATACCCCACATTACAAATGCAACAAACGTGTTGTCATTTATATACGTCCAAAATGGAATCCGGTCCCACGGAGTGTTCCTGAACTTCTTCCTCTTTAAAAATGTCTGTTTCAACCCAGCTCAACAAGTAGTATAGGTTAGTGCGGGCGCAGGGTTTGTTTGCAGTGGGTGGCTTCACTGCACACTGACCAGCACCAGCGAGTTAAAGTCACTGATCAAATCTGTGTTTGTGCGCAGTTGTAGCTCTGTCCATTAACTCCGCTCCTCTCTCTCTCTCTCCCTCTCGTTCTCTGTGGCTCTTGCTCGCTCGCCCTTGCTCTACCTCTCCCTCTCTCTTGCTCTCTCTCTCTCCAGCCCCCCCGTTTGTGTTTTTTTTTTTTTTTTTTTTTTTTTTTTTACAGTGAAGGCATTCTTTCAGGATGGCGCCAGGCAGCTCAATGCACGCAGACAGCTGTGGCGCGACGCAACTTAAGGAGGGTCTGTCAGTGTCATCAGTTAAGGGGAGGGGCTTACCCTAATTGAATATAACGTGGGCCAGGAGAGATGCACAAGATTTTTCTTTCAGTGACCTTGCCAAATAAAATATTTTACAAATAAAGATATTTATTTCATGTTACACAAATAAAGGTATACACACTAGTTATGCCAAGTATCATTTGGAGTGTGTAACACTGTTTAAAAGATATTGTAGATCATTTAAATTGTTAAGAAATACGTTCTTTTAAATAATATTTAAAGATTCGCTGTAGTTATTTTTAATTCAATATTTATTTCAATTTATTTCAATTAAAGTAACTCTAAATTAAATAAAACCAACGCAAGACTTTTTTTTTTTTTTTTTTGTCTAAATGGATGTGTTGCACTACAGAGGTTAACACAATTAAGTAGCCTTCATTGTTTTATTGGACCCATCTTCTGTAGTTCATCTGTGCACAGCCGAAGTGGGAGAGACAGAAAGCTGCAACAGAGCCTGTTGCTTTGGGCCAAAGGCAGGTTGCGGGACATTTACGCTCTTAAAATTGTGACAGTGCGTCCTCTCGCGGTGACAGGCACATTATTCTAATGGCAGATCCAAATTGAGCCGATTTCCTTACCGTGAAGCAGGCACGGACAAGGACGCCTGGAAGACTGACTTTATGGTCTCAAAAAAAAAAAAAGAAAAAAAGAAAAGAAAAAAACCTAATAAAAGCTTTTACTGTCTCTCAGTTAACTTAAGGTTGTTGGGTTTGTTTATTTATTTATTTTTCAATAACCCACTGCACCAACTCATACAGACAAGCAACAATGGCTCATGTCATTATTTATTCAAAACAGTGCATTAAATGTAACACGATAGTACGCAGAGGGAGCGATCGTATTTTCCATCTTTCATCTTTTTCCCAAGTTTAACACATGAGCAACTATAATTTAAAGAAGAGGCACAGTAGGCTATGTGTGTGTGTGTGTGTGTGTGTGTGTGTGTGTGTGTGTGTGTGTGTGTGTGTGTTCTGCGTCATGCAGGTATGATGCTGTGCGTCTTCAGCGGTATTCCACCTCTGAAATGGAGCCGCTCCTTGGGGAAGTATTTTATGTCAAAATCCCGGTTTGGATTGTCCATATAGTCTCAGATAGGCAGTGTGTAATAGTAGAGTAAGGGACGTGTACGGGGTGGGGGCAGCCTCGGCGACGCCACTGGATGTGACGTCACCACGGTGTAAAAAAAAAAAAAAAAAGTCAGGAAATGAACCCTCTCGCAGGCGCAGCGGGTAGGCAGCGGGAGCGCGCACGCCTTTGCACCACGTAGGTATCAGCACTATCCTGTGATAGCCTAATACCAGGTAGGGCGGATTTACTGGGGAATTCATTGGCTGCACACAAATGCGTAGCTCTTGAGCATGAAATTAAGGGATCAATAGTAGCCTAATCATTTAGATAAAGGTTATATTTTAGAAACATGAATTATTAAACGAGTGACCCTGCAAGGCCGCACGTTTAAGGTGTTAACTCAATTAGTTAGTCCACGTCCCCAATTTATTTCCCTTCTTTTGATATTGCGGTTGTTCTCAGCCGGGCGCGTGGGAGCACAGTCTGAGAGAGACTTGGCAAAGCCTCGTATTTTTCCTCTCCAGGATAGCCTACCTGGAGAGACAGAAAGAGGGAGCATTTCTCACTCAGGCAAACCTGAGACTGAACTTGGATGCAAACTGATGTAGCTGCCATTGTCAAGCTGTCAGCGGACTCGTGTAATTATCCTCTTGAAAAGTATCGCGGAGCCATTATCCACAAAGTACCCGTTATAGGTGCTCGGAGGCAACACATGACGGTAAATGTAGCCTAAAATCCCGATTATGTTTTTTTGTTTCTTGACTGGGATGTATCGAAGCTTAGAGAATGGGACATGGAAGCCATCCCATGACTTGATTCCCAAGCCTTGGTGTCAATAACAGCAGAGCTTATTCAGCACGCAGTAAGACTGGCTCTCTTAAAAAGTTGTCATTTATAATCCCAAACTGTCGCCACGGAGGAAGAAATGGTGGATGCAGCTCTCTTTTTTCCTGCCAGTATGTGAGAGTCTAAAACTGTATTAGTCTACTTTTAAAGCTAATGGCCTACAAAAAGAAGTGCTGTTGTGCGTAAAGGTTGATTCATAAAAGTAGGCTGCTGGCCAGTCCGGCTTCTGATGTCAGATCAGTTTTAAGTGATTCACCTCTGATTAAAATCACAAATGGCACCGTTTGTCTGTGTTGAGTTTGATGATTTAAGACATGACTGGATTATTCCATTGCCACCGTGGGGGCTGAAATGTTTACGATAAGGTCTTTGTGTGTTTATTTTGTTCCTCTGCTGGCTATTTATAGACTATGGCCTCATCAGCAATTACAATCATTGTTTGTCATCTCAAATAATAATTTCCTTCCGTCAACTGATTAAAGAGTTCAGTAGATAAAACCAAAATAAACAGGTTACAACATCACCAATACTAGTAAAATATTAACCTTCTATTTTGAAGAAAAATTAAATAATAATTGTAAAAGTAGTGTGTGCTATTTGCGCATGTGCATGTGTGTGTTTACTATTTAATCATGGCCATGTTTCATTATTATTTTTTTTTAATCCAGGCCATAATCTCAATTTTGTTAATTTCAAAAATATTATTTCCAACTTCCCCCAATTTATATTAATAATTCACAGTAAATTAAAGCAAACAACATTAAATCCGTAACAAAAACGCAGCTCGTAGAGGGGAAAAAAACAACACATACATAGAAAATAAATATTAGATTAAAATTGTAAAAATACATCCGCTCTGTTCTTGCAAGTGTTTCCAGATGACAACGGAGATGAACAGCCCATGATTAAAACCACTAATCCCCACTAAGAGCTGAAGTGAACTACATCAGTTAAATGTACATTTCTATATCTGAAAGTGTTATAGCACCACAAGTTGCTTGAGTGTTACATATAGTGACTTATTCCGTGAGTCATTTGTCACCTTTCTGGTCTTTTTCAAGTAAAAAAGGGCTGCCATTGTGCCTGCATGTGAACCAAGTCGGTTTCTTAGAACAAAATGAGGGCGTCAAATTCTGCTTGTTGACAGTATGAAACTTAAAAACAGAACTGGCTTTCCTAGAATGATTAAAATGAGAACGAGTCGAAGAATAAATCACCTTTTTCTTCGAGGGTAGAAGTAGCACTTGTGTTATTTTGCGCCAATCTTCCCAAAGAAAAAGAAAAACAAAACGGTCTGCCAATTGACTGACTCGTGATGCTTATCTGTGTCTATCGCTTCTCGCCAGACGCGCTGATGTAATCTTTCATTTAACATACAGGCCCTTTTCACCTCTTAGCCTGTATGTCCCCACCAGAAACAAAACATCCACCTGCCTGGAATATTCATCCTCATTTATTAAATGAGCTTTAACACAGAATAAGGCTGTGCCAAGTCGTAAGCGCGTTAAATTTGACTGATTTTATATTGGAGCTGAGAGTTAATCCACAGCAGCAAAAGTCTGTCTGACAGCTCCCATAACGGGTAAAACAAAATCGCAACAGTGAAACGAAATACATGAAACCACATTAGTTGCTGCCAATCTCTGTCACGCATGGGCGAATTTTGAGGCCGGCGATAGATTTATATCCATTTTAGGTCACGTTATAATATGCAAAAATATTACCAGATTTAATCCAGCCTGACTAACCGCTCTGTGTATTTTTAGGAAATAGACAAAACTTTTTAACAGTATCAATAGAAGGGTGCGCGGGGGTCTGCGTAGCGCGCTACAAATGAGCCAACCGTTAGCGCTGTTGGCCCGTGCCAGTGCGCGCGCGATGCCCTTAATTTGGTACCATGTTCGTTCTAACGGCGACTCTATCCAGACATATCGACCAAAGACGACATGGAAGGAACTAATAACGAGGGAAAACCCAGCCTCAGCAACCCGAACTCTTTTTTTATGACCCGCCGGCAAGGTAATCAGATCAATTTCACGGCTTGTATGGGATTCTGCCTATACCACCAACCTGCGCGGTAATAGGTCGTTAAAACCCCTCATCTGCGCTATTTTGAGGGCCGTTGTCGAGGTAGGTAGCTAAATATTTTAAGAAATTCATTCACCTTAAACATTTCAATCCCGAGTCGTGCTTGGCACATGGGGCGACGTTGAAAATTATTATTACGCGTTTGGTTAAAAAAAGAAAAAGAAAAAAAAAAAGAAATGACACCACGTTTACTCCTGCAATAAACACAACAGCTAACAATGCTTAAAGGCAACAATGGCGGTCGTTATGGATGTTGTAGGCGATATTTTCAATAATACAGCGCCCTTTTTTTTTGCAGTGCACAGAACCGATACGAAAAGAAATGAATGTGTAACCGGTAGCGTCGTCTCTGGCTGGAGTAAAAGTCAGGTGACAAAACGACATGGTTTTTTTTTTTTTTTTTTTTAATTCATTTAAATCAATACGGGTAAACTGCTTACGCGAAACCCCAGCACAAAAGTTTACCATCCTTCACACACGGGCACCATCAGTTAGCTCTCATATACAAAGCCAGTGAGTGAAGAGGCAGCCCATTGGACAGAGCATTTAGGATGCACCGGCTTCACAGCAAATCTAAATATTTACTGACCTGTAGCGGACGCTGGACGGATGGAGGCTTTTTTTCCGCAGATGTGAAGAAAGAGTGACATAGAGATGGAAGCGCCGATGGCATTTAGAGAGATAGACAGAGAGAGAGAAAGAAAGAGAGGGCGAGAGTGAGAGCCGTGGATGGGGAAGGGAAAAACACACGCACACACAGTAGTGGTGGTGGTGTTGCTACTGCTGCTGCTGCTGCTGCTGTTGCTGATGATGATGATGATGATGATGGTGGTGGTGGTGGCGGTGGCGGTGGTGGTGGTGCGCGCGCCCTCGGTCCCGGAGTCACATCAGAACACACCGCGAGGAGGAACGCGCGCGCACAGGCTACCGGGCAGGATGCACCCACATACAGGCCAAACAAAGGCGACCTCTTTACCGTACTTACTGTACTGTACACGCGAGCTCTTCCGGGTTTAAAAGCATCACAAGTTAGAGTAATAGAAACCAGACAGAAGGCAATAGAAACCAATAGGAAGATGATTATATATTTTTTTGCAGCATATTATAACATCATGCTCTGTGTTGGGGCCTGCGAATACCATTTTGTCTTTTAAATATATATATGTAGGCCTGTTTTTTTAGGCTATCATGAAAAAAATCGAGGGCAAGTAATATTTATTGATGATTAGAAATAATATACATTTTTTCGTTTTTCGCTCATAGAAAAAAAATCTAATGTTTACCCTCACGTTAGCTCATAAAATAGCACTTTGTACACAGTATTAATGATAATGCACATGAGCATCGAATAAGTGTATTATCTGTATGGCTCGCTTGCATGAGCAGTTTGCACTCTGCAGTATTTCAATACAGAACGCAAGATCTTTCCGTAACATATAAAATGTTGCACCTCTTTTTTATGTCATGGACTAGATGGTTTGCCACAAAGGACAGATGAAGCCACGGTGGTGTCTAATCAGCACCACTGATCCGTGCCAAACTCCACGGTAATTAAAGCCGCTTTTGAACAATGTGTAAGAAAAACAAATGTGCAATCTTTCCATATCAGGATGGTAATGTCATATGAGCTGCATTGTGGCCCGGTGGTTTTAGCAGTTGTTCTGAAACGGCAAAGCTTCACATACATCAACCACCCGGAGCATATAGGCCTACTAGCCTTCTTATTGACACCATGGTTGATTGAAAGAAGCACCAAGCAAATCCGATCCTTCTCTCTGTGAAATGCACTGAGGAAAAAAGAGGAGAGAGGAGGGAGAGGAGAAGAGAGGAGAGGAGCGGAGAGGGAGGATGCTGGAGGCTTGGTATCTCTCATGTTGCGCCTTGACTCTTTGAAGGAGAATGTAAACTGATCACACCCAAATCTATCTTTGGGGAAGAAATTCAATTAAGGTAATAAATTAAAGATAATTGGCGCAAACCTCGTTGTATAAACTTACAAATGCGACTACAGCCAAATTTGTCTTTTTAAACCAATGAATAATTCAACATTTCCATGCAGGGTAAGCGGAGCTTTTCATTTATGGAATTAGTATTTCAATATCTAAATAGAATTACAAAATAACGCATTCCGATAGTAATGATTTATTAATCTGCCTTTGACGTAAATAAAGTGCTTATTTTGGAATTTATTAGCTGTGCGATTTAAATGTAAAGGTGGAGTTAATATGCCTCTGTGATAAATGCGCATATTGATGGCTTAGATATAATCTAATGAAAAACAACAGCATTTATGCGCAGATAATTAAAGCATATTATAAGGTGTAATGAAAAGATTAATTATGAGCAAAATAACGAGAATCAATTTGTCTTTTTCAGTCACGTTACTCAATTAAATAGGGAAAAACTAAAATGTGTGTGTGTGTTTTGTTTTGTTTTTTTTTTAAGAAATCTGTTAGAAAATGTTGTCTTTTTTTCTGGATTGGATGGGTGTTGTCTATTTTGTGTAGCCAATCCTTATTTAATTGTAAATGGAGACTGTAACTAGCCTGGTCGCCGTTTAGGGTGTCCTTACATTACTAGGCCGCACTGTATCATATTATAGCCTCCGTTTTGCACTCCCCTGAACCGGGCTACCGGGAGAGTGAGCGCCATGCCCAAGTCCAGAGTCATGCTCCTCTTCTGCCTCGTGCTCCCGCCGCTGTGAAATCGCGTGATTAATGTAGAATTTGACGCGAGCTCCCGCGTGACAGCGGAGGCTGACAACAGCTAAGCACAAACCCTCCGGTACACTGGGCCATAATAACAACCGGAGCCTGCGCACACTGGCCTTTATTCCCATCAATTCTATCAGAGCCAGCTGATATTTATAATCACACCAGCTGATAGAATGAGGAGTTAGAATGTCATTTTTATATTCTGATTGAATACAGCCGCATTTCACTCACATTCAGCACACTTTTTTAAGAGTTAATTTTTCAGTGACAGATTGTGCAGCTGCAAAACATCCAGTGGAGCATTGCTTTATCTGTAACCTACCCCTGTACCGTGGCTTTTCTGCCCCGTTAGTGCATAAACGGAGTAAATCATTTACGGTCACCCGCTTTTATAGCCTTCTGGTGTAGCCTAAATTTTATTAGACACTTCCCACTCCAAATGTGAAATAAATGCTGCAGTATATATCCCCTTTTCCCTGCCTACATGATTCTTCGCTGTAAATGTCGAATAAGATGACCTTAATTTGAGACAAAACACCTCCAAAAATGTATGGGCCACGTATTATCTATTTACTTATTTATTTTCCTCAATGTGTTTTATTATTCTCGTCCTGTGCACTCTCCAAACGTTAAGCCAATGTGTTTTTTTTTTTTTTTTTTTTTTACGGCGGCTTCTCCCTGCGATTTTATTTTAAAATATTAGGCCGAGGTGGGGAGAATTATAAACGACTCTGCTCTTATCTGCTCCCTTCACGTATCCAGGATCACAGAAGCTGATTAAGAAAGAAGTCACAGCCAACGCTGGATTCATAATGATTTGGAATAATGAATCCTTATCTCCCCTCTGCAGATTATCAGCCTTTCAGCTCGCCATGTTTTGTTACATGGGATAATTTATTGCATCTAATACATCACAATGAATCTGATGGGGGAAAGTGATGGCCATGTTAGGAGAGAGGCTGCTTTTTTATCCCGGGGCAATGAAATGCCTTTACGATTTTTAATTGGTAAAATATAAGGGGGATCTGATAAAAAAAAAAAAAAAAAAGAAAAAATAGAAGCATAGAGGTATAATCTTGCCTGCTAGTGTTCCAGCAGCACTCTGCACTATAATTAGTGTGTCAATTTCAACCTGAAATTAACAGCATCGACCTGCCATCTCTGCTTACGCCAGTGGAGTCAGCTAGATCCTAATTTCGCATGATTTATTTTTCACCAAGAAGAGATAATTAATCATAAACACTGAAAACAGTGCAGCAAAGTGGAGATAACCAAATATTTGCATCTAAAAAGATTCGATGAAGCTAATTCGTTTTCACCACCCTCACCACCCTCCCCACCTCCATCCATCCTGAGCCCACCTGATCCAGCCACCGCTGCAGTTCTCATGAGTACCTCCAAGATTTTTAATTTTCCATGATTAATCTTTGAGTGGCGATGTATCATTAATCACTACATAAGGTGGGAAACAGAGGCATGTTGCCCCTGCGTAAATACAGACTACAGTGTGGGAACTGCAATTGTTGGATTGTGGATGTGTGGCATCATGTGCATGGTGGTGTCACTGCTGGGAAGCAAGCCATCTTTTATTGAAAGGGGTGGGAGGTGTTGCCTAGCGGTCTGAAAACCACCAAGATGCAGTGTGCAGAAGCAGCAG
The DNA here is from genome assembly GCA_037367295.1 of Apogon hyalosoma. NCBI lineage: Eukaryota > Metazoa > Chordata > Actinopteri > Kurtiformes > Apogonidae > Apogon > Apogon hyalosoma. Next base: position 21,428,342 of record JAPQRP010000005.1, on the reverse strand, counting down.
CAATAATAATAACAATAATAATAATAATAATAATAATAATAATAATAAT
>JAPQRP010000005.1:21411620-21428193 GCA_037367295.1 Apogon hyalosoma | reverse complement strand
AATAATAATAATAATAATAATAATAATAATAATAATTATAATAATAGTGTTAGTAGTAGCAGAAAAAATTAGAAAAAAATAAAAGTACTAGCATTGGATCATCACTCTTTTGTTAAGAAGTCATCTCTGGCACAGTGCCCGTCCATCTCTGAATTTTTGGATGGCGCTATGTTTAAACTTGGGCATGCACACCGTGCCAGGATAAATTTGCATTTTATTTGCAGCTGTAATTAGCTGATCAGCATCTCTCCCTGTCTCCCCCCCCCTCTCTCTCTCTCTCAGTCTCTGCCCATCTTTCATCTCATTATGATTTAGTATTTTCGCCGCCTTTCACTGCCTCTCCCCAGTCCCTCATTTTCCAATGTCCTGGCAGCGCCACCAGATGTTTATCGGTCATATACCCAGGGACACTGCATGTCAAACAAACCGGGGATGGACACTTACAGGCGGCTGGGTGTCCAGGCAGTCCCTCCCTCCTCCTCCTCCTCCTCCTCTTTCCTGGCTGAGCAGAGTAATCCTGGACTGGGTGGCCACTGGGAGGGTTTCATGTGAAAGAGAGAAAAAAAAAAAAATCTGGTTGGTTGTTGCTTGCTCTCCAAAATAGTCTGATTTAATTCACCCCGTGAAAGGAAATCTTAATCTGTTGTCTCCTCAGAAACAGTGCAAATATGGGTTGATGCTGCGGCCCAGATGCTGCAGAGATACAGATATTGATGTGGAGATGAGCTTAATGAGATGCACGGCTGGGGAGTTGGGGGACAAACATCCAGAGCAGAGTCCTCCCAGGAGAACGCTGCACAATGCAACCTGCCTGTTATCTGCAGGGAATGGACTCCCTCTTTAATGAGCAGTCGTTTATTAAAAACACACTCTTTTAACCTCATAATTGAAAATGGCTTTACAGGAGCGCCTCGACCCCCCACATTGAGGCTGGTGCGCTCCACCAGGCCTGCAGAGGACGCATACAGTAGTTATCTCCATGTAGATCACCTGTGTTGCAACAATCACAACATCACGTTAGAGGGTTTTGCAGAGCCCCCGGTTGGCCATGATATACAAATATTTATCCACTGATAAGGAACAGCCACGGTAGCAGATAACCTCCTATTCCACTGCGTCAGGACTCTTTGTCTGTACAGTCTCAGCAATTACAGCATATTTCCCTTTCGTTTCCTCTTTTCCTCTATAAAGTTCTCTGTTGCTTTTAATTCGTTAAAGCATTATTAGGAGACTCCCTAAGCCGCTTTAGTCAATGACTGTTTGTGGGGTTGTGGAGTCTGGAAAAGAAAGAAAGAAAGAAAGAAAGCAGAGCAGAGGAGAAGGGGGGAACGGGAGTGGGAGGGTTTCAGAGAAAAAAAAAAAAAAAAAAAAGAATGAATGAAAGACTGGCTTGATTTTCCTCGCAATCCACGGAACAAATAGCTAACATTTAACGTTTACACCCTGCCTGGCGACTCACTGGCGCTGCGGGGCCGAGCCGAGCCGGGCTAAAGTGTCCCGAAAGCCTTTGGAGGGGTGTAAGTCCCCGGCTATCGGGTTCTCCAGATCCCCTTTAAATGACTGTCGAAGAGGCAAATATCGAGTTGCACAGGGTCTGCCTCTCCCCGCCCTCTCCTCTTTGAGCAGACTCTGCCAGCCTGGCACCGCCTCACCGGACTGACAGTACCCCAACACAGCCAGGGCCCGACAGGACACTTAGTAGGACTTATATTGGTGTTGTTGAGTTTGGGATTTCATCCTTACGAGAAAACCTGTCAATATCAAACAAATAGAAAATCCCATCTGCAATGAAATTGAAAACAATTGTTGTTTTTAAAAAGGATAGGCCTATCATATTAATCTTATCGATCCTTATCTTATCATTTATCTTCTTATTCTAGTCTATCGATTTATTAAAAAAAAAAAAAAACATCTCACACTGCAACAAAATTCATTGATAAAGTTAAATTGATTATTTTTAATAGTATTTTAATTGATTTTTTTTTCTGCGTTGTTTCTCATTATGTCACTGGTGACTTAACATTACAGTAGCTCTAGTCTTAAGACTAGGCTGATATAGGCATTAAGTTCATTAAGTTCAAGGTGCTAAGTTTGAGGAACTTAGGTACGTTTTAACAAACAGTACTTAGCACTTAAATCTAGTCCATAACAATAATAAAGTCCAGAATCGTCAGTGACTCACAGAAAGGGTCAGCTCAGTTATCCAAAGGGTTAAATCTATCCAGGTATATATAAAGAAAAATTTTGTTGGTTTTATTCTAAGACTAATGTGTTTTAGTATAGACCGTCCAGGGACAAATGTACAAGTTTGACCAAAATGTTAACAGGCACACTACTGAAATAAAGGCAAAGCAAATTTATCTATGGATCACATTTTGTACAAATAGGTAACCCAATGTGCTAGTTTACACAACAACAAAACAAAAACAAAAACAAAAAGACATCCTTCAACAATAGAGGATAAATGTATTGAAAAATAAAGCACAAAAATATACAATCATAATATAACAGAATAATGTGATTAAAAGACAACTATAAGGATTATAAAGATTCTGTTCCTCGTGATTTATAAACTTAGCATTACTGTACCATCTGTAATAAAGTAGAACCTGCTGTACAGATTTTAGAAGTGGAGTAAAGTGCTCTGCTCTCTGCGCCCTGGTTAAAACTTCAACAGCAGCTTTATGAATGAGCTGCAGCTGTTTAATGGTCTTTTTGGGAAGTCCAGTTGCAAGACCATTAAAGTAAGCCTAGTTGAAATGAAAACATGGAGGAGCTTTTTTTTGTGTGTGGAGATAAACCCTTGATTTCGGCTCTTTTTTTTTTAGAAGACTATTTTGTGTTTGCTTTGATATGGAGGCTGGAGGTGAAATCTGAGGTCCAAAACATGTAATACAGATCCGTTTTGTTCTTAATATTCTGGATAAGATGCTTAGGCAGGTGTATGATCCCTCTCCAGCAGTAAAACCAAACCTGCATCATATCATGTAATGTGTTACAGACGATTGTCCAATTAAACAGTTGTGTGTAGGATTCAGCACAGCACATGTTATCATAACATGCATGTAACCAATGCACTCTGCAATAGGCTGATGCAAACCTCCTGTGATGCAGCCTATGGTCCAATAGGAATGGAATAATAAGTAAAATACATGTATTCATTTTGATCAGAAGATTTATCTCCACTTGCAATGCTTAAAATCAATCCTATAAAATGTATAACTAATTTTAAGTTTACCTCCAACACTGTGCACACCCAAAGTTTCCGAAATTAGACATGCAGTCTTGTTGGAAATAACACGTCCTTTTAAGAGTGTATAGCCTTATCTATAAAAGGCCTTTGCATTGTCATTAATCTTCACCAGGCTAATTAAATTAATCCATCGCCTCTTGGCACTGGAATATAACGACCACCACTAAATCCGCTGCAGGATAACGGATTTGTTTTTACAACGAAAAAGAGTTCCCCGCTTTCATAGCTGACAAAAAAGCAACCAGCCGGCCTCCTTCATTATCAGCTGATTTTATTATATTTCTGAATCTAGAAGATGACTCCAGTAAAAGGCACCTTTTGGGGTTTTCACAGTGTGATTTCTGTAAACGGAACGAGGCTGGAGAGTTGTGGTTTTGATTGACAGTCCGTCCGCGGGATCATGTTTAATCCCTGCCTCTCTCGAGCCTGTTCAGAACTCATTTCTCCACCGCGAGATGGGGGACTCAGATGGTTGCCGGGGCAACGGTGATAGTGCTAAGCCATTTCCATTTTCTGCGAATGAGGGGGGAGAAACATTTGCAACAGAGGTCGTCACAAAGTCATTCACAAACAGCAAGAGGTGCTCATTACTCTGAAAGAAGAGATTACCCGTTACGTTACTCTAAAGTAATGATTGACATGGTTCTGATTTTTATGAAGCATATGTAGAGCCTCCTTCCTGGGGCTACTCCTTATTATCCTGCCCTTACATGCTGCTCCAACATTGGCTTGCAAATCATTCTGAAAGTCCTTTAAACATGTGCAGATACAGTAGAATGATCCAAACTACACTCCACTCCACTTCTCCCAAATGCTTTACTATTTTATTATCACAAAAAGAGCATCACTGAAACATTTGACTCTGTTTTCATATTGAGACATGCAGCCAGTATCCTATAATCTACCAATGAATGAAAAAGGACGACAAATATAACTGGTAATAAACATGAAATAAAAGCTTACAATTATTTACACTTTTGCCCATAAAACTGGGATAATTTTGTTTTTAGGCACATCGGTCTTTTTATTCCTATTTATACACATCAGTAATCACCTCTCACCAGGTGTAATGATTACATCTTGCATCCCAGTTACACTTTATCTACTAAGAATAAATCACATTGCCACAATCGTTTCATGGGAAGAGGTAAAAAAAAAAAAAAATATTCCAACTTCATGGGCAACAGTGTATTAAACAAGGTAAGAGCTCAGTGACTAAAAACAGCTGATATGTGTCTTGTGTCATTCAAAGGATGGAGAGGCATGGGCGCAAAAGTCCATTTCTTAGCATACTTGAAATAGTTAAAAACACACAAATTGTCTCACGTGTGAGATTTAAGGTCTGAATGAAGTATAACTTAATCCAATCTGATTTCAAGTCAAAGAACATTTTGCAAAAGAAGTCATGACAAAGTCACTCACCAGCACAGTAGAGAAACTTGTTACCATTCCAAAAAGTAATTCATTTATTATCCATCATGTAGAGTAGTCATTGGTTATTACCATACTTTGCTGTTTAGCCTAATTAACTTAATCTCACCTTGTGAGAGTAATTTTTTGTAATAGCTGAGCTACAAAGTTAAGTTTTTTGTCATTCTCCTAATATTTAGACTGACACAAACTTATCTTTAAAGAGTGTTAATTATAACCAAATGAATAGGAACATGAATGAATGGAGGGAAAATTAGTATCTACACACTATTAAAGTTCCATAAACCTTTCAGAAATAGAAAGACTATAACTGGGCCTCAAACTGAAATGGATGAGCCCACATGATATTATCATTATAAATTCAGGTAGAACAATATTTAAACCTGTTCAGCTTCCACATGATCTTTGATTCACAGACTGATATATCATTTCTGTTCAAATATTTTTCTGACACAGACCTTCAGTAATCAGGTAAGAGCCGATAAATGTGTGATCACATTCATCAAAATCAGTGAGCTAAATGAAAAACAAAAGGGAAAAACTGAGTAGTATGGGTAAGACAGCCACACCTCAGCTCACACATTTGACACCCACTTCATTTTTTTTCCTTCTACCTTATTTCCTCTCTTCAGAGAAACCAACACACAGCATCATCAGCATCCGGTCCACAAGAAGTCGAAGACGAGCCGGCCTTTCTGATCAAAGCTCCTGTCTATAAAGCTCAAGGCTGGCCTTCCTAGGCTGGTGTGTTGCCTTTATTCTCAGGGCACACACACGCACACACACACACACACACACATGCACACACACTCCTTTGCCCCTAACAGTGGAAATGCTTTCACTTTCAATCAGGGTGCACAAACCTGCCATCTTTCTTTTTGGCATTTTAAATCAACCTTCTGCTTCACCTGCATCTGGAATGCTGCACCCATATCCCTGGGGGGCTGCTTAAATACAACCAGGTTGACAGTGTCAGCATGCCGGTAGGGTGTTAATGCGCTGCTTGTTAGTTTTAATTAAGTAGCCTATAGCCTAGTGATCAGCGAGATCAAGGGCAGTTATTTAAATAAGAAGCACACCGGGCCTGGTAAACTGCAGGCGAGTGTGTTGGCTCCAGTTTTGCTTCTTTTCTCCATCACCTGGCCTCATTAATTCACACATCTTTGCCTTTCGGTTGACATGACACCACACCTGTCAGAACATAGCCCACTCCTCAGTGAGTCCTGGCATCAGCGGTCTAATAATTTTATTTTCACAACCGACCAACTTTCTTCCTCAGCAGAGAGCCACAGGCATCTGCAGAGTTTGTTTGGTCTGTGTCTACATGATAAAAGAGTAAAGTTAGGTGAAGGACAACAATCTGGTAGAGGAGACTGATCAGGAGGAGTAATGATAATAAGGCTAATAAGGTATCTCTCTCCAGCACATTGTTGAAGAGTTTGCATGTCGCCTATGAGGCTGCTTAAATTAAGCCACATCCAGCAGGTTTTTTCGTACATTGAATATGCAAACATATTTGACAACGAGTGGTGTAATTGCAGATGATGCTTTAGGCCTTAAAAAAAGCTTTCGGAATATTTTAACTGCCCTCCTTTCACATCATATCCCTAACAGCTTTTGAAAAGCTAATGTCTTTAAAGAATTGATAAAGGAAAGAGGAAGATCTGCAGGCAGAAGAGATATATGAGTTTCTTTCAGGCTAAATAGTCTGACACAGTCAACACATCTGATGAAAGGTCGGAATATTGTTTCCAGAGTAAGCACAATAGAAGAAGTTACAGATTGTTCAAGGACTGTTACACAGCGTGAACTCTCAGACTGACTCTTCTCTATTACAGCATTAGCAAAGTGTTATGTCAAAATGTTGTGGTATCATTTGATACCTGCTGCGGTTTTGAAAGATGATAATAGGCTGGAAAACCCAAACATATGCATCCATCAAATAAGCACTGATAGAAATGAAGTAATGCATCCACTTTTTATCATCTTGTGCATGATGAGTGTTGGCAGTTTATATATTAAATTAAAGGTAAGGGAGATAAATTCAGTCAATCATTAAATGAACACTAAAATAACATCATGATGTGGTCTATCATCTGCAGAAATGAACATTCTCATGTTGGACTGTAAGTATTTCATTTATTAAAGTTTACTTGAAAAAACAAGGTGTGATGTGGAATAGTAGCGTAGCTGCTTATACAGTACACCTGTTCATTCATACCTATTGTGTAGATGCTTCAAACATGAGATAGTGGGTAAGACTGCAAGAAAGTAGAGCATGTCATTAAAATACTAGAAGTTGTTGGTTCAATCCCCACATGTTAAAGTGTCCTTGGGTAAAACACTGCACCCCAAATTGTCCCATTGGCTGCTCCAATACTGTGTGTTTATGTAAATGTGACACACTATAAAGTCTTCTGAGAGTCATTTCAGTAGAAAAATGCTGTATGAATGTAGTACAATAGTGACTAATTTAAAACAAACATGTTTAATACCTTATATTCCTGTATTTACTCTACAGGTTTTGTGCTTCAGAACTCTCAGAATTATCATGATAAAACCCTTCCATGTATTCGGTAGAACACATCTTGTTTTCTCACAGTGTTTCTTACAAATGTATCTATACAATGTGTGGACATGACAATGGTCAGGATAACATTAGGGGAACATACTGTTTGAGACAGGATCCACTGAGTGATTTATTAAGTTATTATTATGGGTCAAAACATGGTATTTGAAATTTCTCTGACGGGACATTTTAGAGACAATTTGACAGATTAGTGTTGCTAAATGACCCACATTTTTTACTTTTAAATTCATTTTTGCTTTAGTTGGACCATGAGGGATTATCCAAAACAAGGAGCTACTTTTTATTTATTGAAATAAATGTTAGAATGGCAGTCAATTAAAGTTCGCTGTCTGATGGGACATTACTGTGTTTTGACCCTTATTGTTATTGTAATAAAATATTTTTGCCTCTTCTCATGAACTGATTGTGACAATGTGATCCATTCTTGCTAGATAAAATGTAACTAGGACTCAGTATGTAATCACTGGACCTGGTCAAAGGTGATTACAGATGTGTAGAAACAGGAATAAGAAGAGACAGGCATCTGAAAACAAAATTATTCCAACTTTATGGACAACAGTGTATTCCCCTGTGTATGACCCTGATGAAGGCCACATGACAAAAATGTTTGTCTAACTTTACAGTTGTTAAAATAAAGCTGTTCTGCTTGACAGATAGTGCTGGAGTCCTTGGCCTTTGGAAGTAGGTGAAGTTGTGCCAGAACTCACAGAATTACTGAACAGATTTACTTAACTGACTAGACTGAATAAGAAAATAACCAAATGACATGCAAATGTAAACAGTAATACTTTTTAACTACTTTAACTACCAGAAATTTTAAAGATGAAGCCTTCAATACTGTACTTTCTTCTTCAAGTTACTTTTTGTGATGCAAAGTCTTAATGATGAAAAATATTAGTTTCAACATGTCTAAGACAGCACATTATGCAAGCCTTATGAAAATACTGTTAAAACATACAAATAAAGCATATAATACTGTTCATACAGTAGTAGGAGTCACTGAGATTTTACTAAACATCTGATCATTCTACTCACAAATCTCTAATAGTTCCCTCTTCCTTTCATTTCTGTGACTGTGAGAAGTAAAACCATGAGGAAATTCAAAATAGACAGCAGACCCTACCATTTCTGCCTATACTTTAATGGTCTGACCTCTGCGGTGTCTGAATGACCATTGCTCATTAGTGATACTATCTCATCTCCTTCTCAAGCATATCTGTCACAAACTGTTATCCCTGAAAACAGATGATGTTGTTAGATTTCACTGACCTCAAAGTATTAATTCCAGTGAAAACAACAGGTGTAGGATGAAAAGTGTGAAGTGTGACAATGGAGAGTGTGGAGTGTTTTCTTTTTATTACAATTAAGATGTAACTGAAGTGTTACCTTTTAACCTCATCAGTGTGACCCATGGCCTTCCTGCAGCGACATGAGTCTGAGAATAAAAAAAGAAGCACATTTCAGGGTTCTTTCAATTTAAAGGGAACATACGTAATGTTGCTGTTCAAGCAGTCAAATCAAGCATATACATCAGAACATACGCTTGACAGATTTAGCTTTTTAGCATCAACTACTGTGAGTTTAAGATGAGAGAAAAATGCTCTGCTATAATCAGAGAGTCATGTGGAAAACATTGCTTATCAACCCTTCAAGAAACAAAGCGCTACCGTCTGTCCAATGTCATTTTTTCTGAAAAACAAAACAAAACAAACAATAGATCCCAAAAATAAAAGGCCACAATGTTCCTCTGACTGGTCTTATCATAAAGTAGAAATCTGAGACTGTTATGGCCCATCATTAAGTCCAATCAAAGAGCAGGCCAAGGACATTACAGCTAAACGTAACAAAAGGTTAAAATCACCACTGATAGAAACACATAACGTCATGAGCATTTTGATTTTGATGGGGCAATTTAGATATATCCAAATGGCCCTAGCAACAGTACAAAAACATCCTGTACTGGAGAAAAGGCAACAAAAAGGTCTGCTCTTTTTTTATTCAGGGATGTCAACATATCTAGTGAAAAGTAGAGGGAGATGAATGAAAAAAGGAGAAAGCAACTAAATAACTAGAAGCCCCCCAGGCATCTGCCACTCATCTGCCACTCAGCCGATGCAGATCCAGTTTGATTTTAACTCCTTAATACTTGATTGTATTATCTGGGGCGTGATAAAAAAGAAGTCACTGTTTCAGCCGAGAGCAACAAAATGTCAGTCAGAGAGCAGAGTGAAGATATGCTAAAAGGCTTTCTATGCTGCCGGCGCAGACAAGCAGATACAGAGCAGATTATGCTTTATTAGCTGTTCATGGAGACTTAATTGTGAGATCAAAGTTAACAGTTTTCCATCGGTGCGAGGCAGAGCAGATTTTAGTTGGATGAGAAATATCAGTGCAATACTAGTGTCATCTACGTACTGCAACTTTAGAAAGCCGACTGTGGATCATAATAATGTTTTTATTATGAGACTGAGCAGGAATTTCAGCTGCATAAAAGACAAAATTTAATGAAAATAAAATATTTGATAGAGAAGTGTGTGTTCAGTTTGTTATGGCGGTTATTTTGAATGCAGAAAAACTATGTAATGTCAGAGAAAATACTGTAAATGGGGCCACATTTTTATAACATTGCTGAGTAAAAGTTGAAGATACAGTTTATAATACACTAAATGGACAAAAATACTGGGAGACATCACATCTACAGGTTATACAACTTCCCATTCCTGTTGATTGGAATTATTATTATTATTATTATTATTATTATTATTATTATTAATAATAATAATAATAATAATAATAATATCATCAACATTTTCATGTCAGTTGTCAATAATTATGATAAATGTCAAATTAATATAACTTTCAAGATTAAGATAAGAGGATTAATTATGGTCAAAACATGGCAAGTATTTCAGGAATCTAATATAGATCATTTAAAACAATTATAGTGATTAAAAACATTGCAATTTTGAGTATAACTAATCAAAAACCAACACTGAATGTTACACAGAAACCATCCCAAGGTAACAAGTCACAACATTAACCATAGATTTAACATGTATTTGTACAGTATTAGATCCAAACAAAAGGGAATGTTTTGATCATAAAGGAGGGTGAATATACTTATTAAAATGGACAGTTTTGAAGTAGTAATTTGATTTTGAAGTTATCACAGTATAGGTTATTATGCTGCGAAAACATCAACCTATAATGACTCATTATATGTCACCATATTATATGTCTTTCATCCCATTATTGCACCGATGTAACCATTTGAACCATTTTATTGTCAGTACGTGGCAGGTATATAGTTTATTATTTTGCTTTGTTTTCTAATTCTCCTCTTTCACCTCTTATTTCCCTGTTACATCCATTTCAGTTTAATATTATCCAGGCACAGACAAACCAGGCTATTAGCGCATTCTTATTTCATCATTTACATGGTATTACACAATTATTATGTCTTTATTATTAAGAATAGATATTTTAGTTTCTTTTGGAGGGTGAAGCTCATACCCAAAACAAAATAATAATACAAATTTTGACATCTAAGCATCCAGTGAACCACAAGTATACCATTTAATTAATGTATTATTATTATTATTATTATTTTAAACACTCTCGCAGACTTAACACAATGTAGCACTTGGGATGAAAAAACAGATGATAGTAGATACAAAAATGTCCTCCCACTGGAAATAAAAATTAGTCAAGTCTCAAAAAAGTTAGCCAAATATACTTATCATTTTGACTATTTGACTACTCAGTTGCATTTATTATCAAACTTTTACCCTAATATTACCATGTTATAAACAAGTTGTAATGTAAAGTCCTCTGAAATGAACATGTCAGCAGTTCAGGTTGTCGATATTAAAGTGAAGTATTGTAACTAGAGGATTTGCTTGAAACTGGTAAGTTTCTCTTCATGCTCAGTTCCCATTCCCTGTTTGACTTTCTTTGCCCAAAATCTCAACATTTAGCTCAATGGACACAGTATCTAACTAAAATACATGAAGTACTTTTTAAACTTGTTTAACTACTTGGTGGATTATCCAAAAGTGAATAAAAACACGGTTTTCAGTTTACTACCGTCCAAACAGTAGATTCACTTTAAGTGTGGCGGCCAGCCACTGTTGCCATGGCGCTGACCCCTCATGACCCGTGCCGTTACTGACCGGTCTCAAATAGCCAACTCAATTTTTATGTCTTATCTCAGCGATAACTCTTATCTATTTAAGAGTCCTTTCTAGTCCCGTCAAACGTCATGTCCATAAATATCCGTTTACGTGAATAGATATACAACACTTACGTAGACTCAGGTTGGGGGTTCTGTCAGGTCTGGGAACGGCTCTGGTGACAGGCGTCTGCGGTCATGTGGGCCGTTTCTGGGTCGTGATGCCAGTTGAGCACAAATTCCCCCCAGCTCCATGAACCCGCGGGGTGGTGTGTTCACTTTAGGTGCGAAGTCTGATTCCTCTCAAGCTGCTTCACTTCAGTCTTCCTTCTTCCACTCATCTGGTCTGAGTTCGGTGATACTGGCTTTTAAAGTGCAAGTCAAAAGCAGAGTAAATTAAACCAGTAGTACGAATGTTCAGGAAATACAGCTTAAAAAGAATAAATGACACAACTGATGTCAAAATCAAATACTCAGTTGTCACTCATTCATATGTCATATTCCCCATTTTTATTTTTAAAACTGGCACAAACAAAATAATGAAATAGTGTTAATTATATGATTTCCAAGCAACAGAGATGTTGATCATGACCATAAATGTAATCTGTTACACTGTCAGCATGTTCACAACTTGGCTGTAATATCAGCATTATCCAATTTTTTAATGGTTATGGTTTAACAGTGAGTTGTTAGAGTTTGGATTCATACGGGGAAAAAAAAATCTACAATGACCTAATAAAAATGACTCATGGTATGGGTAAAAAAAAGTTAACAATTTTATTCCTTCAGCTGTATCTGTGGTTTGCAGAAACATAAAGTATATATATATATATATATATATAAAACACAACACAGTCACCAGAAACTTTATACATACACACACACATACATATATGAAAAAAAGTCAAACTCAAAATTCAGTGAAACATTTTTTTAGGACATCATCCCTGTAAATATTGATAATGTTGTTAAAAACCTGAATCTGTCATTGCATATGACTGTAAAAGGCAGACATCAGCTCCATGTATATATCAGTGTAACCTTTGCCATACACCTGTGCTTCACACACCGCCCTTGTTTAACTTCATTCAACACACATCAGAGGCTGCAGCAGGTGATTCTGTTGTATGGGAGCAACAAGTGTGTGACAATGAGGCTAAATGAAACTCTGCATGGTAAATCAAAGAGCATAAGAAGGGGGCGTACTCCGAGGGAATAATAGTATCGTGTCAGTCAGTCGGCGGTTTTGGAAAAGATGAAATGGGCTTTTAGTTGTTGAGGAAACTGAGGGAATCAAACACTTCCTGGCTTTAAAGTTGAAACAGCGGAGACTTCCTCCCTCATATGCAGGTAGAGGAGGCTCCATCAGGGAGGAACAAAGACGCAGAGTCTAAACATTAGGTTTTACGTCGTCACCATTTCTGTCTTAGAGGACACAGAGAGCACTTGTGTGTGTGTGTGTCTGTACATGTGAGAATTTAGTGTGTGAGTGAGTTTGTCGGTCTCTCTTGGGGTGGTAACACACACCACGCCAGTGGGAGGGCGAGAGGCTCAGCGGCGATTTCTGTGGAGCTCATTCCACAACCGGTCACAGGGTTAAGTGCCACAGTCATACACACACATGCAGACACACACACATATGAACACTGGAGCTATTGAGTCGAATGTACAGAGTAGACGCCACTGAAGGGGGGTTCCTGACAGACACGCACCGACTCACACACTGTCCTGCACACATACATGGTAAATGGGAGCTGAGTGGAGACTGACCACACAGAATGCAGCGGCTTTGTGACCAGCATCTTTACATTTTTTATGTAATCCTGAACTGTACTGAGGTAATTACAGCAGTAAGAGGCTCTGCGGTGACAGTTAGACCCGAATCAGCCAAATTAAAAACTACATTTTACTCATCTTACTACTTCTGTCTGGCCATGCAGTAATAAGTAAAGACACCTAAATAAACAAACATATCTGTAAGGATAAAACAAAGAGGTGCACTTTTGTAATTTGGGTCAAGTGATCATTAAAGCAAAGGTGTGACCTCATAAGTGCAGATAACTCTGATCAGAGACTCACAGGGAGTAATGTCATATGTGAAACTGTTAATAACTGATATTTTGCGTGTTTTAAAACATGGATGGCTCTTGTCTATGTTTGTGTGGTCAAACACAAGAACTGTGTCTGCCCATTAAAGCACGGCAGGTGTATTTATGTAACACACTGCATGCACAAAGGGAAGTAAGTGTGTTTTCTTATATACCAGCAATGCACAAAACACAAGACTTTTTTTCTGTTTCAGACCAGAGAGAAGATTTAATCCTTGAGTCAGAACAGCAATTAAACCATCTGAACTGAAGTGGCTAAGCATCGTTAGATAGAAATAATGGACTCAACTAGTTGTGTGTATAAGGAGGCCTTATTTATTACAGTACTGTTTAAAAGCTAAGCAGTCACCAGAAAAATGCTACCACTGCAAATCAGATATAATTTCATTTCTGAACTGTTTATATCAGTATTTTTAGATAAATATATAGTGACTGCTCTTTTGTCTTTCCTCAAAAGACAGGAGGTAATTGGGGTGAAATGGCAGAAATGTATATAAAAATCCAGGATTGTCCACCAGAGATTGGAGTTTACGTCCCAGCTACACTGTGTGTTTAGATTTACAAATGTAACAAGTGTTAAAGCCAGGAAAAGGCTGTGGTTTTATTTAAATACTGTATTAATAAGTATAATAGGAGTGATTTGAACCCAGATTTTATATAAAACCAAGCATTGCCATCTTTTCCTAACCTGAACAGACATAGTTTTGTTTGTATCAGCATCTCATTCCATCAAAATCCCAAAAGCACCACAACTGGTTAAAACACTATCAGTCATCGATGTACGGGAAATATTTGGTTCAGAATACAAGTTGAAATTAAACGTACATAGATTATATATCTGTGTGTGCAACGTTTCATTTTGACAAATGTGTTGCTTAATTGTTTAATTGCTGATGCGATGTCAGGCTGATAATGAAGTAAATATTAAAACAACACTAATGTGGGAACTCCTTAACCAGTCACTGCTAAATACTTCATTTAGTCCATTTGTTGAACCATAATGATTTTAGAGGCTAAAGGTTAACAGTGGCACTATCGAAGTCAAAACTACTTTAGAGGGTAGAGTAGCGGAATATGACCGGTGCATTTTTGATTCTATATGATTACAGACGTGCAGACTGTGGGATTGTGGATGTGTACCATACTGCTCCAGTGAAAGCTAGTGTGGTACAGTAGCTTGGCTGGGCTGCAGAGCATCTGTCTTTGTGTCTTTGTGTCTGGGGTAAACCCCTGCTGCTGCCGAGCTTTTGTCTCTTCCTGATCGGCTCTAATGCTGCAGCACTAATTGTTTAACACAGAAACACGTCTTTTCTCCCTTTAATGTTTTTGTTTTTATTGTCATCGATGCATTTATTACAAAACCTTTGTGGATTTTGAACACACGCCTCCCTCACCCTTCCTCTCCCTCCCCTCTACTTCCCCTCCTCCCTTCTTCATCTTCCTCCCTGTGCTGCTCTCTCTCTCTCTCTCCAAAATGCCCGCCCTGAGAAAGACAGAAAAAAAAAAGAAACTGTGAACATCAGCAGAAAAACGGATGTCTGGCAAGTTGCATCATTTTCAGAAACAAACAGTGTGAAACCGTGTTAGCCAGCCTATTAGCATATATACATAAAGACTGTGTGTGCGTGCCCGTCTCCAAAATAAAAGGAAAACACAAAAAGAGGCGAACGTTACTCTCCGCTACCCGTGACGGAGGTTTCTCAAAGAGATAGCGCTCTGGGTAAACATGTGATCGCCACAGATCCAATCAGCTCAAACAAAGGGGATAAGCAATGGAGCTGGTTGAATTTGATCGTGTGTATGTGTGCACTGTAATGTAGGTGTGTGCCTGTACTATAATGTGCCATCTTGTTCATAGTAAAAGTGCAAAAGAAAAGGGAGAAAGAGGGAGCCAGGCACCACTGTTATCATTTGCATCATAATGGTAAACTGATATGAATAGTGCTGCGTCGATGCTAAGCTCTTAATGTGCATGGAAATTGCTTACCTTCAAGAAATGTGTCGCCATATTCATGTTTATGTGCACGTATTGTTTTGTGGTTTCATCATACTTTTCTCAAAGCACAAAAAGTCTCACCAAGGTATCGTAGGAGTGATTTGGAGTCCGCTGGTAAAGATGCGGCCGCCTCCTGAAATAGGTAAAACGCATACAAAGAGCCAGGAATTGGGTGAATCAAGTTTTCATTCTGAGTGTATTTGTAACTTTTTAGAATGAAACAAACTGGCAAACTTTAAGTTGACAAAGAAAAATATTCAGACAGTTTTCTTCTGGGTCATTTAAAAGTTGTGAGGGTCATCATTACTGTCAGGAATCACAGATATTAACTTTTGTTTCTGTGCTCAAAACGTCAAATTGGGTGCATTTTATTTTTATTTAGTTTTAATGATGCTTATTTGCATTTTATTAATTATTTTCCTTTTTCTCTTAGGTCATTATTTAGTATGTAAAACAAAGGGAAATCAGGTAATGACAGTATCTTTTCTGCAGTCAGCAGAAAATTATCATATTTCTGGCAATGGATCTGTGGCGTGTTTGCTAGTTTTCCTGCAGTTTACAGTGTATTTATAATATTTCAGTAGTGTATTAGTTGAAATGTAACTAATCAGACATTTCATTTTGTCTGTAGTACTATACAAGCTAATCTGTTGAATGTCACTGACTTTTTGACCTTTTAATGCACTTTAGTTTATCTTACATTCATTCATTCATTCATTTTTCAAACCTCTTAATCTTTGAGGGTCACTGGATCCCCATTTATCTAACATATTAAATACATTTACACCGTTGAAATGTTACAAATACTTTGGAAACCTTTAACTGTTGCAGCTATAAAGAAGCACAAGGACAACAGCTTTGAAGTCAACACTGATGTTGTGAATAAACTGACATACATACCATACCTGCTGCAGGTTTACCTGATCATAGTGGACGGACGGACGGACAGACGGACGGACGGACGGACGGACGGACGGACAGACAGACAGACAGACAGACAGACAGACAGACAGACAGACAGACA
>JAPQRP010000005.1:21378009-21401122 GCA_037367295.1 Apogon hyalosoma | reverse complement strand
TTCTACAACATTGATTCACCAGTAAAACCCATGGAGTTGGATCAATGACAGTGGATGGACACACTTGGTTTATGTTTAATTGGTGATATCTTTGCTGAAAAAAAGCACCGCTTTTTATTCTGTTTTCTTTGTTTTGATTTAATAACCCTCAGCTTTACTCTGAGCTTTTATGAACATCTATATGATCACTAAATTAAATGCGGCAAAATACCTGATTTTCACTGAAAAGGTGCTAAATAAAGGAGATAGTACTACAATTAAAGATGATAAATCACTTAAGAAAGGTTAAATATGGAGAAAAATTAATTTGGGAACAGACACAAAAGTAGCACTGGGTCTTTATGGGTTAATCACATCTTACAGGTTTTTCTGAATTTAACTAAGTGCTAAGAGTCTAAACTTAATGATAAAATTGTGTGATTTCTAAGAAACATGGCTCGAAATCACCACAAGCAGTCAAACCATAAAACACAATAACATCGATGAACACCAGCAATGCACTGATGATGAAATGAAATGTTGAGATGATAAGTGGCCAAACATTATTTATTGGCAACTGGGTTATAAGTAGGGATGCAGCCAGACATCAGTATCAGACCATGTGTGCAGATATCGGCCAATATTGGTATTGGTGTGCAGAGAATGTTCCTAACTTTCTATCAAATTTCTTTAGAGGAAATCTTTATCTGGTGGAGTACCTGCATTGCTCGGTTTACCACTTGTTGATTTGTAGAATTTAACTACTAATACACAACACAAGCAACGATTCACAGAAAACCTTTCATAAAACATATCTAAGACGTATTGAAGAAATGTTTTGGTATTACAGTAGTGATTTTAATGATGCTAAAACAAGGAAGAAAAAACCTGCGCACATTGCGGGTGGGAAGCCGTGGTGGTGGTGGTGGGTGGGCGGGTGTGTATGTAGGTAGGAAGCTGTGCATCCACATATCACTGCACTCCATCAGAAAATTTCTATCAGCAGATAAAACAAGGAAGAACAACACCTCAGACAAGATACGCCCACACTAATCTCCAACACTTATCAACGTTTCCCTGCTAATACTGTATCTCCTCCTCGAGGTTTCCCTCCATTTTCCCCCCACTCTCTGAGTCCCCCCCCACATGACCCCTCCCTAAACACACACACATCATCACACACACATCACCAAACTCCTCTCCCACGGCGGTCCTGAGCGCGGCGGCGGCCCTGGCAATGTGCTGCCGTGTGATACTGAGAGAGGGCAATTCAGCTCCTCATAAAGCCCGAGCTATAATCTCCTCCCAACGACAGGTCCAGCTACCCCACCCACACACTCACACACCTTCATGTACGCACAACCTCACCGTGTCCTCGCCATGCTACACCTACACACATACACAGCCACGACTTAAAGCAGCACCCGGAATGACACGCACCATTATAAATAGTCTAATCTATATGGTAATAGTGTTGTATTCTACAAGCAAAGAATAGGGATAAGATAACATTGTGACTTCAGGGTTTGTACTGCCTTCTATGGTAATTGTTATCAAAGGTTATTTGGGATGACATCGGCGGCTCCTTGTGATTGGCTGGGCCCTGTTATTTACGATATGAATTATGATAACCATGATGTCTCTCTGCTCCTCTCCCTCGCTGCTGCCTTGCTGGCCGCCAGATACAATAAATTGCTATCGTTAATCACGGCGCTTTGTTCTGCCATGATTACCCCTCCACCGCAATAAGAGTTTTATTTAAGAGAGAATATGGATTTGTCATCCTTCTGGCGGCAAAATGAAACTGACAATATTTTATGTCCTGACATTTAATTTGTAAAAGCGGACGCAGGCTGCATTTGCATTTTATGACACACTCTCCCTCTTTCTCTCCCCCTGATCTATCTCTCTTCCCTCCTCCTCGATGTCTTCCTCTCTTTTTATACATAGAGTGGAGGTGACATTTGTGGATCAGGTTGGGGCTGGAACGAGAGCAGAGGAAAGGAAAAGGCGAGGCAATGAATGCTTTTGAATGTCGGCCAAAGTTTACGTGTTTTATTTGCATGGTGTTTTATTTCTTTTTTCTCTAGCACATCATCTCCTACTGAATGAAGTAAAAATATTTTGCCTGGCAAACCAGCGCTGTTGATTTACAAAACACAGTGAAAAGAAATCTCTTATCTCAGCAGTATCAATGGATTTGTAAAGATAAGTATCAACACATTGATAAGTGGATCTTCATTTGTGAGATACTGTGTATGTGAAGGTGTCAGTCTTGTCTAAACAAATTTTATCCTGCACTTGAATAGAACCATTTCACATTAATCCAAACTAATCTTCAAGCATGTTGTTCCTTTAACACTCCCAAAAAAACACTCATTGTAAACTCACTGCAAGTGAAAAACCACTAAATACAGTATCATGGCGTCAAACAGACAGGAAGATCCAAATATACTGAACCGTACAACACTAGAATTCTCCTTAAATATTAAAAATATAGTGTATTTTCAATGTGAAGTTAAGAAAACAGAATGGAAATTGTTGAAAAATCTTTTACTTTGAAAAATGCAAGAAAGTGCAACAGAAAATGAATCGCAAATGCAGGACAACGTAAACACACAGTCACAACATTGAATAAAATGGCAGATGATTGGTGGAAACATTTGACATGTCTATAAAACTCACTGACAATGTTGGCCTGATTGGTTTTAGATGTTTTAATGAGGAAATGTTACATATTATAGCTTTAAGAGAAATGTAAACAATCATTTTGCATTTTCTTTTGCAGACTCTCTGTCAGTTCAGTCACATTTCGCATTTAATTTGACTGGAAACCTGACGGATGTCTCAGTGCAGATTCTTAATAAACAGATCGACTGCTGTTTACTGTTGCACTGCCACTGGGATCCATATTTAAACAGTCTACCATGCTCTCACACATTCACTCACAAACACACGCACAGCATTACTCTCAAACACACTGTGAGGGCTCTCTGGGAGATAACCGTAGTGAAGTCGAGCTATTTCCTTTTCCTGTTTGTGTGGTGCCAGGCAAGCCACCCTGCTGCCACCGAGGAATGTTGATAATGCTGGCCCTGGGCCCTAATGCACACACACACACACACACACACACACACACACACACACACACACACACACACACACACACACACACACACACAAACAGACGACGCCCATGTTATTCCACCAACGGCAAAAAACTTAATACATGTAAACATGATGGGGAATAAACTCCTTGAAAAACAAAAAAAGCCTCCAGAGAAGACTAGACTTTGAATGACTTTGACCCTGTGTTGCCTTAGCTGACTTGAACACACACACACACACACACACACACATACACATCCTCAATGGCGTCCGTCTCTTTCTCTCAGCTCCACCTTCCTCTCACTTTCCTGACCTTCCAGTCCAGGGGGGATGGAGAGAGACAGCGAGCCCACTGGAACCTTGGGCTGAGTTATGCAGGAGTGAGCTTTGAATAATTGTCCCGCAATATGAGTGTCTCTGATTAATTGCCTGAGATAAGGTCTGCTTTCCTCCCCACTCCTCCCATCTGTACTCCCTCCCCCCTCCTCTCTTCTCCATCCCTCCCCAGCTCCAGCTCCAGCTCCCAGGCCTGCCTGCCTGAGCTCCCATAATCAGCCCGGACTACTGAGAGAGAGAAACTATTTAACTGACCCTGTCATCTCGGAGCACGATGATGGCTGTCCTAATTACTCAACAATAACAAAGGCCCTCATTTAGCTCTGACGGCTGCCTGCAATCAGCAGTTCTATGAATAACTTAACAAATAGGAATGAGGGGGAAAAAACGTATTTACAGGCACATTAATTCAAGGCCAAAAGACAATACGTGTCACCTCCAGCTAACCAGGGATTCAGGTGACAATCACTAGGTATGTGTGTTCACAAGTGTGTGTGTGTGTGTGTGTTTACATGTGAGTTAGGATTTGACTAATTAAAAGCCTGATTTCAACTGTGTACATACATACAATGGTGACTGATAATATTTTGTTTCCAAGGTATGAAACAGTTAAACACGTTTGATCACCTGCTAAAACAGCTGCAATTTACATTTAGCAGACATACATGCAGTGTTTCACCAACCAGAACACGTTACTAAAACTTTTTATTCATGTGAATAGACATGAAAATCGATGCATATAAACAGATTTTCAATGTTGTTCCTTGTTAATGTAGGGGTAATTTTATACTTTTAGTCTGTTCTCTATTTTACAAGGTGATGATACCAATGTGTTGCACATATATATTATTCTGCCTAGTTTATTTATTTATTTTTTAATTTGACTTTTATTTAACCAGGTGAGTCAATTGAGAAATAGTTGTCATTTACAACAACGACCTGGCAGAGGCAACATAAAAACAGGGTGAACATACAACCAAAAGGGACACATCCACAATAAACAATATCAGACCATTTTAATCAATCTTTATTTCTGACACAGAGGTCCATATAAAAAAATAAATAACAGTTGCATTCACAGCAGTTGTATTTATAAAGTAAAAATGGCTGAAAGCCAGTGCAACAGTCACAAAATGTTGCTTTCATGAAATTCTTAAAAATTCAAGTGGAATGATTTAACCCTTCCAGTCATATGCAGCAGAAAACGTCTTCTAACTATCACTGCAGTAAATAATGGACAAAATAAAGCATAAAGCATCATCAATCCAAGAACTTACAAGCAGCCCAAAATTGCAATATTTTTACCTAAATATACTTTCTACAAAGACTGAGCAATACAGCCAAAAACAGTACACAATATCAAATTAAATTACAATAAAAAGGTATATTGTAGAGTGTAGGTATACTGTAGTGAAATGAAATTTCAACAAGTAGCAAAACAGTTTGTGAGACTCTCAGTCTGACAGTCAGGATAGCCTCACTGTGTATGTAGCATTTTTTGCCTTATTTATGGTCAAAACACTTCCAAAATTTAGAGATAGAACATTAAAACTAATTAAAATTATACTGAAACTTTTTTTGTTTTACTCAACAATTTAGACAAATCTTTAAGACAAATATGACAATAATCACAATATAAAAATATACTGTATTGTACGCACCGATCTCCAAGAAAAATCATGATGGAAAATAAAAATCATATCCCAATCTCATGTAAAATTATTATTATTATTGCTTTACTGTACAGCCCATAGTAATTACAACAATAATATATTTGTAATATTTGGTGTGGTGGGTGACAATAATACGCTTCGTACTACTTCATGTGTGTACTTCATGTACCAGTATAAAAAAAATACCAAATATGAAAAATGTAATGAATAATAATCTGTGCTGGAAATATTACCACCAAACTTCATTTAAGTTATATTGTTGGTTATTTTATATATGGTGCTCTTGTTATAGAAGTACTTTTATTGACTTGTGCTCTCATGGAAGTTCTCCAGTCTTTAATGGTAAAAAAATGATTTTTTTTAATATTATTCATATCGATATAACATTAATATAATACTGTAGATGTATTGATCACTTGTGTCAATCTGCTGTATTACATTTATAAACTTGACTGCGCAGTCACTCAATACAAATCACATTGTATGAGATTGATCACACTGACTAGAGCAGATCAGAGTTTTAATAAAAAAAGAATATTATCTGCACAACACTGACCAAACCTGAGCCTGTTTATTGTGTGTCTGCATGATTCAGAAGATGAGGAAGTCATCCGCTTCCAAAGTATCAGCCTCGGTAACCACAGATAGCACCTGGACTGTTGAACACGCTATTTACATATCAAACACCCTCCTGCCTGCATGGAAGACACAGACGGAAAAGAAGGGCATTTCCTCTGGAAAAATATAGAAACTAGACAGGGAAGCAAAAAGAGTTATAATGAAGGCGGCCACACTGTGTGGAGCTCCGTTTACTGATAAACACAGTGGCTCTTTATAGTGTTACAATAAAACGGTAGACCTGGATACAAACGCACACAAACAGACCAGGGAAGATAAAGTTGAACAAAGTTTGACTAGAATTTCAGAGGGTCTGGGGAGAAAAGACAGAGAGAGGGAAATAGGGGCAAAAGACGATGGGGGTGGGTGGGATAGACTGATGGGGAGGGGAAGAGAAAAACGGGCGTACACTTGACACTCAGCTAATGGTAAATCCTCAGCTTTATACTGTAATTTACTGCAGAGCCTTCAGGCCAAACTGTCTTTGAAGTGCTCTGAAATGTCAAATCAATTATTACTTAAATGAAAAAAAGAATTCAATTTACGCGTTTCATGATAATCGGTAACATTTCATGATAGAAAAAAAAGCAAAGCAATTTGAGACGATTTGAGCCCTGGCTCCATTTTTCTGTGCAGTTTCTTTTTTATTCATTCTACTCAGATATGCTGATTGGAATATAAAGTTGTTGATGATTGCGTCTTTTCTTCGTCTTCTCCTTTTTGTGTCATCATGATTGCAGAGTAAGGAAAATCAATTTGGTACTATAATACTCTTCATCAATTGGAACCGGGTGATAATGATGTTCTACACCTGTGTGTGTGTGAGAGTGTGTGTACGTAGTGAGCAGTGTTAGGAAGAGTAGCATGGAACAATACACCTTCTTCATGATTCATTACGTCCTAATGTTGCTGCGTGAATAAAGACGGCACAGGCCCTCTGAATTACACACTCCTCACACTAATAGCTCTGAAAATAGGCCAAAGCAGCCTGCACAGAGCCATCCTCCTCCCCACACTGGTCTTTGTTCATGGACAGGTAAAGCAGATGAGCCATGAAGGCTGCCGCTTTTCTCAAACACATGCTGCCAGTGACAGTATTGCCAGAAACATCTGTATTAGTGTAGAAGAGCATGTGAGCGGTGACGTCTTCTTCTGACTGTAAATGAGACTCTTGAGCTTTCTGATGAACTGAATCTAAAAGAGTTCAAAGGTCAGTTCCATGGCTTTATAAATTTTGCCAGTAGAGGTTTTAAGATGACAATGGTGACAATTCAAGATTTTTATTCAGCATTTTAGTCCAGGCACATTGGAATTCTTGTGCAGGGCTCTCTAATATCGTCTTAAGTACTTAAAATGCTGTATTACAATTATAAAATTAAGACAGCAAAATATAGCAATGAATGCTACAGCTATTTTCATTGATGAAAATATGCACATTTTATTGCACTTGTCCAGAAATATATAGTGAGTATTGCACATAATATTGCATGAGAGGGGGAGTCAGATGTTGAGAGGTTATTGCACATACTATTCACTTTTTTTGCCATCAATGTCACTGTAGAAACTGTTGTAAAACTGTGTTTTGTGTGATACTGTCCGCTCTGTTGTGTCTGAGGTTGTAGGTGCAGTGTTTGTCTAGATTTTTGTTGCCACCCTATTAAAGTGATAGTAAATTGTGTTTGCAGGGCTCTAGGCACTGAGATATTACACCTGAAAAACCTGTGGTTTAGTTTAGATTGTTTCAGTCTACATTGAATTATACAAATCAACAACAAGACACTACATTACATGGAAAAACAGGACATTGAAACTGAGTAGGCTTAAGCTATAGCCTATAATACTGACCCTTTGTACGTATTGAACAACTCTTTAGGTTAAATTAACCTGAAATAAAGCCTATCTTTCTCCAAACAGTCTCACGAATAAATAATAATTAGCTGGTTATTAAAATAAATAAATAAAAAATAACAAAATTTCCAAACATTTTATATGAAAAACATATATTATGGTCATATATAACTTTTATATTTGTTCACTTTTTTTTTCCAATAAATATGACTAAATTGACTCACACATCCTCAGTTCCTTATCTAAACCATTCTAGTAGTTTATCCCTTTAACAAAAATACATCTACTTTTGTAGTGGTTCTTCTCTTTCAAAGGTAAATAAATCTAAACTGTAAATTACGTCAATCTGCAGGATTAGACACATTGCATATAGTTGAGGAAATGTGTTTATTACTCAGATGAACTGTCACTTTGATTTCATTTGATGATCCAGTTGTTCAGCTTTGTACAGCTTAAAAAAGGAAATTTATTTGGTTATTGAAACATATGGTAATAGATTTGTTTTCAACCTACCAATATGGCAAAAGTTTTATTTTTATATCACATACAACCACAACATCTAAATCTGCAACAATTAATCAGTTAATGAATTAATGAATTAAATAATCAACCATTTTTCCTTATTTTGGGGGGTATTTTGTTGAAAAAAAGAGTGATTAATTATTCAGTGGCAGATTAGTCAATAATTACAGTAACTGCAGTCATAATGGTTGTAGTCTTGTTTTTCATAAGGCCATAACACACGTCCTCAAACTCTAACTTCTCAGTATTTCATTAGACCACGATAATGAGCCCACTGTCACTGCAGGTGTTCACTGAGGTTGAAAAACTTTTCCATTAATTCCACAGATATTTGAAAACAGTGGTGCAATGTCTTCAAAAGAAAAGTATTTTCTACGGGATCCAGAAAAAATGTAACGATTTCAAATTCAGTGACACTGTACTGGTAATTTGTCAGTTTCTAATGGGACACACAACAAAAATTATCCAAGAAAACATCTAAAAATGTAACCTAAACCCTAAACCACAAAGCCAACAGAAGGAGAAAATAGAAACCTACTGTATAAACCAAAATATAGTTTCTGTTCACACTTGGTATTTAATGCATCTCTAGTGTCCAGATCTCAACTTTCTGCTCTATAGTCAAAAACACATTCATCACCATATGGATTGTTTTAAACCAGCAGGAGACGACAATGTGCTTCCTGCGCCTAGTCTGGTGGAAGTTAAACAAAAGAAGAAAAACAAAACAGTCTTTCTGAAGATTTTTCTTTCCTTGTGATCTTTCTTGATGTCATACAACCAACAAAAATGAAATATTCTGTCAGTGTCATCCTGCTGTCACACTCTAACATGACAGCGCTGGTGCACAAATATATAGTTACAGAGGATGTCAGATGAGTCAGCTGTCCATCACTGTGGTCCAAGACATATTCTCAAAAAAAAAAAAAAAAAGTATGGGTATGTGAAGCCTGAACCATGTCAAAATGTGGTTCACTTTTGATCAGATCAGCCAGTATGTCTGTGAAGCAACTCGCTTTAAAAGTTAAAGCAACATCTTAGGCTAAAGTTGATACTCATCTATTATTGGCACATGTGATTCTGTTGAATAGTTTAAAACGCATCAACAGCTTTCAACAGTCTAACACTAAAGGCATTTTTAAGAATCTGAACTGTACAACTATCTAAAAACATGCCGCAAATGTAAAATACTGACAATGAAAATAGATAGCCTTAACTGAGGTCAAGTGAGCATTAAAACATCTAAAAACCCATCATGTCAGAGGTAAGAAATAGGTATCCAGTAGCCAGTACCTGTTATTAAAACTGCAATAAAAAGCTATTATCAGCCACAACCAGGAAATCGACCACCCTGTGTGACCACTCAGACAGTCTCAGTGACTCCTGGCCTGAGTCAGCTGTAGACGGGATGGAGGTGGGAGGCGGAGGAGTAAAACAAGAAGTTGGTGAGGAGGGAGAAAAGAGGAAAAGGGGCAGACAGACCCACTGCCAAGCACCCACATCTCTTTCTCTCTCTCTGTTCCCTCCTTTTGTGTGGTACCGTGTGGAATAACATACCTTTTATTCCCCCCTCTGCCTCCTACCCTCCCTTTCTGTAAAGCGATCAGGGCCCCTGATAGTGATGGCGATTACAAAACCACAGGAGCAGCCTCCCCACCAAAACAAAGTGTTTTTCAGCTCCTGTTTTTTCAAGACCTGGCGCCACCCGTAGTACTGTAAACAATAAACACAGGCCAACACGAGGCCGTCCTGCCACATTCAGTTTTGAGCGGTGCACACTCATCACAGGTACAGTGTGTCATTGTGAGCAATCGCTGGTGCATTCAGAGTCAGAGCGTGCAGAGTTGAGTGACAGGTACAACTCTGCGCACTTCCTGTGAACTTTTCATCATTGCACACATACAAGTGTGGCTTTTCCATCTCTTATCTGTTTCACCTGTCCTTGGTCTATACACACTGAGGGCTCGTACAAAGAAATTCCCCTAAATAAACACTTTTACAAGCATGTGTGTGCTACCTTTTGTTGAAATGAGTGTTACAAACGCATCAGCGGACCTTGCTATCTTTACATCTTCTTTGGCCGACTCACAGCCCCGGCTTGCGTTGAAGCAGTTCTGTTAAACGGTGGACTCGTAGCAAATTGACTATTACTTCAAAGTGGCCTGTGATTATGTCCCAGAGTGATTAGGGGGGCTGTTAAGAGGGGGCCACTTGAGCATTGCCAGTGAACCCGAGAAGGAATGCCGGCTCGGTGCCGACCGGCGAGGGAAAATGCCGCCGGAGACGCACAAATCCCACAACGGCAGTGGCTGTGGAGCCTTGAACAGAAGTAAAAAGAAGGAGACAACTTGTGTGAGCACAGAAGTGAGTTAAAGAGAGGCTGGGCAATGCTCAGAGTCAACCGAAGAAGTCAAAGAGATTAAAATACAGATTCAAACTGAATAAAAGTTGCAGTAATCATTCCAATAAAATGGAAAGGTTATGATGTGTAGACGCATACGAAGTCTTAGCGCAGGGTGCACTCAGGGCGGTGAAATTATTAGCTAAGCACATCAGGGGACAAGACCTCCAAACACTTCCATTACAGACCAATTGTTACCAGATTTCCTAACTTTTCAGCACCAAACTGTTCTTGTTTGCCCTTTTCCCCTTCATCTCCACATCAAACGGACAATGGAGACAAGCAGAAAGCAACGAACAAGGAGAAGGGATGAAAGACAGGGAGGGAGGGAGAGCGAGACTGGCAGAGAAGAGACCTGGGGAGCGAGGCCCTGAACGCCCGTTTTAATGGGAATAATAAGCTTCTATCTCAGGCAATTAAGTCTGCATTTGATACTTATCTCAGAGCAGAGGTCCACTGTGCCATCTAAAGAAAATGTTTGCGTTTGAAAAACTCCATCACATAAACAAGATAAGACGGGGTACACGTATGCGTGCCGCCTATCGCATCCAACCTCGGCTTTGTTCTTTGAGGGATAAGTGACTCTGAAGCAGGTTTTGTGGACGGGCTAATGTCCTCGATCCCTCTGTTACCGGCACACCACATGTGACTCATTTATATCAATGAAAACTGCAAAAAATAGCAACACAAGATGAGAACAGAAAAGACTCCACTGCCACAACAGGGCAGATAATGCTGTGTATAAGTGTAGAATTTATTCACTGTAGAAATCCTGAGGAAATTCTGCACTAGCATTATAAAATCTGACCATTTCACAAAATAGAAAGTACTGAATGATAAATGATTGACTTGCAGAGCATAAGTTAAAAAAAGATGTACAGAAACTGTTGTATATAGAAGATAAAATCCCCTATTGACCTACATGTGCAAATAGTTACTGAAATTTGATTTGAAATAGTTTTAATATCTAATTCAAGTGTCAAAAAATTTTAATTTTAGCCAGGTTTTTTTTTTTTTTCTAGGTATTTAGATATATCCTATAATATAACTTTTTAATGACAGCAGAAGGCTGGGAGGTGGGATTAAAAACTAAATAAACCTGCAGAAAAACAATGACGGCTGGTTGACGTTAACCTTTTATGTAAAGTTTAATTTTCAGAGGTACATTCTTGACTCCTTGTTTTATCCCATAATTGCTGAACCAGCAGTGCAGTTTAAGGTCAGACAAATGCTGATTCTTAAAGATAATGGTTTTCTTTATCGGTGCAGACACCAAGACGAGGACATGGACGTGTTTTCATTCCTGTCAGTTTTTCTTTATGCGTCACATCATCTGTGTCAGCTCTATCAGCAGGTCATGAACTGTACCTGTCCAGCTTTACAGGATACACCCAACGTCAGGAACTGCTGCTTTTCAGACCAACAGCAGCACAGCACAAGATCAAATAAGGGAATATGGAACAAAGGTAAAGAAAGCATCATCACATCAGTGCACATTAGGACACACACATCATTATATCAATACAATGTTGACAGCCTCTTAAAATATATCTTTTATAAACAACATGTGTTCTCAATCTAAAGTTTAGAAGTTTATCATGTATATCCCTATTTGTTTTCCAAAAAATATTCCAACTTTAGGGGCAACAGTGTATTTATGAGTTTTTTTCATATGACAAGTTAGGCTGCAATCAACCAGTCCTTTTTATAGTTTCAGGGTCTAGATAAAAACCATAGACAAAACATTTAAAATAATAGATACAGAAGAGCAAGAGCAATTAAAAAATATAGTACAAAATACAACATACTAAAGATAACTGTACCAATGTGTCCACAGGTGTGATGGGTTATTGTATGGTATTGAATCATTTGTGCAATTACATTTTTCAGTGTCGTTAAGCTGGAAGATAAATTTATACTTTTGATTTCTTAAAACTGCTTGAAAAGTATTGACTCTTGCACTCACAAACATTTCATTCACACGACACTGTTTAAATCTATTTAGTAATAATCTTATAGTGTCATTATAAATTAATAGCTTCCCTGTAATTTAACCTTTTCTCTGCAGAGACATGTCACACCATCTGTACGTGCACTGAACTCAAGAGAATGTTTACTTAAAAGGAGATCACCATCACCAATCAATAATTCTATAAGAAAACGCTCAAGATATATTGCCGTATTACAGACACTGACATAGTATTTTTCTAATTTATGATCACTGATTGATCTTCTAGTATTTTATTGAATAGTCCTTTTTATCAACTAAATCTATAAAAATACCAATAAATCAGTAAATAGTTTTGAAAGCCTGGTTTTCGTTTTCTAAGGTTAGGAGGATCTATTACACATATTTATTTTAATTTGACCCGCAAGTCAAAACACAAAGATTGAGCAACAAAAAGCATTACATTTTCATTTAGGAAGCTACAAGTATTAAAGTTTGCATTTTTTAATCCCTTAAAAGATTAATCATTTCATTGATGAATGAACTAAATGTTAAAGCTCTAATGACAACTCATTTTCATATATTCCCTCTTTATCTGATAACTATCTGCAAATTAAAGTAGGAAAAAGTTCAGGTGCATAATAAACACATTATGTTCCAACCTGGAACCAATTCAACTGTTAAATTATAGCTGACAAAGTTAAATTATGTTGAATTTGATACTATTTATTAAAGTAATATGATGTCTGTTAGATGACATTCAGTGGGAATCCCTAAGTCTAATTTTAATAGTCATGGATTTTAGAATTTAACCCTTAAGAACGGGGAAATATCTTTTTGTGGCGACTTGTAATTGAATATTCTTCCACCATTATGAGTGATTTATCGCCATTTATTATAAGATTATCCTCTGCATTTTTCACTGAAAATCAGGTATTTTCCCATAGTTATCTCACTGAGGTGTTCAATAAAGCTCAGAGTAAATTCAAAGGGAACAGAGAAAAGTGGAGAAAATTGAGTTTTTCAGCAAAATATATTATTAATATAACATAAAACAATTGTCTATTTGTCAAACTGTACGGGTTTTATTGGTGAATCAGTGCTGATAATGGTGTCTCCATGTTAACTACAGAGACTATAGATGCAACCAAAAAAGACACGTGATGTCACTGAAAAGCTGAAAAACTGCATTTTACTTAATTTCAATGTATTGATGGGAATAGTGGTTCAAAGTTATTTAACACTTTAGAGTAGTATTTGCTCTTTAGTCTTTCAGGGTTAAAAGGTCTACAGAGTCTTTTATAATTTTTATATTTTATTAGCTTTTTTCTTTTGTTGAAATATAGAGACAAAATGAATCAGCGTTGACAAAAGTCATGCATTAAGTATGACGTGTAAGAGGAAGTCGCCACTGGCCGCTCTCGGCTGCTGAGTGTTGCGGTGTAATCTGGACTGCACGCTGCCTTATTATGTGTTTACCTTCAGATCAGGACATGAAGGCCAAACCAACACCCTGAGGCCCCTCTGACACCGAGAGCCAACGCTACCCCGGGGTCGTGACCCCGGTCAGAGTGTCTGAGAGGTCATGGGGTCAGGTCAATCCGAGGGGAATGTTATCCAAAGCATCAGAGTTTATTTGTTTAATTTTCCGTCAAACCCTAGTGTCTGCCTCTGATCAAGATGACTGCGGATTACGAGAAGAGGGCAGAGAGAGGCAGAGCGAGAGAAAATTGATGAGAGAGAAGGAGGCCGAGCTCCTACTGCTTCAAATTAGGCTGGAAAAATAATCCTGCGCTACCTCGACCAAACATCGTACTTTAAACTTATTGTCAAAAGTCAAATAAGCTTTACAAACCACAAAAACACTCTCAGGCCGAGCAGCGAGAGGAGCACTCGATTCACACGAAGGTCACATCAAGTGTCATGAATATTTTTCTCCACCAAATCACTTTTCTATTTTTCTCCCTCATTCAATCTGCTAAACCACTTACACACAGCGAGGACCAGACAAGTGTCCGATTCATAAATACTGATCCGATCTAATGTTGGAAATGAAAAGCAAAGACCAGGCAGACAGGTTTTCACTTAATATTAGATTTTTTTTATGTCTTCATAACTCCCTTATGTTTGATGATCTTGAGCTGCAAGCTGCCGATAGAATGTACACTGACAGCATGAGAAAAGTTAAACAACTGAATGATGGAAAGCTGATACAGGTTTAAAAAAAAACTATCCATTAATAAATTAATTGACAGGATCAGATTACAGTTTCCAGTTTCATGAAATGGAGCTGGAAAAATCATAACAAGTAGCTGTAGCTAAGGCAAAAAGGCTTGTGATTGATAGGTTCATTCATTTATTTTTATTAAATCCTTGGAAAACACACTAAGGTGCTGAAGTACATAAAATTAAATGAAGTAAATAGACAGAACATGAGGCACAAAGGAGTGACAACATGAAATAAGACATGACAATAACAACTGCAAAGGTTACCACAGTTGTACACTGCTAAAAAAGAAACATAAAACAAAATCAATTACCTTATTACCTAATATTACCCTAAATCAGGGGTGTCAAAAATACCAGCCCATCAAAGGGTCTGATCCAGCCCCTGGGATGAAAGTTTTGCGAAATGCAAAACTTACATAGAAGATGTTCACAGTCAAAGGGGTCAAACTCTTTTTCAGGGGTGTTTATCTTAAGTGGGTCAGACCAGTAAAATAATATCATGATGACCTATAAATAAAAATAAAAAATAATAAATTTGCACTTATTTTTCTTAAGAAATTTCAGGTTGTTTTTATTTGTTCAGGTTATTTACATCTTTTGTAAAATGATATTTTGTAAATGTAAACATTTTCATACTGCAATTTTACTTTTTTGCACTAAACAAAGAGAAAATATTACAGATATTAGAAATGTCATTATTTATAGACTATTATTATGCCATTTTTTTCTGCTCCAGTCCTCCTTTAGATCAAATTAGACTGCATGTAGCCCCTGAATTAAAATGAATTTGACACCCCTGCCCTAAATTGTTCCTCAAAATTACTTCTAAAAATTTTTAGGGATTAAACTCAACTACAACAGGGATGTATGACACAAATATGTGTGTATTTCCTGGTAAGTGTTCCATTGGAAAGCAAATAAATTCATACAAAATTAATTAGCAAAAAACAAAAAAAAGCACAACATTCATAAAACGTACAGATAGGCTGCAAGATTTTCTTCTGGTAAATGTCAGAGGGTACACACTTATATTTCTATGATTTAAACCTTTATACATACATAATAAATGCATGATCATTTATATTTTAGGACTGTGTCGTCCTGAGTTGTAGTGGAACCGTTTTGTCTGGTGGAGACACCAACACTACTTTAACCAAACACTTCCACACAAAGAAAAACTGCTGGTGGCCTAAACCCTCATGTGGGAAGGGAACAAAGCCTCCGAATGACTTTTCACCCCCTCAACACTGGAGGCAAGCAACAATACGCTTAATTTGCTGTGTGAGTACCTGTGTACCTGCTGCCATGTGTGTGCGCCGCTTTGCGTGTGTGCATTTGTGTGTGTGTTGAGATACAGCGAGAGCCCAAACACTGCGGCGCCAGCAGTCTGCCCTTCCCTTGAGAACGTAACGGCTGAGTGCCATCGGAAAGAGAGACCGACAGAAGGGGAGGGGGGAGGGGGGGTGTTGCTTAATATCTGTGCCATGGAAGGCAGCAGGTAAAGCTCTGCAGGTAAGGCCGGTGATGCTGTTTTGCCCTTCCTCACACAGCTATGATGCAGCTAAAGTGTTCCTGTGACTCACGTTGACTTATATCTCAAACATTGGTTAATGACAGTTACTCACTGGATGCACACACAGTTCATCAACAGGGACTTCCTGTAATTTCCCTCCCAAAAAAGAAACAATCTTTGATCTTCTTCTAGAGAATGTCCAGCACTTTAAAAATGAATTCAGGTTCATTTTATCTCCACATTTCTACTTCTGAAAACCCCTCAGCGCCATACGATAATCCTACTGTGCAATGCCACGGCAGAAGTGCTGTCTAAATTCTCATTTTAATCTGTAGAGGAGGGAAATGGATGTATGAGAGAATATGAAAATAGGGTGAACTCCAAAGCCCCTGTGCTTACTCCATCAGAAATACATTTCTGCTGTGCTCGGCACAATCGTAATGCCAAAACATTCAGCCACAGTCTTGCTGGCTTCCCCCTACCAGGTTCCACTTCATTCATTTTTAATACAAACCTTTTTATGTCATGTTTTAAAAACAAAAGGAACAAATCTGGCCCAGTTCAGTCTTAAGCAGGAGGCCAAAAATCACTGAAACTCAATCTGGTTATGGAGCACACTGTGTTTTCATTGACTCACAACTGATTCTTAAACATATTTTATAGGCTAACTAGTTAGATAAATATAAAAATCTCTCAGTGAAAATATTTTTGCCTGATCGTATGTATTTGACACAACTTGAGCGACCTCTCCAGCTTTCTCCATAGGTGGGGATTAAAGTTTCATCCTGCTTTTTCTGTATCAAAACTATCGAGTGTGTGGAGGTTAGAAAGGGCTTCTGTCGGCGTTGTGCCTCCTTCTCAAAGCTCAAACCTACGTCTGTTAGTATCATTTCTTCTAATATTCTGGTGTGACGGTAGAATCCAAGTCAAACCTTGCTGATTTAAACACAACCCTAATAAAAACAAAAGCAGAGCTGTTCAGACTGCTCTAATTCCCTTGACAGCGTTCCAGCCAGTCCCACTTAAGGTTATTATGGGCTATAAATACGCTGGTTACCAGGGCTAGAATGTCAACGCTGTTTGCCCTCGTTAAGACACATAATTACCTCATTTACATCTCGTTTCCTCCCCAAAATCGGAAGCCATTATGCGCCCCCGCACTCAGCTTCCCCCTCCTCTGTCGACGATTACACTCATCATCCAATCAGCTCCTGAGCTGTGTGTAGGGAAGGGAAAAGCTCCCAGGAGTCAGACTGGGACAGGAGGCTGGAGCTGGACAGAAACCGACAGAAAAAGGACTCATGGGAGCTAAGATGCTCAGAGAGGAGGGAGGACTGAAATTCTCTGAGGCCTTCAAAGGCTGCAGCAACAGATAGAAACAGGCCTAGAAATACACTGGTTTCCACTCACATGCACGTCAGTCACGTTACCTGCAAGTTGGGGTTTTTTTTCACAGTCATCAAAGCTTGTGGCTGTTATGATCCTTGTCTGTTTTCAATGCCCAGGGTACCTTTGTAGCATCAGTAGCCAACTTGCACAACACTCAGTAGAAGTCAGTGGAAGTGCATACATGTTGAAAACTGATGACATTGGCAAGGAGACATGGATCCCAGAAAAAACGGGAGATTGTGATCCCACCTTTTTGCCACTACTGACCGATTTCCACAGCCAAGCCAAAGGACTAACAGAGGCGAGACAGGCTGGACTTTTACACAGCGGACCTGCGTTGCAGAATCAAAGGGGCAGTGACGCAGCACAGTGTATAGTGTGATGTATAACTTGCACATCAGAAATACCCTGAGCATAGTGGTGTTGGCTCTCAAAACAACAATGGAGGACAAACAGAGCACAGCAATGTTTATTTTAGTAGTGCGGATATTAAGTTTAATTCAAACTCAAACCAAGCTCCTGAGCGTCCTTTACAGGCTCCTCAGTTCGACATCTTTCTGGTTGTGTTGATATGTTTGTTTACTGTGCATGGCCTGTGCTCATTTTTAGATCCCCCTGGCGTTAGGGGTCACACTTGCAATAAGTCATCAAAACGTCACACCTTGTTTGCGTAACAAGAGGTGTTTCTTTTACATAGTGTTCTGGAATCATGATTCCACCTCTATCATGGCTCTGTTTCTACCTCCAAAGGGGTTACAGAGCCGTGACAGAGGTCGGACCAAATGAACCCACCATTTCATTTACATAGACGTTGTTCCAGAATGAAGGTGAAATATTTCCAGAACAGAAGTGTTGTGTAAAAGGGGCTATAGTTAAGTAACAAAAACCTTCGATGGATGTTGTTTTGGTGGCTATGATGGAACCATTTGTTTGCGGACTTAAACACAGAAAACCTGGGTTCACTTCCCATTTCATGCTGTATTTTGTAACTTGTCATTTATGGCTTTGTCTTTCTTACTTCATACATTTCCCTAATAGTTTTTTCCTAACCATAACCAAGTTGTTTCTTATGCCTAAACCTAACCAAACCATAACCATATCAAAAAGTGACACCTTCCCCTGACACTGAAAATCAGTGGTTTTAGGTGTAACTTATGCATCAAAGTTTGATGATCTTTTACAGTGTCAAGCTGGGAGACAGAATGTGTACCAGTGTGTGGTCACACTGCCAGTGCTTTCCTATTAATATGCAATCAATATGATTTCATTTTCAAGACATTTTACTGACATGTAAAAGCAGATTCTCTTCTTTTGTGTTTTTCTTTTATCTTATGAATGAAATAAAACAAACAAAAAATGCTGTAGCTAATGAGGCTCTAAATATAATAAATACTATAATTAGCATTAGTTAACTCATCTATAGAACTTGATATCAGTGTGTGCCATTTTGTTTTATTTAGCTACATTAAAGATTTTCTAATATCTACATGCTCCATATGAAGCTGAAATCAGGAGCAAGACCTGAGCGTAAAGGCTGAATAAAAGCAGGTAGAAACAGCCTACCTGGCTCTGTCTGTGGTTTAGGTTTTTAATCATCTTTCTACCAACACTTTAAACCGCTGTAGTTAACAAATTAACTTGTTTGTTTACTTCATACAATCCATTAATGTTAATTAGTTCAGCCTATAAATAACAGGGACAGTGACAGGATTAAGTCGATGAATTTATCAGCTGATCCCCCTGACAAACAGTGACATGGACTATTTTTGTTGAGGTTTTGGCAATAAACCAAACTCTAACCCAAGTAAACTCCAAACAGATGGAATCCAACTAAGAAGTGATTTTCCCAAATATTGGGGCAGATATACCTTTTATTTATGACACAACACCATGAGCCTGATTAGGATTTTCTGCTGATCATTAATACTGTTCAAACATCCTTCTAATTACTTTTTTACTGCAGTAAAAGTTAAAGAGGATTTTATAAGGTATAAGTACGTCGTCTTTTCTGACACAATGCTCCTTTTCAGGATATGTTAAAAATGAGAATGTAAGAAGTCATAACATAGAGCCAGCCACAGATCTAGAAAAAGCAAACTATATCATCTGTTTTTATCAAAAGCCAGTGAGGTCAAGTCAAAATATTTTACAAAAGAATGAACTAGAAGCTCATTTATCAAAGCTATTGGCTGTTACTCCCAGATTCATCCATCCATTTTCTGAATCACTTATTCCTCATGTGGGTCGTGGGGGTGCCAGAGCCTATCCCAGCTATATATAAGCAAAGGTGAGGCCCACCATGGACACGTCACCAGTTCATCACAGGCCTGACATATACAGATGAATAACTATTTATACATAAGGGCAATTTAGACCAATTCACCTTTCATGGATGATGGGAGGAAGGACTACCTAGAGAGAACCAGTGCAGACATGCAAACTCCACTGTGCAGCCTCAGAGAAGTTCACCTAAATCTGATTCCTCTTAGTGTGATTTTTGAAAATGAGATTAGATCATGATCATAGTCCTGAAAAATTATCTGTTTTTGTACTTAGTATTTACTGGAGATAGGTCTTAGAAACATAGACTGTATAAAATTAGTGAATGGATACTGTAACATCACCTATTTGTTTATGAAATGCCATGTTGAAGCCAGTAGTTTGCAATTTGGTAAATATCATGTTGACTTTTTAGAGCTGGAAGTGACCATATTTGGACAAAAGGAGTGAAACTACATGATTCTGATGGACCAGAGATAAGCTAATGCTAAATGCTAGCTCACTGTCTTGGTAAAACTAAAATTTATCAAGCACTGCTTAACAAAGGAATTTTACAGTCATGTTTATGGGACCTGTGAACTACAACTACAGTCAAGCTGTCGGTTAAAAAAAAAAAAAAGACATGCGCTTTGTTAAACAAACCAAAAATCTGAAATTTTGGCCTGTCAATCAAAGTCTGACACAACTGACATCAAAACTTCTAATCGACCTGAGATCTGATTAATGGAAGAAAATTTTCAAGTTATACCACAAGATATTTTATCAGAGGATCCAAATAAAATGGATGAGACCAGAATAAGCCTGGGAAAAAAATTACTGACTTTGCATTTTTAGAGATAAGTTCAGCGTAAGTCTATGGGAGTCCGGTCTTACTGTAGCCATCAGCAGCAGCCACCATTGGTATTACAACTTTAATATACTTCTGCGCTGGCTTCATTTCAGAGCTGAGGTCCTTGCCACTTGTTTAGAATGCAGTTTTACAGCCACTTTATGGTTATCAAGATGCTTGATTCATCTTTAAATTGTTGCTTTTTTTTTTTTTTTAACAAGTAAACACATAGCCTACCTGTTGACTAAATAGCCAGCTATTCGTTATACAGTAGTAACAATTAAGGTTTGTTAGTCCATCAAAAATCTTGTCATTACTATTTAAAGGCAGTGAAAAATACCAGCCATTATGACCCAACAATAACCCTCAGGGCTTAACATGAAGATGCACAATCACACACAATCTCACACACCTTCATTGGTAAAGACACTGCAGACAAAACAAGACTTCTGTGAACCATACAGAGAGAGATCTGTGTGTCGAAGGACAATAATCAGCAGAAAAGATCGGAGAGACTTCATTCTTCACATCGTTGACAGGTTCCAGCTCTGTTTGGTCACATCAGCCGCCAACATCGACAAAAACACAAACACAACAACATTAGATAGAAGCGGCTTCTCTCTTCGTTCTTATCCCTCGCCCAATGCTTTCCTTCCTCCTTTTTTTCCCTTTGCCTACTTCAACTTCTATACTCCTTCTTCTCCCTCCTACAAACTATCTTACCGGCTTACTGCTATATGGTGGGAGTCTAGTGTATTGTGTGCATGTGCGTGTGTGTGTCTGTGTGTTATAACAGTATTACAGCAGTTGTGTATGAAAACAGCAGATAAGAGAGCAGGATGATGAAATGTGAAGCAACAACACATGACCCAGCTTAAAGATCTCTGATAAAAACAAACATGCTATATACTCACACACGGCTGCAGAAATACACAGCACACACACATCTGAATGCACATGTGCACGCACAAGGCACACGTACATTTCAGAGGATAAATATACACAAGCTGTGAAGCAAATGTTATGCGCATCCACGGGCAGAAAAGCAAATGTACCCAGGTATTTGTGATTTTATGTATGCATGTGGATAAGTGTGTGTGTAAGTGAACAAGTGCACGTCTGTGTGTGTGTTCAGTAATGACACATGGAGGCCAGTTCAGCATAGTAAATGAAAAAAGACTTGATAAGATCAGTGAGACAGGACGAGTGACTTATGTGGTTTATGTGGATGGTGTGGTGGAGGGGACACGGAGGGGGTTGTTGTTAAAGCAGAGGATCATGGGAAAAGGTATGGAGGTTTACACTAATTTTCACTGCTGCAAAAAAAGTATAAAGTCCCTAACAAAGTGCAGATTAAAGGACTTAAAATTCAAGTATTGCAAGAATTACAAAATGAGAGATTGTATGCACATTTTTATAAAAGAGAAAAAAAATTATGGAAAACTATGACCTTGGTGATCATTTGGTTTAGAAATGTAATGTATCGTGAATGTTTACACCTTAAAAGGGTTTGATTATGAAAAGAGCATTTTTTTTATCTAGGTTACCAGCAGCCATATTATATTCACAACTACGGGTTAGTTATAAAGATATCAAATATACCAGAGTGGATTTTACGCATACATTTAAAATGTCATCAAGTATCATATAATTTAATAACAATAATTAAAATAAATAGAGTGATGAATAGTATGTTGGGAAAAAAAACAACTAATGGAGATATTTAGAATAGGCAGCATTTGAGAAAAAATTGGGGGGGGGGAAAAGAATCTGAGATTGTTTTTTTTTTTTGTTTGTTTGTTTGTTTTTTTCTGTTGTCATTGTATTAGTGGCCACAGATGAAAATGTCTCAACACACCTCTTAAGTCTTCAGTTTCCATTTTTATATAAATGTGTAGAGTGGGTTTTTCCTTGTAAAAAACAGGCTTAGAACATGTACAGTAATAATTTTACATACAGTATTATGCCGTATGCTCTAGATACAGTCATGTAGAAATAGTTTCAGGATACAAAAAACAACTGACTTAAAATAATGTGTGTATTTGTTCTAATAGGCCTTATTAGAACAGTGTACTAGCTTTAGCATAACATTAGCATGGTATTAACCAATGACCGAATTTTTGTTTTGAGTGAACAAGCTTCTTATTAAGGTTAAATGATAACAATAGCACATTAACCCATGGGGATCCACAGGTTCTAGATGTGGTACTTTTTATGCAGTTGTGTATTCATGCATGCTGTACCACATTTGTCCAGAAGTCACCGCCAAAGCGTTCTGGGTATATTAACGGATTGTAAGGCTACTGTATTCCAAAATTACTAATATTTCCTAAAATATTGGTCCTATCAGCTTACCGTTTTCCCTAGTCTGTTCTTTGACCAAAAATACATAAGTATGCCAAACTGCAGCAGTCAGCTCTTTCCGGATTTTGTGTGAATC
>JAPQRP010000005.1:21365736-21377909 GCA_037367295.1 Apogon hyalosoma | reverse complement strand
ACACACACACGCACACGCACACACACGCACACGCACACACACACACACACACACACACACACACACACACACACACAGAGGCCACTTGACTTCTATAATATAAATTTGGATGACTGACTCAAAACCCACTTTACTGTTACACATATGTCTTCAAATATCAGCACAGCTGCTGTAGGTTTCTGGCCTTAATTTTAGGGAGGCATTTATGTAAAGTCAGGCCTTTATTTTTGCAAATGTCATATGTTTAATGAGTAGAAGTATTCACCTTTAGTATAAAACCATTTGATCTGCTCACGTTTTCACTGTTAAAAGTACTGCAATTAACTTATCTACAATCCTATCAACTGCTTCTTCCATTTCAAAATAAAAGCCAACTAGCTTTTCGGTGGAAGTTTCAACAAATCGTAGTTTTGCTGAAAACATACAAACACCTGCAGTGACAGAAACCAGACAATTTTACTTCACATGAGTGATCTAGAGCAACAAAGTGTTGAAAACAGCCAGAATATGTTGTCGAATGAATTAAATTATTCTTGTAGAAGTGCACATTGTGCTTAATTGATAGAATATTACATGATGGACACCAGACGTTTGGAGCCAAAACTGTGTAATTTCAATCAGACTTCATTATGAAGGAGATGCAGGTTTGACCTCTTAACATCCTTCTTGTTAGTAATAACTTAATAAGAATGGCCCGAGTTGATGTTTTTAGTAGGTGTGTTTTAGACATTTTAAGGCTGTTCGGTTACAGGAGAATAAATATTTGGATGTGATACAGAATATCTGAAAGCACTGTCTGTTCCTCTGATTGGTGGCACAGTTAGTGAAAGACATTTCCACCATAAACTGATAGCATGAATTAGTTCATATAATTCAGCAGAATGCAGGAAATGATTTAACACTCAAAATTTAACATACACCAGTGACTACACTTGAGTTGAGGATGCTAACAGGTCCAACAGAGTAACTAGTCTAACATCACCTATGGATTATGATTATCTTGTACAAAGAACATAATGGCTTGTTTGTATAAAAAAAAAAAGGTGTTAGTGTTTTACATACTCAGAAAAGATCTTTAAACTTTCCTGTGAGAATTCACTTTTATCATCTGCCTTATATATATATATATATATAATTGTTCATGTATTTCAACACAAATGGTCTGCTGTGTACTTAACTTGACCTGACTTGACTTTACCAGTGAGCACATGTGTATTATCCAGCGCCTTTATCAAAACATTTCATTCAGTTTCCGTTTTGTCTCCTCTCCCACTGTCTCCTGGAGAACTTTGTATTCTGTATCAGTGTGTTTTCTTCACACTAAGACAATCAGTGGCGAGCTCTCTATCTGATACGGACTCGATCATAGTGGCAT
This sequence comes from Apogon hyalosoma, assembly GCA_037367295.1. Lineage (NCBI taxonomy): Eukaryota > Metazoa > Chordata > Actinopteri > Kurtiformes > Apogonidae > Apogon > Apogon hyalosoma. The sequence goes on along the minus strand of JAPQRP010000005.1, from coordinate 21,376,534 downwards.
ATAGAGGGTTTCCACTGCTTACACACACATCCACACAAACACACACACTCATCTCTTTGGTCGGTCTGATAACAGCAGTTTGGGGGAAAAAGGGAAGTTGAGGGACAGATATGTTTTTTCCGGATGGACAGGTATGGTTTTGGCCACGCTCCACTACTCTGGGACACCTCTGTGATTGGCATGGAGGCTTGGTCGCCTCCTCTACTGACAGATTATTCATATCATCTAGTTAGGTTTCATGAAGCAATTATATGTCTTCACACTCCACCAACTTTGGGAATGGCAGACTATAGAAACACACACACCATAAGGTCTCTGATGGTGGGAAATGCCTGTCACAGAGAAGAGTTTGAGCTCACATGACTTTAATCAAAGCATTAAAGTCACTTTGAGGTGTTTTCTTCATAAAAATAAAGAAAATAAAAAATAAATGCTGTTTGTTGTCTGTTCACATTGTTTTAAATCATATTTATGAAACATGTTTCAGATTCAAACGTTATAGCTCGAGAGAATTTTCCAGTGAAACATGTTTAATGATGACAAATGCTACACTTCATAAACAGCGATTTCAGTGGAAAAAGATGACGCATACCTCATGCATGTCAGTGCGCCAGTGTTGTTGTAGCTTTGCACAAATGTTTATTTTCCTACTTTTTTTCAAGCAGGGACGTCTTTCAATCAAATATTCACACTTCGAAAAGTTATTGAGTTAAAGTCAATTCCTATTTCAACATTACAATCCATTTCATCCATTAACAACGTGTATTTTTCAGCATAAATGCTACACCTCTTTGAACTGAACAAACTTGAGAAAATATGACAATCACACAATGTAATCATCATTGGCGTAGGCTGTGCACCATTTTCAGCGTATTTAACCCTTTCATGCATAGTGGTCACTCCAGTGGGCAGCTGTTCTCTTGTATATTTATGGGTTTTGTTGTTTTAGTTCCATATCAGCCAACATAGTGAACGTTCATGCACCATCCCATACACAGCAATTCATACCATTACTGTCCTTTTGCTGTTCTTGATAAACCTGATCTGCAATTAACGGTAGGGGGTTAAGACAAAAAGGTTTTTTTTGTTTTTGTGCATATTATCTCCATGAAGTGAGTAGTGACTAGTATTAGAATATGTAAAATGTGAGAAAACATCAAATTAGCAGCATTAAAAATGTTTTTATTTCATAGTTTTCACAGTATATCAGTAAATACAGCTTTCTTTGCTTCAAAAATTGAACGTAGGGTGTCCAGCTGAGTGGACATTTTTGCAACTCCATGAAAAATAGGTTCATAAAAAATATTCAATCACATTTTTTTTTAATGCCTAGAGGAATAAAAACACTCAGAAAAAAATCTTAATTAAGGCTCTTATAATTCACGCATGAAAGGGTTAAAAGGTAATAAACAATTCAGTACCTGCCTTTTTACACCTTATTGAACCACCTCCAATCTCTAATCACCAACCAACATCATCTTCTTTTGTTCAAAGCCGTGTCAACAACATTGCAGAGGTTTAATATTTACCTCTCAGACACTTCAGACCAGTGGTTCACTTTACCTTTTTGTTCACAGTATTTCACTTTTTACCCACAATTATAGTTTGCTACAATGATTGATAACTAGTGAAGTAAAATTAATGTGAATATGTAACACTGTTATTGCAATTCTAACCACCAGTTTTTCCTTATCCCAAAGAACATCAGTTTAAAAGTATTGTTGTACATTTCTGAACACCGCTTATTATTTATTTTTATTTACTTTATTTTACCTTTATTTAACCAGGAAGTCCCACTGAGATCAGAAATCTCTTTTGCAAGGGAGCCGTGGCTAAGGTAGCAGCCATACAAAGTCCAAACAATATAAAACACATACATGATACACAAACAACACAATAACAACTATTCAACCAAAACGGCATCAACAGAAACAGTGACACTCCTCCTTCACTGCATTCTCCATGATACTTTTAAAATCATAAACAGAATTGAATGTTTGAAACTTAACAGTTTTTTGAAGATTATTCCACGAACATGGTGCATGGTAGGAAAATACTGTTTTTCCAAAGTCTGTCAGAACTGTTACACTACATGTAATGTCGGTCGTTTTGAACCAAAAGTATATTTATAATATAAAAATTTCTATGTATGTAATGATTAGCTTTATGACGTTCAGCCACTCACTGCTTTTTAACCATGTCTTTCACAAATTAAATGTAACTAATATTATGGTTTATGAACTGAGCACTAGGTCTGGCAGGGTTTGCCTCAAGGAAGGTTCTCCAATAATGTGATTAAAAAAATGACTCAGACTCTATTTAGTGATATTTAAACCAATCCATTATTCTTTTCTCAACCCCAACCAAAGCGTTTTATTGTGCAAACCCAAAAACCTTCAGGAGTTGAGATGCAAACTCCATTCTTCATCAACACCCTCCTGCCTATTGAGGATAGGTAAAACAGGTCTGACAACTGGGTTGTAGCTGGGTTCACATTTTACGTATCTGTGGTTTTCAGAAATGTACAGCAGCGACATTTTTTTGGCTTGCTATGCCTAAACTTTACTGATCCTTGACCCATCAAATTGTTACAGCCTAAATGCAAGTTATACAGTTCCTTTTAACCCTGTCTATGGTATTTTGTGCCATTTTCTTGGTACCCATTAAAGCCCAAATTCACTGTCCAATAGAGCCACAAGTATCAACCTCATACATGTTGTTTTGGGTAATCTCTGGTCATTAACCTGTTCTGTCATTGAGGTATGAGGATGTACTGAATTAAACAAACATCTGTGATACACTTCACAAAACAATAACATACGTTTTCACAGTTGTTGCAAAGAGCAAATAAACTTCCACTCCTTGTGAACGTATTAACTGTCATGTAGCAAAAGGTCAAACAGTCATAACTTGCATTTAAGTGTCACTGTTCAGAGGGAATGATTCAACAGAATCAGGCTCTGATTACTCAACCTCTACAGCAGAAAATCAGTGTAGCCTGACTGCCTCTGAAAACAGACACACACGCTGCTGAAAGACGTGGTTACATCGGCAGGGCAGGCACGTACACACCGCGCTTCCAGCAAAAAACCTGATAAAAATAAACCCAATACACACACACATCTGACACCTCTGCAACCTGTCAGCAGCATCATGGAAAAACTCATGCAGCAGGCAGCAGGTTTTGTTTTTTGGTAATACACCTGCATGAACACAGACATATAGAAGGTTTAGAGGGGTGATTTGAGCTCCTTCTGCCTCACACACACACACACACACACACACACACACACACACACACACACACTAAACTGCATAGCCCCGGTTCTCACACCATCAGCTGTGACCTGGTTAGCTTTAAGCCGGTGTTTGAGCCTGGCCCTTAGTCGAGGTTGGCTGCTCAGACAGGGCAATAGTTTGCACTCACACACCCACACACCCACACACACTGGCCACTGTGGCTAATTGAATGGCCAGGGCAGTAGGTCCAAGTCTTTATGCTTGTAGAGAGAAGCCATGAATATCTCTGTTTCATTTGGACTTGACTCAGTGAGGCTGTGGGAAAGAGTGAATGAGTGTGGGAACAAACAGCTACTGGTTTGGAATATTTGCCTACCTAAAAGCTCTGAGTGGGTGCATTCACAAAAATTTGATCCTTCCTTAAACAAGATTTTATCATTATGACATTATAGAAAGCCCTTGATCTGTTCTACATTATGATAGATGTGCATAAACACATGGTAGTTATTACGTTCGTTGTTTCATTTTCATGGGTAGGTTGTATAATTTTGCATTTGCTTCTGAAAGAAAATATGACAAAAATGGATCTAACACACACCAATAAAAGCTTTGAATATATTGGCAGCTTTAAATCATCCCTCAGAAAACAAGAAGTTTTGGTCATTCTGTCATCTTTATTTGAAGAACAGCATGCCTCCAAAAGATTATGTTCATATTTATATTATATTACAATATATTCTACAGAGACACATTTGACTTTTTAAACAAATTATGAAGAAATGTTGAGAATGAATGAATCTTTTGAAAAAGTTACAAATGAGAACATTTTCAGCAGCACATCCACTGATAAAGTATTTCTATAATATCCAGATGTGTGAATGTGATTTATCTTAACCATTAGAAATGTTGTGTATAATTATGTTTAAGCAACTCAAAGCACTTGGTTCAGGTCTGATAGAAAAGACACTTATAGTTAAGTAGAGAAGATGCGTGTGTCCTTTCTATTACTGATTAAAACTATTTTTTACATTTTATACATTTTCCTATTTCACATTCTTACATTTGGGAAGTCAAAAGTAACTGAAAATCTTTAGTTATGTTTATAAATTATACCAGCACTTTACTTTATGTCAAGAAACTGTGATATTTGTTGTGATTTATTTTTGACCAACTGTAAAAATACAGGACAGGATTTCTTTGGTAACATATCCTTAATTCGTAGGGTTCTATGTTGTCTTTACTACATTCTGCACTTTACAACTTTATAAGCACCATTCAATGTTAAGAAATATATTTTTGGTTAAGTCTGATATGTGTTTATATCAGACCTGTTAAAAAAATGTAATTCAAGGTTCTCACCAAGCTGTGAGAATATGCAAATGCAAGAAAAATGTATGATTTAATGGGTTTTCATCTCAGACCTTGAGGCAATCCATAGCTTCAATCGAAACATACACACGGTATTGGTGTTGGTTCAACTGGAGTATCAGTTAATGTGGAAAGGAAAGGAAAGGAAAGGAAAGGAAAGGAAAGGAAAGCAGAGAAAGAAAATGAAGTCTTGGTAATGGAAAATGAAACCAGAGCAAGAGATGAAGGAGAGGTGAGAAGACAGTAGCAGATAGAAAGAGACTAAGAGGAGGAGAGTGAAATTGAACTAGTGTGTTGAGAGTGAGAGGAGATGGAGGGAGGGGGAAGAGTGTGGCTTATTTGATGCAATTATGTGTTTGCTGATGTTCAGGATTCACACAAGTCAAGTCACATATTGATTCAATGGATGAGTCAGAGCATCTCTTTCTCTCACAGACACATATTAAGCCATTAAATGTCAGATATTGGTCAGTAATGTTGAACCGTTGTCCTGGGGAAAAAAAAAAAAAGTTGTCAGCAACAAGATTTAGTGTTGATGGAAATTCAGACATCTGTAATTTAATATGTGTGTGATATAATGAATGAATTAATAGTTTATTTTTGGTTTGTACAGTCATCACCACACACAGTACAACAACCACAATAAACACAAAAACCAAAAAAGGAATAGGCCAGAAGCAGAAGCTTATTCTTTGCCTATTCCTCTCACCTGACACACCGCTTACATTAAATTAAATTTGTACATCGAGCATTCTCACAAAAAAAGAATCAATAACAACAAAAACACAACTGACATCTCAACTTAATATTCCTGAATGATCTTATACTTAAGACATTTTTTAAACTTTGTCAGTGATGTGAACAACTTAAATTCATCATCAAGTCCGTTCCATAATTTCATACCCACAACCGAAATACATCTGGATTTCACATGTCCTCACTTTCATACATTCAAAAATATAAAGACCTCTTAAATTATAATTACTCTCTCTTAATTTAAAAAAAACTCTTGAATGGTATTTGGAACAATATTATTTTTTACTTTATAAATCATCTCTAATATTTTGATATATATTTGATATGTATTGAATAATAATAATGTTGAAAATGATCATCAAATGTTTGTATTCAGAGGTGTCAGTCCAAAAAAGACTCATTGTTTTTGTCAAACTTTAATACAGTCAGACAGAAACCCACACGTTGCATCACTCTGTCTCAGACTTTGCAGTTGCACCAGTTTATTTCATTATGATGAGACATTCCTGATTATTAAAACCAATACCAGACTGCAAATGACGTGTAGCCTAAATGCTGCATAAGTGTCTAAAATGCTCTGTTTGTCTTCACTTCTAATAACTGTGAATAAGGTAAGAAGGAGCCACAGCGTGAAAATCCACAATGGACATGCACACACACACACACACACACACACACACACACACACACACACACACACACACACAGAAAAAAAAAAACACACGCAAATAAGAGGGAAGTGAGCATCATTAAAGCAGGAGTCTGCTGGAGCCATGTCTGTTTCCTATGTCTCACAGTAACAGACCAGCTCGAACCACCCTGATGGAAATTTATTCTTATAACAGTGTTTTTTTTAAATAAGGAGAACTTATAAGGTTATTCATAAGAGTGAAACACCAGGTGTGGAATGGATTTAGACATGGAATTAAGGACATGTGAGTCAATTTACAGTTTAAAAAATTTTTTTTTATAAAATGTGGTGGATGAATATAAAAATGATGTATGATCACATTATTTGATTTTTGTATGAAACATTTGGAAATTTTGTATTTGTTTCTTATTTATTTCAATATTCTATGGATAACTGGCTAATAATTCATGAAACTACACACACAGACAGATAGTTTTTGTTTTAGGATTGCTTTAACCTAATGAGCTGCTATTTAATATTTACAAAGGGTAGGTGTAATAAGCTATAGCTTCAGCCTACACCTTTTTAGTCAGTATTGTGTTGTTTTTCCATGTAATTTAATGTCTAGTTGTTGATTACCGAAACTAAGTGAACTGATCTGGATTACCTGGTTTACTGAAGCTTGTTTTATTGATGTATTTACTAAAATTTCCATATAACTTCATAAAACATGACACTGCAACTTCCCCACTTTCAAAGCTCTTTCCTAATTCACACATCTATAGGTATTTATACTTAATTTACACATTTGTATATGCACAGTACATATTTTGCTGGAGTTGGTTCCAAATATCAACGATCCTTAATCTGGAAAAACCACATCTTTTGACCCTTAGTTATAAGAATCTGTGAGCTACGGTAGGGGAAGTAGGGGAAACGGTGTGCAGCGGGGGTTAAGACATGTTTTGGACTACATAAGAGTGAGGCAATAGTTAAAAAGGTGAGACATATGTTTGGAGTGCGTACAGACAGTTAAAACACGTGATAGATAATATGTTTAAGAGAGGATGGGACAGTATTTTGGACACACAGGTTAATGCTGACATTAGAGAGGTGTACAAATATAAGACACCTGGAAGGAGAGGATATACAGTATTGAGTTAGACAGGTGGGTGATGGTTTTAAGGAGGCTATACAGCTACACATAGAGCAGTTAGAGGGAAGGCAGGGTTATAGGACACACAGAGAGAGGTGGGACAGGAGTTAAAAGGGTGAGAGGGTTAAAATTGTTAGTTTAGCCTCACTGCCTATATTTTGCCTCCCCTGGGCCTATTTTACATACTTTTCTCTCAGACCCCATAAACAAACAAGGAGCACAATTAGTGTTCTGTGTGTGTGATTTGGTGTGTGAATTTAGTGCGTGGGACCACAGGAAAATGATTTTCTGTCTAAAAAATTGAGTTATGCGGACATACACACACACATAAGGCGATGCGTGTCCTCACATACGTACATACACACTAAACATAATTTCTCATAACACTCTAATATGGTTCATTTTCAGCTATCAAAACACACATGAAAAGAGTGTTAAGGCTGTCAACAAGCGAGCATGGGATGTGGAACCGTCGTTTTCATTCTCAATATGTCAAGGTTGGGGTGTATTCCAGCAGAGGGAGAGAGGAGTTGGGTGGGGGTGAGGGAGGGAGGGAGAGAGAGAGAGAGAGAGGGAGAGAGAGAGAGGGTTAGAGGGGAAAGGAGTGTCGTTCTCCATCCTCTGCTCTCCAGAGAATCCCATCATGAAACGCCAAAGCACAAAGAGCTCAGAGCCTTCGACTGAAACCGAGGGACCTTTTATCCAATGGTGGGAGCATCACTGGGGCAACAGCACCACCCAGCATGCCACTGAAGGTACTGCACCTCCTGCTCTTCTTTCCTCCACATCCATATTGACCTGGCTGTTTTGGTTTTTTTTTTCTTCTTCCAAAAAAAAAAAAAAACAAAAAACAAAAGGGACATATTTTTTGCTATCCTGCATTAATTCAATGATCAAAATGAGTGACGTGCCAGGTTTTAAGACTATCCCCTCCAACACATGAGAGGTAATCAAAGCCTCCGTCTTCTTTCTGTGTGGGAATCTAACCCTTAATGGGCCACACCAACCTCACAGCCAGAACACACACACAAAATCAAACTAATTACAATTTGTCCTTTCTCTTTTGTCCTTTTCACTGTGCTCCTTTTTAATTCCCACCAAGAACACATTAAAAAAGGGAGTGGTGGGTGTATGTGAGGAGTGGGGTGGGGGTGTACTGAGGGATTTTCCAAAGTGGCACAGTAAAATAACACAGTGGAGTGTATATCGGCTTCCACTCTCCCTCATTTAAATAAGCGCCAACACTGATTTTCTAACAAAAATATGGTACTAGTATAATAACAATGAAATAAGACCCTGTGAAAACTCGCAGCCTGCAGCAAGTATTTAAAATATCATTTAAAAAGGGCTGATCTGTAATTCAGAGCGGATATGGTATCAGACGGCGTGCTTGTCATTCCCAGCTATAATCTCCACTACGCTGAGAAACACACTGTCTGCTGGCAGCACTGGAGAGAGGAAGGAAGAATAGCAAAGAAGGGGGGGAGCAGGATTTGACTACTTATTTTTCCTTCTACTGTAGGTGCTGTTTGTCTGCTATCGACTGCAAATCTCAAACCTATTTTAAGAAAAATCTCAGATTGGGGAGAAAAAGTTAAAGAGCAGGAATACAAGGCAGAAGAACGGAAGGAAAGTTAAAACACTAAAATAATTAGAGACACTGATGCAGACAGACAAAATATAGATCCAGAAATTGATCATCTTCTTAGTTGATTCGCTTTTAGTGTTTCTCCTGCAGACTTTCTAGAGAATTTTGCACTACTGACACAAAAAGTTCATTTTTGACCTTATAGGCAGCGCTTACTGAAGATTTTCTCTGTTCTTAGGTGTTCTTGAAGATTAAAAAACAATATTTAACAGTAGATGAAGTTTTCCCAGTTGTGATGAAAACATAGATGTTCACTGTTGAATTAAGAGTCAAGATCTCAGAGTTAAGATTAACAGAACAGACCCTTATTAGCTTTTGAAGAAAAAAAAAGATTAACAACTTTTCTACATGTTAAATATCATATATAATATGCTTTTTATAAATAGTTTATCATTGATAATGAAGGCACAATAAAAAGGTACACACTCTTACATTTTTACTTCATTTTCTTTAGTTTGTACCCTTAATGAATCCCATTTAGAGCTAATGTACAAGGAACATAAACACATGATTATCACTACAGGAGATAAACTATTGAATTAATGACCAGGGGGGGCTTTGAAGATATTTTACAACTGATGTAAGCTTTTATTTTGACTTTTTCTTTGGGTTTTGATGTGTTGGTCAAATAAACTCTGTGGACATGCCATGGAAATCTAATGAATATAAACAGTTCATTGGAACAAAAAACATTAACCAGTGTAATTTTTGAACAAATTTAAGTGAATAATGTGTTACTTTGAACAGTTTTCTTTACAAGTTTTATGATGTTTTACAGTTAAATCAAATAACGTGGACTGTCAAAATTAATATGTTAATACGAATTAATCCATCATTATGATTAATCTGATTAAAAACTTTAATGCAATTAACTCATCTGCTGCTCAGAATGACTCTGAACGTCTCTGGCAACGTATTTGGGGCAGTTTATCCAAGTAGAGTTAGTGTCATGCATGTGCAAATGGACAGTTGATCCAGTAGAGACAGGCAGTAGAACCACCCTATAAAGACAGAAGACATTAAACAGCATGTTGGCCCTCTGGATGGAAATATGAGGACAAAAAAAACAAGACGAAACAGTTGTTTCAAGTTGTTTTGTTGAAACTGCTCAAGGTGTTCAATAAACATGTAAAGTGCATATGTATTCCCTTCTTTCTTGAGTGTGTTTGCTCATACAAAATAAAATGTGATTAATATAAATTAAAAATGAATGACATTTAATCAGGATTAATCTAAATTAATCCACAGCAACCCTGTGATTAACCTGATTAAAAACTGTAATCGTTTGACGGCACTAAAAATAATATTTCAAAAATGATTAATACACACTGTTATAAAGTTGGAATAAAATATTTTTTACATCTTCTCATGAAGTGATTGTGACAATATGATTTATTCTTGATAGCTAAAATGTAACATGGACTCAGTATGTAATCACTGAACCTGGCCAAAGGTGATTACTGATGTGTATAAATAGGAATAAAAGAGGAATGTGTCTGAAAACCAAATGATTCTAACTTTATGGCAAAAGTGTATTAAGAGATATTCTAAACACTAAGACAATCATGGAAATCTGCACTTTGACACACCAGAACATGTTAGATTAGACTGACTTACAATAATTTCCAGAACTACCATAAACCTCAAAGTTAATGTTTTATGTCATGTATTTTGTCTCCTAAAGGGTTATATGAGTCCCCATAATGCAACTATGCAAACAGATTTTCATACCTACAACGTAACACACAAACACATTCACACACATTGGGTTTTGGTTAGACGTGTGGTCTGGACAGGAAGGGGCTGGGGCCGCCACACTCAGCAGGACACGGACCTCAGGCAGTTCACACCACACACACACACACTGCCAGGCCATCCTTACCCACCTATCCTGTTGCAGCAGGGAGTCGGAACCGGCCAGGCACACACACACACACACACACACACACACACACACACACACACACACACACACAGAGAGAGAGAGAGAGAGAGAGAG
>JAPQRP010000005.1:21335515-21364406 GCA_037367295.1 Apogon hyalosoma | reverse complement strand
GGAGGGGAGATAAAGGTGGGGGAGGAGGGGGGGTGAATGAGATAATGCCCTAGCGTTACTACATCAGAGTAGATGTCGCTCACACACACATGCACAGAAGTCGCCGTGGGAAACAGCCCCGGCCTCGCTTCCTGTATTCCTCCATTGCTATCGCTTCTTCTTTTTCTGTCTGATCAGAATAAGTGGGGAGTAGAGTGAAGAAGAAAAAGAAAAAGAAGGGAGGAAGAAGAGTGGAGGCAAGTCTTTCCTTTCAAAGCTCTCTGTCTGCAACTATCTCAGAGAAGGATGGAAGGATAGATGAACTCAATTGGCTTCCCATTCTGCGCTCCTGAAGAAGACATGAGTGTTTTAAAGTAAGAAAGGAGCTCTTTTGTGCGGCTCCCCTCGTCTTTTTTTGCCTCTTTTCTTTTGAGTGTAATGCTGCTGTACCTGACAGTGGCGTTGCCCCGGGTAAAGGCAGAAATCTCTGCCTCCATTGTCACCTGTTCCTCTAATCATTTTCCGCCCGTCATGGCACAATGGAGGAGGGCGATAACGATAACGAGGTGAAGCTAATACAGAGCAGCGGCAGGGCCCCTGAACACAATGTTCAGATGTCTTCACTCACACACACACACCTTTATAGACTCTTTAATGCAGAATTGCAATGACACACTCACTTGCAGACACACAATTTCCCTTTTTCTTCAGTCGCTCAAATGCTAATGTTTGCGTTTCATTATGGTACCAGCTGTGAAATCACACTTGCAGTTACACATATTTCTAGTTTCATCATAAAACATAACACAAGAATAAGTCCATCACGCCATTTGTCTGCTTTGTTGGAAGTAGACTAGTTAGTGTCGTGATTCTTTGTACTGAACGGCAAAAAGTGGAAACAAATGAGCCCATTTCTTCTCCCTTTACTCAACAATTGCAGACACTTTACAATGTGGTTGCTGGCCCTAAAAATACAATTTTACTCTATAATAATAAAAATAGAAAAATGGAAAAATGCCTGAATGTATTTGGAAAAGAAAAAAAATCAAACAGTAGAGTTAGGATCTAAACTTTCTGTCAGGTGACTTTATCAACATGGCATTCTCATCACATTTACACCAAGGACCAGGATCCAAATTTAGTTGTGGAGACTTTATTGTATGCCCCAAGTGTCCCTTCTTCGTATTTACTGATAGTTGAGGAATTGCATGGGTGTGGTTTGAATAAAAGTTGAACCAGAATATACTGTTTTTCATGATGCTTTGACCTATTAGCATGGAGTCAAAGAAGAAAGTAAGTGACAGTTGACAAAGTCCTGGTCTTATCATGTAGGTGCACACTAAAACCTCATGTTAAACTACGTTCTTGGACAGACGTTCACCTGGTTGAATGCATACGGTAACATGTACTATAACAGCTAAAGTGCTTTGCAGTATTCCATCCTCCTTCTGTCTCCTCTGTTTTTCCTGACTCCACTAAAAATAAATAAAACACTGAGAGCTTCAAAAGTAAAGAAAAACTGTTGATGCTTTTTCACTTGTCAGTTGGCTAATCTGCCTCATCTTCACAGCTCCTCTGAATACAGCAGACATGCAGACAACCAACAACTGGAACTGGAGACCAGGACTAGAAATTCTGTGCACTTGGTGTGGAAAAGCCCTGACCCACTCAATTAATATTATTTTTTACAAATCACGATAATGTTAAATCAGAATTTCTTTGAAGGGTGATTTTATTCCTATATGTGAAAGCTGAAGAAACCAGATGGTTATTTGTAGTTTTAAACTGAAATATGACAAACATTTACCAAGTAGCAAAACATTTCAGAAATCGACAGGTAAAACATAAAACAATCTTAAAACAATTAAATCTCAATCGGTTCAACATCAAACACATGAATAAAATTAACATAACGAAAAACTGAAACATTTCATAAGGGTTTTAGGTGACATTCTAAACAAAATGTTGCAATAATGATAATTATCGTGATGTTTACAGTTCATGCTTTTTTTCTATGCAGTTCAAAAGCCTTAAAAGGGTTCATTAGTCTTCACCTACACTACTGTTGATAAATTTTACAATCAAACCTAAAGGAATAAACCAGTGAAAGTTGCTGTTCTGTCCAATGAGGCCTCAAATTGCTTTGTATTTGTACCTGTGCTGTACATCGATAATCCATTTATTTGGTGCAAACAGAAGCAATTAACGCTCAGCTCTCAGCTTCCACCCAAAACCCAGAGGCGGAAAAATTCCCAAATTTTCCAGTGAAACTCTGTAAAATTCCCAACATTAAAAAGCCCACACATTACAATCCCCCCGTCCTGTTTCCCTCACCCCTCCTCACCCCTGTCCATGTGATGTGGGATTGCTGGGCTTCGCCAGCGAGCGGTAGATGAGAAGGCTTCTGCTCTCTGACTGTGTTTATCAGAGTCTGGCATCGCTGTAATTTCAGTGTTCAGATGCAATCGCTCCCCACTCCCCTCAGGAGTAAACAATAACAAGCACAAATACAATAGACAAACAAGGCCTGCAGGACATGTATGCACACACAGATGCAGGGATGCACAAACATGAAGGACTACATTTCTGATACACAGCTGATAATACATGCAAGCCATGTGCACCTTCTGTGTATTTTCTATTTTTTCTCAGTATTAAAAGTTTACATTTGGATCTGCATGACCATAAGAAATGTGACGATGAACTCAGGTCTTTACGGTGAATCTGCTTCCCAGAACTAAATCCATATGATAAACCAAGAATATGAGTTGTTTTGCTACTATGCTGGTTGGTCTCCTTGAGTTTTCACTTGAATGCAGGTTGTTGCTTTACTCTAGAGGACACAAATATCTTGTCACACAGCACAGCCTGGTGGACGCCTCTGGGACTGCAAAACACTTACTCGCATTGGAGTTAACTGAGGGAGAAGGTGAAAGGATGGCAAAGAGACACCCAACGCCAACACCGGCTTTACCTTCTCCTCAGATTACCATGCACACAAACACAGCTTTTGTGTCCTTTTTCCAACGGTGTGCTGAATATTTAATAAAGTGTGTTTGTGAGTTTTCACCCTTCATGTTTTAACACAGAGGTCAGAGGTCATTTTGTTAGTAAGGCAGCATTAAAATAATACAATAAATGAATTTGTCTCCATAATTACTGCCATGTACAATGATATTTATAAAACAGCTGCCAATAATATAGCAATTGATGTTGCAAAATACAATCTGATTACTGATTAGATGCAACAAAAGTTGAATCTGGCAGACAAGCCATAAAGGATTTTATGTTAAATGGATCTAAGGATTAAAAAACCTAATTCAAGTTAGGGTTCTGATTATCATGTGATGAAAAGTATTTTATATGTACCAATATCAAAACAAGGTCTGGTGTCCACACTGTCATCAGCATCTCCATGATACCTCTTAATAAAATATGCCTTTTACAAAACTAATCTGATTTTCAAGTCAATTAAGCTGATGCAACTGATACACAGGGATGACAAGTCTGTTTTGCCTTTCAGGTAAGTTTTGTCTTGTTATATTTGTTGTATGCGAAGGATAGACCAATGGATCCCGTTCTCTGTGCTGTAGTTCCATTTCAATGCATCAGTGAATCTATATTCCCCGAAATGCATTAAAATTAAAAGTAACAAGCTTGGTTTGAAAATGTGTATGAGTGCTAAGTGTAGCTGTGAGGCAAAATATGTACACCATCTGGGAATTCTATTGTTTTACATATCCAGACATAACAAAATATCATCTGGTGTTTATCAGGTTCTAAAATTATTTCAACTCAACCTTGAGTGTAAAACAATAGATTCCACCATAACATTATTTAACAAAAATGAGACCAATGTGGAGAAGCAGGACATGAAAAGTACACCCACTAGTTTTCTCTGACTTTATCAGTCTCTTTCATGGTTGTGGAGGACTTTTGTCCCACTCTTCTTTATGTTGCTGCAGTTCATCGAGGTTCACTGGCATCCATTTAAGCACATAACTCTTCAGGTCTCACTGATCTGACCATTATACAGCCTGAGCTTGTGGTGAATTTTCTTGGACGTCCACTCATGGGAGGATCAGCAACTTTTGTGAATTTTTTCCACTTATAATTTCTCTCTCTGATGGTCTTCATATTGTTTAGAAATGGCTTTGAACCCCTTCCCCAGACTGATGGGCTGCAACAGTTTCTTCCCTAAGGCTCAGTGCTGATTTTTCCTCCTTGGCTTTGTGTTAAGACACACCGGAATGATCCAGCAAACTGCAAAAACCCCTGCTGTTATAGAGGTGGTCACAGTTGCTGATGGCCAATAAATTAAGGGCATTTGTTTAGCAGCACCTGGATACTAGTTACCCTCGTAATTCCTTTGGAAGCAGTGAAAGTGTACTTCGTTTTTCATGCCTCTTCACTTTAACTTCATTGATGATAAATGAATAACAGTACAGTGTTTTGCGCTTGAGGTTAGACTGTAAAGATGGTCATTTATGTCATCAGTAAATCCATTTAACTAAAAAAGAACATACTTTTCCCCCTCATGATTATATTTGTGTTAAAATGTATGGAGTACCATATACAGATGTCAGAGAAATAAGTGCATGAATTGGACATGCTACTTTAGATATATATGGTTATTTCCCATCCTTTAATACACTGATTTATTACAAACACACTGCTGCAAATGACTTATGCAAGTGTAGCAATCTAAACATATTTTAAGATGTATTGTTACCTATAACAGTCAGTGAAAAATGTACATGTAAGAGAGGAAATAACCCAATAAGGCTGAATGAATCTTTAGGATACCCTTCCTGAAAGATGAAGAATAATCATAATCTACCCTTTCAAAACTACCAGTTATATGAAAGACAAAAGGGCACTGACCTCTGTATCATATGGATTCAAGGTGTGTAGAGATTTATGTTCATTTCATCAAACACTGAACAGCCTTGAATATAAAAATTACATTTGTAGGACAAACAATTACCCAATCAAGTACAGAAAGTCTTTCCTGCATCAGTGTTTGTTAAATTGCTTTAGAAAGTCAGTAATTTTATTAACATGCATGTTTCATCAGCATTTATTATGTGGTAAAATGCATACAGGAAAACAGGAAGAATGTGACAGTTCTCTGTAAGGTTTATTTTCTCCATATATTTTACAAATAGAAGCACAATGTTCATAGACTCTTGACAACAACTGTCTGAAGTACTTTGAAGAGCAACAGGTTGCGGAAATAATGATCCCTCGTTTATCTGCAAAGAAAAAATTAAAACAAAGTAAGAAAAGCACAATAATAGTTTCACACTTGACTGGAGACCAAAATTAAGAAGGCGATGCTACAACAGATAAACTGGCACTAGTCTATTCATTTATAGATGATAGTTCTACAGCAGATACTCGTCACACGAGGAGGAGGGATCCTACATTAGTCTACTCTAAGGATGTTACCTCCTGTCACAAAAGCCTCAGTTCCTGATTTGAGCAGAGGATGATGAGCAGCAGATTAGGTCAGAGAGAAGAATTAGTCATGAAAGAATGTGAGGGCTTTTACTTATGTAAAAGATGGGCTTATTTTAGAATCACGGTGGAAAAAAAGAGGTATTAAATGTGCACAAAGTTGCCAATGCAACAGAATAAAATAAGGAGATGAATGAGTGGAGAGTGAAGTGAGTGATGTAGAAGGAAAATAAGCTGACATAATGACTTACAGAGCAGCGGCTCCAGAGATGATCTCAATGAGCTCCTTGGTGATGACGGCCTGTCTGGTTCGGTTAAAGGTGAGGGTCAGCTTGTCAATCATCTCAGCTGGAAGATGAAGAAGAAGAAAAAAAAAGACATCCATCAATCACTGCCAATGGTACATCTACTGTATGTTAAAAGCAAGTTAAACTGACAGAAAATGCTGCACTGAAATTTTCTGATAGCAGGGGTCATTTTCATACAGAAATGCTCAATAGTGACTGGTGTTTTGTGCTTAGATGTGAAGACTCTGGGATGTTATCTAACATTTGATTAGAGCAGTAAATAATTTAATTTTCAGTTCATCTGTTGATTGTTTCGACAATAAACCACCAAATGAATAAAAAGCATGTAAAATGTCTAAAAGTACGAGTTCATCCCAACTGTAACTTCCCATTACCCAATAAATAATTAAGTTCAACCACTGATCCACTCTCTGCTAACAAAAATAAAATATCCAATTCTCAAGATAAACCTACCATGAAAATTCTGTACTTGCCAAATATGTTTAATATCTACTGGCAGATTTATTACTGTAATGTTACAAATAAAAACAATGAAAAAAAAAAAACAACAAAAACATCACATTATAGTAGGAACCAGTGAATTACTCACTTTGCTTTAAAGAAAAAAAAAAAAACAAAACAAATTGACTTTCAAAGTTCATTTCTGTTTAAAATGTCACTGATTATTTTTTCTCATTTACAATGCACTGTATCATATGTATTTAACATTCCTCCTGCACTAACACATGTATCAGTGGAGCCTTTATTGGTACAGAGGTGGATATGTGTCTAGGCCTTACAGGCGTTCTTGCTGGCGCTGTCCATAGCGGTCATCCTGGCACTCTGCTCACTGGTGGAGGACTCCCTCAGAGCCAAGTAGATGATGTTGACCAGAGCAAACTCCTGGTAGTTCCTCAGCACATCAGCATCAATGTCATCATAGACACCCATGTTTTCTGTTGGCAGAGGACACTGATCAGTGTAACTTGGACAGAGGTACTGTTGAAAATCTTCTACACACAATATTACCACAATACTACCTGAGGTGGCAACTGTGTCTGTGGAAAACACAGGCTTCTGGTCGGTCTTGTATGAGATAACAGACCTGCAGCAGAAGTAACACATTATTTTATTTGCCAAGTGTTTCACTTCATCTAAAACTGTCTTTCACAAATACATAGAGGGAAAAGTAAAAACTGAAGGAACTGTACCTGAATCTATTGAAGATGACAGCTCCCTGGTCAAACTCATATCCAGAGTTGAGCAGCTCAGTGGCAATGACGGAGGCATCACCAAAACTAGGGGGCTTGCGGCCAACCTCCTTACAGTTTAGCATGATGTGTTTTCCATGAGTTCTGAAGAGAAACAGGAAAATCATCATCAGCGTACTTTCTCATGTTAATTCTTCATTCCTTTTTCACAAAAGCATTAAGTTAAATTCAATTAAAGAAACTCTGCAGAGCATTCTTTTACAAAAAAGTCATCTTTTCTTTTCAATGTCAAATATGTAAAAATAATCCATCATACAAAAGATAAGCATGAAAGTAGTGTTTCAAGTCAGGTTAATAACTCCGCAGACTTATTAATTAGAAAAATGGCTACTTTCTGAAAACTATCAAAGCACTACATTACTATCATATGTATACAACAAATTGAAATACAAAATAAATGCTGTCAACCTTAAAGGCCAACCCTAAACCATGTCATCATGTCTTAAAGAGGAGAAACACATAGCTCCGTGTCCTTCTGTACCTGTGCAGGAGGCCTCTCAGCTTGTCTCCCACATTGATCACCATTACTTCCTTGCCAGCACCAGTCAGGGTGGCAATCTCGTTCTTGATAGTCTTGGCCACACCAGAGTGGATGGCGCCACAGAGACCACGATCGGATGTAACACCAATGATTAAATGCTTGGTGGCCTTTTCCTCTGGGGCTTTGATGTCAGCCTTCTCATACAGAGCTAGGACACAGAAAAATGTATTTTACACAATAAAGTAGTCTAGTTAAACCTAACCAATACCTACTAAGGAATTCATTCCGGTCTTGTAGGACAGGTGTACATACCCAGAGCACCGTTGCCGTAGATACGGGCTGGCTTCAGCTGTCTCTCAGCACGAGCGTATTTGGCAGCGGCCACCATTTTCATTGACTTTGTGATTTTCTGGATGTTCTTGATGGACTTCAACCGAATGGTGACTATGGGAAGAGATATCAAACATTAACAACATGATGAACATGACACTACAAAAAGACTTAGGCTGAATTTACTGTAATCTACAGCTGCAGTGACATTGTTGAACACTGTATTTTCTGTCATACCATATACTCATGTTTTTATCCACATGAATAAACCTTAATGAATAAATCAAATACAAAAAACCCACACTAAACGTGACTCACAAATCTAGTCTTTCAAATCTAATTCTGGCAGAACTTAAAGTTTATGCTAAGTTTAGACAGTATACTGCTCCAGGATGTTCTTTGACATTCACTAAAACTGCCCTTCCAAAGACCGAATAGTATTTATTTTTGGAATAGGAACCGTTTTTCCAACATGACATGTTCTTGTTTAACAGGCTGCTTGTTAATGTAAAATTATCTTAAATTTGCTCAGTTTTGTACATGTAAATGAAAATGGCAATAAAAAATATTGATTTCTACTGCTTTGTCAAAGTTGTCCAATGATTATTTCCAACACTACAACTGAACACTACAAACAACAGGATCTGAATTACACTATGACTTTTCAGCACAGTCACCTTGCACCAGAAAAGACAGCAATAAGTATGACCTGGTAAAGTTATGACTGTGTATTCTGCATAAAGCCTTTACACTATGTTTGTAATGTATATGTATCACTAATAAGAACTTAAACTACTAGCAAAGTTGTTAATTTACAGTTTACACAGATGTTGCTATCCGATTTTGACACTGGCAGTCAGGTTTATTGTTTTAATGAGTTACTTTCTGTCACATTCAGTAATACTACTGATTATTCCCATAATGTGTGAAGTACACAGGGTAAGTACTTACTGTCCTTCAAGGTAGCCATGTTCCTGACCTGCCCACTGTGAACAGAAATATAGCTTTTAGCTGCAGGCATGAAGAACATCAAATATTACAACTGACATAGTGTAATCAAATAGACTTTAAGCCAAAGTTTGCATAACTTACTCTGAAGTGAAGCCCTAATACTGACATTATTACACGCTAATGATACATATACGCTAGCTAAATCAGTTAGCTTAGAGGGTGAGTAATAACAGAAAGGGTAATAGCGCAGCCCTAGCTGGAAAGTTAGCTAGTGTAGAAAACTTAAATGCTCAGGAATATTTACTGCAGTAATGCTAGTCCTGTTAACTAGCAACTCGCACGATATAAGGACATTGTAGGGGTAGATGTCAGCTTAGCATTAGCCGGCTGACGTTGGCTTTCCACAGAGCAGCACACCGCTGTCATTCATTAGCAGCGGCCTGCACGTTAGCACGTCCTTGTGATCCAAAACAGCTCACACTATCTACAGCAACCGGTAAACCTCATCTGATCAAGCAGGTACACGAAGAATATAAATACATACATACAATATTAATACTGTTTGCAATGTAGAATGAATATTAAAAGTTTACCATTGTGGGGAGAACACCAACGCGCTGGTCCTGGCGAACATGGTTACTCCAATGAAGGTCAGACACGCAGGACTGCGCAGGCGCAAGATCAGGGCAAAATGGACGAATGTTGCCTTCACGGATATTGAGGTTCTTTTGGATATTAAGAGGGCAAATAGTATTTTGATGTGATGGACATTCTCAACAGTGTACAATTAACACTTTAAATACCCAAATTAATTAAATGCAACTCCGTATGTTTATATGGAGTTGTATTTACTTAACTTAATAAAGGCAGCATTAAACTGATATATTCTTTGTTAACAAAGTAGCGTGCAATTGTATTATTCATATACACTTCTAGGCTTGTAAACTCAAATTTGTGCTATAATCTGATTTGACGGGTGGTTTTGCATTTATATGCAATAATGACAACCTGTTTGTCAAACTAGGAGTATATAAAGCAAGTTTCTGTTTTTCCCTTTTTTTTTTTTTCTAGTGCAAGACATTATAATGCCATAGATATTATACACGTTTTATCACTTACCGTCGATGAAGCAAGTTATGTCAAGATTTTCATAGGCTCTTTTGTCTGTTAGTCTCTAAAAAAGAAACTAGAAAAGATGCATTAGCCTGTTAGGATTCTTCTCAACCAATTAAAGATGGCGCCCTGGGATGACAGACTGTTTCGCTACTTAAACATTTAAATGTTTGATGTTTTCACCGAAATGAGCGTTCATATCGAAGCCCTTCTCTCTTATTTTAACCATAAATAATCTTGATATAGAAACAGTTTTTACCGCTTGTTTGACTGAAAATAGAGACTGGAAATGTCTCCAATAACATCTCCAATGCCAGTACGCTACACAGAATGGGTTTATCTTAAAGAAAAAAATATTTAATTTTACAACTGAAATGAAAGTAATAAGTCTCAAATCTTTACATTGTTGTTACTTCATAAGCAAAACTTGGCGGGACACTGACAGAAAAAAAGGGCCCGTGAAGGCAGCCAACAGTCTCGCGTGTTTTTACACCTACTCGCGAGATTGTGACGCAGAACTCGCGGAAACTGTTGTGCCTAGTGTTCGTAGTTCAGCTCCAGAAACAGAACATTTGGTTCATTTATACAGTTAAATCAACTATTGTATGTTTGTAATAGCTGGTCACAATGGGGAAAGCAGATTTTCTCTCCCCGAAAGCAATAAGTAACCGGATAAAATCCAAAGGTCTCCAGAAGTTGCGGTGGTATTGTCAGATGTGTCAAAAACAATGTCGAGATGAGGTGAGCTGGTTCTTCGCATTATCAGTCTTACTGTTTCATCTGTATTATGTAGGTTGTTTTACCTGATGTAGTTTTTAATTATACACTCTGATCTCCTGTGTTTTGTCAGAATGGCTTTAAATGTCACTGCATGTCCGAGTCCCATCAGAGGCAGCTGCTGCTGGCCTCAGAAAACCCAACCAAGTTCATGGACTATTTTTCAGAGTAAGTCCACTTGTAGAAAATATTAGTTCATATTAATATTACATTTCATATTACAGTTTGTTTTTGTTTTGATTGTTCTAGTGAGTTCAAAAACGACTTTGTGGAGCTGCTCAGGAGACGTTTTGGTGAGATGAAACTCATGTTGGTACAGTAGCAGCATTTTACCTTCAGCACAGACACTCATCTGATGTACTCTTCCTTCATCTGCAGGGACCAAGAGAGTGCACAACAATATTGTCTATAATGAGTACATCAGTGATCGGGAACACGTCCATATGAACTCCACTCAGTGGGAGACACTGACTGACTTCACCAAGTGGCTGGGCAGAGAAGGTGAGTTACACAGTAAATGTACATACTGACGTTCCCCAAAAGTCTCACATCGATGACAAATATGTAAAAATGCAGTCTGGAGGTAATGGATTTCAGTGTGTGTGCCTGAAAAGTCTATTTACCCCTGTTAAACACAAAATGGGTGGATAATGATATTGCTAGAGTAATAAAATGTCTCTTAAGGAGAACCTTTGTTTACCCATTAAAAAAAAATTTAAAAATCTAATGATATATTAAGCTTTTAATATTTTATCCCAGTTACTTTTTGATGAGCTGGAAGCTGGTGCTCTCTAGACATTGGCAAACTGCATTTCAAAGCTAACACTAGTGTTGCATGTTGATACAGCTGTAGATGACAGGATAGAGCCACTGAAGAACTCAGACAGGTAGGATTTTTGTGGAAGACCTAATGCAAAACCTCAATGTAGAAAGTAGTTTATTGTGGTTGATATCACGGAGGACAGATGAGACATTTGAGATGAGGTCTGATAACATCAAGAAATAACCAGCTCCAAAAATAAAACATCACATAAGCACACTGATAGGCAGGAATGTATCATAGTGCACATTTCTAATCACAACACAGTGAGGCTCAACTGATACCTAACACACTAAAAAAGTGTCAAAAACAAGGGAGTTTACCAAGAGATACTGAAAACTCATGAAGAACATGTGATGTTCGTCACCTCTTTCCTCTCAGCCCCTGCTTGTGCATTCATCACCACTAATATAACACTTACCTGATGCTATAAGTTAGAACAATTTTATCAAAAAGTCCAGACCAAATTCATAAAGCTACTGACTGTGAATGTGTAGTAATCCATTAAATGTTAATTCCAGGTTTGTGTAAAGTTGATGAGACTCCTAAAGGCTGGTACATCCAGTACATTGACCGTGACCCTGAGACCATCCGCCGGCAAGAGGAGCAGGCGAGGAAGAAGAAGCAGGATCTAGACGACGAGGAGAGGAGCGCCCGTTTCATCGAGGAGCAGGTTCGAAGAGGCCGCGACGGCAAGGAGCTGGATGTGAGTCCAAACGGAGCAAACAGCATCTTCTACTTCTTTTTCTTCATAGTTTAATCAGCTAAATTAAAACTATAGACTTCATCAGGATCAGTGTGAGTTAATTTTACTGTATTTTCTCTTACAGGAAACCCCAGTTTACACAGAGCTAAAACGAGAGACTGAAGAAGAAAAAGGTTTGGTTTTTTTTTAAATGTTTTCATTGAAGATTTGTCATGTTGCCTTTCATTTTTACTCCTGTACATGCATGAAGAAATACTAGAGTCATATTTCTACTAATCAAATTATGCTTTGGATTTAGCACAAATTTAATATGAAATCTGTGTTTATCAGATTTAACCTATATTTTTTTATTTTGCAGTTGCTTTCAACCTGGGTGCCAGCTCATCTGTTGCCGGCCCTTCTAAATCGAGGTACAGTATCATCTGTGCAGGATGTTGATTCAGCTTCATTGCTATTACTGTATTACAATAATTTAACTATCTTTCTGAAAACTTCTTGTGTCTTCCTGCAGTTCTGTCATAGGCAAAAGTGCTCTGTCTGCCTCAGGATCAACCGCAACCAAGAGGAAAGACATGTTCCCCAGTTCAGACTCTAGGGAGAAGAAGAAGAAGTCTGCTCTGGAGGAGATTAAAGAGGTAGAACAGACGATTACATGCAGGTTTCAGTTTGTAGTCATTCCGAATTTATTCAGACTGCAAGAATTTCTGTTTGCATTGTCTTTTTGTAGATGGAAGAGAAGAGGAAGCAGCAGCAGTCAGTCAAAACAGACTACTGGTTGCAGCCCAACATCGTGGTCAAAGTCATCACCACGAGACTGGGTGAGAGGTACCACAAGAAGAAGGCTGTCGTTATGGTAATAATACTTGGAATTTGTTTTGAATCAGATTTCCAGGATTTACACCTTTTTAAAAAAACAACAAAAAACAAAAAAAACCAAAAAAGCTGATTTGCAATGCCAGTAATTACATATTGTTTCCCTGCAGGAAGTGCGGGACAAATATGCAGGTGTGGTGAAGATGATTGACTCTGGAGACAAACTGAAACTGGACCAGAATCACGTAGAGACCGTCATACCTGCACCGGGTAAAAACAACAAAAACTCTCATCCTTAAACTGAAGTGTTTAGGAGGTTCTTTTCCCCTGATCTCTTCATTGTTGTGTTGAACTTCTTGCAGGTAAACGGGTTTTGATCCTCAACGGTCCATATAGGGACACTGAAGCTGTGTTAGAGGGAATAGATGAGAAAAAGTTCTGCGCTAACCTCACACTTGACTCTGTAAGTATTTCTACAGTTTGAGCTACCATAGGATAAAAGGTGTATCACTGGATGTGTTTTCATTCAGTTGTGCTATGGGGCTTTTCACAGGGTTCCTGCAGTGTCTTAAAAAGTCTTGAATTTCCAAATCTGCATTTAATACCTTAAAAAAGTCTTAAAATAGGTATTGAATTTGATATGGTAGATCTTAAGTTATGTTGTCATAAACTTGTGGGCTGTATTGTGTTTAAATGTGTCTGTGAAACGTCCAAGTTGCAAAGAAAGTAATGTTGTCTTGCTCAGTTCCACCCAAAACTTTATATTGAAATTAGGAACCAGTTATCGCTAACGTTACAGCCCCTGGTGAGAAGTGACTCGGAATGGTGGGAATCAACCTGTTGGCGTCAATAAATAAATTTTCCTGAATTCTAGGAGTCACAAATTTTTGCCAGTATGGCCATGAAATAGGCTGTGAAATGGGCATTAAATTGTGTTCTAAGTCATCTTAAAAAGGTCTTAAAAAGTCTTAACTTTAACTTCTAGAAACCTGTAGGAACCCCGTTTTTAATTTGCACATTAAAAACCTGAATCTCACAATGACACAACTTTTTTTATGCTTGGGGAAAGGCGGGGACAAGTAAATGCATGATGAATGTGTGAACTAATTAGGAGGCTGTGACGTTTCTTGAATTAATACAAGAAACAAACTTCATGTTTTTCATGTTAGAGGAGAAATCTGACAGAAATGCCACTGTGCATGTAGAGGTGCAGGAACAAATTTTAGTTAAAGGTTCTGACAAATGGTGTGAAACTACATGATATGAACCAATAGTGTCAGAAGGGGCAAAGTTTAAAACCCACTTTAAACTGACCTTATGTCACACTAAGTTAGTGTTTTTTATCTTAAGGTAAGGATGGTTCAAGCATCTAAACACAGGAGCTCAAACAGTTCAACTGTACAGCTACTAGTAATACACACCTACTGTGTATCTCAATGAGCCAGTTCCTAGTATTTGCATAATAGTAGTAGATGGAAATGCACAGGAATTTGTTTCGCAGATGTTCTAAAGTTTACATATTTGTCTCACTGCTGCAGTCATCTTCCTTCTCTCATTTTCAGGGTAAATACAAAGGGCAAAGAGTGGAAGTCGCCTACGAGGATTTCTCCAAACTGGCCTGATGGTTTCTAATGTGTCCGAATTACTCCCCTTTCATTCACCTGTACATACACACCCCACATGTGCTTTTGCAGAGACTTTATCACAGACAAACTCAGAGAAATATGTTCAATTAGTTTTTTTTTATTTTGTATTAATGTTCAAGATGTACAATTTGCCTGAATAAATTCAACAAAAAGGCTTGACTTGTTCTTTTAAAAAGTCATTCAGACAAGATACAGACACAACGTAGATTAAATCGGTGAAAAAAGTTACATTTTGCATTCCCCTCCTTTCTTCTTCTGTCTTGTTTTTCTTCACAACTCAAAGGGATTACCATGATAGCAGCACAGGGTTTAGAGCGTGTCTCCGGCTGCTCAGTGCGTCTGGAGGAAGCTGTCGAGATGCGGGACAATGTAGTCGGTGTAGTGGCCGTCGATGAATCCCTTCCCACTGTTGTGTATGAACCAGCAGTAGACATCCGAGCCACGCTTCTTATCATTCCTGTAGTCTTTCTGCCAGCCCCTGATGTACACAACAGTGTGTTTGTGTTAGGAAGAGGTTCTTGTATTCAGGAAACTGTTGTATGTGATTGGCAGATGTACCTGGTGACGAAAAGCCTGTTGCCCTTCACCTCCATGGTGGCCTCCTTCTTCAGAGGGTTGGCCCCTGCGTGGATGTCATATACGCTCACCTCAGGCTCTCTAGAAAACTGCCCTGAGGGAACAAACACACTGTCAGTGTCAAAAGTATAGATTAGGCTGCATGGCACAAGGAAAAAGGTAAAAGTGCAGTGAATTTCATCCACAGCTGCAGTGGAGCCTAAAAAACGCTTCCATCACCTCTTAAGAAACTTTTTACCCTCTGAAATAATAGGGCAGGACCAAATACTGGTACAAGGAATATACTGTCTTATACTGGTAATATTGCATAATATTTTAAAGCTAAATTTTGCTGCTTTTATTGAACATGCACTAGATTCGACAATCATCTTTTCTTTGAGCTAGACATAAACATATCTGTTAAAGGGCACTAAGATAAGACTATTTCCACCTTGTTTTTTCACATTTTTGTGAATTCCTACTTTTATTGGTTTTGTTTTTCAATTAGTCACCATGATATTGCATTAATGACAGGACACAAGTAGTCTGACGAGGTGTGTGAAGACCTAGAACTATTTTTGTCAACTTCTAAAGGATTTTTTTTCTCTACATTTAACCTTTCCTTAGTTATTTATCCTCTGCGTTTCTCAGTGAAAATCCTTTTTCCAGTACTCATTTTATTGACCGTGTAGATGTTAATAAAAGGTTATCATATCAGAACAAAGGAAACAGAAGCAAAGTTACTTTTTCAGCAATATATGTTATGAACTGAACATAAAAACCAGTGTTGACAATTACTGTTATTTATCAAATTACATGGGTTTTACTGGAGAAGCAGTGTTGCAGAAAATGACTGGGTTTTCAGTTTCACTATGTAATCTCTAAACATCCAAATATGTCAAATCTGATATAGCTAAAAAGAGACATTGCATTTTATCTGACTTATTTAAATGCATTGATATCACTAGTTTCTGGACACTGGCAGCTGTTTAACTCTGAGGGTTAAAACAAACGTTAACTTATATACATCAGTGGGTAAGATTCTCGTGTTCATTTTAAGGAATTCCATTAAAATGAACACGAGATGTTTAAACATTTATGTAACCTGTTGAAACACTCATTCATTATCTGAACCTGCTTTATCCTCACTAGGGTCACTGGAGCCTATCCCAGCTACTTATGGGCGAAGGCGGGGTACACCCTGGACATGTCGCCACTTCATCACTGGGCTGAGACAAACAAGCACCCCCACACCTATCAGCAATTTAGATTAACCTATCAGGGCATGTCTTTGGATGGTGGAAGGAAGCCAGAGTACCCAGAGAGAACCCATGCAAACACGGGGAGAACATACAAACTCCACAAAGAAAGGTGTTGGTGTCGAACCCAGGACCTTTTTGCTGTGAGGCACGAGTGCTATCCACTGCACCACTGTGTCACACCGGGGTCAAGTCCCTGGTTGGCTTGTTGAATTAGTTACGTTTAAACAACTACATAATATTAACAAATTATGTACAATCTTTGGATGATTCCCTTTGAAGAGATTAATATCACTCATTTTTGATACAATACATAGATTAGAGCTGTACACATCATTTGTGTAGCTTTTCTGCTCAGGAGAGTATTGCAGAATCACTGCATTACTGTAGAGAGTGTTTTGTGATTGTATCATATTGCTGCTCTGTGATTACGACATTTACTAAATAATGGAGATGTACCTATGAGCCCGTGGACCAGTGGGGAAAACAGGTTGTCAGTGGGAATGTAAATGCCCAGGAAGTCAACGTTGACAGGATGTTTCTTCCATACACGGTGAAGTAACACTGTCACCTGGATGTTGTTTATTGTGACAGTAACATGGGAGTTCTTCACAACAGAAATCCTCACCCTGAAACACAGAAAGATGGACGTCAAGTAAATGATGCTAATGTCAAAGAAATCTGTATTTGATGTAATGGACGGTGCAGAGGTTACCCATCCTGTGTGATGTCAGCTGTGGCGGCCCAGGTGAACATGTGTCGGTTTGTTTCATCAGTCATGATGATGCTGTCGGTGCCCACGGTGACGCTGACCCCCTCAGGCTGAGAGTACACCGAGATGGTACCGAAGTATGTGTTCAGTTTGTTTTTGTGCACCTTCTTGGATTTGATGAGTTGACCGTTAACCACCAACCCTTTAGGACAGGAGAAAGTTAGAGAAAAGAACAGGAAATTAAGGAGTACACTGCAAAAATCTAAATCTTACCAAGTGTATTTTTCTCACTTCTGGTCAAAATAAGACTAAAATAAGACATAATCATTTAAAGAGTAACTTTTCAGTGAGATATAAGGACTTATTTTTAGACGATAGATCTTGAAAATCTTATTTCAAGAAATCTTACCAAGATAATTTTCACTTGTTCCATAGGCAGATTTTTTTTTTGCTTGAATTGAGCAAAAAAAAATCTTGAATTAAGCAAAAAAATCTTCCTGTGGAACAAGTGAAAATTATCTTGGTAAGATTTCTTGAAATAAGAATTTCAAGATCTATTGTCTAAAAATAAGTCCTTATAGCTCACTGAAAAGTTACTCTTTAGGTGATTATGTCTTAAGTGTGATGAGATATTTGGACTAGAAATGAGAAAAATACACTTGGTAAGATTTGGATTTTTGCAGTGTAATTTCAGAAAATGTCTTTAGTGTTGGTTTCAGACAGTGGCGAGAACCAGAGGAATATGCACACTGATCTGAATTAGGAAATAGTAATTACCTCACATTTCTTCAAAGGAAGAATTACAACAATAAAATAGCAGAGGGGGGAGGAAATGTGGTGAAATATAGTCAGAGTGAAGCCTGTAAAACTTCAGAGGCATAAAGGAGGAAAAAAAAGTGGATGCATTACCACAAAATGGGGAAAGAAATGGAGAGAGGAGAAATGTACTTGATTTATCATTATTATTATTATTATTACACCACACATTTAAAATATTACAGCTGCTCCTATATCTTTTGGACATTGTTCAAATATTCTGCTTAAATACTGCTGATAAAAAGAGGCAATTGCAAAGAATTGTAATAAACCTGACCCTTCAAGCCTCAAGCAGTAGATGAATATAGTTAAAGAAATCTTTGTAATAGAAAAGATGCCTTCTCTGTGAAATTTAGAGCATCCGCCTTTACTGAAAATTGGAGGAAGTGGACTGTCGGTGTTACAAAATAAGGGTGCAACCGTCTTAGTGCTTACTTTGAATAATGATGGAAAATTATATAATGTATTCTAGAACCACCTCACTATTATGTTCCCTTTAAATGTTATGTTTCATCAGAGTTTTGAATGTCTAGCTGCACAGCGTAGTACCTGTTCCAGGGTCAGACACCAGGTTGAGAATGTGACCAGGTTTGGAGTCGATGTTGAAGCACACGTCCATGTTGCTTCTGGGCAGGTGAACGATGAAGTGGGGGTCATTGTCCACTGGGTGAGAAAGACTGAACTCGTTACACTGTGAGTATTGTTGACATTCAGCACTGGAGGAGATGTCATGAAGATGGAGTTGGAGTCATCAGTGTATGTGTGTGTGTGTGTTTTACCTAGGTTGACCTGTTGAGGCAGGGTCCACTCCTCCGGACCCTTCTCGGCCTGGCTTGGGGGAGCTGGAGTTGTCATTTGGACCCAGGGGGGAGGCTGGTAGACCACCCTGACCGGAGCCACACCAGAAGACCCTCCTAAACCGCCTCCTGTAATGACACAGCATGAAACAAAACAAAACTTTATAGTTCAGTGAAAATTACTTCAGTTAGGAGGAAAATCTGTCTGAAAATCTTGTGGATCGGTAACAAAATCATCATCAGATACATTTCATATCAGTTAATCCTGATCGTCACCAATAAACTGGTTTAACCCATAAAGACCCAAACATCTACCACTGACCAAAAGCATCTACTGATCTAAAATACTTAATAAATGTTAAACCACTAATCCTACCAATGCATGTAAATACCTGGTGTAAAATGCAGTTTATAATCCTTTCATGGTCATCAGATATGACCTATTTGGATGTTCAGAGGCTCTATAGTGAACAAAGAAACACTGTCATCTTTGACAACAGAGTCATCAGCAAAACCCATGGAGTTGGATAAATGACAGTGGGTGAAGTCACTTGTTTTATGTTCAGTTAATGATACATTTTGCTGAAAAAGTCACTTTTTCCTAATTTTCTCCTCTGATTTGATACAATAACCTTTGAATTTACTCTGAGCTTTTATGAACATCTATATGATCAGTAAGTTAGATAAAGGAAAATGCCTGATTTTCACTGAAAAATGTACATTTCAGAGGATAATTTTAATCATTTGTTATTAAATAATAACTGGGGTGGCTGTTGCTCAGGAGGTAGAGCGGATCATCCAATAAGGTTAGTGATTTGAATCCCACTCTGTCCTTGTCATGTGCCATTGTACCACTTGACCCACCTTGCCTCTAGTGTCACTCACACTGGTGTATGAGTGTTTGGTGGTGGGCGGAGGGGCAGCCATACTTCCATCAGCCTGCCCCAGGGCAGCTGTGGCTACAGATGTAGCTTACCACCATCAGTGAATGAATGAGTAGTTGTGGGTCTTTAAGGGTTAAATATCAGACCTTTTTTAATGTGGAGAAAGTTATTTTATTTTACTATCAATTTATATATGTAAAGTATATGTCATTTGTATCTGTATTAATGTATGCACCATTATTTTTCTGGTTCATACATCTCTATCATATTGCAAATAAAAGCATTAATCATGTCCTTATTAGATTTACACAAAACAGCCTTTACAGACTGTATTTCCCATGATGCACCTGAGCAGCAGCCATGCTTGGGGTCCTTCGGGGAGTCAGCCAGGAGCCTCTCGCTGGCATCTTCACTCTCCACCAGCAAAGCAGTGAGTGGGGTGACAAACTGATGCTCCACAGCTAGTGATAGGATTCGCTGGGTGATCTTCCTCTTCTTGGCAGCAGTTGGAGCCAAAGACCTGCAGCAGATTCACAGAGCAGCTGTCAGAAAGAAAATGACCTCGAGACAGAGGGTTTTTACTTTAATTTGATTTACTTTTACTGTGATTTATTCATGTTGAGAATAAATCACACTGTGACAGCTTCATTTTTTTCTAGTTTTGGCTGATATTTGAAAAGTGAACTTCCCTTTGTCCTTTTATTTAAATATTCATGTTTATCCTTTGTTTAATATATGTAAATGGAGTCTCTGTCATTCCAGCCTCCCTCACCGTTCACCCATCAGCTGTCTGATGGTGATGTAGGCCCACAGCTGCCTGGCAAAGCCTGGGAATGAGTGCTGGTGTTTGGCCAGTTCTGCATCCAGCTCCAAGGTGTCCGCCTCAGTCTCCAGGGTTATGTCCATACGGGCCTGAACAATGACAGGGGACAGGTACAGCTGGTAGACAGCACAATACTAGAGGCAATACACCATTTTCACACTATATAAACCATTGTGTTTTGTCTATCATGCAATAGAACAGCAGTAGAAAATAGAAGATGAGATGAAATAATTTCATTCAACCAACGGCACAGTGTCAATATTTATAAGCTTAGTGATTCGTGGCATCTTAAATGTTCAGTCTGTGATATTTAGTAGCATATGAAGTTACAGATTAAATACCCTTCTCACCCTCCTATATGGTGGTTGCAAAAAAATTAGAGCCAGTGTTGTTTTTGTCCATTCCAGGTGTTAAACTAAAAGGAATATTAACTCTGCTCCACAGTAAACTATAGTCGGTGATAGTAGTGTACCTAGACCTAGAACTAGTGTAATGTGGTGACTCCCAGTTAAATTTTTCTCCACATTTAGCCATTACTAAATTATTTATTGTCATTTATTATAATACTGTACACTGCATTTTTCAGCTAAAAAAGGTTTTTTCTTATTTTTAACTAACTGGTCATGTAGATGTTCACAAAAGCTCAGAGTAAACGCAAAGGTTATTATATCAAAACAGAGAAAATAGAAGAAAAAGTTATTTCTATTGGAAAATAATTTTACATTAGAACAATTGTCTATGCCACTGTTATTTATCAAACAACATGTGTTTTACTGGTGAGTCAATGTTGTAGAGGACAACAGTGTTTCCATATGGACTATGGACTGCATTTTACTGCATTTTACTTAATTATTCAATGTATTGATAGGATGAACAGTTATTAAGCATTTTGGATTAGTAGATGCCTTTTGGGTTTTTAGGATTTCAGGGGGCTTAAGGTTTGAAAGGCTGTCCAATCTTTGCCCATAATTAGCTGGGATCGACTTCCAACAGCCCTGCAAAGATTTAAGCAGATCTATGGAAAAGGAATGAATGAGTGAATGAATGGATGAATGAATGAATGAGTGAATATTCCAGTTCTGCACTTGCATCCCCCATGCTTGTAATGCTGTATCATTGTGTGTTGAACTCACGGCTGAAGCTGTGGTGAAGCCGGTCAGAGCGTTGCTGTCCGAGGGCAGCACCTTCCCAGCAACCACCAGCTCTGAGCCACTGAAGAATTTATCAAACTGGTTCTGGGTGACGTCAGACACCGAATCTTCTGGGAACTGAATGGTGATCCTCCTCAGCAGGGGCGCTGAAACCTGACTGTAAAATGTCTGTAGAAGAAAAAGAAAGAGGCTGTTTTATCTGATACCAAATATTATTGATAAGGAAATATTTGCTTCTTCCAAACAGAGAAGGAAAACATTTAATGCATGAAAACCAAATACTCTTCCAACCAAAAAGGCAACATGAGTATTCTTTGTCATACCCGTAGCTGTTCTGCAGCATCATGATTAGCATAGATCCGCTGGGCAATGCCTCGGTTTTCCATTGCAATACGTTCTAGGAAGTCATAGTCAACATCAAAGCCGATGCCCAGTGAGAACAGAGAAAACTCCTCCCTCATCATCCGCTTCACATTCTTCTGGATGGTGCTGAGCTTGATCTCCCCTGAAGAGACAAATCAGTTTGGTACCACAGGTTCCACTTTCACTGACTGCATCTTCAAATGTTGGCCTTACAGGAGCAAACCGCTGTTTTGTTAAGGTGGTAACCTCAGCAAATATGGATCATTTACACTTCATTGGACAGAGAGGTATGAAACTAGCTTCACCTTCACAATTAATCACTGTCTGAATCACTGACTGACTTAAAACAGTCAGTGGGCTGAGAAAAATACCTCACAACTACCTTGACATCCACAAATCTCAAAAGCTGTGAAAATCAATATTCATGTGCCAACACAAAAGAGATCATGACTGAAAATCTAACATGATCAATCCACATTTTCCTGGAGAGAGAAGTGTTTCATATTCAGGGCTGAGTCAGTCTTACCCACAGTGGGGTCTCCATCAGACACTAGAATTATCATGGAGACAGAGCGGGGGTCGATGAGCCCGTGATTGGACGCCTTTATCAGCATCTGCACAGCCCTCATCAGCGCCTCATTGATGTTGGTGCCTGAAGTCAAACACATGTAGGAGAAGTTGCTGTAGATGTTAATATATTATGTAATGTGATCTTGATAAAGGAAAATATTTTGTCACACCTCCATTGGGTTTGATGTTCTGAATGTATCGTTTAGCATCTGCGATCTGAATGGATGAGCCAGGGACCAGCTCATCACTCCAACAGCGCACGTTGTGGTTAAAGTCGATGACGCTGAAGTGATCGTCAATGGTCAGGTCGTCCAGAATAGCTTGCATGGCCTCCACTGTCTGACAGAGAAATTAGGGATTAAATGCATTCTGGAGAATAACCACATGGTTTCAGTGTTTAACAGATAAAAACAAAGAATTAAAGGAGTGATATTTTGCTTTTTTAAATGGAATTATGCATTTTCAAACATTTCCCTGTGGTCTACATAAACTGTAAATGCTCTGCTTGGGTCTGAATTCTTCATTAATTCGATTCCACAGGTCCATCTTCAACCCTTTTTCGGAGTAATGACACCAGAAAGGTCATTTTGAGCGCTGGCCCTTTAAATACAAACGAGCTGCTTCATGCCCCACCCCTTCCAGGCTGTTGACTGTGCCACTCTGTCTGTTCAGCCACTTGTGTTCATTAATACAATCAACAACTGAACATTTTAGGTAATCGGCTTGAGGTTTGGCTATATTTTCAGTATGGACTACAACCACTGCTGCTGACAAACAATTATGGTGTATTCGGAGAAATGTTCGACAAAAGTCTTGACCTTATATTTGTAAATGTCATGACATAACTAGTTAGAAAACGTAACAAATTAAGAAGAAATTGAAACAGGTTGTAGAAATCCACTCAATTTTTGCCAAAATGATTATAAAGACTGCTTTGCAGCACCTGGAGGGTTCAAATTCAAACTGTATGAACTATTAGGGTCCAAATACGTAAATAAATGAATCAAAGACTAATAAAAGTGGGTTTAGAAAAATATGACCCCTTTAAGGAAAACAGGATGGAAAGGAGGAAGTGCACTGATGGAGGGGTCAAAGGGCACACGTCTTCATCCCAGTCTAACCCTATAAAACCATTTGTATCATATTTGCTATGCCAGGTTCTGAGAGCTCTATCTTATCAACAAGATCAATACTTGCCTTAAAAACCTGTTGTATGTGACCCGATATGTGGTTTCTGTCCCCTGCTGGGTTATCATCCCACTGCAGCCAGTGGAAGGGCTTTTTTTGGGACTTTTTCAATATGGCCACTATCATTAAATCATCCACACACTTTTTGCAGGAAAGTTTTTGGTAATTTTCAAAAAGTTACGTTAAGAAGAACATTTATATTGGTATTTTTTTTTTTTTTTTTAAATAAGTACTTCACGTACTGAAACAACACCTAGTTACTTGATAATTGATTCTTTATAGTAGAGTTAAATTGTGTTAAAAACACATATATCAAATGTATATAAGGTGCTTAATAAAAACGTCCAATGTATCAAATGTGAGGCAAAAATGTAGCATCAACAAAATATGGCAAAATGTTTTGTTTGGATATTGATTAAAAGGTCTGATAAACATCTGAATTCCCAAAAAAATGTTAATGTTAATTGTGGCTAGTTTTTGATGAATCAGGTTTTACAAGGTTAAACAATATTTACTTACTTGCTTCATCTTTACCCCCCACATGGATCCACTGACATCGATGACAAACACAATGTTTTTAGGAAGTGGAGATAAGTTGGATGGAGCAAAAAAGTGCACAAAGTGACCATCAGAGACCTTGAGGAAACAGAGGAGGATTGAGAGATAGTCGTATCTCATGTTCGTATCTGCAGCAACTTAAATAATCAGGCTTTGCATAACGGAGTTTGTCAC
This sequence comes from Apogon hyalosoma, assembly GCA_037367295.1. Taxonomy (NCBI): domain Eukaryota; kingdom Metazoa; phylum Chordata; class Actinopteri; order Kurtiformes; family Apogonidae; genus Apogon; species Apogon hyalosoma. The sequence goes on along the minus strand of JAPQRP010000005.1, from coordinate 21,339,922 downwards.
CTGTAGTTCTCCAGCATTGTTGTCTCTCATCACATCATATCTGACAGTAAAGATGCCGTCTATAGCACTGTCTGTGCAGTTTTCGCACTTCCTCTGCTGCTGCAGGGTGGGCTTGAAAACAATGTGTGCCTGAGGACAGAGGATGCACGAAGACATGTTTATTCAGACATGCGACAGGAAAAGACACGTGTGGTTATGCTTCATTTCTTTTTTGAACAGTAATATCCCATGCTATTGTCTTCAGTCATAACTGGTCAAAGCACATGTTAATAAACCCATCCTCTACCTTGTCCTTGGAGGTGGTGACTTTGATCAGCTCTGCCAGCTGTGTCTCAAAGGTGTTTGGCGTTTGTACTACTGAAATCCCCTTCGGCTCTAAGATGTGTATGTCCACCTGAAGCAACACAAGTCAGGGCATCATTCCTTGATTGCACTCAGACACATAAACATGCACATATGTCCAAATATTGTCACCTGAAAGTGTGGCACCAGCCGCCCTGGCTGCAGATACAGCTCATGCTCATAAAAACCCAGCTTCCTGTGCATCATCTCCTGATAGTGAAGCTCAAACTCAATGTTGCTTCCTGGAGGAACATGCACCTCTGTCTTAAAAGTTTCCATATCTTGGGAATTAGCCCTGTAAAGAAGAAATATTTCCATCATTGAAAGCTGTGAAACTTTCAACAAGGGTTACCTCCAGAGGGATGGTGCTGTACCTGACGATGCCAGCGGCTTTGCCTCTGGCTCTGGCCTGAGCGTACAGGTTTCTGGCGACTGTCTTCTCCTTCACTGATCCCATAAATATGATCCCATTCACATTCCTGCAGCAGATGATGAAGTTAGACTTCTGTTCAAGCCTGTTTTAAGACCATTTGGACTGTGAAACACCAGACTCACATGGTGAAGTTGGTGATAAAAGCTCTTTTTGGGATCTGGACATTGAAGCCGATGCTTTGTGCTTTGGCACCAGAGTTGACCACTGAGCTTCTGACGGTGGTGTGGGCGAAGCGAGATGTGATGTGGCTCTCCACCCTGTAGCTTTTGACGGTGATATCATCTCCACGAACAATCTGAGTTAGAAAATATATTAATAGAAGGTTCTTGGAGCTACAGTCCAACTTTTTTAAAAGCTCTGTACTTTATCTAATCCTTTAACCTTAAAGACATCATATCTAGAAGATGGTGCCCTTGAATAATTCATTAATATGATTCTGTTTCTATATTCAGAGATTCTCCAATTCACATTTTCCCATTTTCTTCTGGAACTAAATTGTAATTTTGCATGAAATTATAATCAACTTTTCTCAACTCGTTCCTTTTTTTTTCAAAGAAATTTTTAAATGATCAAATTTGATTAATTATGCATATGTTCCCCTGTGATTTTGCACTTAATTCTATCATTTTCTTCCTATTTTTATTTGTTTCATACATATTTGTGTCACTTACATTGTGTTGAATGTGCTGCTTTTGTTTACCTAAATTGACAGATATAAACAATTTTGATTCATTTTTTCAGATCATGTGTCTTTTTTAGTCAATTGTTTTCTCTTCTAAAACACTGTTCACTATACCTACATAGTTACAGAAAAAATGATTAGACCATCAAAAGTCATCAGAAACAATGTTTATGCAATCCAGTACTAACTCCTGTGTGTATCATTTGACTAAAACAGACAGAAAAGAAAACATGGAATGTCTAAAAGCACTGTTTTTGTCAGTACAATGCCATAGATATTGATGTAAGAACTGAAGTAGTTTTGGTTATTATCAAGAAAACATGGAAAATGGATAGATATCAGCTCTGATATTAAACTACTATGAGCTATTTTAGTTGTTATCATTATATTTGCCCAAACAAATCATTTAGCTGTACCAGGCATTAAAATGAACAAGAAACTGAAGAAAACAAGGGTGGTCTAATAATTTTTTCTGCGACTGTATTTCACAGTCCACAGTCATTGTTTCTCACTCTCCACAGCAATAAATGGACATGTTTTGACTGGCTTTCACACCATTTTGCACACATTTTCCTCCTAATTAAGACCATTATATGCTGTATAATACCTTTGATGGTTTTTACTGAACCTGAAGTAGAGTTTTCATAATGTACTGATTTACTTCTCATGATATAATAGTGCTTTATTGTAGAGTCACTGAAGGTAGATTTGTAACTGTGGTAATTTAATGACAACAAACCCAGAATTTTGCATTTTTCTCAGCTTCAGTGGAGTTTAGTTGAAACTCTTCTGTTATTTCTGATATGTTACAAAAAGAAATGGTTCCTTCAAATTATCATTCTTAAGAAACTACAGTTAAAATGTGGGGTTTTCAACTTCAAAGTTATATTCATGACATTCTGTAGCAGTCAGTTTTTTTTTTTTCTCATGAGGAATAAAATAATCTGAAGATATGATAGAAGTATATGAACACTGCACAGAATCCAGTTGCAAGATAATGATTTCAAGTCTATGTTGAGTCAGTGTTGCAAATGATCTTCAGTGTTTTCTGGATGTTCAGAGTAGATTTCTGGCAGTCCAATGAAATTGAGCAATTGGTGAGTCATAGAATAAATATCCTAATGTTAAATAAAATGTATTACTATAAAAGTATTTGGGATTTTCAAGGTCTTATGAACTTAAAAGATGTTTTTAGATCAGTTTTTGTATTGAGTTGGTATAGAATGAATCAGTGTTTCATCTTAAAATCTTCCAACAGTTTTTTTTTTTTTTTTTTTGCATATCTAGCTCTGGTAAATTAAGCATCAAACTGTGTTTTTCCATGTCTGCTAAAATTATACACATACACAGATTATCTTTAAATGAGCTAAAGCCTTTACTGTGCTACTATTACTACTTTTTTGCAATAACTGTATAACCACAATGCATGTACTCATTTAAAAGGCAACAAGCTGTAGTTTGTGAAAAGGAGCTCATTTAGTCTGGCTTTAAAACACAAGCTACATGACAGACTCAAACATGAGGGATTTTTGTTTTCATCTGAAGTTAGCATTGAAAAGCATTAATGAGACCATGCTCAGTGCTACAACTATGGAAATACCCACATATGTTTACAACCTGTCAACTATTTTTGTGGCCCTAATTCTTTTTTTGTTGTTAACCGTATTTAAACCAGATCCAGTGCAACATTGATCTAGTTCTATTCAACCACACAAAATATAATTAAACAAAAACAAAGCCAATGAAAGGAAATGAAAATATAGTTACATAGCTGAAATATATATCGACTGGTTTGATTATGTGGCATTTATCTTAAACGGGGAACCTTCTTACAGGCAATAAAGGGAAGAAGAGCAGGACTAGCACTGAAAAAAAGTCAATAACCCATCAGTCAAGAGAATCTCTTCAAACAGCAGCCTATTGATTATTAGATAAGGTTAAACTCTGCCACAGTTGAGAGTGCTTGAAGACCCATACCTCAAAGTCTTCCTGCTCCTCACTGGTCAATATCGCTCTCTGAAAAAACACACATAAGTCATCAGCTTCACACTGTCTTCATCTCCTCCCTGAGATAACATAAATTGTGATTATGAAGTGAGAGATGAGAGTCAGGAGCATCAGTGTTTATTTTTATGTAAACAGTCAGATGGACTCCACTCACTGATGACTCCAGCTATTACAACATCTACTAGCAAACCAAAAACTCATGATCTGTACATGAAGTGTATCAGAAAAAGTCAGAAAACGAAAAACAAACCATCTCACCTTGTGTCTCTCCCGCTGGTCCTGCACATGTGACTGGTGGAAGAAAGATTACCTATTTATTTATTGTAGAAAGGTGAAGAAGATGTGCATTTTTTTCAATTTTCAGCAGTTGTCATGTGATTTTGATCTCATTTAGACTCCAGGCATGAAAATATATTCCCTGTATAATACAAACTAGTTTTCTTCCATACAGTTGCAGGTTTATTAATCAAATATCTGAGCGAGCAACAAATAAATGAAGTTTCAAATCAACAAACATGCACCAAAACTCACCATCTCTTCCTCCCATTCGCCATCAATCACAAACTCAAAGCAGAGACTCTGTTGGAGGAGCAGAATCCCCAGAAGCAGCAGCGGCAGCAGACGCCTCATATTTCCAGGCCTATGGGTTCATACAGGCCTCACACACAAAAACAGAGCTGGGAGATGGTCGGTCCTTCTGCAGGGAGCCACAGCTGAGCTGAAAATTGAAGGGTAAAATCCACTAGACTGATTGACTCTTGGCCCCAGTCAATATTTGTTGTGTTTCATGTAACCCAGTGAAGAGAAGGAAACTTTGAAACTTGACCTGCAGTGTGGGCAGGGTAAATAGGACAGATGTGTGTCATTCAGGATCAAACATCAGACAAGATACAGGACTAACATAAAGTGACAATCTGAGCACTTTGGTGGACATGTATCTGAT
>JAPQRP010000005.1:21317356-21333437 GCA_037367295.1 Apogon hyalosoma | reverse complement strand
ATTAAAACACTAAGCAGTCTCTTGATACATACTCACAATTCACAAAAAGGATGCAGTGTAACATTATGTACACAAAATAGCACTAAAACTGTAGTGTACTTCTTTGACAGAGTTATAACAACAGATTAATATTGTTTGCTGGTTCAGTTTGAGTTTTTCATGTTTCACACTAAATTTCCTTTCTAAGGATAAATAAAGTTGAAAGTTGAAGTTGAAAGTTTTACCCTCTTTGCACTGTGTTTTGTGTGTTACTCTTTTATTACTTTAAAGTCTAAAGACCAATTAATCCATTTGTGTACTATAGTGGACAAGAGTTGCACAACTTCACTTAAAAAAATGCAAAGCACATTCCATTTAAAAATATAAATATATCTGAAAAAAACCTGTTGCATCATGCTGTTTCCAATCAAGACAATTATTTTATGTAAAAAAGCTAAAACTTTTACTTTCCCAAGTCCCATGTTAATTTATTTTCGTGCTTCATTGTTACTTGTATTTACTGATTTTTGTACAGCATTTGACCAACTCTGTTGTTTTTAAATGTACTTTATAAATAAACTGGATTAGATTTCAAAATTTGTTAGATATTTAGGCAAAGAGTATTATATTTGATCACTGTAAAATAATAATGATGATGATGATAATAATAATAATAAGAAATCTGAGAAGTTGAAAAATATTAAACAAGGTTGTAAAATAAGTTTTGCTGCAATGAATAAATGAAATGTGAACATTTTCATTAAAATACAAAATACATAAAACCCTTGCTAATTTTTCCTCTGACTTGATGCTCACTCCCATACGTCATCCAAATGCCCTATGGTGTAATGTTAGAAAAACAACAAAAATCTAGATTCCACCCCTTTTCATGGATCTATTCCAAAATTTGATGTGTTCTTCCTCGGCCGATGCCCCACCTTTGCATCAAGTTTCATGAAAATCATTGCTGTTATTTTTATGGAACCCAACCAAGGGAAAAGATGAATGAACAGATTGAGGACAAAACCTGGTTAATAGAGAACCACACTTGTAGTACCTGTATTAACCACTAGGGGGCTGTCATCAACTTTATTCCAAACACGGCATAACCTGGTTGGATACAGGTTGATACCTAATTACTGAGCCTCGACATAATAAGCATATGTTTTCATTTTTGGAGTGAAAGGCAGGCTGATTTCGCCCTAAATGTGTCTCTTGTGTCATTTTCTCTAACTAAAGATCATCTGCGGAGACAAACAGGTTCCAAAACTTAATTTAAATACTGGAGAGACTTTCCTCTGTGGAGCAACACGTTCAAATTCTTTTGCGCACAGTGTTGGTATCAAATGAAATCCATCTGCAGCAACATAAGTGACAGAAAGAAAGAAAGAAAGAAAGAAAGAAAGAAAGAAAGAAAGAAAGAAAGAAAGAAAGAAAGAAAGAAAGAAAAAAGTGAAGGATAGTATTTTTTCCAAAGGTGTTACTTTATAATGGTGGGCTGCAGGTTATTATTAATCCTTATTTAATATCTGTCTCTGCTTCCTAATGCGTCCAAACTGTCATGATGATGTCGTTGATGAACAGTGCAGAAAATACATGTATGCGTCTCATTCTCAGTGACGTCATCACAAACACCAGATGGAGGTTTGTGTAGAACCAATAGGCTATATGTGCGTTTTTTTCTCTTTCTCAGACATATTTTTGTTTGATGCATCTTTTTTCCTAACTTTCAACCTCTCTCCACACCCTCTGAAGGCAGCGGCCCAAATTGCCCCTCATTCCGGAGGAGACACGGCCCCCTGTTCCTCCAGTGGGTGGGCGTATTTTCCACTCCACTGTCACTAATCTGCGGTCACTCTGATCCGGACAGACGAGGGTCGGAGACGCAGTGCGCTGGAGATGATGTCCCATTTGTCTTTTTGACTTTTAATGGAGAAGGACTGCAAGATGCTGCTGTTTACTCTTCTGATGTGCTTCACTCCGAGTGTACTGGGACAACTGGAGCAAAACCAGTTTGCAGATGATATGGACATGGATTTGGCAGACTTTGATTTAGACATTGTAAGGATATAAAGGGGCTGAACTAGTGCATGTTCTGGTGTTTGGATTTTATTCATCTGACCATGTTTGTGTCCACAGGCTCCACGCAGGGTCCCACGGCAGGTAAAAACTATTTTAACCAAGGTAAGGTAAAAATGTAATTTATATTTATTTTTATTTATTACATTTATTCATTTAAAATTAAAACTATATGTATTTTGGGCATGTTTCAAGTCTAGTTAGAAAATAATCCGTCCATGGTTTGATCCGTTTGCTCCAAAGCTTAGTGGGTCTTCTCTAATTTAGAAGGTTATCTGATTAGATCTAATATACAATATAATAATTGTGCTGTTTATTAAAATGCATGACCTAGTTATTTTATTTTATTTTTTTTAACTGTCTAGTGCGCACTGGGCGTGACGCACAAGAGAGCCGCCAAGCGCACGTTTGTGCCAGAGTTGCGGTAATGTGCTGGATCTGAGCTCCTGGGAACAAATTCCTCTGGTTTTGTTTTGGTTTTGTAACTATGGGAGAGTTTCCTGAGAGAAGATACTCAGGGTGATTAAATTTAGAAATACATTTGGTGGACTCTCAATAGGCAGGTGCCAGAAATCTAAAAAAAAAAAAAAAAAAAAAAAAAAAAAAAAGTTTGGGGTGATAGTAGCTGTTGGTGGTTCAGTGATTGTGTCGTCATGATCCTTCTGCAGGAAACCAAACCTCATGTACAGGAACTCTCCATCAAGACCACCATCATCTCCCGCTACGCCTTCACCGCGGTGTACTGCGCCATGCTCAACCGGCACTCCGCCGCCACCGAAGGGGTCTTCCAGTTCCAGATCCCCGCAGACGCCTACGTCTCTAACTTCACCATGTAAGGTCTCAAGTTGAACGGCAACAACTCAATCACCAAAATGGAGATAATGGACTTTTTTTGTTTGTTTGTTTGTTTGTTTGACAATTAAGATTCAGTATTCTCCAATGATTCAAACCATGTGACTGTCATCCATTACAAATCAGTTCAGTTCAGTTTAGTTTATTCCAATAAAGCAAAGAATATTTTGGTGGTTTCGTTCAAGGAGTTTTATGAAAATGAGGAGATTCTAGCGAAAAAATGAAAGAAAAAGCAGAATGTTTCATATAAATTCATGTGGGGGAATATTTTATTTTTACTTTCTTATCTGAATAAGGGCCACTGGATGGAAACTACTGTCACATTCAGTTTTTTCAGACTGTGGGTGGTTTAGTACATATTAGACTGGCAGAATCACACAATGAACAGATTTTCATTAAAAATGAGAGGACACACAAAAAAGCCTCAAACCACCCCAAACTCCTCACTTCAGGTTTCAAACATTCAACAACAGCTTTTAGGCTTTGCTTTTACCATTTGGATAATATATCTAATGTGAAAGAAATGTAAAACAGCATTCAGAATAATAGCATCCATTGCAGCACATTTGGAAGGATTTATGATGTTTTTGTAGTCATGGAGATTTGAGTGAGCAGTCCCCAAAAGGCAGCACAACTTTTATACTGCTGTTAACAGACGCAGTCAGTGCAGCTCATTCACACAGAGGGCTGTTAAAAGCAAAGATTTTGTCTGCAAAGTCAGTCTTTTGTCTGAAAAACCCAGTTGAGCCACGACAAAAGATGGTCTTGAATATGAGCACTACTCTAATCCCCGACCTTTGACCCCGTGAACCAGGATCATTGGAGGCCGTGTCTACCAGAGCGAGGTCAGGCCGAAGGAAAAGAGGGTCAAACAGGAGAACGGGAAGGCGAGGAAAAAAGAGTCAGGTGACGCAAGGTAAGAGAAACCTGCGGGTGTGTTTTTGTGCACGGTCGAGTGTGTGTGTGTGTGTGTGTGTGTGTGTGTGTGTGTGTGTGTGTGTGTGTGTGTGTGTGTGTGGCCACTCCTTCTGGTCTGATCCCCTTCTGGCGTCTCCTCTTAATTACACAGCAGGGTGCACTCCCTCTAATGTTCCTATTTTGCAAACAGATTGATAATATCCCAACTAAAACCTCTTTTACAAGTAGGCAGCTGCGTAGAGTTAGTGTGTCTGTGTCTGTGCATGTGTGCAGAGTGAAGAGAGTCACTGACTGCTCCAAAGACAAGGATCATCATATAAAACTGAGACCCAAGATGTGACTTATGGAAGGAATGACATCATTTCCAGATGTCACGAAGAAATGACATTTCATAAAATGAGATTGCGTGATTCACTGACTGATGTAAACAGCAGAGTAGAGGAGTAATGGAGGGAGTGAGGTGGAAAAAGTGAAATTAGACAGAAGCAGCGCCCCTGTCTTCATAATATCACCACTTGGGCTGCTGGGTTTGCCTCTCCACCTCTTCCTCCACTCCTAACCACTCCCATTTTACTCTTTGTCTCCCTCCAGTATTTTTCCTCTGTCTCTTTCAATTTGTGTTTTTAACTTTAACCCAAGTAGTAACAGAAATATTCTGCCAGAGATATGAAAAGTATATACACTAATTACTGCAGACTAAAAAGAATATTTATCGAACAAACCTCAGAGATTAAACTAAAATCTATGAAAGTAAAATCAAATCAGTAAAATCACTTTCATTTCCATTAAACTCTATTAGGCAAAGTCAAGACAAGTATTATTTTTTTACAAACTTTCATAATATTAAGGCAACAATGTCTGAAATCTGAAAATGTCCAATGTTAACACCTGTGACATTATTACAAAAGTAATTTCAGAAAAACAGAATGAAAGATGCAGGGTCGATCCAAGCTGCCACAGGACCACAAGCAAAATCCTGTATGATGCAGTGCACCACTACTGCTTCAACACCACTAATATTGACTGTTGTCTATAGTTAATCATTTATTTATACACCTACTTTAAATCTAACACACCCGTTATCTGTTATATTAGTCATGGTTGGTCTTCACATTGTACCCATCAATCAGCGCTGCTACCAAACAGTAGTCTGATAGAATGTGCTTTTCTAATTTCATGTGATTTTTCACTAATGCAGTAGTTCTTAAACTTTTTACAGTGGATAGTCGTTCTTTTTTGCCAAATACCCCTAATTCTTGCTTTAGCATTTTTGATGGAAAAAAATTTGGCAAGATTTGTTCCTATGCCAAAGGTGTTTGTTTATATTTTTAAAACTTTGTAAACAAACAACATAATTTTAAGTAAATTTTGTGTGTAAAATATAAACTGGAAAGTGCCCTCTTTCACTGATAAGAAAAATAAATAAATTGGTCAATTAATAAATGAACCTTTCTTCAACAAAAAAAATAATTACATAAATACTCAAATAAACTCATTTTAAATAATATAAAATAGAAATATTCTTAAAATGTTACCAAAGCTTAAACAAGATGATAATAAAGCTACTATATGAATGTATTTATTGTGTTTTATATTTCAGCATTAATTCTCATTATTTAGTTTGGATTCAGTACATGATGACTTATTTAATATATTTTTCTCCAAAAGTTTCAAGTACCCCCTGGGGGTTCATGTACCCCACTTTGAAAACATATGAGTTTTCTATTTTATTTCTGTCATTAGATCCTCCTAAATTACCCTAAATATAAAGACAGCTCAGTTCTTCAAAAATGAAGGAAAAATGTCAACCTGTATTTTATATTTTCACAACCCTCACCCCCCCCCAAAAAAAAAAAAAAAACCTTTGTGCTGCCCTGTTAAGTCACACACAGAAAAAACATGAAGACCATGTTTGGCTTTGATTACAGGACACATTTGCATTGTTTATATAAGGCAATGTTAGAATGTTATTTCAGTATAACATTATTTCTGTCCATAGTTGCATTTATTTTATGCCAAGTTCTTGTAATGTTGATGGGAGGGTCACACTGCTGTGTAAAGTCTTCCCCATCACATCCCACACATTCATGGTTCAGGTCTGGACTCTGTGGTGGTCCATCCATGGGGGGAAATGCTGTTTAATACTCCCCTGAACCACTATTTCACTGTTTGAGCCAGATGAATTCTGGGATTGTCATCTGTGTGTCATCAGGGAAGAAAATAAAAACACTGATGTTCAGACCTTGTCATTCAGTGTATTTAGGTTCAGCTGAACTCATTCTGTGGACATGACCGACAAGACCTAGACCTGACCAACTGAATGATGCCCAGGTCATAACACTGTCCCCACAGGCTTGTACAGTAGGCACTAGGCATCATGGGTAATCACGCTATCCATGTCTCTTCTTACCCTGATGCAGCCATCACTCTGGAACAGGGTCAGTCTGGACTCATCAGACCACTTGATCTTTATCCATTAAAACACAGTCCATTATTTATGCTCATGTTGCCAGATGAAGCATGTGCAGTAATTATCCAGTGGAAGGGTCTTACTTATTTGCTTAGTTAAATCCAGATGTGACTTAGTTTGGCCAGATAGTGTGTTATGTTAATATTCTGATTGTGACTGGAATATTGATGAGGAAATTAAGAAGTACAAAGTTTCCTGCTTAAAAGAAACCATAAAGAATATACCGAAAGGAAAATCCATCTGAAGAAGAAAGCATGAAGATGATAAAAGGTCTGTGTCTGGAATAAATCAAACAATGACACTCATTCATTGAGTTTGTGTGTCTAAGTCTTTTGGGATGTTTATCAGTGCAGAGGACCAGGGCTTCACAAAACATACATTATTGTTATTTTCATGTCTTTTCTTTTTTCTTTCTTTCTTTTTTTACCCTGTCCCTGCAATTTGGCCTCCAATATAAGCGTACTGGGTGCCATGAGTTGCCAGATGTCTATTGGTTGGATTTAATTATTGTATTACTGTATGGATGTCACCTGATGGCAGAGCAGGACAGGGTTATACACAAACAAACTCTGATACAGACCCTGAAACAGAATCAAACAACAGGCAAAAACAAAGCAGCACCAACAATACATGCAGTATGTAGCTCCAGTTTAAAGTAACTGGTAGTTTGTGTTTAACCTGTGTACCCCAGCAGTGAGCTGTACACCTTCTCTCCTCTCAGCTCAGAGCCGGAGGTGGAGGTCTTCAGGATGGCAGCCAGTATCCCAGGCCGGAACCGGGCGATCTTCCTGCTCACGTACGAGGAGCTTCTGCAGCGCCGACTGGGGCACTACGAGCATGTGACCAGCATTCGGCCGATGCAGTTGGTCAGTCGCCTCAATCTGGATGTTACCATTGTTGACCACTCCCCCATCACCCACCTGGAGGTGCTGCCTCTTCGTAACGGCAGGACCCAGGCCACTGCTGCAGCTGGGCCTAATGCACCAAAGATACCAGGTTTACACTAACTACTGTTTTTTAAACATTAGTCTGATATTTATTTTTTTCTCATCATCTACCAATGTATGTCCAGGCAAGTATGTTTTGAAATGGGATTACCCATCCACCCTATCCTCTTAAAATAAACACAACACTGTAAAATACAAACAATGGATTTGTTTATGTAGTACAAAAAATTCCTTAAGCAATTTTTAGAACGCCCTGGAACCAGTTAAGGTCATCCTTTTAGGTCACAAACATTTGACTTGACTTTGGTCTTTTGTTCTGGTGCCAATTAAAACACAACTGTACTTCCTGCCTTTGTGCTTAAGCCAAGCCTGAACCACCCATCACCACCACGATCAAAAATGAAAAGAACATCTGCAAGATCACCTTCAGCCCCAACATCGTCCAGCAGGCCAAGATCACCACCAACGGCAACCTGGGAGACTTTGTGATCCGTTACGATGTTGAGAGAGAGCTGGGGATTGGAGACATACAGGTGAGAACAGTATTAAACAAACAATGCAGAGACAGACTGAGAAAATAGTCAATAGTCACATATGCATGCACACAAATCTCCCAGCGCTCCACACACATACATATCCACCCACCTGCTAGTCATTAATTTCTCTGGCTTCCTGCCCCCTGACCCACTATGCCGCCAAAATCTTCTGTCTGTCTCCAGTACTGCCTTAAATCTTGCCAATCACATGCTAAAACTCTAACCAGTCTCACTGGCTGTTGCATGTCAGTAAACTTCTGTCTTTCCCAGGTTTTAAACGGCCATTTTGTCCACTACTTTGCTCCCAAAGACCTGCCTGTTGTGCCAAAGAATGTGGTGTTTGTGATCGACACCAGTGCCTCCATGTTGGGGACGAAAATAAAACAGGTAAAGCTGCTCTTTTTTTGTTGTCGTTGTTGTTGTTGGAAATCTGTCATTCAGTTAAAGTTGAAAGTAGCTCCATTTTCAACAGGTGGTGTATACTTATGTTGTACAGATTTGGCTTTTAATGCAGTTTTGCTATGAAGCCATATCCTATGAATCAAATGAACAGTGTATTTGCATGAACCTTCAGGTATTTTCATTCTGCTTTCCATAGATAAAACAATGGTGGATGTGAGAGCTAAAGGCAGTTTATGCAGAAAGAAAAGCAAATGAAAATGAGATTTCAAGACAAATAAATGAGACAAATGAACACATGAGTATAGCAAAGTGTAAAGCCAAGATTACCAATGAGCTAGACTATAATAACATAAATAAACATCGTTAGCCCATATCTTTTGACATCCTCCTGAGACCCAGCAGTGCATTTTTGTCCTCTGTAGGGGACAAGAGTTGCACAGCTTTATTTAGAAAAAAAAAAGCCCTGTTCACTACAAAGGACAATCCATAAAAAAACGAAATAAAAATAAGAATTGTATCTGAAAAACTGTTGCATCATGCTATTTCCAATCAAGACAATTATTTAATGTAAAAAAGCCAAAACATTTACTTTCCTGGGTCTCAGGAGAATATATTTTAGTTGTTTTTTCTTAGACTTAAACTCCTTACAGTATTTTTTGCTTATTTGTAAGACATCCTGTCTTACTCTAAGCTGTGGTGTGTTAAGCTCTTTCTGCTGAACACTCATAGCAGCACTCCAGCAGTAGAAAACTAGCAGCAGATTGTGATTTACAATACAATACCTTCTTACGCAACCAAAGTACAGTTTAGGCACAAACAGCACAGTCAGGAACAAAATACAATTTAGGGAACAGTTAGCGGTAAATGAGAGGATGCAAGTGAAATCACCGGAATGGCGCTTTAAATGTTGATTTGTCTCGATCCTACCATCTGGACCATTTGTTCATACCTGAGTCTAGAGGTGGATTTCAGTCAGTCTGATTGTTTTACAGTAATTCATTAAATGGAGCCATTTTATCTGCTGCAGATCCACTTCATGCTTTAGGATAATAAGGTTGGTGTGTTTTCAAATTAAAATTGTCTCTAATGTAGCAGCAGTATCAGATATGGAGCCACTCTCATTTTTCTCCAGTGTGTCACAGGAAACCTAATGAATTTTCTTGCTTTTCTTGCATTAGGTTTCCTATGCAATGCAATTTATCCTGTTTTTGAAGAGAATTTCAATGCCGATGTTGGATCAGAAACGTGATATCCCACCTCCTCACTCCCACACTGAAATATCAATATCAGACCCTTTCCTCCATCTGCAATAGCTCGATAATCCCTTTTGGTCACTCACATCTGATCTGTGCAGCTGCCACGAGTGCAGAGCACAGAGGCAGAGAAGAAACTGAAAAACAGATTTTCAGTGGGGAAGGAAAGTGGAAACACACAGCACAAGGCTGCGCTGTGAGGGAGGAAGGTCAGTGTCTATGGGGTAATGGAACTTTCTAGACAACAGCACCCTCGACCCCTTGATCCCTCCCCCCACCCATCACCAGCCCCCAGAAACAGAACAACAAGTGTTTTTTTGATGTGACTTCACAATAGAGGGTTTCAGCATAGGTCAACCTGTGGCTCTGACCCTTGCTGTATACAGCCTATACAGACATCTATAAACCCTGCAGCACCAAATTATATGTCACACCCACACAGAAGGGTCGCAGATCTGGAAATGTTGACAATGTGATACAGAAAGATCGAGAAAAAAAAAAAAAAAGCATGAAATTTTCTACTTTGTATGCAGCAACGTTTTTTTTCTGTCTCACACTCTCAGACTAAAGATGCTCTGTTCACCATTCTGAGGGATCTGCGTCCTGAGGATCACTTCAACTTCATCAGCTTCTCCAACAAGGTTAAAGTTTGGCAGCCAAATCGCCTGGTACCGGTCACGCCTCTTAATGTCAGAGATGCCAAGAAGTTTATTTACATGCTGATGCCTACTGGAGGTGAGGTCCAGTAACTGACATAACACCGGTTTGCTTCTGAGGTTAAATGTGCTAAATCGACATACTTTAATAAAATGAATTGGAAAACAAATGACAAAAGTGTTGGTTAGCTGATGTTTTCAGTGTATATGATAGAGTGTGATTACATATATACTATATTTATAGGTTTATCGGCTTACATTTATGCAATAGATTTCGGTGCTTCTATGAAACTGGGTACATTTTGGTACCTGGCACTGTGCCAGCTTTTAGACCCAATAATAAAAGAGAAATGTGGACATATATCCTCCCAGAATGTACCTAATGATGACCTCAGATAAATGCAAAAAAAAAAAAAAAAAAAAATCAATATTATACTCTTGCTCTGAGCCATCCCAAAATTAATGAATTTTTGATCAAACATTGGGGCCAAAACTAGGACCAAAATTTGGACAGGAAAAGCTACCTAGTTGTCAGTGCATTTGATCTGGAACATATGGCTTGAAACAGTCTAATATACCGCTATAAATAGACACTGCATTAAATTTGAGGATCCTAGTGGTTTTTCTAATCCAGACATGTGGGTTTTTCATGAATCAGCAGTTTCATTCCAGGTTTTGCGTGTAACCCATCATGTCCACTTGCATTACAAGCAGAACCTGCCCAGTTAAACGCTTATAAATCGTGAATGATTTTTGCAACAGCGGCCCTTTTTGTGAACCACTCTGCCTTGCATTATTAGTTCAATTCACAGAATGTACCTGTGAGAGAAAACAGAGATATTCAAAAAAATAGTAGCGTGTAATTTTCGTGTCCTTTTCACCGTGTTACATACATATTTTGTATTAAAAATAATGTAAAATAATATAAAAAAATATGTTTTATCTGAAAAATTGTTTCTCTTTTATCTCAGTAAGTTTTTTTTTTTTTTTAAATAGACCCAAAGTGCTATCAAACTTGCTTCATAACACTGGTCTACATCTGGTTTGAATTTTTAGTGCCTCTGTCCTGTTTTTAGGGACCAGTTTCCATTTATAAATCTTCCACTACAAGGACCTGAAAAGTCAATGTATTGTATTATGCGGACAGTGTTTTGACATAGATTTTGTAGCTCTGTACGAACATTCCTTTTAAACAAAACCCATTATCTCATTAATTGTCAAAATTTTCCATTTTTACTGTATCTTGGAAACTACAGCCAAGCAGCATTTTTGACTTCATTTTTCTTTACTAGTGACTCAAACTTGGTAAAGTTTCATTTGTTTTATTCTAGCATTTTACTTGTAGGCCAGTGAATTACTGGATTTAGGTCAAATAGTCTAAAATGTCAGAGGTTAATATGACTGATGGACCGTTCCCTCAAGTTTTTTCTATCTTTATCTCTGTTTTATTTATGGCTCCTTAAAGAAGTGAAGTACATTTTTTGGTTCAGTTATAATTATCCTTAAATAAAAGAAAAAGAAAAAAAAAACAAACATCTTTTTAGTTGTATTCCATTTAATAGATGTTGCCCTGGGGTTTTGAAAACTTTGATCACAAAACCTGCCTTACACTTTGATTATGACATACATTTGCTGTGGCATCATTTAAATAAGCTTATGCAATATCACAGCATCTATTTCTGTCATGTTTTTGAATATGTAATGTTGCTGAACCTGACCAACTAAATCAACCCCAGACCATAACACTCCCCCCACAGGTTTGTACTGTAGGCACTAGGCATGATGGGTAATCACTTTATCCACCTGTCTTCTCACTCTGGGACAGGGTCAGTCTGGACTCATCAAACCACACTAATTTTTCCTTTGGAACACATTCCAATATTTATGCTCTTTATTAAACTGGTGCTTGTTTGAGAAATGTGAAGCTACTCACAGCAAGAGGCTTAGTTAAAGAACTCGTTGCAGCTGAAACATATTAATCACTGCAGTAATTATCTAACTTCTTGTCTATTTGTTTAGTTAAATCCAGGTGGAGACTTCTGTGGCCAGGCTGTGTATATAAACTATATAAAAACTATAACTATGTGACTTATTCACCTTTTCCATAACTTTGATGTTTTTCTAAAATCAGTAATCCTTCATGACCTCCGTCCACTGCAGGAACAAATATCGACGGTGCAATCCAGACGGGCTCCACTCTGCTTGGTGATTACCTCTCAGGCTTTAATTCCAGCCCAAACAGCGTGTCTCTCATTATTTTCCTGACTGATGGACGGCCCACTGTCGGGGAAATGCAGTCTACGGCAATCCTGGGAAACACTCGCTCAGCTGTTCAGGAGAAGTTCTGCATCTTCACCATCGGTATTGGGAATGACGTGGATTACCGGCTGCTGGAGCGCATGGCTTTAGAAAACTGTGGCATGATGAGACGGATCAACGAGGAGGCAGACGCTAGTGCCATGCTCAAGGGGTGAGGCTGGTTTTGATAGATGCTCTGTAACTTCCAAAATAATAGAAAACTAACCTGACACTGGACTGAAAGTGGTTTGAGAAGCTTACTTAGCTCAGAATTTGTCCAAAGGTGGTTTTCATGGCCAGTTGATTGTTACTTAGTACTTTTCTGGTTTTTCATCTTCCAAAGGAGATGATTAGATACCTGAAAACACTACTTTACTGTGTCAAAATTGAGAGGAGTGAAAAAATCCACCATTTTTACCAAAAAAACTGATGAACGTCCCTCCCGGAATCCTCTAAAGTGTGTCATGTTGATGAGAGGGTTTATATCTGCAGTACAAAACAAAGTACCTAGTATCAAAGTGGTAGAGTTTTATTGTTTAAAGTTTACAATGTACCGTGTGCTGAAAAGCAACATAAAGCAGGTCTGACTCAAAATGACCTGAAATGGATGTGAAGATGGTCTAAAGCTGATCTGACAACACCATCTAAAACATACATAACATTCAGTGAAACAAGTAACTTATGGAAAACTGACATAAACCTGGTGTCACGCCTACATAAAAGTAGGCTGACTTTTACCTGAAGTGTGTTTATGACAGATAGCTGATCTGGATTTGGTCCATAAACTTAATAAATAGTTAAGAGCTTGTCTTTTTGCTTTTGTCTATGATGCCAAAATTCATCAGGCTCAGTGGTGTAGTCCAGGGTATACGGCGTATACCTACTTATTTTTTGGTGAGTATTGTGTATACCCACTTCTAAATCCCCCTGATGTGCACCATTTAATAGTATCTGCGAGCCAAATTGCCCATTTTTTCCCCTAGTAAGGCAAAGCCATGACCCGCCCTACTCTGCCTCTAATTGGCTGACCATCTCTGGAACCTGATTGGACACCTCAGGTGCTAGTACTACCCCAGCTGATTGACAGGTCACTGTAAGTCTCGTTGAAAGATGCGCGATTATTGAAAATGTGAACGAGAAAGGCAGAATAAACGACTTTAAAGTGAGTGGTACATATGGAGAGAACCTACTGTCATGGAATACATAATTCTGAGGTAAGTTTTAAGGTGCTTTCCAAATGAGTCATTGTTTTAAACTACTGCCCATATGACTGCACATTTAAGGGAGAAGAGAGTTTGTCGCCAATAGTTAAATTGTGAGTAGGCTAACATTATGAAAGGTTAACGTTATCCTATGTCTTCCTCATGTTGAATACATTTGACATTCATGCAGCTGCTTGTGTGACCAGTAAAACCTACAAACTGCTCCTGATCAAGTCATGATCATTTTATAATAGCGAGCAAATACTACTGATGGATTTTTGGGTAAACTAAATAGAATATCTTATGTGTCACTGTTTCTAAAACAGGGCATTTTTTGGGACTACTTTAAAAAAAAAAGATAAATGAGCGTTAGGTTTCACTTTCACTTCTGTGAGAGGTGGTCCGCCCCACCCCCGACCTACCAACCGGAACACGCGCGTGCACACTCCCCCAATCACCACCAAAATTTAATGGTTTGTTCCTTGTGCCAGTATCAACAATTCCTGAAAATGTCATCCAAATCCATCCATAACTTTTTGAGTTATCTTGCTAACAGACAAACAGACAAACCTTGATGAAAACATAATGGCGGAGGTAATAAAAATAGAGAGTCTGCACGTGACACTAGTGGAAGTCACTGCGGTTCCACCCACTGAGTGGCAGAAAGAGGGAGATGAGTGGCAGGGTTGGCTTCAATACCGTCTAAACTGAAGAACAATATTCAATAAAAATGGGGAAGAGCTGTTGTGCGATTGATTGTACAAACAGGTTTGAAAAGCAGATGGAGCTATTGTTTTACAGGCACCAAAAGACAAAGAAAAGAGAAGCAGATGGATCCACAAATCCAGGAAACCAAACATCGATCTGTGGATCCAGTCTCCTGTCAGGCAACATTAATTTGTGCTGGATTTATTGGTAAAATCATACCTTAAATTACATAGTGTTTTGGCTAACATTATTCTTAGTAAAGCTCTTGTTAGCATCTTTCATGGTTTTTGTCTTCATTTTGTGATTCTGAACCTCGTGCTCTACATGATTTGTAACTAACTTAAACTGAGGCTAAACCAGTTTTTCAGATATGGGGGTACTGGAGCACAAAGCCATAATGGCGTATTAGGGCCACATGAGAAAAAAAACAAACAGTCACTACGACAATAAAGTCATAAAGAATTGAGATGAAACCCGTCATTTTATGACAATAAAGTCAAATACAAAAAGAATCGTAATATTTAAAAGTCATAATATTTCAATAATAAAGCCATAATATTATGAGAATAAAGTTGTTGTCATTAAAAGAAACCTCATAATTTAACGAAAATAATGGCATAGTTTTATGAGATTAAAGTTGTCATATTCTGGCAATAAAGCCATAATATTATGAGAATAATGTCGTAATTTAAAAACAGGTGGAAAAATATAATTTACTAGAATAAAGTCGTACCTGCTGGTCCAAAGCAGTAGTATCTGTGTTGTATAAAGTATTTGATAGTAACTGATTGATAGTAGACTTAAATATACAGTACCACTAGATCATGCACATATTCACTGGGGTCAGTCTACTGTCTACTGGAGATGGACTTTGGATCAGCTAGATCAAGGATCGGGATACACGATTTCAGGCCAAATGTCAGTGTTTGTGGACCACTTGTTCTTTAGTAGCACGTATGGATCAATGTTGAGTCCAGTTGTCCCTAATTTCATTTCATATTCCTTTAGACAAAACCTACAACTGCTCATGAAATAAGGGTTTCAACTCGCAAAAGGTGTGAAGGTTAATCTGTCAGTAAATCAGCTAATGAGACTGATACAGATACAGACAACTTTATTAGTCCTCAGGGGGCAGTTCAGTTCAAACAGTTCCTGAACATAGAAGAACACACCACCAACAAAAGCAACAACAATGACATCAAACAGAAGACAACAGACAGGAGAACAACATGTTGAGGACACCACATCAGTCCAGAACCAAGGGCCAAAGGACTAAGAAGAAAGAACTCATTGGCACCGAAACAACTGTCCACATGATTGGAAAAGTGGTAGCACAATAAAGTAAGCAAGAAGAAGATAAATAATAGTAATAATAATAAAATAAATATAATAAGTGGGCACACAGAGATGCATTCAGCATTAAGTTACATGACACAAGCAACAGTCCTCACTCCAAAGTATGACCGTTGCTGTCCCAGTTTAAGAGCCTGATGGCAGATCCTGATAGGAGTGATGAAGTGGCAGTCTTAAGGCATCACCATGAACTTCAAGGACAGGATGTGGCCATGCTGGGAAGTTATTGTCCCTTTAGCTTTATGGACCACCTGCCTGTCCCACAGAGAACTTAAATCCCTCTGCTGGACCCCCCTGATCTTAGAGCAGACATTTGCAATGCTGAACATCTATAATCACTTTTCTATTGGACATATACACACGTGGTCAAAATTGTTGGTACCCCTCTGTTAATGAAAGAAAAACCCACAATGGTCACAGAAATAACT
>JAPQRP010000005.1:21293594-21317256 GCA_037367295.1 Apogon hyalosoma | reverse complement strand
CCAAAATTTCATCATTTGTTCCATGTGCTAGTATCCACATTTCCAGAAAAAAATCATCCAAATCCATCCATAACTTTTTGAGTTCTCTTGCTAACAGACAAACAGACAAACCCTAATGAAAACATAACCTCCGCCGTTCCTTCATGGAGATAATAAAAATTAAGAGTATACCCACTTCTCCAGGGACCACTACACCACTGACCAGGCTGTAGTAGAAATATAAGGTCAGTGAAGAACCCATAAGATTTTGGGATAGACCCAGAAAGATCCAGAAAAAGTGACAGAAATCCTAGAATTGTTTTAATGTTTTTCTACCATTAGCGGATGTATATGTTGTAATGAGTTTCCTTCTAATTAACGATTGTTCAGTTACTTTCCCTTCATAAAAGTATAATCCACCTCTTATTAGATAATTAGTTCTCCGTAATCCCTCCCCTCTCCCCCATGACACGTCCCTCCATCTCTCATCGTGCTATGAGGGAACGAAGACCACAAATGTGACGGTGCTGACAACAGACCTCTTTAATCAGCCTCAACCTATGACAGCCACCTTCTTTCTCTTACAGACCCCCTTTTTACTATCTTTCACACACACCCTTCTTCTCCCTCTCTTTCTTCCGCACTAGGACACACAAGATGTTTGTTCAGTTGAGCAGGAATGTGTGTGTGTTGTAATACCTGTGTCTGAGTATGTATGTGGGGTTAACAGATAGACTCCACTGATAATAGCCCTTGTCCTGCTTGAACAAACACGTTGGTTTAGAGGTGAGGAGGTTTACTGCAGCGTGACAACAAGGACAGGACACAGGACTTATGAACACACATATATGTCATGCATTATATATGTGCTCTTTCGTGAATGTGTGCACAAACTTTCAAGTGGGGTGGCGGTAGCTTAGTGAGGTTAGACAAGCAGGTTTATTGCCGGAAGGATAAAATCAACAAGATGTTTGAAGAAATATTTGTTCCTTCCTTTAGAACTGCATTCGAGACGAGGAAACAGTTCAGCTTAATGGAAAAATAATGCATACTGTTGTCACTAATAACATGGGCTTTGTCAATGTTCTAACTTTAAAGAGTTAGCAAATCAGAAAGCACAGAAAATCAGCACGGTTGCATGTTGTAATACACTGGTCACAATAAATAATCTGGAATTTCCCCTTGTGGGACAAATAAAGGCATATCTTACTTTAAATGTCATATAATCTTTTACATCTTTAGTTACATTAAGATCTCATGCGGATGATGAACAGAGATCATTGTATAAAGTCTTTTCCATCACATCCCAAAGATTCTCAGTGTGGTTCAGGTCTGGACTCTGTGGAGGTCAGTCCATGTGTGGAAATGATGTCTCATGTTCCTGATCCACTCTTTGACCATTTGATGAATCCTGGCATTGTCCAATCTTTATGTTCCTTATCAAATTAATAGATGCATAAGAAACAAAAAGCTACTCCATCAGAGCCAAAACGTGTTGCAGCTAAAACTTAGTATTCACTAGTAATTATCCAATGGCAGGATCTGAATTTTCTGTTGAGTTAAATCCAGGTGGGAACTTTTGTTTTGTTGGGCTTCGTAGATTATATACAACATATCTTGACTTATGCCATACTTTTTTTGAAGACAAATCACTCTTAACCTTTAAAGACCTAGAACTATTTTAGTGGTGACTTTTTTCTTAAATTGAACCTTTCCTAAGTGATTTATCACCATAATAATTCTGTGGCATCATTGTGCATTTTGTATTTTACAATGAAAGCAGATATTTTCAAGGACCAGGTAGATGTTCTTAAAAGTTCAGCGTAAATTTGATGGTTGCTATATAAAAACAGAGAAAGCTGTAGAAAAAGTGACTTATTCAGCAAAGTATATTATTAACTGAACATAAATGCTATTCATCAAACTGTACGGGTTTTATTGGTGATGGTGTGTCCACAGTCACTACAGAGCTTTTAAAGGTCCAAATAAAATACATCTGATCCAGCAAAAGAGAAGAAACTGTATTCTACCTGAGTTATTTATAAATATACATATATAATTATTTATGTACATTGATTCAACAAGTCACTATCCATTTTAGATCAGCTGATGTTTTTTGTTGGTGGTGGCTGAGGTCTCTGAGGCTTAATTCCAAATGTCTTCTCGTCTGTTTTGAGGTTCTATGATGAGATAGGAACTCCTCTACTGTCTGACATCAGGATCAACTACACTGAGGATTCAGTCGAGTACGTCACCCAGCATCTCTTCACCAACTACTTCAATGGATCTGAGATTGTCATCGCTGGCAAACTGACGAACCAGAGCGCAGAATCGCTCCATGTCCAGGTCACTGCAAGCAACAATGACAAGAGTATAATCCTGGAGACCGATGTGCCTCTGCGGCACCGCCAAATAGAGACAGAGAAGCATGTGAAAGCCGCCACAGCTGCAACGACAGAGGGAGCCAGGCTTCCAGGGTCAGGGGTCCAGCAGGCATTAGGGGACGCTTTGGGGTCAATTGCAGACGACTTTGTAGAACGTGTCTGGGGTTTCCTGAGCGTCAAGGACGGTCTGAGGTCACGGTTACGCAGTCAAACCAGCAAGGAGAGGGAAAACCACACCATACAGGCCACCAACTTGTCTCTGACCTACCACTTCCTCACTCCCCTCACCAACATAGTGGTAGAGAAGCCTGAGGTCCTGGCTGATGGTACCATGGCGCCGTCGCCCACCATCACCCCAGGGGCTGAAAAAGCTGCTTCACCTGCTAATGAACTACCAGAAGATACAGAGGATGGAAACTCGCAGAGACCTGATGGGATGAAGCCAGGCAGCCAGAGTTCAAGTCGTGGCAGTACCGTGGGTGAGACTGTGCTCTTTGAGGTTTGGTTAAAGCTTCAGTTAGGGGCCAAAATTCCAGAATTACCCTTGAGCTTATTGTAGTTCAAGTACCTTGATAGGCAACAAGATTCTGCACTTCCTCTTAGTTCTGTTTTCAGGCTTTAGAAAGTCTAATCTGAGGTGAAAAACCAATCACAGGCCAGTGTTTTCAGACAGGGATGAATGAACCTGGGTGATCCACCACTGTAATGACCAGTCACTGTCAAGACTCTGTCAGATGTGTCTCTACTGACCAGATGCCACAGCTCTCACAGAAACAACGAGGCAACTCCCATAAGAGACACACTGTTGGCCATAAAGTTGGAATAGTTTTGTTTTCAGACACATTCCTCTTTTCATTCCTATTTATGGACATAAGTAATCACCTTTGATCCGGTCCATTGAGTACATACTTAGTCCATGTTATACTTTATCTTGAAGAATAAATCACATTGTCACAATCATTTCATGAGAGGAGGTAAGTCATATTTTATTCCAACTGTATAGGCAAGAATGTATTAGCCTCACTTTTCTACTGTGACATGAAAGAGTGTTGCATTGTCATCTTTATGTGTAGAACAGAACACAGCTGTAGAAGTTCAGTGTATAGTCTCAAACTGTAGTGTGCTTTGTCTTGACTTCTGCCAATTGAAACTTTAATGCATCAATTTTTGTTATGGAAACTCGTTCTTGTTGTAAAAAATGGCAGCTTTAGTCAGCTTGTATTTACAGAAACGTAGCTTTACAGCCTAAATACCTTCAGCTACTCGTCAGCACAGTCCATAAAGCAAAATAAACAATTCACTGGAAAATGTTCAGTGCTATATGTTTGAGAAATCATAACAAAATACTGTAAATAAACCATAAATCTGGCATAAAACAAAGCCTTTAAATGACTGTTGCTGCTTTGTTCTGACCAAAGTAATTTAATATCCTCAGCAAACGTACAAAACAGCTTCAGACCAAAACCTTATTTTTAATGTGAAAGTGAGTATGCAGACACTTATAGACAACAAATAAATACAGTTGTCCATCGTGTAACGTTTCTCGCTTTGTATGTCCTGTATTAAACTAATAATTTAGCTCTCTGACTCCACCCATGACATGAATTTCCATTTTTTGCAGGTAAACTTGAGAGACGACCAGCCAAGAAATCCATCACCATCTCCAAAACTTCAGGTGTGTTTTCTTCACAGTCTGTCTCATACGATAACCTCTGAATCCCTTGCATATATGCAGTGTTTATGAGACTCCAGGACTTTAAAGACAGCAGAGGGGGAATGTACAGTAGAGTCTCTACTCTCAGCGTGGGAGGCCTGTAATTTGGATGTTCGTCAGACAGACAGCAGTGATCACACAGGTAGTGAGCAGTTTGGGGATGCCTCTGAACATGACCTGAAAAGAGGAAAGAGTGCACAGGGTCTAATTGAAATACCAACACAGACACAACGTGGCACTTTAAACACGCGCGTGCATGGGGACAGAGTGAAGAGATGAAGTGGATGTTTGAGCATGTGTGTGTTACAGTGAAGAGCAGGACGCCATCACAGGCCGTTAGTGAGGCCTAATGGCCCTGTCATTAGCCTCGCTCTATCATCTCCTCTCATCTCATTGCTCCTCTTTTCATTTCTACTGGTTCTCACAAGCCTCAGGAGACTTTGTTGAAGATATAAACCATTTGATAAATCACCCTTTCATTCACAGTAGAAGTCCTCAGATAAGAAAGCTACTAAATTTCATGTCTGATACTCATTATTATTATTATTATTATATTATGCTGTAGGTTGAGATTTGACATATACGTTATGTTTATCTCATTTATAATGGGTAGTTTTTGTAACCCTGAAACATGCACCCAGAGATTATATTCTACATTTGTCTACATTTATTAATCTTTGCTGTTTTCCTGATACTTATGACTGTTTATTAAGCTGTTCCTGTGCACTGTTTTCTTCTCTCACATTTCAGCTGATGGTGACCCCCACTTTGTGGTTGAGTTCCCCCTTAGTAAACTGACTGTGTGTTTTAACATCAACGGCGAGCCTGGACACATCCTTCGCCTGGTCTCTGATCACAAGTACTCTGGTAAGACTTACAGTATGTCACAGGTAAACATTACAGGGCACTAAAGGCCTTAAATCACATTACATTCTATGCATTCTCACAGTGTGTGTGTGTTGTGGGTCATTGTTGCTGTGTGGTTTCTAGGGGTGACAGTAAATGGAAAGCTAATTGGTGCCCCAGCACCCTCAGGCAGCCATAAGCAGCAGCGTACTTACTTCAGCACCATCACCATCGTGGTGGATCATCCAAAACGGGCCTACATTGAGGTGACGCCCAAGAAGGTCATCCTGGATGGGAGGGACCGCATGGTTCTGGCCTGCCACTCCACAGTCACCGTGGACAGCGGGGCTTTGACAGTTGCCATCGTGGGGAAGTCAAATGTGACGGTATCAGTTGGAGGAAACATAACCTTCGTCATCTTGCTACACCAGTACAAAAACCCTGCGCCCTACCAGAGGGACCATCTGGGGTTCTACATCGCCAACAGCAAGGGGCTGTCACCCAACTGCCACGGCCTGCTGGGTAAGAGTCAACCAGGGTCTGATGAGATTTTTACTGAAAAAAAAATTACACCATGATTCTGCCTTTACAAAGCCCAAAAAGTCAGTCAGCAGGCAAGGAAGTACAATATCACATCAGACTGTATTTCAACCAGCAACATATAGTAATTTTAAACATATAATATGGAAAGTTTAAGCATAAAAATGAAAAAAAAAAAAAATCACTAGAACTGTATTACATATTTTTTTAACTTGTGTAATTACTATGTTCAAAGATAGACAAATCTGGGATTTTAATTAATGCTCGATTCCGTATTTTTTTCTATATTGTATATTTATTTGATTATATTTCATTAAGCACAATATAAATGGAACTTTAATAGAGATTTTCATTAGTAATGGTGGTGAAAAAACTTCCATGATCCCACATACTAGTTGAACTATGTTTTTGGTTGTTTTGATTGAGACGCTCCATCCATCCATCCATCCATCTTCTTCCGCTTATCCAGGGCCGGGTCGTAGGGGCAACAGTCTAAGCAGGGATGCCAGACTTCCCTCTCCCCAGACACCTCCTCTGGTTTTTCCGGGGAGACCCCGAGGCGTTCCCAGGCCAGTCGAGAGACATAGTCTCTCCAGCGTGTCCTAGGTCTTCCCCAAGGCCTCCTCCCGGCGGGACATGCCTGGAACACCTCCCCAGGGAGGCGTC
Source organism: Apogon hyalosoma (assembly GCA_037367295.1). Lineage (NCBI taxonomy): Eukaryota > Metazoa > Chordata > Actinopteri > Kurtiformes > Apogonidae > Apogon > Apogon hyalosoma. The sequence goes on along the minus strand of JAPQRP010000005.1, from coordinate 21,311,127 downwards.
CATGAAACATCTGAAACAGATGCCGGAGCCACCTCAGCTGGCCCCTCTGGATGTGGAGGAGCAGCAGCTGTACTCTGAGCTCCTCCCTGGTGATTGAGCTCCTCACCTTATCCCTGAGGGTGCACCCAGCCACTCATTTTGGCCGCTTGTATCCGGGATCTTGTCCTTTCAGTCATGACCCAAAGCTCGTGACCATAGGTGAGGGTAGGAACATAGATTGACCGGTAAATGTAGAGCTTCTTCTTTCGGCTCAGCTCCTTCTTCACCACAACAGACCGATACAGCAACCGCATCACTGCAAACACTGCACCGATCCACCTGTCAATCTCACGCTGTATTATTCCCCCACTCATGAACAAGACCCCAAGATACTTAAACTCCTCCACTTGGGGCAAGAACTCCCCACCAACCCAGAGAGGGCAAACCACCCTTTTCCGGTCAAGAACCATGGCCTCGGATTTGGAGGTGCTGATCCTCATTCCACCCACCTCACACTTGGCTGCAAACCGCCCCAGTGCACGCTGGAGGTCCAGGTTCGATGAGGCCAGCAGGACAACATCATCTGCAGAACGCAGAGATGAAATCCTGTGGGCCCCAAGCCGGACCCCCTCCAGCCCCTGGCTGTGCCTAGAAATTCTGTTCATAAAGCTTGCCAACCACCTCGGTGACTTCAGCTTGGGTGATGGACGAGTCCGCCCGTGAAACCTCAGCCTCTGCTTCCTCCATGGATTGTCATTCATTCCTCCATTCATTGTCTCTGATTGCGATGATGAGCTACAAAATTTAAATACTGTGCATTTAAATGATCCATGTTAGTGCAGTTACAACTTACTTTACTGCCATTTTATAATGAATATATATGCAATTTTCTTGTTCTGTTTGCTTACAATATAACATTTTTCACTTAAATGTTTTCTTGTATTTAAATACAGCTGTATGCATATTTTATTGTGTGCCCTAGATGAGTTAGTTCCCCTCCTAGTATTAGATGATCCTTCTTACCACTGATTTGTGTTTCAGATTTTAGGAAACACTTGCATATCTGTGCAGACACATATACATGCAAAATCTAAAACAAAGTCAGCTTAATAAATCTCATTTGTCACATCACTCAAATTCTCTAATGACTGACATATCTGAAACCTGTGATTCTGTGCTTCCAGGTCAGTTCCTGTATGAGGAAGTGGGACTGGGAGCACTCCCAACACAGGAGGACATGAAACCATCACCGGTGTTGAAGGTGAAGGACCGCTCAGTGCCGGTGGTCCAAAAGAGCAGGAGGATCTACAGCGGGACGCAAAACGTGGACTGCTGGTTCGCCAGGAACAATGCAGCCAAGCTCATAGACGGACAGTACGAGGACTATTTGATGTCACACATGTTTGACACAGGAGAGTGGCCACATGGGACTAACAAAGTGTGAGACAACAGCCATGAACTGGCATTTAATTATGTGACTTAACTCATTTTAGAATGAATCCATAAATATTGCATCCACATAGACACAAAAGGCTTCAAATCTTCACAAGTCAGTTTCCCTCCTGCCCACAGTTTTCTACTTTGAATATATTTTTATACTATTTCTAATAGAAATTCAATGCTTTTACTACAACTTTGGAAGAAACTATTGGACCGCTGTGAAAAGTAGTGCATAGTCAACATTAGTCATAATCCTTTAAAGTCTTCAGGGTCTCAAATCTGGCATGAGACACATGAAATGTTTACTGTATAAATGTAATAACCTATAACTAAATGAAAGACAAAAATACTAAATAGTCTCAATAAAAAGTAATGGAAGTCTGATGTTAATATCAACCTACAAACATTAAATAGTCCAAAAACAGAGTATCATGGAGAATAGGAAAGATTATACTCCGTCTCTACAGAAGATCATAGGTGGTCTAATAGTTATCTCCAAAGCTGTGCACAATGAAGATGTTTTTGTTTCAATAATTATGTCATTGTAAATAAAACATTTAAATACACACAATGAGGTAGTTTTATGGGTCAGAAAAACACCTGACATTTGCCAGAGCATGTATGTGCTTTTCTCACACATATTACATTTGTCAGCACGTCTTGAACGTGGCAATATTAACCTGAAACTCACACCTGGTTGCCATGGGGACCAGCCCAGGTAACTAACCCCTTGTCCCAGCAATGAGTAAAGGCACAGCTAACATACAGAACGCATACAGGACCACAGTGCGCCCTGTCATCAGCTGTAGGTCACAGGGCTGCTTGCTCCGCCCACACAGGTGTGCTCTGGCCATGTCCCACTCAGGACATCTGTCATCGTGCTGCCCTGGCTCAGCTGCAGCAGGAATTCAACACCAAACCATGAAGTCATATGTCAATCATCTTTATTCATAGTACAGATTATACATTCGGTAAGAAGCACCGTGGCACTCCACAGTCGGCTGATGATGCTCCAGATGGACGGGCTGTGCCATTTCATATTTCATCTGATCATCATTTGGTTTATAAAAAAAAAAAAAAAAAGTATACAAGAAAACTAGAAAAGAAAATTACACACGATACATTATTATACAAAATAAAACATTACAGGCAGAAAATAACTGTAGAATTTGTGGCTTAAACCATATATGTAAACAGGTAAATGGAATGATAAATTATAAACACATATAAAACATACATCAACCAGTTAAAGTAATACAGGAATCAACTCAAGTTTGGCCTCAACAGCTCTTAAATTGTCAGAGGTCTTAAAGTTTGTAATGTCCTAAAAACCATCTATTCACTGGTACCACAGACTGGACCACATCATGTGAAGTCTTACACATACAAAATATAAACCTAATAAATAATGTGCCATAACTGGCGAAAGTTGAATACACAGCCAAGGTCCCACTGACAGAGTGTTAAGGAAACAATTTGTGAATAAAGTTTGAAAACTTCCCAGTTTCCCAGTGGATACTCTGATAAGCTAAGATCACTGGCCAGTAGTAGTAATTTGATATTGAACTGGTGGATATGAAGGAGGTATGAGGGTCTCTTACAACTCAAGAGGAGATAATAAGAACATCTCCCATCATGTCGATCACATAGTGAATTCATACTGGAAACCTAAAATTAGACCACTTCCTGTCACTAGTATTATGGAGGAATGTATGATAGTTTATGGGATTTAAATAACATTATGGTATCTTTATTTACTTGTTATGAGATTAAAGATTTTTCTTGTTAAACAATTATACTTTTTACAGAATGTGCAGTGACAATTCCTGCTGAAAACAGTCTAGTGAGCTAAACTCAGCTTTCCAGTCCAGTCAAACTGAGGGTTGAGCCTCAGCAAAGTTAGACAGTAGCTTCTCTTAGAGTTTCTTTTTTGTAATTAGTGAAACCAAACATGAAGATAGGAATTAGATATTTATATTAAATCCCAAAACCTGCCAGATAGATATATTTTCACTCACTGCAGAGAACAAATCAGGTTTCCTGCACTTCTGTAATATCGTTTCATAACACTCTGTCATCAGTTCAGAAACATAGTGTGAACTGGTCCTTTTTAACAATAACAATCATGTCTGTTGACAACATGTAGCAAACAACCATAATTTTTGGGTTGTGTTTCCTCTATTGACACTGGTAGCTACACAATATGCTGTTAAAAATAAGACAATTACCCATTAACTTCTGCATGTTTAATAGCTGGAGGAAAAGCATGCAGGAATGACTGTGGTTACACCTTGATTAAAAAGGTGGATTATATTTGTAAAATATTAGAGCACCTATATAAATATATACTGTATACTTTCCTGCTCCTTAATGGAACATGATAAATGAGACTCCTCAGAGTAAAATCATTCCCAAAAGTCTCCCCTGAGTGGAATAATGACAGGTTTATTTTGGTGTCTGTCATTACCACCCATATATTTTTCTCTGCTGGTGCTCTGCTCCCTAATAACCTCTCTCAAAACATGCTCAGTTGTGGTTACTCTGATGTTTTCTCGCAGCAAACAGAGGCAGCAAGGTGAGAGGATAAAGAGGATGCTATTACATTAACATGCTTTTTTTGTCCGATTAAAAAGGTTATAACTACCGACACCTTCATATGGATAAAGGCAGCTAAGGTTGTAGTGTTCACATTCATACTTGTACATGTAGTTGTGCCTTTGCTTGCAGAGAAGCTGATATTTAGACCTTTAACTGAGTAGATAGGATGCAAGGACGTGAAGTGTGTAGATACTGGATGGACAGGCAGTAGGTTTACACCACCACCCAGCTGGGTCTCAGTGGCCCCCCTGAATACTGCACATGGGGGACCGGTCCTCCATCACCTGGCTCCTCTTCTCCCTCTGAAGCCTCGTCTGTGTCCGTCTCCACAGTCAGCAGAACCTGAGAGAGGACCAGAGGGATTTTATGTAGACGAATGCATGCCACAGTAAAGTCACAGCTGCTGTGGATTGTGAATGTGGAAAATGTTTGCATTATTCACATGGTAGAAGACAAATCCCACAGGTGCAAAGTTCCATAATTGTATAATATTTACAACAATATAAACTTCCATATGTGGTTTTATGTTTGGGTATGATGCGGTCAGGCTTATGTAATGACAGGAATTATGTATGGAAATTAAAAGTTATTATTACCCCGCCCCCCAAAGGGGAGGCAAGGGATATTGTTTTTGGTTCGGTTTGTTTCTTTCTTTCTTTGTTAACACTCTAGCAGCAAAACTATTGGTTGAATTCATACCAAATTGGGTTTATAGATTGCCAGTGACCCAGAACAGATGTTATTACACTTTGGGAAAAGTAGGTCAAAGTTAAAATGTTTTATGAATTTTTAAAATCTTTTTCTTCTCCCATTTACTTATAATGGGTGAAAAAAATCATGTCTATAAAAACATCAATTTTGTTTAAATTTACTTCAAACTTGACATAAATATTGAGGCAACTGATATGCTGACGTCACCACACGCATAGACACGATGACATCAAAATAAGCTACAATACTTGTGAGGGGTGGGGTTTGTTGTACCTGGCACCACTTGTTTACCTTTCATTTGGGTTTTTATTCCAGTTTAGTCTGATAAGTGGATATTACTTTTATTTTAAGGATTAAACAAGTTTTAGTTTAGGTTCATTCAAGTTTTTCCAGGTATTATGAGGAAAGCCTTGGTTTATGGAAAAGGCAGGATGAAAGAATTGATGATATCAAATATGACTGACAAAACCACCACTGACACCATATTGTGCAAGATGCTGTATTCCTGAACCCAGTGAACCATTAACATTTGAGGAATACATGTATATATATATATATATATATATATATATATATGTACACATACATACATGTACACACACACACACACACTTTTCCACTGCAAATTTCAGTTTTGGTATTTTTGGAAATGATAATAATAAGTCTAGTGGGAGCATACATTAACATCTACTATACAATAAAATCTCAATAAATACAATAACAGTAATACACATATACAGTGGATACCTCTATTATCCACCTTTGTTTTCCTGAACAGTTTGTGGTTTTCTGAATTCTCATATCTACAAAAACTATCAACGTTTTTCACTGAAACACTATGACCGTATTATTGAAAAACACAAAACTAATTAAACACACACTGTATTACTGAGTAAACCTGAACTTTTATTTTTATGTCAGAAGCATCAGAGTTGAATATTGAGCAAATTCAGCTGAAACATGTTTTTGTCAGAGGATAAATATTGTATGAACATAAAGTCAGGACTAAAACCTGACAACATCCAATGAAACACCAGATCAAATATTGCATCATTTGGCTGAAAACATTCAGTGGTCTCACTTATATATATTGTGTAAGTAAACGTGAACGCTGAGCATTGCTGTGCCTGTCTGCTGCTTTACTGCCAAACTGTATTTTTAATTATCTAGCTCTGGAATTCTTGGTTGCTTGTTGCAATATATGCATGTTAATGTGTTTTTTCACTGTTTCATTAATGTTGGAATGTTTTTCTTGCTTTCTGTTTTTAAGCTACCTTTTAACAGCTGAAAATGAGCCCTGGTGGCTAAAGCAGGCTCACTTGCAGTTTCTTATGTTTCGTTGATTAATGTCCCTGTCAAACTACATCATATAAGAGATGGTCTACCACAACTGGATGAAATAAAAGTTTGATATCAAGTCATTGGCAGCAGCAGCCACAACAACAGCATTGTGGCTTTAGCTTTGACCACCGCCCCCTCCGACACCGTCAGAATCAATGCCTCACTATCTGTCGTCCTCCTCTCTGCTTTCCATAACATCAGTGTGTGGAAACCGCTCCTAAATGTCACTTTTATTCCCGGGATGAACGGTTGATTTATGGTTGTCTGGCAGATGACCAGGGAAAAAGGGAAAAGGAGAGGGGGGATAAACACTCCCATCCTACTGAACACGAGAGTGGTGTACCCTGTCTGTCATTTATCCGAAAATCTGTAATCTTTACAGAGAGGGGAAGAAAGAATGATATAAGCTGCTGTGCTGTGGAGGAAGCGGCTATTAAACTGATTCCCTGAACACAACAATAGGCCCGATTCAGTTTATGTCAGACCAGACGAAACAGTATTTAAACCAACAGGGGATGATATCAAACCCACTGTTCCCAGTTACATCTCTGTCTGCTTCCAAACCTACTGCCCTCTTTCTGTCTGCACTTTATTTAATTATTAATCATTAAAGGGTCAACCAAGCCAGTAAAAAAATAAATCAGAGCTGGCTGTTGGTTTTATGGTGTTTATAAAAAACTATCTAAGCTATGGTGTAAGGGGAAAAAAAAACTATGATACAATACATGTACTGTAACAATTCACTCACTAGTCAAAAAAATAAAACTATTCTGATAATTGATTTTAATAAATATTTAAATGAAAATGCCAGGCATTTGTTAGTTTCCCCCCTGAAATAGGAGGATTTGTTGCTGGTAGTGAAATATTTTCAGGCTGATCAGTCAAAAAATGCCCCTAAAACTTTCACTGTAGACATTTCCATTAATTTTTTTTTTTTTTTGTTTTGACATTTTACATTCTAAATATAGGACAATAATCCATGAAACAAGTGTTAGTTACAGTCCTAAGAGACAATGAAATGAAAATGCTCATTGTTATTATTACCTGTTATGATTTTCTACATATTTAAATTTTATATTTATATTTATATAACTTCACTCCTTACCAGTAAGTTTTTTTTTTGTAGGTTTGTCTCATTTCTATTGCACGGCCTTGTGGAAAGTTCTTGCTTTTCACTAACAAATAAAAATCTTGCATCTTGAATCGACCTCCAACGAAGTGTTCATTAACATTTGTTAGTTTGTCTGTTAATCAGGGTGATTTTCATGAAACTTTGTAGAATTGCAGGTCATGAGCCAAAAGAAAACTCATTAAATTTAAGAGTAGATCCTGAAAAAGATGTAAAATCTGTTTAGTTGTTGCCCCATTGAGTGCCACTCAACTGTTTTAAAGAAATCAATGTATAGATCCTGTCGAAATTAAAAATACAATTTTACAAAAAAAAAAATTGCTGCAATGACTCACATTTGTCAAGACGACAAATACAACAAAAATAAAATATCATCCAAGTTCCCCGAACTATAAAAGGGAGGACTGAGAGAAGAGTGTGACTCAGTGTTTCTTGGACCAGGTTCAACCTGGGTTTGTCCCTCATTAGGTCAAGTGTAGACAGAAAAAATCAGTATGGTCTGTATGTGTGAGTGGCCTCTTGTATTCACATCTAAGCGAGAATAATTTGGAATTTTTAACCACTAAAGTGACATTTAGACTGTTGCTGACTGGGAATCCATGATCTACTTGCATTTTCCCTGCACTTGTGTGTATATAACCTTTTTTTTTTTTTTTTTTTTTTTTTTCACTTTTTGGGATTTATCATTCAGTTGTAATACTTAAAGTTACAATAAGGGGATCTGGGATATAATGACAATGAGTGTTCTCACAATGTTATTTGGTCCACACATCACTAACTTTGAGGTAAGAGTTGTTTTAACATCAGGCATTGGGCATGCCCTGCAATCAACTGGCAACATGTCCAGGGTGTATCCCGCCTTAGCCCATAAGTAGCTGGGATAGGCAAAGAGACCCCCATGACCCTAGCAGGGATAAAGAGGGTTCAGATAATGAATGTATGAATGAATGTTTGGGTATGTTTCCAAAAAAATCAATGTAAGTCCGTGTAATGTTTCCTAAACCCAGGGAAAACAATGTGGTTGCATGTATGAGAAAGTTTGTTCAACCCCCAAAATAACAGGTGCAGATGACACCCAGCGTGACTGTGTGGGTTCATCAACCATCGGTTTCACACACATTAAAGTGTTTTTTCCTTCTTCAAAAAGACTTTAAACTGTCACATTCCTGCTCGCATCCATTTGGTTAATGCAGCATGGATATGTGGGAACAGGCTCTACTTCTTCCTAAAAGCTGAGTGTTTAGAAACATAAAAAGAAATCCATTTAGGGGATGATGACTTGCAAATGGACCCATCTGCTGTAAGTGGTCTCTCAGGGAAGGATTATATACACTGTCACTGATTTGGAGAATTTTAGATACAGTATATTAACTCTAACTGGAAATAAATCACAGACAAAAAAGTTAAAGTGTGGAGATAAAATAAATCTAACAGTGATTTATCGAAATCTGATTTTCAGTTGATAATGAACTTCATTTGAATGATCATGTCCATCAGTCCTGATGACTGACGTAACAGCAGTCAGTGACAGACACATTAATGACCTGTCGCTGTAAAATGTGAATATTTACTGTCCTCACCCGAGACTCCTCGTTGTTCACCCAGGGCAGAGAGTCAGCCTTTTTTACAGAGCTGTCACAGGAGTCATCCAGACTCTTCATTGTCTTGTACTTCCTCATCATCAGGCTGTCGACCACCCAGAACATGATAGACTGCAGGGGGTGCAAGCACAGGTAAGAGGGACTTCATTCATTAAATGTAACATTATACTTTTATTTACTGTAAATCTGAGACACTTGTACATGAAGATTTCCATTTGATTCTGCTTGATACTCCACTAAATTTCAGAGGTAAATGTACATTTTCCTCCAACAAATTTTGTCTGACAGCTTTACTTCATTTTCTGCTAAGAGTTTCCAGTCACCTTCTGTCCAGTGAAAACTGAATATCTAGAAATGTGAAGAGTTTCAAATTCCCCTCCTTCTTAAAATGAATAAAGTCTTTGAAAACCCTCTTGGGTCTTTTTGATCATTCAACTTTTTGGCGATATGTGATTCTCACTGGACAGGGATGCTACAAACACATAACCATCTGATACAACATGATGCATTGTTTTAAAATAAAATTACTCAACATTATGTACAATTGTTCAAATGAGTCCACTCTAAAACATGAATCTGAAAAATTTAACATTAATATTGATGCAGCTTTATTATGACTCGAAAAACACCATACATGACAGTAGAACACTGACAGGGACTATTTTAATTTTCATTCTTCAAGTAATTAATACTTGAAATACTTTACTTAGCTTAATACATTTACTTAAGTATATTTTTAAATACTTAACTAAATGTACTAGTAACTAAAGACTTTTCACCGTGTAGTATTATAAGTATATAGGCGAGTTCTTCCACCACTGACCAGTAAACGTTTAATTAAAGTGAAGGACATTATAAACATTAAAACATGTAGATCATAAAGGTTCAACTCACATTGACAATGAAGGGCACGATAAGCATGACCAGCACCAGCTCCAGCTGAGGGTTAGCGATGTAGCTCAACAACACCTCCTGCAACTAGGACAGAAACAACACAAAGGGTTAAAAAAAAACTACACAAAACCTATTAGCGACATTTGGATTCAATATAAACACACAGGGCATCACTGACACATCACAATCGACACAACATCGAGGCAAAGTTTGGTAAATACTGCTTCTAATTTCTCACTGGTCTTTTGTCCAATAGCATGGAAACTGTCTTTAAACAAACAATTTGTTATCTCCAGATAGTTCTGACAGACTTACAAAACAAAACAGCATATCTGAAAATAAATGCATAAGAAACCAAATAAACTTCCTTTTTATTTTTTGGAGTGGTATGTGTTGTTATGACACGAGGTACTTTGAATATGACCCTGAATGTCAAGAAAACAAACATTAAAATGCATGAACACTGCCTGAGTGTTTTCATTAGAAGCAAAAGGCAAATGTTTTCCCCAAGTGTTTTATCTTCCTGTTGTTCATTCCTCCTATCATCCACATGATTTCCATGTCTCAATCCTACAAGAGTTTTTTCAAAGCCAAAATAAAAATAAGGAAAAATAACATTTGTAGAAAGTAGTTCTCATTTCTAGTAGAAATGAGAACTATTGTCACAGAACGGTTATGAAAATATACATGAAATGTGACAGAATACTGTCATATGAATAATGTAGCATTTTCCTACTGAATTCTTACTTTGGACCATCCGGGAACGAGCAGCACCAGGCTGATCACACCTTTCTCCAGCACCATGATTAGCAGGTAGATGCCACACTGACCGAGCCACGCCGCTGCCTGGGGGGGGTCACCTAAACACAGCAGAGGCCCAAACCATTAAAAACAGCCACATACTCACTCAAATACATCATCATATTAAAACCAGGGTTCATGTACATTTTTCAAGGTCAAATTCAAGCACTTTTAAGGGTCTTTTTCAAATTATTCTCATAATTATTTTTGTCACTTTTTATCACAATGTACATTGTATTATACAATAAACAACTATAATTATGTTTCATTATAGCAAGAAGTTTTATTAATTTAAGGAGTACACAAAGTTTTATCCAAAAAAAGGGAAGCCACTTGACATTCTTCAGACACGCTCACACTAAGACAAAGATTAAGATAAAAATGTACCCGGAGTGGACCTGAGAACACCTGACAATTTTCTTATTTGACATAAAGTTTTATTTTTCAAAATGTATCACCTTTCGGTAAGTAACTTTGGCTTCACATCTGACCTGGAAGAATTTATTTAAAAAATAAATAAATCACATAGTTGCAAGCACTTTAAAGCACTTAAACTGAAATTCAAGCACTTTTCAGACCTTGAAAACACAACCCTGAAATTCATGCATTTTCAAGGATTTCAAGCACTCATACAAATCCTATAAGACTCTAGCTTTAAGTTAGTTTTCCTTAAGCAGTCATTTGACAATTTATGGCAAATTATTTAGGGTCAGCAAACTTCAACCCCTCTATTGTGTTTGTACATATGCAAAGACCAAACAATTTTCAAGCAGCAGACATTATTTTATGGCGTTAGGTCAGTGTGGTCTACTCTGATTTCTTTTAGATGGCATTAGCTTGGTGAGTTTCACCATTTACTACTCATCCACACATGAGCACTTGTGTTTGTCTGTTCAGAGGGTCCATCCAGTTTTTATACAAACCTATGAGTTATACCTACAACATGTGTTAAGTTGAGTAACAATATTAGAGGCTGTTGACCGTAAATGTCAACGCAAAAAGAGATTTATATAGTTAGACTAGTTACTCATAGCCTTTGTGAGTCATAATCCCATTGGTTAGTGAACATTAAAACAGCTACACTTTAACACATAAGCACTGCCCAATGTCCACTGATGTCCAGACCTGGCACTTATAGGTGGTTCATCTTCAGACACTGCTTGTTGACACTGGATTTTTTTCTAAGAAGCCCCAAGATGGCCCCATCGTCATTCCATGCTATAAATAGTAAAAATGGCTATTTTTTGTGTCCCTTTAGAAAGTCATATGCATACACAATTGACTCTCTTCAACACATTCAGTAAAATATATTTTACTACAAATGACATCACTGAGGATGCATTGTAAAAACAATTCTGCAGGAAAAATATTATTTTAACCTATTTTTTTATTTCAGTTTTTTTTCTGTCTTCCTTCTACATATTTTTTCCTGCAATTCCTACACAGTTTGCTTTTTTCTCTTTCTTAATTGCTGGAAAATATCTAGCAAAATTTGTTTTTCATTTTTATTTTCCTTATTTTGAAAATTGTCATTGCATTTTCATACCTGTTACTTCAATTTGCACAAAAGCTATAACCATAGTCATTTAACATCAATTCACTTTAAACTACATGTTCCAAAGAACTAGTTCTTTATGAAAATTCTAAACATATAATAACAGCATTTCTAGTGTTTGTCTATTAAAAAGCTCTGTTACAGGTGTCTTAACACAACAAAGAGGAAGAGGAAGGAGGACACAGACTGAGACAAAGGAAAACAGAGTGAGACACAGAAACAGCTGATCATCATTTCATGGTGTTTCTTGACTCCGTGAACTCAGTTTATGGATTTATGGAAGATAACACATCTGGAAGTCAAAGTGCTCTCTACATTTTGGATCAAACAAAAAAAATTGATTGTAGTTTCCAAAAAGAAGTAAAAAAAAAAAAAAAAACCCTCATCCTGGCAAGTTGGTTAAATAAAAATGTGTGAGGAATGCATAAGGAAACAACTGCAGGCTGCATAAATGTAATAATTGGTCTGGATTTAATCCTTCTCTAAAGCTACTGGGAATGTTTTCAGGCTGCTGCAGCTGCAAATGCTGGCCATCCTCCGTGCCTGCCTCCATCTGACCTATAGCCCCCTCTGGTGGTGGGATTTAAAGGTACAACATTTAAGTAGCTAATGCTCCCTCTTCCATATCGCATCATCAAGTCTACTCTTTTGGCTTTCATAATGTAATAAAAAATATGTTTAATTCACCGTATTCTCCAAACATGAGCAGCGTCCACTGTTTGTATTCGACCAATTTGGACACCAGTTTGACCGCCAGCCAGATGACCAGCATCCCCAGTGTGGCATCCAGCAGGAAATTCATCAAATACCTTTGGAGCAGATGGGAAATTACAAAGAGGAACATCCTTACAAACCAAACCTCATCATATCATGACTTGTTTGTGTGTGTAACTCACAGGGAGCACGGGTCCTCTTTAGTGAGTGTGGACAGGAAAACGTTGGCAAAGTGGATGAAAAGAGCACCAATGGCCTGCTTGGACGTGTCATAAAACCTGGGAAAGACAGATAAAAGTTTTAATTCTATGGATGTCACGATTTATTTACATTAATGTTTACTTTGTAAGAACTATAGTAAAAATATATTTCTAAAGTTTTCATGTCATGGAACCAAAAATCTGAAAAATCATAGCTCAGACTAGAGACGAGATTTTATTTGATGACTGAATAAGTATTTAGTAAAACTGTATGCATGTGTAAATAATGTTTAGTTATAAAACTAGAGAAGAACAGAAAAAATGCTGACCAGATCCTCCAGGGTCGTCTGATCCCTACAGGTTCCCGGAATCTTTTTACTGCAAACAAAAAGGAATTCAGTCAATTAATCACTGACACATCAGCAGACTGTTCAAGGTGGGAGACAATAACATGTAGCTCTGTGTTTTTTGTTTTGTTTTGTTTTGTTTGCATGACCTCCACAGTGAGCTTCACGTCTGTGCAGAGCTACTGGGTAGAGGGCAGCGAGTACAGATAAGACAAAGATGATCACATATCATCCTTGTTTCTCGCTGCCATAACACTTCATTCCTCCCCACCGGGCTCAGGATGAACAGACGCCCACTGTTCCTCTATCTCGCATCTCACAAGGTCAGAGAATGTGACTCGACATGTGAAAACAGGACTGAGGTTTCCTGTGGACGTGCTTTACGTCTGTAAACTCCACTCTACTCAAATATCCACTATCATTTGGACCTGATTCATTTTAACTGATTACCCTCTAGACATTTTTCCTTCAATTCCTACATAGTTTAAATATTACATTTATATACATGTCCTTTTTTAAAATGAAAGTCTGTAAGGGTGTCAGATGTGCATAAAATGGTATTAAGTATGTCTAAAGTGTGACAAACTGGGTAGTAACCTGCAAAAACAGGTCAGACATAATGATGCTGCCTTGAAAGTCTGTTGGCTAACATGACCTTTTGTGCTCACAAAAACAATTCAATAGCCTATATTTTTAAATCAATAATGCGTTGAAGAAATGCAGTAAGTTTACATCAGATTCAGGAACTATCTGAATTATGTGAAGGTAGACATAAACACAAGTGAATGGAAGGAAATTCCGAAAATAGCTTTGAGGAACATAGTTCCAAACACAGATCAGGAGAAGGATGCAGCAGCAGACTCAGCTGTGACTTGGCCTACAGCCACTGTGATCATATCTGCTCTGCTGCACATAAATAATGCAGTGTAAATACTAACAGATGCATACCCTTTGACCAAGAATGACACTACTTGCATGCAGCATGCATGCAGAAAACAACAAAAGGGGGAGGGGATATTGATTTCTCTACTAATAAGTAACTGAGTGGAGGTTAGAGCTCATTGATCTCTTTCACCCTGAAGGCCTGGTCTAATTCTTCAAAATTTCCCTGCACTGAGGCTTCAGCAATCATCATGACTACACTGACCTTGGATGATATTCAGTGTCAAATAATTATTTTGATATCATTTTTGCAGATATTCAAACTGTGATACAAGTCGTGATTTCAGTGGGAATAGTAATTTTCTGTTTTTTAATTTCAAGAATATAAAAATGATGAGGTGAAATGTGCAGAGGTCTGTGCTGAACATGCATGTTATGGATGGAGGATATCATTTCCATGTCAGGGCATATCTGCAGCAGCATGATGCCCCATTTATAAAATGTATGTTCTGGCACATTTTACCTTTATCAAAACATTGCAGCTGCTGTAATCAGGATATTGCACATTCATGTCACACTCACACAAACCATAAGTGCACATATTGCATTTTTGATCATACTTAAATTGATAGTCAATGCTAGCTCATATACTATGATGGCCATGAACTGAATGAAAGACTTTCCTGTGTGCACATACTTTTGAGTTAATGTAATTTCAGTCCAAATGCATCACAATGATGTTTAAGTGGTCATGAACTTTCCACATACTAAGATAAAGTCACAAAATATGCTATTTTACTCAAACAGTAGCGCAGAGGATGCAATAAAGCAGAAGACTTTAATTTCAGAGTGTGCACGGTTAACGTTGCACACAGAAACAACAATTTGTGCAAGTGATATGGGCCAGCTATTATGGAGGTATAGTGGAATGTGAGGAAAGGGAGACAAAAATGAAAAAGAACTGCAACTTGTGATTTATACATTTCAATAAATAAACTTAACAAAGCCCCAAAGATTAATTCCTACACTGCTCTGCAGACTTTCTACATGACTTGGTATCGGTTAGGCCTTGAGACTGTTGCAGAACAGTGGTGACAATACCCAATATTCTCCAGGTCAGCTGCTAGAAAATCACAAGTTATTCAGGAGTAAACAGCCATTGTTCAGACTGAGCAAATCAACATTGTGAATCTCCATCTGCAATTTATTTTGTTGTCAAGCAGACACCAAATAGGCCTACACATTGGTAAATGATATCTTGATTAAAATGACATTGTCAGATCATTATGGGGTGCGTAATTAAAACAGTCACACAGTCCAGACAGACATATTATTAAGTGAATTATGAGTTGTCGACGCTTGTCAAACAGTAAATAATAGCTATTTATTATTATTATTTATTAATATCAAATTTCTTATTCTTCCTTATAAGGAAGAGTGAGACAAAATAATGAAAATACATGAATTCCCCAGACTAAACTCCAGCTGCATGTATTGGTTTATCCCATTTAAACGGCCCCTTTAAAAGTGGTTCACATTTATTGCTGTGGATCGATGTGTTTTTGTGTACGTGGAAGCAGTTTGTGGTGGTTGCCATTAAAGAAAGCTCAAGAGTTATAAAAAATTATTATACTTTCACGGTTTAATACTGGCCGAAGTTTGTATTGAGTATGGGAAAGTGGTTTGATCTTAAACATATTGTCAATGCATGGACATTTCTTGCTAAAAAAAGGAAATAATTATTAAAGTTGGATTATTTTCTACGGAGTTTGGTGCAAAGGTAAGGAGGCTTGAAAGAAACGTCAACAAAACGCCACGTGGACTTCTGTGAGCATTAAAGATGAATTTCTAACCCTCTGAGATTCCCTCATCTTGTACATGAACCGTGTCCAGATGTGTGTCATGTTCCAGATGTTGGTTTATACTCACACATCAGGGTACTGAAGGCGACAATGGCCAGCAGACCCTGGATCAGGACGCCGAAGCGGTCTGTCAGAGCCCCGTTGTCACATCCGTGAGGGTTCGCCTTGTTAATGTCTGACATGTTCGTAACCTCAAACGGAGCATTATCCAGGAACCTCTTGACCAGGAACACTCCGGTGTATCCGTACATATCCATACTGACACGACCAAAACAACCAGACAAAACGAGCAGCGCGGCGGATAAAGACGGGCTTCAACCGTCCTTTAACACAGATACACAGCCGAAAGTCAGGTTACGGAGGTCGGATGAAGGTAAACTAGAGTCCCCGGTGTTTTCAGATGCCGCTGCTACATGTTGCTGCGACGAAAGACACAAAATAGATCGATGGTGTGACTCACGTCCATGTTTATCTCAACGAAAACATACCAGCGCAAATTAGGAATACAACTTCCGGGTTTTTCTTTCAAAATAAAATGTCCAACCGTCAGCCTGATTAAAACAAGAAAACTTGTAAAAAAATAAAAAAATAAAAAAAAATCTCATAAGCATAAACTATTTTTGAATGTATATTAGTATTATTGTACTTATTTTTATTCTATGTCTAAGGCAGAACCGTATTTGGTAAATTCAACATCATTTTTTTTTTTTTTTTTTTTTTGGGGGGGGCTTCCTTCCAAAGATATTTTATTTCTCAAATCATGAAACTATGCAACTCAGAAATATAATTACAGGACTAACAGGCAGTGACACGATAACAATCAATGAGTAATTTTTTAAAAGAAAGAAAGAACGAACCCTTAAGCTCATAATCAAGTAAGCCTGATAGAATATATATATAACTTTTTTCCATTTTGTAATCTAGCATAACAGTGAGAGAACATATTTACAGAAAGTAATCTAAAATTTACAGAAAACTGCAGACCACCTCATCAGACTCTTACATCCTACTTGATATTTTTATAGGCCAAAACTGTTATTTTTCCAGCTCCATCCATACAGAAAAGGGTTGATGCAAATTTCTACAATGCTGTTCTACAATGCATATTGTATTATATTTGTATTGCCTAAGTCACAACTTTAAATGAGGTCGAAGGTTTTGCTTGCAAAAGTCGCCTCAAGACGTAATGGGATCTGCCTGGAAACCCTGTATTTTTACCTGACAAACCCAGAACATGTTGCTTCTCTGTGTCAGCATCATTTCTGTTCTTTTGTTTCCAGCGTCTACATTACTCCAACCACATCATGAGCTTTTACTTTGAAACCACACTCGCATATTTTCTCGTTGCGGTTTGGAGATTTTGACGCTGCAAAATTCCTTGGACGTGCGCGAGGCCTCCTCCAGCCTTTGTGTGTGTGTGTGTGTGTGTGTGTGTGTGTGTGTGTGTGTGTGTGTGTGTGTGTGTGTGTGTGTGTGTGT
>JAPQRP010000005.1:21282417-21293413 GCA_037367295.1 Apogon hyalosoma | reverse complement strand
GTGTGTGTGTGTGTGTGTGTGTGTGTGTGTGTGTGTGTGTGTGTGTGTGTGAGTGGCACGATGTACGCGTGTCACGTGCACGAGAGCCATTGAGGCAAATCGCATCCTCACTTGAATATGCAATGAAAGAGATGTTTAATGTCAAAGTCTCACAGAAACAGTGTCTTGTGTTAAAAACACATCATGTGATATGAAGTAGTTCCTCATTACTGATGAATCTGATGACTGTTATGCCTCACGGTAAACTGTTACAGAACCAATAGCCTATTTATTTCCGCGCATCCACAATGAAGTCAGAGACGCTTAGAAACCACGTGATCCCCACAGAAAGCATACATCTTGAGTGACTTCCTGCATCCGGAAAGTGAAATATCTCTTGGAACTTCGGATTAGTGTTTGGCCTAATTGAACGCCCCGCCCACCTCAATAGACACGGCCTAATTGATTCTATTGACCACTAACTGCTAGTTAGACCTGAGTCCTGATGCATAACACTTATATAATAGCCATATAACACTGGAAAATGACTGCAGTTATTGGACCTACACTATTATAAAGACACATAAAGACAAGCAAATATCCAGACCACAATGAAACTCACAAAATATGAAAAGTAGATCCAGAGGCAAATCCAGCTGACCCACAAACTAAAGAAAGTGTTGCTATCTCGCAGCCCCTGTGCTCATTTCTTGTTTCTTTATCAGTGCACTTTGGATGTTTATTGTTTCTGATTGTGGTTGACTGATAATAATGGCTGCAGGCATTAATAGCTGATTACATGTAATCAAATAGAAAAACTATAAAAGCATTGCGGTTTTATCATCACCTGGTCATTTATCGAATTACAGTAACAGTAATGTGTAGATCCAAACACTCTAGTCATGAGGGAAGCCAGAACAGAGGGAAGTTGCGCACGAGCATGTGTGCGTGTGTTTATGTGTGTGTGTGTGTGTGTGTGTGTGTGTGTGTGTGTGTGTGTGTGTGTGTGTGTGTGCGTGCGTGTGCGTGTGCGTGCGCGCGGAAAAGACGGGCATAATCCTGTCTCGCGCTCCTGGAAAAGCTTCTTCTTTGGCAGATTAATGGCGCACGCTTTAACCATCTGTTCCACCAGCAACATCACACCGGCACGAGCGCCTCCTGTCACCTCCTCACGACTCCTTTGTGTCTTCATGAATCAGATCCTAAATAAGACAAGGCGTTTTTCCACACAAGTTTCAAAATAAAACACCGGAGCAATAAATGATACCAGTTTTTGTTACCTATTGTACTTAGCCCATTTTTTACCCGTGTCTATTAAAGTGAAGGTTTTCGGGGTGTATCATCACTTTATCCCTGAGCCATTCATCACTGTAAAGGGCACTTCCATCACTTGCACACATCACAACCGAGCAACCACAATCTGACTGAAATAGGCATCTAATATCTGCCTCTACAGTTTTTAGGCGCCCCTGTGTTTTTCGATTTGGCTGTTAGATATTATGAGATGCAGATGTGGCTGAAAAACAAATATCGAAATGTTCAACTGAATCCGAAAACAGAAATCTTGCAACAGACCAAAACAAACTCAAGTGAAAAACACAGTAAAGTTCATAATCTTCTCATTGTTTTCAGCAGTTCAGATATGACTCACTTTAACAGTACTTGACTGCTGCGTGACTGTGATCATGTTCATTGTAGGTCTTGATGTTTTAAGGAGATTTCCATCAAAACCAGGAACTTAGTAGTCTAAATAAACTGAAGCTTAAAAGTACAAGATCCAAATGAGCCTATCTTATTTTCAAGTCAAGAAAAAACTTTGCTGAACAGATATGTGTTTATAATCGAACTGCGATATAGAAAACGTCCCCGCAAGACGTACTTTACGGATAATTACAGATGTTTGAGAAGTTCAGTCGAGTTCGGTTTCTGCAAAACTTCTCTCATGTCGTATCTTTACTGTGTTACGTTTACCCTGTGCAAGTGTGGAAAAATGAAGCCACCTTTGAACTAAAGTGAACAGCTCTCCAAAGCGGTGCAGTGCGCTCTTACCACTAGAGGATACTGTTGACTTTGATAAAAGAAAAAAAAAAATCCCCTGATTATTAAAATGAAACAAAAATAAACTCTAGGGCCTTTTTTTCTCTCAGCCTTGTTTGTTGAACAGTGGTTACCAGAAATTACAAAATAAATAAATCCCGAGTGGTCGAACTGAAGCCGATGTCACGACATCAAAAAGACATAAATGTTTTCATTCCTACATTTGACCAAAGTCAACTATATTTCTCTCTCTTTCTATATATGTCCTCAAGAAAAAAACGTTACCACTTTCTTTAATCACAGGATCAGATAGTTTATTTTCCTGTTAATGGTATTAGAACATGTTTTAGCTGAATTTTTTTAATCGAATTACTGGCTATAAATATTCAATGATTAATAACTAATGACTAAGTAAACCGAACATTAGTCAGTTAGGTGTAATTTACACTTGAGTATATATTTGCATGTGATATCTTAGAGTAATCCCCATCCCAATAAGAGATATTTGTTGTGTATCACAGTTTTCCACCGTGGTGTGTGTGTGTTTTCATTCTTCTCTGTCTGAACTTCAGTCCACTGTGTGATTCAGGCTGAAGAAATATTTTTGCGTCTGCACTAAAAGGTCAGTGAAGGAGTTGGCTTGAAAATATCTGTAGATGTTTTGGACATGCGCAGATGAGAGATGCCATATTGGAACGGGGGCAGCAGCAGCTGAAAGACGTCGCTTGCGTTGCTTTGCTCGGACTCACGCGAACGAGGAGGAAAAAAAAAAAAAAAAACAGGGGGTCTCGAGAAGGAGAGGCGACAAAAAACTTGGACAGGTAAGACAGGTGACGGCTCTGGCAGCTCCGGACGCCTTCTCTGTGGCTGATGCGTGGCTTTTTTTTTCGTTATGTCGACGGAATAAACACCGGGAGAGTTATTTTCTCCTCCTCCGCTTAAAACCCTGAAGTGCTCCCGAGGCTGTTTCTGTAGAAACCAGAAAAAATAGTCACCAGCGTTGGTTCACGAGCCCAAGTTGTTTAAAGTGTCTCACGCGCAGGAATTATCAGCTTTCACCGGCGGAGAGGACGCGGTCTCGTGGCACTTGCGGTAATTTCGTTTATTGCGTTGTTTTTCCTCTTTGCTGTCTGCACAGTTTAATTAACCGGTTTATAAAATTACGCAATTTTTAAATCAGCTGCACCTGGAATCACCACTGAAACGTTATTTCAATACGTTAAATAATATCTTTAACAAACAACGCAATGTGTTTGCCACTAACCTGAAGTTGTTTTTCTAGATTAACGCCAGAATTTACTTGTTACCACGTTTCGCTCATTAATGAGTCATTTAGGTAATTTTTTTTAGGTATGTATAAGCCATCGGAAAATACCGGACACTGCCAAAATGTCAAACCACTTTCAACATGGCGGGTTATGGTGTTCGAGGGGAAAACTGCGCCTTAAAATCTTTGAACGAGGAAAAAATAAAATGATAGTAGATAACGCGACCGGTTCTGTTTCTTTTGATGGAAATATACGATGTTTAATCAATTAAATTCAAAGTGTGCATTTGGCAACTCCGTGGGAGTTTTTTTCCGCTGCAGTTTTGAGTGTGCAAAGTACATGACCGGAGTGCCAGGCAGCTGGTCGGCTACACCCCTCTGCCTCATCTTCCTTATGAGCATTAACGTTTCCTCTTTCACTTTTATCCAAAAACGATGTGCCCATTCGATGGCACTGTTTCCAGATTGCATTTTGTGCGGTAAATTATTTTTCCTAGGTAAAGCGAACATCAGGATGAATGTATTTTCTTCCACCTTTGCACAGATATGTTGATGATTGCACACAAGGACGAGATGTTTTTCCAGTATATTGATTCACTATGGGCAAATTTGCAACGATTAGGCAGGTAATTTGGCCAAACCGCGGGTATTTGTTTAATTATGTCTCTTTTCTTGCGAAGCGATTTTGTAAATCCAGGGTTTATTCCCGTGGATTTCTCCTCCAGATTAAATTCGTCACCATAATGAACAGAAACAATAAAGCCACGATACGGAGCCGACGATAGACGCTCATATGCAATGAATAAATCATTCTTTTAGACTTCTTAGTGTTCAAAAGATATTTTTTCCGCGCAGACTTGAGTGGGGATGGGTGAGCGGAGTCCTGTAGATAAAGGAAACCTGCCAAAAAATAGCACTTTAAAGGAGGAAAATGGCAGTAAATGGAAAATATATGTGCTGAATTTTCTCCATCTGTGGAAGTCACAGGACTCCTGCTGCACACTATTGCTGGTTTGGACTGTTGGCTTTTTCTAAAGAGCCACCCAACGGCCATTTGTTATCATTTAGCTGTTTTTGATAAGCCATTGTATGTTAATCTCCCTGTAAATGTTTCTTCAGAAAGGAAATTACACAGTAAGCATATCTTCCCTGAAAAGAGAAGGAATGAGAGAGAACAGAAAGGATATTTGTAAAGGAAATAATGAAGTGAGACTGTTCTTTATTTGTTTCTTTCTCCTGTTGGCAGACAAACTATTTGAATAAAGGGAGGACTTAGGCAAATATCATTTTTGACCTCTCCTGTTTTCAAAAGACTAAAAACCTCCAAGCTGCAGGTCATGTAAATGGTTTGTGGACATGTCTACATGTTGTAGGAAGTTGTTTCCAGTCATTGATGTTGAAACAAGAAAGCTCTGGACTGAGGGAGTTTCCCTTTGGCTCCAGCTCTGTCTTCCTTTCTGTCTTCTGGTTTTTGTGGTTCGCCAGGGGCAGCTGCTCTTTGCACTTCACCACATATCATCATTTTAGTTAGATCATTTTAGTGAGTGTCAGAGGCTGTTGTAATTGGGTGTAAAACACAGAGGCTGATTTTGTCCACATTCACAAACTGTATAGAAAAAAACAGAAACCAAAAGGAGGGAAGAAAGGGCAGAAATTGTTATCTATTTGTCCAGTTGCCAAGAGGAAACAACTCTTGGATGGATGTAAAAGAGGAGAATCTAATAGGGAGTAATGCAATAAAAACCCCAAGACCATGCAGTGGTAGTTAATCTCCTAAATCCTCCATTAAATCTCTGGCATAGATGGGTTTGGGGAAAGGCAGGGGGACAACACGTGGATGCCCAGCGCCCCATCAGGGGCTAATCAATAAAAGCCTCCTCTCAATCTGAGACCATGGGGGCACAAATGTCCTGCATCTGAGATTAACTCTCCAGACCAGTTTAATCCCCTGGTGCTCAATCTGCGCTGTTTCTGTAGGATGCTGCAGGTCCGTAAGCTTCATGAAATGCAGAGTCCAACAGTAAAATTGCTTAAAAAGTAATTTTACTCCAGGGAAAAACAAGAAAACAGTCACAGAACAGAGTCAAATAGCTGATACTTTAGCCACCTTCTGATCAAAAAGCCTGAGGATGGTTTCCTGTTCTTGTGGGTTTTGGAACTTGTTTAACCAGTGAAGGAGCCAAATCAAGGAAAATAATGCATGACTTCAGAGTGAGCTGAGAGCATGAAATAGGGTAGTGAATCATAAAAGTTGACTTTTTGTGTTATTTCTTGCTGTGAGTAAATACAGAATGTCTCTTAAAATGAGGATGTGAGACTTTTCTTTTTTAAAGTTTCTCAGTATGTTGATGTCTTTAGCCTTGCTGGATCTGTACCTTCACAAATTCATAATTTTGAAACCATGTATACGCACTGAAATGTATCCTAAAGGCCCTTACAAAAGATGTTTTTTGGTTGCCGATGTGCAAACAAGTGCAGGTCATTTAGAGTTTATACACCTTGATCATATCAAGCCAGAACACAATGTAAGATCCCTGGAAACAGTATTGAATTAATTAAAAAAAAAGAGAAAAATAAGTGTCTTCCAAATGTTTGCAAAGCTAAGAAATATGCCAGGGTGAATTTTTGGCAAATGAGCAATGCACTCCACAAGTATTTGGACAGTGACACATTTCCTGTTGTTTAAAAAAGTTAAAACTTAAAGGTTTAAGGGTTTGAGGGGTTTAGAACTGACAGGTCATGTTAAAATGCATTTCACCTCCAGGGTTTGCAACGTGAATGAGTGCTGTTCTTTTACTGTTTATTAATGTGATGAAAACGCACAACATGAGGATCAAAGTTGGTGGTTCAGTGATTCTCATTACTGTTTCAACTCCAGTCAGATGGAATACAAAGTCAGAGTTTAAAGCCTGTAAAATTGTTCACAAGAAAGTATCTCAAAGAAATTATTTAGTTTATAATATCATAAAAAGGAAGAGGAGCAGTAGATTGTCACATTTGAGAGGCTCAACATAACAACTGTTTTGCTTGATACTTGACATGTTACCACTTTTCTGTTGATTGATCTGTGAACTCATTTACCATCATTGTGATTGTAATTTCCATCAGTTGTAACCATAATGTGTTTAACAATAGATTTACAGACATATTTGAAAAAGGAGGAGATGTGAAACTGTCTTACAAGACACGTAAGGGGATTTTTATGGGAAAAACCAGGTTATAGAGCTGCTGTGAACTACTTGTATTATTTGATACCAGTGTTTGAGTGTGCTTTGATGAGTTTTAATGAGCACTGTAGAGCACAGCATGCTGACGACAGCAATGTGTCAATGCTGCTGAAGATTGTAGGGCACTTAGGCAAGAAACTCTGATAGGCTGCGAGGGGGGAGAAGGGCAGCAAACAGCGTCATGTGAGCTAAATTAGCTCAGCTTGTTGTTTACGCAATGGATGTATGCTGGAGCCACTGTGGGATAGCGGGGGGTGTGTATGTGTGTGGTGGGGGGTCTCACACACATACACACACATACTCGGTGGTTGTGAAGACTGTCAGTCTTTGTAGCCTCACAGTTCTGCATTGTAAATATGCACAGCTCCAACAACAGCCTGAGCATTTTCTGGGTGTTTTTTTTTTTTTTTTTTTTAAATTTATGATTTCACCAGTTTCTGAATGAACCACTATCAATTTGTCCTCAGATTGACTGCAGGATTTTTGTGTTTTTTTCCCCTGATTTTAAAATTTTCTATCCTTATCTGCAGTGCTTCCTGCTCTTCTGGATTTTAACTTAAAATTTGACTGGAGGATTTATTGTTGTTGTTATTGAGGGTTGTTTTGACATTAAGTCAGGTTGTTCAAAGTAGGTGGAAGTCATTCAGTGATTCACTGGTGATGCAACTACTTGACCAAAGAAACTGCCAGGCAAGTGATAAACATGGTCTGTCACTTTCAGGAATTTCATATTTTATAGTGTCATCTAGTTTATTGACATCTTAGACAAAAGCATCTCTCTGTTCTGTATGTTCTTCATCTTTTTTTCTTTTTTTCCTTTTGTCTGCATACTTTTTAATGCTCTTTTTAGTTTGCTGTTTTACATTTGTGTAGTTGGATTAATGCTTTGAAGAATTAGTCAGAATAAATGTAATCAGCAAATATTTTGATGATAATTTTAGTTATTTTGTTATTAAACAAAATTGTGAAGAGTTCTGTAGTTGATAATTTGAGGTTTTGAGTTGGTTGTATAAAAAGAGAAATCTAAATGCGTAAACTGAGGCTGAGTGAAAATATAACTCATGGTCATGTTGTATACTGACATTTTAGTAGTGAAACCAATAATTGATTATGATACCAACTGGTAGTTTAGTCAATAACATTTTTTCTTTTTTTAGGGCATGTTCTTGCAGCCTATTAGCAGTTGGCTGTAATATTTTATATTTGTACAGATGCATGAAAAAAGCCTGAAACTATAGTTTCAATGTGTCTTCATGATTGTGTTTTAAAAGGGGAAATGCTGTCATTTGACTTTTTCAGTTCTAATACTGATCCAATACTAGTGATAAATTGATAAACTGTGTACTAACTGTATAGAAGAGACTGGGGTCCTTCTTCAGTGTGTAAAGCAATGTCATGCTTGACTTAAACACTGCTTTCTTTCTGCCTTTGTAAAACAAAATGTAACAAATAAGTACATCTGCATAAAATTACTAACTTATTTTAAAACGATTAATAAGGCTTCGTTATCTTGGCATAAAACCTTTGTTGTATAGATTGGCACCCACTTCAGTTGTTTGGGTCTGTACTGGAGCAATATCAGATACTAGATGTCAGATCTGTGCATCTGTAGCTGTAAACTTAAGTGGTGCTGTTAGTGTTTAATATACACAGACAAAACACACAATATCACATAATAACAAAATAGTCTGTGTATGTTGGTCCAGGGGCATAAATGATAACCCTGAGGTATGAATATATGCGTCATTTAGGAGAACAAAGCTATTGTTCCACCAAATTTTTTTGACCTTTCACTAATTTTTTGTTTCATTCTTGGAAACCATTGTACTGTGGTAACACTACCTCTATCATGCAAATGAAACCGCATAAGTTTAGACAACACATTTCTTTGGAAGTGTTTGCAATTCTGCTCACTGTCCTGCCTTACTGTCCAAAAAAACCTAACTTCTGCTAAATTTGGAGGAAATTTACCAAACATACACTTATTTGGAAGAAACAGCTGCTGCATCACGTGTAGCACAGAAAACCCGTTTAGTGATGTGATTATTTAAATCATCCTCGAGGAGCTATGTCGATTATAAGATGATTCATGGTCTGTCTCTTTCATCCCTGGAGCTGCAGTGATTGATTGATGTAGTCTTGTGTTGGCTTCAGAGTAATTAAACTGAGCAGCATGTGTCAGTGTCAGGAGAAAACAGCATTTTCAGAAGTTAGAAAAGTCCAGAGAAACTGGACATAAAAACACTCCATGACCGACTGAAGTTAGTTTGATAGTCATCAGTTTGACACACCCTTTGGGTTTGCATGGAGTTGAAGATGGTTTGAAGTGGGATCTGCTGGACTTGTCATTAATTACTAGCTGTGATCAGAAGAGGAGGTGGGAGGGATGCTCACCAACTTGAAGAAATTTTAGGGTAAAACATTGATTTTCTACCTGTGATGCAGCTTTTTAAGTAGAAACTTCAATATAAGAAAATACTTTTTGTCATCCTTTTAAGTTGCATTAGAAACAGATTGGTTGATTTTTGCATTTACAATAATTATCTTCACTGATGGCCTGCGTTAATATATCACGGTGATTACAGCAGAACAGTTTAAATTCCTCCTGTATAACTCATAAATGCATATTTTATTATCAACATGTTTCCTCTTTCACTTTACATAACTTAGAGTGACATTGTTCTGCATTTTTTCCCTTTGTCCTTTTGCTTTAAAGAATATTTCAGCGCTAATTTGTTGCTCTGTTGTCTTGCTTGTGTCATTCCAGTTTTTCTACTTAGTCAGACTCTGATTGGTTATCTGGTGGAGTTTTTCAGTGGTATGCAGATCCATGCTACCTGCTGACAATATGCATAACCAGATATTCATAGGCTGAAAAAGTCAGAGGGTGGCCAGCAAATTAAACAAAAAACATCTTTTTATTCAAATTTTATAATGCAGTTAGTTCAAAGACTGAAAGCTGTAAGATCTTTGTTTTTATCTGACTCATATCTCAGTTTTCTAGAGCACTTTCTGCTGTACAGATTTGGCTCTATACTTCTACAGACCTCAATACTATAATTTCCTTGTCTGTAGATCTTGTGAAGTTAAGGTTTACGAAGGGTTGTCTTTTCTTTTTGTCCTATCTCACCATTCTAGTGATCAATTTTCATACTAAACGCCCACTTCCTCTTCTATTCTAAATATACTGGAAATCTAACTTGCTTCATTTCCTGTTATTCAGGTTTTTCCATGGAAACACTTATCAAATCATGGCTGCTCCTTTGAGCCAATAGCGAAGCTTTTATGAGATGTTTTTTTCTTTCAGTCACTGTTATGTTACCACAAATGTAGATAGACTGTTTTTCTGAAAATGCTCTAGATTTTATTTGGACATTATTTCCTAAATGAGCACTTGACATATTTTTATTGTCTCTTGCAACAGGACTATTTAGGAAAGTAAGAGATGCAGTGAAGGAGAATTGACGCGCCACAAGTCAAAGGGTATTGCTCGCCAGAAACTGGAAGTGCAGGATGCTGTCTCGCACCCAGGAGCAGCCATTGGCCCTGACTGCAATAAAGTCACACAGTCCGACCAATGGGAAAGAAGAGGAGGTCAACACAGGTACGTGCATACATGTTTTTTGTAGCCAGGCCGGTTCCTGCAGACTTCCTGTCACAGATTGGTATGTAAGATGTTTTAGATGAACATGCATGATACACTTCTAATGTTGAAAATAAACAAATTGTGGATGAATCAAAGGAAATTGCATCTATGTCTATTATTGAAGTTTTTCATTTGGATACACACATCCCTATCTATATTTAAATACAGATATTTGACATTTTGATATAATAAGTTAGAAAACAGGACAAACTTCAAATTTGTAGATGCTTTTATGCAACTTTAAACTGTCATACATAAACAGCATCAGCAATATAAAACGCACCTGGCTGAGACATGGAGTTAGATTATTTAAAGAATGTTATTCACTAAGAAAAAACTGGCTTTTTGGCACATTGAATTCATCACTTACTGTTGATAACTTCTCTAGGTATGATGGGTTATTGAAAAGTTAAGATTCATCATTTATTTTCAGCATGTGAAAGTGGAGAAAAGACAAAAAAAGACCAGAAGACAGAAAAAGAAAAAACCCACTAAAGGAATAGAGTGAATGTATAATATTTACAAATGAAAACAGAATCAGCTTTATTCACCAAGTACATAAACACATATCATTTTTTTTCTTTGCCAGCAGTGTTCTTTAGTATAGGTAAGAAAAAAATGGAAGAAAAGTAAAATAAGAAAAACTCTATACACAGCAAGAGAGATATCTACTTTCATGCATTCCCACATATACATGTAGACATATATAAATTTACACATGTACACTACCAGTCAAAAGTTTGGACTCGTGTTTTTTCTTTACTTTCATGACTGTTTACATTGTAGATTCTCACTGAAGGCATCAAAACTATGAATGAACACATATGGAATTATGTAGTT
>JAPQRP010000005.1:21266010-21281872 GCA_037367295.1 Apogon hyalosoma | reverse complement strand
TATGCGCGTGTATGTGTAGTATAATATTGTACTAGTCAATTTAGCAATATTACCTAAATATTACCTAAATATTAATCATTTTAAGTTTTAATAATGATCCAACATGTAACTACTATCATCTATATTGTATTATTATTACTGTCATTAGTATTACCTTAATTTATATTCATAGTTTAGTTTTTATTACTGTTTTTATGTCACCATCATCAGATTTAGATGTGTAGAAAAATGGTCATTTTGGCTGTTTTAGGGCTGGTTTTAGGCATCAGTTATATAAACATTAAATTATAGATGGATATTATTTGTAGTTGTAGTTGATTAGATAGCTGACCCATGTTTCTGCTTTGTTACTATGACTTCTTTTCTTTCTTTTTTTTTTTTCTTTTTTAAATTTCCATTAGTAAAGAGTACTGTATGTGTTGAGTTTGAGTTCCCATTATGCAACAATACACTTCCAAAGAAGAAGTATGGTGTTGCCACAGAGTCTGCTATCATAATCCAGTTTTTCTTGCCCATTGTTCCTCTACATTTTGGCATATTTACACCAGTACAGACAATAATCATCTGAGATTCTTCAGTACTGAATCGAACAGAATCTTAATGTGATAATTAAGAGGTAAAATTACAGTAAAAAAATGTTGATTTTAATTTTGTTTGTCGTAAATGTTGATTCCAGCTGTATGCATATGGTGTTTTTTTAGTTACTGAGTGATTCTTTTTCTTTTTTTTAATGTATATGTGTTATTTGTGTGCTAAAGGTTAAGCTCTTGGCATTTTAAAAGTGTGTCAATGCATAAGAGGAAGCAGATCCTTCAGTTTATTCAGAACAGACTCCTACAAACCATCAGCTAGATACTGCTCTCTCTCATTACACAGAGCAAGTTTAATCCTGCACCTTTTCCGCAGAAATGACTCCAGAGATGGAGCGGAGAAAAAAAAGTCATATCTCAGATGTATCAGTTGCTAGCAGGAAAACTGAGTAATTATCAACTACAGGAGAATCAGTCACTGTTTGGTGTTAAAACAACTTCCAACACATGCAAGTCACACTCTAGATGATTTCCTGTGAATTTTGTTTCGGGACCATTACCTGTGTTTGCTTAGCAACAAGACTGTGTAGCTTCCACTGTAGGGTGTTGTATGAATGATAAGCATTTATCCAAAAGCGCAAGTGAAGTGCTGATGATTGACAAGAGACTATATTCCTTCACATGTAGATTCCATGGAGGATGAGCCAGGGTTTAACTGGGAGGAATACCTGGAGGAGACGGGGGCTACCGCAGCCCCTCACACCACCTTCAAACATGTAAGTGACTGCATATGATCTTCACCTCACACCGTAATCCCATCCCGTGTTGATCCTTTAAATACAGTTTCATAGATAAGTACCATATGCAGAAATCCGTTAACAGCATATTGGACAGTCTCGGGCTTTGGCAGTGCTGAGCAAATGCTGTTAAACAGGCTCCCATTGGCTTTGTTCTCTCATGACGCACAAGTTGTCAGACAACCTTTGCTAGTTTTTAAAAACACAATTGTGTGTCATTACTGACGTACAAAAGAAAACAATATATGACAGGCACCACGTTGACATGATCAATTTACATTTTTTTTTTTTTCACAGGTTCTTAATGGTTAATGTCAGCACAATGTGAATAATCTATTTTTCCGAGGCACTTTTAAAATATGCTTGGGATTTCTTATTCAGGTTCCTTTTGTTCAGATTTCAGAGATATGGCATGGTTTCAGAGTAAAAATTATTGTCACAAAATAACATTTTTTGATATTAAGTATATTTGACAATACGTGTTTATGTGATAATAAATGTCTGATACACTACCACAAGTAAAGTGGCAACTACTTACTGTTTTACTCCCATCCACATGTCAAAATCTATAAACACTAGTACTGTACAAACAAAAACTGGTTAATGGAATCTGCAGCAAACAGGAGAAAATACTGAATTTGTTTGGGACTTTTCTCAGCAGTGGATTAATCCACATTTTTTGTTGAAGTGAGAATCTGTGGCAGCAGGATGGTGTGTGTGATCCTAAATTGGTTGATTGATTGATTGAGTGAGTGAGTGATTGATTGATTGATTAAGTGAGTGATTTATTCTGAACATGCAGTGAAATTTGACATATGTGACCAAGTAAAACCGTAATTACCGAAAGTAAAAGTTAACACACTTTGAACATCCAACCTGGCTTCTGTGCCTCTGTTGTACTCTCTGTTGTCATGTTTACCCCCTTTATCCATGCCCCAGCCTCAGAATAAAGTTTTTTGGGTTTTTTATTGCAGTGGTGCTGAGAATTCAGCAGTGGCGCCGCTGCAGAATGTATATAGGGGAAGCCCTGCACATGGGTTCTGCTTAAGGCCACCATGCTTCCCAAATGTTTGCGTTCTTCATGTAGGCTATATGTATTCGTGCAGTCCATATTGTATCGAAGGCCCCAAACCAAAACGGTTCAGTACAAACGAGTGCACTGTTACACCCCAAATAAATAAATATATGTGTGTGTGTGTGTGTGTGTGTGTGTGTGTGTGTGTGTATGTATGTATGTAATGCATCACCAACATGTGTTGTGGTCTTGAAAGCTAATGAGACAAAAGCAGAAAACTTTTTCTACAGTTAACAGGTTTTAGACACAAACACACTGAAGTCTATATTATGAAGTGGTGAGTATGAGTTAACTGACTGTTGTAGAGCTTGATTGATTGTCTTTGAAAATTACTCATTAAATAAGAACATTTTTAGTATTAATCATTCTTTAGAAAACTAGATGTTGATATGAAAAAGGCTTAAAATTAAGTAATATCTACATGACTGGGTTTGCCCAAAAGTGGAAAGGAGGTGCAGTTGATGGGGAGGGAGGGGTTGTGTTTTTGGCAAGGACTTTGCAGCTAGCTGTGCTTCGCTCTGATTCACTGGGATGAAACTCATATCTGGTAGTGTAGTGTGTTGAAGCGCAGTGTGCAGAGTTATTTCAGACAGACAGACGTAGTGCAGGTCAGCTGAGAGGTCAGCTGAGCTGTATGTTGCCATCACTAACCGGGTGATGGCAGACTCACCTGCTTAGTCTCTGCTGCCTCTACTCAGGATTATCTCTGACCAAATACAACATATTACATTATCTTCACTTCAAATGTTCCTGTTGTGCTCAGATTTTATGAAACGCATTGTTTTTGCACATTGCACAAAACATTGGGTAACAGAATCAAGGGTTTTTCCCAAAAATACTCCTCCTACTAACCTCTTGTAGTACTACTAACCTCCTTTGTTTGTATTTGTGTGAATGTTATGTGTATGTTGGCAGAATTAGCATTTTCTTTATGACCAGACCAGGATAAAAAAAAAAGATAAATGCAGCTCAGTTGTCTTTCTGACGTGTAAGTGAACAGGTGAGCTTCAGTGTCAGGTTGGACAAAGATGATGCACAGAGGTATCATGTTTGGCTTCTTTGTAGTGTTAGGATGCAGTTGGACTGAAAACTCCCAAATGGATTAAAACGGTGTAGTTCTATTGGAGGGGGTGTTATTCTTCAGATACCTGTGAGATGAAGACAAATGTGTTCTCTGTAAGAAGACTGTTTTACTGAAAGACAGGATTTAACAGCTGCGGAACATTATTGCAGTGATGATTATTTTATTAACTGATTATATAATATTTGAAGTGAAACATAAATAATGACATGCACATTCACCTACTAGGAATGTGCATTGTGACAAATGTTGAGCTACACTTAACA
Source organism: Apogon hyalosoma (assembly GCA_037367295.1). NCBI lineage: Eukaryota > Metazoa > Chordata > Actinopteri > Kurtiformes > Apogonidae > Apogon > Apogon hyalosoma. The sequence goes on along the minus strand of JAPQRP010000005.1, from coordinate 21,278,123 downwards.
TATTTTTTTTCATGGACAACTCCTGTGTCTTTTTTTAGGGGCATCAATTGTGCCTTATACACACAACCATTCAGATGTAGGCTGCTGTTACTTTTCTTACAAAAACTGCTGAAATTTTGCAGGTTGTAGCATCTCAAATATAAATATTTAATCCTTTTTCTTTCTTAGAGCTGATCATAAATTGAAGCAGATCAAAGCACTGGCGTGTTCTAATCTATAAATATTTCTTAGATGTGCTGCCATCGTATCTTCTAAATTACATCTACTGGCTGTTCCATGAGTCTAGTTGAAATGTACTGATTTTTCTGCTTGGAATCAATGACAAAATGACCAGAAACAATGAGCTGGTCTCATTGGACTCTCTTTAATGACAGAAATATGATGCTGTAGATGTTTTGCCTGATTTGTTGACATATTTTAACAGTTTCTTTACATTTGGACTTTTTATTATGTTGCGTATTTAACGTGATCTTTATGTAAATGTGTTACACGTTGCCTGTAAAACAGTTTTTTTTAATCATGACAAGTCTTTTCTGGTTAATAAAGGTTAAATGAATAAAATAAATACATTTGATAAGATTTAGGTTTCTGGTTGATTCAAATGCGCTAATTTAAAATACTGCCTTGAGCTGTGGAAAATTTCAATAAATGTTCTCTTATTATATTGTGTTCTCCATATTATAAGAAATTAAAATCAATGCTTTCAGCAGATTAATCATTAATTAAAAGTAATTATTAGTTGCAGCCCTCATTGTTTAACCTTGTTTGTGAGTTAATTCAGCATCAAAAGGGTGTTTTTGTAATGATGAAACAAAGTTTATATTTTTTCAGCACATACTTGGTGTAATTTTCCAAAAAACCTCAGCCTGTTACCAAACTGTTCCAAAGCTTTGCCTGTATTTCCCTGTTACATCACAGGAGAGAGGCAGATGGGTGAGTGCCGTTGATCCAGGATGCAGATCTTTATCCACCTCAGCTGACCGTGTTTGACCGGTAGAGCAGCTGTCGGTCCTGATGAGGCTCTGAGTCCTCAGCTTCAGGCAGGACGGTTCTACCGCTAGTTTAAGATTCAGAGAAGTGTGTCAGTGTTTCAGTGTCTTACATCACTCCGAGCGATGATTGTAATAACATTAGAATATGTGGGTTTTATGAGCACCCTGATGTTGGACAAACTGACTGCGTGGTGATTTGAGCGGCTGAGGTCCCTTGGGAAGCTAAATTGCCTTGTTGGTAAGTGGATTGAGTCACTGGAAACAGACCATGAATTCCCCAGAAAAATGTGATTCAGTAAAGTGCAGCCCTCATCGCTCTCTCTCTCTTGCTCTCTCTCTCTCTCTCTCTTTCTGCCTGGACAAATTGAAACAGTGATTTCTCTTGGGCCCACACATGAACACACAGTCGTACAGACACACACATGCAGGCAGCGTTTGCTGCTGAGGCTGACCGTAGCTCTGCCTGTTACGTAAGCCAGGCAGAGTGATACAGCACGTTTGCATTGTTGTAGCAGGAAGTCACAGGGCCATTTGTATTGTGTTTATTTCTAAGATGTTGGCTTTTTCCATTGACTTCTGAGTGTGTGTATTTTGTGTGAGCCTTGAATGTGAACATCCTGTTGGGCTTATAGTGCTCTTAAGAATTGTATGGCAGCCTGTGGCTATGGTGGAAAAACATCATACTCTGCTGCATTCACTGTCTTACACATTAATTCTTTTTTCTGTACAAGGACAAGTCAAAATGCTGTTTACAATAGATTTTTTTCAGGCTGTTTTGAAAAGGCTTTATGAATCATGCTCAGTTATTGAGCAGATCTTACCTGTATTTGCTGAAATATAAATACTGAGACATCCGTGTAAGACTAAACGTCCTATGTTGTTTTTTTTTTTTTTCTAGTCGGGGCTAAAATTAAATGCTTTTCAGAATGGATCAGTCCCTTAATTAAAAGGTAAATTTACTCAAGCAATTTTGTGTCTGGTGGTTACTTGTTTCACCTGACAAACAATTTGAAACTAAAATACACCACTTTGCAAAAATAGAAAAAAGAAAAGAACCCTGAACCTTTGTTGACACTGAAACTAACAGGTGTTTGGCATTTATAATTGACTCAATGCAATTAATTGTTGTTTGTTGATCATAATCATCATTAATTGTGGTAATGTTTGTTGTAATTTAGTAAAAAAAAAAAAAACACCACTAACTCTGCTCTCTAGTGTAAATACACCAAAGATACAGAAAAACCAATAGTCATTCCTGAATTATAATTTTTCAGCCATGATTCATTATATTGATAGAGTACAAATATCAGTCACTTTTTACATTTACATGAAATGGAACAAACAAAAATTTTGAAAAAAAAAAAAAGTCCTGTTTTGCAGTTCAGACCGTTCTTTCTGTTGTTGTTCATTGTAGATCCTGTAGATCCTGAAGTTAAAAGTAGTAGTGTACAATGTGCGTAACAGAAGGAACAGACAAACAGGATGTAAAGAAAAGCAGTTTACCAAAGCAAACATTAAACTATTACTTATTATTATTCAGACTGCCCGTAAACAACCAGTAATTTCTATAGACCAATATCATAGCGCCATTTTTTGTAGTTACTGTGTCCTTCATCCATGATGCAAAAACAATTTGGAGACACTCCTTTTCAGTTTCATTTCCAAAAAAAAGGTTTAAATAACATGCCACTGTGTAACCACCACTAAAGGCTCAATATGTAAAAAGTCCTGTTCCTGTGTCTCCAGGTGGAGATCAGCCTGCAGAGCAGCTTCCAGCCTGGGATGAAGCTGGAGGTGGCCAATAAGAGCAGCCCTGACACATACTGGGTGGCCACCATCATCACCACATGTGGCCAGCTGCTGCTGCTGCGCTTCAGCGGCTACGGCGAGGACCGCAAGGCTGACTTCTGGTGTGATGTCATGACGGCTGAGCTGCACCCGGTGGGCTGGTGTGCACAGAACAACAAGACCCTCATGCCTCCTGAAGGTAGGCATTAATACACATAAAATACACACCTGGCCTCACACACACACACACACACACACACACACACACACACACACACACACATACACACACTGAGCCTTGATGTGTATTAGCAGAGTCAGATGTCAGACAATGATATCCAGTTGATATATCAGATTTAATGTATTGTCCAAATAAAATGGAAGTAATGGTATCTCTATGTTTGTCCTGTGATGTGTTTGTGTGTGAAATGGAGTCGGGTTGTGATCAAGATCTAATTTAAAGCATCAGATCAGTAGATAAATGCAGCGTTAGGACTGTCCATTAGATCAGAAGGTGAAGGTCAATAAATTACACATCATACACTTTATTTGTAATGATGTTCAGATGAGATTCATGGTGATGATATCTAGAGCTGTCCATCAATGAACTGATGGTCAGAGCGTTTTAATAGAAAGGGAGGGATTTTCTTAGTCGTCCCTAATCCTTTCCTGTTACCAAACCTTCAGTTATGTAACTGACTCTGAGTTCAAGAAGAGACAGCAAGCGTTTTGTTGGAAGATTTAATGTGTAAGAAGAGATGGATGAACAATTAAGTCATATAACTGGATGATTAACAGAGACATGATTGGAGGTATTTTCAATTTACTGTGACTAAAGTAAAAAATGTATTATAATGAGAAAAATCTATTTAAAGCAGGTACTGTCGTTCTTTACATATGATGTTTGTTCATTAGAAATTTTACTTTTATTCTTTTGTGCTGAACTAAAACTCTTTAATTTACATTTCATCCCAGAAGAATAATGATGATGACCCATAGGTAATGGTAATAGTAATGGTAATGGGTGTTTCTTTATCAAACTCTCATTGTCTTGTAGCTATTTGTCTTAAATACCATAAGAACAGTGTAAGAAATAGGTTCAAACACATTTTCCCTCACAAACCACTTTTCCCACCCATTATTTTTTTTATTACTTTGGACACATAATCTGCACCTCACTTGCATTTCTTCCTATTTTCACTTCAGTTTCTGTAAACAGATGATTTTTTTTTAGCTGCTGCAACAGGAACAAATTCATTGTAAAGAAGTTACTGCCATGTGTTAATATCATACATAAAGTCTGGTTAAAGTTTAATTAATTTACAGGTATTTTTAGACTGAAAATCGAAATTATTTTTACAGTTGCCAGCAATTAGTTGATTGATTTTCATTAGATATTTATTTGCCAATTATTTTAATAAGGATTTTGTCATTTTTAAGGTAATATATTGGATAGTTTCTGATTTTCTTGGTCAACACATTGATTAAAATCCTAAATTTTTCCCCATATCTGTAAAACACAGTGATGTTCACAGGGGGGTAATTCATAGCCTCAGATTCATTTCTGGAGAGCTAACCTCAATCATAACATGCCTAAACCTACCTTTAATATCAAAACAAGATTTAGCAGCCAAATTTAATGATTTATGTAAAGGTGAAAACAGCTTGACACGTGAGCTATTTTAAACTGTTCAAAGAATGCTTTACACAAACTTAGTAGAAAGACTGGTTTTCCTCAGAGTGCTTTGATTGTTAAACAGCTCAACTGCCGTTTATCTAACTGACACATCACACCCTTGACATCACATGCAGCCTTCCACTGTGTCAAATGCAACACACTTCACCTTTTTAGTATCTAAGTGTGTCTTATTTTCTATCTGCACCTGACTTTGCCCAAATAAAACACCATTTTTAATTTCTCCAGCAGCTATTCGTCTGCTTTGTTCATCACTATCAAAACTTCAGCGGTGTTTTTATAGCAAAGACATTTCTACCTGCTGCAGACCATTTTGCCCTCAGACAGATGACTCACCCTCCCCGTTCTTCTACAGACCATTTATTTTTCTCGAAACATCCCCTCTGATGGATAGTGTGTGCCTTGGTTGTTGTGGAGACGACCTGGATATGTTTCCACCTGACTAGGGTGTCCTTGCTCTTACACTAGCTCTGTATATCCTTTTCACTCATTGTTAGTCTTTTCATCAGCTCCCTCTTTTTTCTTTCACTATGATTATGTTTTTAATGAACAGATAGACGACACCCTCAGTTGCAGACTACACTACTTAAAATATATTAATATTGTTTCTACTTGGCAAAGAGGCACTTCAAAAATGTAACAAAATATAATTTTCTAATATCTATTTCTAATCTTAAGTGTTTAATATCTTTATTCTAACAAATATATGACATTTGATGGCGATCTGTCTCTGGTGTGAAAGCCTTCAACTCCAAATCAACCAGGTCCTGATAGAAAATGATGTTGCACACTGATTTACTGGAAAAACAACATACCATTCACCGTAATCCAGGCAGTAATTGCTGTTCCTCCAAAATATATTCAGCAAATTAATAATGTATGTAAATGTATAATGTAGGAGGAAGGTTTGGTTTGAAGACCATGATTCTCAAACAGCTGAGTTTTTAGATGCAGATGTATTTAACAGAAATAAAGTACTGGCAGTTTTTGTGTCTTCCATGTTATGGACCAGTTATGATTTTAGTATAATTTTTTCTGTCTGTATGAATTCAAGACTAAACATTATTCTAAAACTAAAATGGTGTGGTATTACACTGTATACCTGCACTGTAAACTAAAACAATAACCATAAAGCAGCAAACACGTTCCCTTCAAAAATACAGTATCACATCAAACAAACAAGTTGCATCTTGAATTTCTGTTGCACAATAAACTCCTCAAGAGTAAGCAGTAATGTCAATTTTGGGTATTTTTCACATCATTCAAAAACTTGAATTAATCAGAGTAATTTGGTAGATTTACCAGGAGAAGATGACTTACTTTCTGCTTCTTTGAAAGAGAATTTGCATCATTTGCTCACTTATATTTTATGCCGGACTTACTTAAGCAGTACTGCAAAACAACAGCAGTAATCTGGAAAAGGAATTATAATATTTCACTGTTTTAACTTAATTAAAACAGTGAAATGAAAAACTTAAGTTTGCTCCTGTGAACTGTGAACTGTTTTCCAAAAAGCTTATATTTCCACTTTTCTCTGTATTCTTGTGATGATGATGGACAGCTGACTTTGCTGCATGTTTGATGATGCAAACCAAAGCATTAACAGTGTAATGAAGGCAGATCTACATCCCTACAGGAGGATTCATCTAGACTGGCAGCCTGAAAATATGACCAAAAAAAAGTCCTGTTGCCTCATTTCACAGCTTTGCATCATGTTATAAACATTTCTGTATGTTGCTTACTCAGCTGCATTATAAGAGAGGATGGAGGGAGAAGTGTGTATTTTTGAGAGCTTACACCTGTGTTACAGTTACCTGTTTTATTTGTTCCTTTTTGTTTGTTTTTTTGTTTCTCAGATAACATTTACCTAAGAAAAGGTAAGCACTCTAACAGTGTCTCTGACTAACTCACCCGCCCGCCTAACTAGTGGCTAACAATAAGATAACACTGTCAACGTTAGGCCTCAGAGCTGCATGTACAGTGTGCTTTCTCCTCCTCCTTCTCCTTCTTTCACCTCTTTACAGGAAGTGACCTCGCTGTTCAGTTGTCATGGCTTGCCTCTTGTTGCATGTGACTCGTTTTCTAGCTGAATTCAGAGTGAGTGTGACAGGCAACGACCAAGCTGTGCTCATATGATAACAGCAGCTCAGCGACAAATGTGATGCATTGATAAACAAGCCTCCCCTCATGTCTACTAAACAAGCTTTGTCTTTTATTTTTATAAAAAATGTGTCTAGTTGACAAGTTTAGTGGAAGAAGCCAAGAAAATGTACAATGTTTTTCTTATTCTCCAAATTGTTTTTGTTGATCAGTGCAAACAGACAAATACAGAACAAATATCTGGCCCATAGAAAGCTTACATGGTTCAGCATATTGAGGAAAGAAAAAAGAAACAAGTAAAAAATTGTAATTCCAGCAGGTTGACAGCTGGAAATGCAGAAAAACATACACAAAAAAAAATATGTAGGATTTTAAAGAAAACAGTAAAAAAGCCAAGGTAAATACAAATATACTATCTATCTATATTGACTATCTATTGACTAGTTGTAAACTGTCTTAAAGTTTACTTATTTCAGAAAAAGCCACGAGTGCAGACAATATATTTCCTAACCTACCCTAAAACAGTTGTTGAACAGCTTGAAAATGTTAATCCTTTACTCATTAAACACAGTCTAGCTGAAAAAATGGCCCACTAACAATATTTCATCACTTTCAGTTTTGATTCCAGGATTCATTCACTGTGGCATAAATGATCCCAAGCAACGCTTACGCAATGTCACAATAAATGTTACAGTATTTATTTCTGTCCAGGCTTGCATTAATTTATGGTTAAGATCTTGTATTGATGATGGGAGTCAGATCAGTGAGTAAAATCTTCTCCAGCTCATCCCAAAGACTCTCAATGTGGGTCAGGTCTGGACTCTGAGGTGGCCAGTCAATGTGTGAAAATGACATCTCACGTTCCCTGAACCAGTCTTTCACAGTCTGAGCCTGTTGAATCCTGCCATTGTCCAATCTTTATGCTCTCTGGCAAATGAAGCCATTTACGAAAGGAGAAGCTACTCTGCATCAGTTAGGGTTAAATAACTTCTTGCAGCTGAAACATACTTATTCAGAGGAAGGCTCTTACTTATTTGTTTAGTTAAAATCGGGTAGGGGGGTTATTTTTAACCGGGCAGTGTAGGTCCCTTTACTGATTACTAGAGTTTGAGCAGCTGTGGATTTTTAGAGACCAAGATGATAAGCATAGTTTGGAGCACGAAAAAGCAGACGGTCAGATTATTCTGCAATATCATCCCTGCCCCTCCTACCGAATGACTGGATACTGAAAATGCATGAAGAATATTTGACATTAGCTGTCTGTCACTTAAATAGAAATAAGATAACTGTTGCACTGGACATCTAAGTGATAAATGATTTTTTAAATAGATATGAAGTATAAAAATTAATCAATAAATGTGGAACTGAACATCACAGTAACAGTAAAAGTTCCAGACAGGAGTGATTTATTGATTCGCTCAAAGGCAGCTTTTCCAGTTTAGAGGTGTCATATAATACAGTTTGTAAAATATCCTGTGAATATCCAAAATGACTAGTTCAGAATTCTATGTTCTTGAGCTACAATGTGATTCATATATTCAGTTCAGTGTCAAGAACACTGTGAAGGTAGATTAACTTTACAAATTAACTTCACATGGATTATGAAAGTGAATGAAATAACTAAACTTTTCTCAGGACCAGTCTGTAGACACACTGACTGAAGTCCATGGCTGTTCATGTTGCAGACTGGGTCTCAGTTTCAGAACCCAGTTAGTGTAATCTTAAACCTTGTGTCTGCAGTCAGCTACATCTTCACATGTCCAATCCTCACAGAGAAGCTACAAGAGCCATCTGATTCCAAAATGTAAGAAACGCTGGCTAATGCAAACAGGTCAGTTAAAAAAAAAATTATAACAGACAGCATTCAATTGGAATGAGACCAAAATTACATTAATCCTCTTTTAAACCTCTGGTAAGACAGAACAAATGGATGTATATATATTTAAAAAAAAAAAAAAAAACAGGTCAAAGGAGCATAAATAATGCCCATCACTATTTACACATGAACAAACGGCTACTACAGTTTGTAAAGTATCATATCAAATTGTGTTAATTATGAACTCAAAAACAAACCTCACCTGAAGGTCCACAGACACATCAGATGGAAGAACTTGAATCATTCTCGAGCTGCTGCTGGTATTTCATGTGGCAGCATTTAGCTCTGAGCGGCAGAGATATTTTTATGTGTAAACTTGTGCCAGAAAATGCATTTATTCCCTTTATAATGCATTGCACTGCAACTAAAATGTCTCCCATGAGCCTCCATACCTTTCATATCAAGTCCAAGTCCCACCTCTTTTTTTTTTTTTTTTATCTTTTATCTCCCAGTCATCAAGCCTAAATATTGACTGTTTTGAAAGTAGTGGAATTTGATGAATCACATTAAAACAAATGTGTCTCAATCTCTGGTGAAACTTGCTTACTCACTGTTGCCTACCTCTTCAGCCTCACAGTCCTGCTCAGCTCCTCCACTTCCCATGGCCCTTTTGCTAACTGATGCATTCAGCAAAGCTTTTGTGCTCATCAAATCAGCACCCGCATTAATCAGTGTCTGTGTTTGCAAGACCAGCCCATTAGTCTGCAGCACTGCAAGCACTTCTGTTGTTTAATTTTCTAAATTTAAGACATTAAAAAGTCATTTGGAAGATGGTCAAATTGTGTTGCTATTCCACCTCACCCTTAATAACCTCCACATTTGAATAATTGTTGAGTTCTAACTTGCTTGATAATTGACAAATATAAATAGATTTTATAACAAAATGATTAGTCTATGTCTGTTCTTTCACTATATATATATATATATATATTTAATATGGATTCAGCTTCTATGAAGATAAATCATTTGCTGTGACCCTTTTTGCAGCTGCTGTAAAAAGTGGATTTCAGATGTAGTTGACGTATCAGAAAGAAGATATATACATCACTTTACTATATATGTAGTATTATGAAGAGGTGTTCAAACAGGTTGCACGAGGTCTCTTGTGCATGTGCATGTGTATGTGTGTTTGCATGTGAGTAGGATACATTCCGTCATTCATGTGTAGAGCTTTTTTAGGCTTCATCACAAGTTTGGTCATGTGGTAAGGTAGCTGCTCGCTGAACAGATCCCGACAGAGATCATTTGCATAATGAATTCACCACACTGCTTCCTGCCAGAGCCTGCTGCAGATGACACTCTGAGATAGACCTGTCCCATACGCTGCGTGTGTCTGCATGTGAAGCGTTTTAGGAGTTTAGCTGCTATCAGACCAACAGAAACATTAAAAAATGCAAAATGGTTATGATCAAGGTTGGGACTCCTGTCCCTGAACTGACACCGACATGTGAATTAAGGATTCTGCAACACGCTGTTTAACAGTCCCACTAGACAGCTCCAACCCAGGAACTAGTCTTTTAATATCTTTTGTTCTAAATCATACGTTTTTTCTTTGTGTTGTTGTGTGATTTTCTTTGGCAAACACCAGATTTTTTTTACACCAACATCAAGTTTATTCTGTTTATTTTCATCGTTCATCAAAATTGTGCTATTTAAAAATTGGACAAAAGCAGGTGTGGATAGTAATGCAATATTTTAATTATCTTTCACAGTATGACTGTATCATTATTTATGTTTCTGTTCTGTTTTTAAGGTCACCATTATTTTAGCCAAATACCTAATTCACTAACAAATAGAGTTTTGTTTCATACTTTTGAGGAATCTGATGCAAATCTCTCAGCACAACACAGTTCACTGCATTGAACTACATTTGATTATTAGATAGAGGAGATTATTTGATTATTATTTGCATGCATTTGCAATTCTGCAGAAAAATACTCTTAGCTATATATTGAAAGAGCTCTCCACTGCATTGTTTGTAAAACTCAAACAGATTTAAGGGAACTGTAGATGGTTTGCAGTCAGAGTGAGGTGCTTTTAGTCTGACCAGACCTTCCTGCACAAACCATTCACATTTGCATAACCTCACAATACCTTTGTGTTTAAATACTACGTAAGAGAGTGTGTCAGTGTCATTTTCATAAGTACTAAGCAACTATGAATGAAGGACACAGTGAAAGGCAGCCAACATCAAAACACACACATCTTTTCTGTGCCTGTTCTGTTCCCTCAGGGTTCTTTGCCACTTACTGCTAATACATCAATAAGTTAATTCATGTTTACACAAACTGCTCTAATATCCCCGGCCTGTCATGAGCAGGGCATTTAAAAATGTCAACAATATGGCATCTGAAACTGTCCAGCCAAACACAGCAGCATGATGTCTTGTAATAAAAGCACAAATTGCATTGTGTGACATTTTACATGTCCCCACATGCTGCAGTGATTATGCCCATGGCCTATTTGGAAAGCCCGTCAGTTAAAGTGGAAGTAGGTAATTGTCTGAATTGACTTGGCTTTCTACCATCGTGTGTTCGGGGCAGCTCATCTCCATGCCAGCACATAATGAGTGGATAAGACAGAGGGGAATCCATGTAATTTGCTCCCATTAACTCTGATTAGAATCTGTTGCACTGCTGTGATCGCACCTAAAAACATTGAGCTGATTTTTCTTCTTTAATACGACACGTAAGTAAAGATTTTAAACAAGCCTAGAGAAAAGAGGAACAGCAGCATATGCATTTTTTTTTAAAAAATAAAAACAGTTTACATTCATATTTATCGCATATTCAATTCTCAGGACTAGAGCTGGCTCTGGTGCAGCTTAGGGCTCTTTGGAGGAGGAGAGACGTTGAATAGGGCATTGACGGAGGCGGGGGTGTTTTGAAGCTCTCCTCCACCAAGGTTAATTATGCACTTATTGTTATGTGAAAGTCTGGCTTTCACCTCTGCGTGTCTTCTGCCTTCAGGATAGAAATAAAGAAAAATAGACAATTATTTACATACAAAGCACTGACTGCAGTAATGAATTTGTAAGAAAATGGGTGGAAAAGGGAGCAAAAAGAGCAGGAGAGGAGGTAGAAGTTTGCATGTTTTAACGTCTGCTGCTGCCATTAGCCTGAGCTCTAAATGCCTTCATGACTAATCTAGGAGGGATCTGTAAAAATAGTTTATCTATTTCTGCATAGGAGTGTGTATACTGTGCATCTGTTTGTGTGTGCGTGCTTTTGCAAATGCACAGCAGCAGACGAAGCAGGGAGCAAGGAAAATAGTCTCTCAGGAAAAAACACTATTATTAAACAGACGTACAGAAAGTGTCTGGACCACAGAGACGTCCACTGTTCACATTACCGTCAGACGAAAACAGCTTCTCCTGTGTTGACATTTTGATTTATTTGGCAGAAAAAGCCTCAGCTGTTGGTCTGGTTCAGACAGGACTTGTGGGGTCCAGAGCCCTGAGAGAATTTATTGATTTGTTCTTATAAATCCATTATGTATTTAAATTCTGAGAGGCCTCAGTGGAACAGACTGTCCACGGTATTTATTCAGAAGGAATATTATGTCCGTAATGAGAAAGTTGAGTGTCCAAAGTTACAAAAGTGAGTGGCAATGTTCTTTAAAAATAAATAAAAAATAAAAAAAAAAAAAAAAAGTATATATA
>JAPQRP010000005.1:21235127-21254021 GCA_037367295.1 Apogon hyalosoma | reverse complement strand
GCACACACACACACACACAGTAAATGCATGGTATTAGGGGATAACTTGTACTTTGAATATAGTTTCAGTTATCCTAGGTTTGATTTCTATTCTCGATGTTAAAATATTTCTCATATGCTGTCCTGTTTCTCCTCTACCCTGCTCCAAATGTGTGTGTTCAGACTTGGCAGAACAGAGGCTTTGCCAAGGACATGTGGCTGGAGGCAGTGAACCCTCGTCGTCCAGCCGAGGTGTGTGTGGCTCAGATCACACAGGTTAGAGGACGCCTGCTGTGGCTGCGACTGGAAGGTACAGACCTGTGTGTGGAGGATTAAGTGTCAGAGACCTCCTGCTGTGGCTCAGTTTGACTATAAAAGCCAGTGTGTGTGCGTGTGCGTGTGTGTGAGACAGCTCCCTCACCCCTCCCTCTCTCTGCTGTCTACCTGTCTCCAGGTGTGCCGAAGCCCCTGTCAGAGTGCATCGTTGATGTTGAGTCAATGGACATCTTCCCTGTCGGATGGTGCGAGGCTAACACTTACCCTCTGACCACTCCTATCAAACCTGTCTGTATGTACACACACACACACACACACGCACACACACAAATACACACTCTCATTCTGTTTAAGGACTGACAGCTTGATGCAGTCTCTTCTAAATCTGTCTCTTCCACAGGCCAGAAGCAGAAGAAGATAGCAGTGGTCCAGCCAGAAAAACAGTAAGAAACACAAACATGTATAGGATGTGTCTAAAGGGTGCAGTTCATCTCCACATGGATGGAAGAAATTCAAGTCAAAATAATGAGCTGGTACTTCAAAATGAGGACTTAATATGTCAGAACTAAGTCATCAAGAGAAACTTTTCATTATTATTTATATCCTCCTGAGAACCACCAGGCATTTTCGTCCTCTGTAGGCAATGAGTCTCACAGCTTTACTTAAAAAACACTGTCCACTGCAAAGGACATTCCATAAAAAAAAAAAAAATTAAAAAAAAGAATGCAAAAAAAAAAACAAAAAAAAACATGCATCATATTGTTTCCATTAAAGGCAACTATTCTCTGTGTGTGTTACCAAGTCTCCCATACTACATGAAAGAATAACATGAACTGCAAATAATCACATAATATGACAAGTTTTAACAGTCATATGTTTTTTTTATGTGGCATTTCCTTTGGAGTAGTTGTAATCATTTTAATGTCACATCAGTTCCTTATGCTCACAGGTTTGACCAAATAATTTGTCTCCAAAAACTATGTTGCAAAGACTGTCAAATCATCCTGCACTCAGCCAACAAACACAAGTGTGATTTGTATACAGTACTACACAAACAATTCAGAGAACATTTTCCAGAGTAAAAGTGGATGGTGCCAGACCTATCTGCAGGGCTGGCACAGCTCTAACAGTATCTGGTTATGTGACAGAAGCCCAGTGTCACAAATTGCATATTTGTCTCAATGTATAATTTACAATCTGTATAATGCACCTCACCCACCCAGTACAGAAAAACACCCCCAAAAAATGTCATTATTTTTGTTTATTATTTTTTAATTTCTTCTCAGAAACTAACTCATAATTTTGAGATACTATGTCATTACAAGACAGTTTCTAGGTTGATTCTCTGATGTGACTTTGTAACTTTGAGATACTTCATATTCACATAAATACTTTAAATTGTTAACTCATTATATTAAGTTGCAGTTTCTTTTTTTCTATCAGTGTGTTGGACATGGACTTCTTTTTTTGTCAGGAATATATTCCATTGTTTCTCAAATTTTTGGTCATAGTATCAAAACAATTATCATCTTGTATACCCTTAAAATGAGCCAGACTAAGAGCAGTTCAGAAGCCCCCATGAGGAACAAAAAAAACAAGGACTGTGATGTCGCACAGCCAGGGCCCCACCCTGGAGCCAGGTCCGGGGTTGGGGCTTGTAAGTGAGCGCCTGGTGGCCGGGCCTTTGCTCATGGGGCCCGGCTGGGCTCAGCCTGAAGGGACAACATGGGCCCGTCCTCTGGTCGGCTCACCACCCGCCGAGGGAACCGTAGGGGCCGGGTGCGATGTGGATCAGGTGGCAGTCAAAGGCAGGGGGCTCGGCGAGCCGATCCCCGGACACAGAGTCTAGCTCTTGGGACATGGAGTGTCACTTTGCTGGGGTGGAAGGAGCTGGAGCTTGTGAGGGAGGTTGAGAGGTACCGTCTAGATATAGTTGGGCTCACCTCCACACACAGCTTGGACTCTGGAACCCAACCCCTCGAGAGGGGCTGGACTCTCCACTTTTCTGGTGTTGCCCATGGTGACAGGTGGCGGGCTGGTGTGGGCCTGCTCATAGCCCACACCAGTTTCCTCCGTAGAGTGGCTGGGCGCACCCTCAGGGATAGGGTGAGGAGCTCAGTCACCAGGGAGGAGCTTGGAGTCCAGCCGCTGCTCCTCCACATTGAGAGGGGCCAGCTGAGGTGGCTCGGGCATCTGTTTTGGTTGCCTCCCGGACGCCTCCCTGGGGAGGTGTTCTGGGCGTGTCCCACCGGGAGGAGGCCTTGGGGAAGACCTAGAACATGCTGGAGAGACTATGTCTCTCGGCTGGCCTGGGAACACCTCGGGGGCCCCTGGAAGAGCTGGAGGAGGAGTCTGGGGAGAGGGAAGTCTGGGCATCCCTGCTTAGACTGTTGCCTCTGCGACCCGGCCCTGGATAAGTGGAAGAAAATGGATGGAATATACCCTTAAAAATAAAACTAAAAAAAAAGTTCAGTAGTCAAAGCTTTCACATGTGATGCCAAATATCCCTTTGACATAATATTAGATGTAATCTTAAACCACTTTTTGCTCTGAACTACTTACTGAAGCTTTACTGTGTGGTGCCAGTGAGACCAAACATCTTATTTATCATTTATTGATGTTCAGTGAATTGATCAGAGCTGTTACTTGGTTTCTATTCATACATGTACACAACAGAGATGTCAGTGGTAACGATTAAATGATACATTAAAAATGAAACTGAAATATTGGTCACATGTACCTGTGTATCAGTACTATATATATATCTACGAAGCTGGTCAGAAAAAAAACATTTCATTCACAACTATTTTTGTTTTCTGTATTCCACCTGTTAGCCCAAAACTTCACAAAGCTTTCTTTAGAATACCCTCCAGGCCTGTCTGTCACTGTAACTTCAAGGCATTTATTGAAACAGTAGCTTTTTAGGGCTGAAATGACTTCCCCAAAGCACTGATTGACTACGTTGACAGACGGCGTGTTATAGTGTTGGCTGTTGAACACAGCCCCAGGAGCTTCAACCAGTGCTCTGAGAGGAGGAAAACTCAGGGTTTCAGCAGCACTTTGTCACCTTTCATCTAACCTCTAATTCAATTTCTCACCTTCAGGGGAATCTTTTCATCAATAGCTCATCACTTTGCTTTCTTTTCTATTTCACCTACTTCTATATGTGACTCAAGCTGTAGTAGCTGTTCGCACACTGATCGGTTGAGTGTGTGTTCATGTGGTTGCTGTGTGGCTTAATGCTCAGATTAGATATTTGTATGATTTTTATTGTTGTGTCTGACTGGATTGATTACTTTTTCATGCAGGTTCGTTCAGTCACAGCCAATGGAGACGAATCCTGTCAACCACTGCCAGCCTGTCACCATGGAAACAGGTAATCAAAAGCCACGTTACTGATGATTTATCTGCAGTAATTAATGCTAATGAGGCGCTCTGCACTTTCTGATGTTAAGCTTTCACTTTGTTTCAACTTCTTCACTTTCTTTTAAGATTCTTTTTGAAGACAATGAAAACATAACACTGTACCGCTGTCAGTACTTTTCCTTTTAATGGGTTTTTGCCATTTATTGTGTTTTAATGAACAAAAGAAGGAAACGCAAATGAGTCAATTTATATTTTCAATTCCCATCATTGTGACAGCTGATCCTTTTTAGTAATTTCTCAAACAATAAGCCTCCATTTTGCAGGTTCAACATTCTCAGATCTAATCATTTAAAGAGTTTTCTAAGTATGAATGATTATAGTAATTTAGACTATTTGGCAGCTGAAATAAGTAACAGAAACCCCTCAATGTCCACATCCCCTCTATATCTAAGAAAACAAAAGAAAATCAGGCATATTTCTCTTTTAGTTTGTCAAATATTTTGTATTTATTTGACAAAATCATTGTTTGTAATAAAGGTAACTCTTGTGGTTTCCTTTACACAACTGGGTTTGTTTCCTCTGTTAAGATGACCTCTTACCTGTCAGGTTAAGGAGAAACCTGGTTTCTGTTTGCAGCATAGGGGGTTTTGACAAACCTGAATTCCCCAGTCAGGTTCCTCCAGGAGAATTCACATTTACCATGAATGTATGTAACTGGGTTTCCTAGTTTGATGGGTTTTACAGTATGAAAACAGGAAAAAAACAGAGTAACAAATAAATCTTCATTTTTAAACCTGCTCTGGTTCACATTTTGAGGATTAGAATGTCCATTGTTTACTTCTCTGGTGCTGTTGTTTGCACAGGGAACACCTTGTTAAATCTGAATGTTTATATTTGTTATGAATGACACTGTCCAGAAGTAGCTTACTAATCACACATGGACTTCATTTTTAATAAAAACACTTTCTGTTGGTATTGGTGACACCCTGGACAACCTGTCTCAATCACATTTAAGATTATTATTATTATTAAGAGAATAGGATTTTACCATCTAAATTTAAGGGCTCCAGATTGTTGATCAGCAAACAAACTCAAAAATGTGTGTACTTTGCGATTTAGATGTAGTTTATGTGGTAAAAGTGAAACAACCAGTGTAGTATGTCATTCCACTCTGGGAAAAGCAGCGTTGGAGACAGAGTGGTGATTTGTGTGTCTGGTTTGATTATAAGATTACTGAAGAACACACGGAATAGCTTTAACAAGATGTAACTTGTGATTTTGTTTGCATTTCAGCTGACAGCATCCTTTCCTCTTTGTGATTCTTTTATTTATGTTTGTTAAATGTTGCTGCAATAACAAGCTCTTGCTAGATAAAGATGGATGCATGAGGTGAAAATGCTTCTGCAATCCAATGCTATCACAACATAAGTATATAGGTAATTATCTGTAAAAATAAGAAGTGCTCCAACAAACAAAAACCCTTCATGTAATATCCTCTTTTCTTTTCTTTTTTCTTTTTCTTTTCTTTTCTCTTTTATCTGATAATATGATTGCTAGCTCGTCTATAGTGCTGGATGAATAGTCTTCTTCTTGGGGTGCTAAAGATGTAATGAATGTGAATTTATTTACAGAGAACATAAAAAAACCAACCAAATTCCTTTTCATTTCATAAGCAAAAGGTAACAAAATGAGGATTCTTTTGAAATCTTGATTTTATTATAAAGGTGCTTTCTGTACATCTTATGATTAAAAAAAAAAAAAAAAAAAAAACAAAACATCACATTTTTATTCAGTTCTTGTGGTTTGGTTGTAGATCTTCCAAACTACCACACCCTCCTTCCATTCTTTACTGTGTTTTGTTTGAGAGGATGTGCATGTACACAAAACCTATGTTCAGGCACAAAGAGAGTGGGGGTCTAACCATTGTTTCCATGAGACCCCTGTCCTCTTTTCTAAGTTCCTTGTTTAAAAACCACCCACTTGCTCATGAATATTCACTGCTTTACCTAATTGCTATTCACCCCTAGCGGTGTGGTTCCAGGTGCTGGTGGTAGTCAGGGGCTGTAACAAGGGCGAAGTGCAGCGTGCACTGCCTCGTTTTGTCGACCCTTAATTTATCTCTAAGGGGGAAAAAAATCACATAAACAGGACTTAGACCAGATTGAGTCTGCAATCACTTACATGCTAAATGCCTGCAGTCACATACATACTCAGTATATTCATAATAATAATAATGTATCTTTATTTAGTTAGTCTGAAATTGCTATAAAATATATGGAACACAATTTTTAAAAAAAAAAAAAAAAAAGCAGCTTCTTAAGCTGTAATAGAGGTAATTAATATGAGGCAAGTGAGTTTTAAAATGGGAAAGTGGTTATGATGACATGACCTAGTATAAAATATGAATAAACATCATTTGCTGTTTTTTTTTGTTTGTTTTGTTTTTTTCAACCGCAGGTCCAGCCAATGGAAAATACTCCTGTTCAAAGATTTTCGTCAACCACCGCTGTTTCTCAGGACCCTACCTCAATAAGGGACGAATCGCAGAGCTGCCACAGGCTGTCGGACCCGGAAAGTGCACACTGGTCCTGAAAGAGGTGGGCCACTGTTAAAAAACACTTTGGGGAGATGGAGAGGAGCAGTTTAATCAAAGAGCTGCACACTTTCAAAAGGGGAGGAGGAGGGCTGACAGACACTGAAAGAGGGAGGAGGTGAAAGATGGAGGGTAAGACAGCGATGTCTTGTTAACCACCTGCAGTTTCCCAGCAGTGTCTTCATCTTAATGTGAGGAGCTGTCAGTCAAGTGTGTTTACACATTACACAGTACACGCCACCACCACTGCTCAGCAAAACAGCCTGTTAATTTCTCTAGAGACTGTGTGTGTGTTTGTGCGTGTAGTTTGGTAACAGCTCATTTTTGTAAAGAAGAATATGATGTGCATTTGTCCTTTTGTTTTTGTGTCGTGTTTTGTGCTGCATTTAGTCTTTTGGAGCAGTTACTGTGAATCTTCATGGGAACATTTCAGTTGATCCACAGGTTTATTTTTTTAATCTAAGCTCTGCTTTTGCCTCCAGCTGCTGAGCATGCTGATCAACGCTGCTTACAAGCCTGGGCGAGTCCTGAAGGAGCTGCAGGAGCTGGAGGATCAGAACTGGGACTGCCAAGAGGAGACCCTCAAAGCCAAGTGAGCAGACCAAAGCACACAAAGTATAGGGGAACCTGCATCAGGAGGAGAACAGACACATATTTAATCTGGTCATTTTCTGGGGAAACTTTCTTCAACTTGGGAGTTGTAAAAATATAGTCCCTCAGGCCTTTATGCTCACTATTCCCTAAATCATAACAGTTCAGGAAATCATCTGATCTTTTCCGCTCAAAAATCGCTGGCAGGTTTTTCTGTTCTCTGGCCTTATGAATCCATTTTGCACCCCTCTATTGAATTTGTTCCTCCAGTGTTTTTTGTGAAGTCTGCATTTTCTTCTACTGCTGGCTGCACTAAGTCAAATTATTCCACAGCTTCGGGCTGCATGCGTCGTTGTTTTCTAATCAAAAAGTGTCCTATTTTCTCTGGCTAAAAGTCATAAGTTCTAGTGAGTCACCTGCAGGAGCCCACAAAGCACAAAGATCACATTCACGCATCAGTATTTTCACTGCTCAGTTAAGAGGCTACTTTTAATTTACTGCACCCATTTTTGTTTTAGGGACTGGTTACTTTTTACATAATTATCTGTATAGTATATTTATAGCACCCCAACAAACTGTCTTGTATATTTATGCACATACTGTATATCTTCTGATTGCACTTCAAGTTAGATGCCAAACTGCATTTCATTATCAGTTGTACATGTGTAATGACAAAGTCTAATCTAATCTAATTTTTTACAATTTTCTTTTCATTTATCTCTAGGATGTTTTTACCTTCATATCAGGGTTTTTCTAGTTTATTAGAATAAAACTAAAACTAGCAGTGGGGGGAAAACTCACTAACTGAAGAAATTTTTGTTTTTCAACATCACTAAATCCAAGTTAAAACTAAAATGAAAATATAAATAAAACAAACCAAAATTGAAAGGTTTTTTGTTTGTTTTGTGGTGTAAAAGACTTTGCACTGTGCTTTCTTTCATCATTCCCTTTTCTACTTCTATAAATCAAAGCTTTGCTCATAATACCTTAAAAAACTAACACTGAAATTTCTCAAACCAGTCAATTCCTCAGAAGACTAAATCTACATATATACTTAAAAAATTAACAAAACTCTGGTTTGTACAGTCATAAATGTGTACAAATGTAAATGCTCTGTTTGTCAGTGGACACACATAAGATGTGAACAAAGATAACTTTTTTAAGGATTTCCAAAACAAACTCGAGTTAGATTTTGAGAGGTCATGTGAGTTTGCAGGCCAGAGTTCCCTTTTCTAACCTTGGCCATTAAAAAAGAGTTTGCAAAATTGACCAGAGCGTGTCCTCAATGTCCCTCATCAGCTCAATGATCTGAATTCATGCCAGCTCTCAGAAACAGCCCACTTTAACATTGTTACCATGCTGGCAATCATCATTCATTGTCAAGTACTTTGATGGATTACAGATTGTTTAATTATCTATTGTTCTCATAAATAAGAGTGTAATCGCTGGCTCACAATGTCACGTGATGCCCTCCCTTCTTCCTCTTCCCTTCTGTTTCAGATATAAAGGGAAAACCTATCGCTCCACCATCCGCATAGTCCGCCTCGCAGACCAGATCCCAGACTTCTGCCGTAAGGTGTGTCTGAAGCTCCAGTGCTGCCCGAACCTCTTCAGCCCCATCTTCGTTACCGACAAGTGCCCGGAGAAGTGCTTCGTACAGACAAAAACCAAATACAGTGAGTCTGTGTAATTATACGCATCACTTCCTCCACCACAGTTATGAAGAAGACCCAAATCAAAGCTTGTGTTGCTGCCGAGTGTATAATTGCCTTTGATGAGTAGTTAAGTTTTGTTTTGGGTGCATTGTCTGCAACATCTGCTGTGCGTCCTCAGCCCACTACTATGGGAAGAAGAGGAAGCTGTCCAAGCCAGCGGGAGGAGAGGAGACGGCAGAGGGGGAGCTGGCCAAGCCGACGCGCCGCAGGAAGAAGAGGAAAGCTATCTTTGTGCAGAAGAAAAGGCGCTCATCCACTGTGGACTACACTCCTGCTGGCTCACCACAGGTTAGATGACACTCCTCTTCTCCACTTGACGCCTTTTTTCTCTGTCTGTCTTCCTTCGTTACTCTGTGTCCGACAGAAGATACTTATTGAACCACCAGAAAACAGACTCATCCCTAAAAATATGCTGGAGCCAGGAGGAAAAGGAGCCTCACCGACAGGAAATGCAACTCAAAAGAGATTTTAAATTTACTGTGGACTCGCTTATAATTTACATGTTGCTCACACCAATTACAGGCCTTTGAATTTAAATGCATGCTTTGGTTTTACGTGTGATGTTCCAAAAAGAAAAAAAAAAAACATTAGACTCTGCGTAGCTGCTTTGGGGGTTATTTGCCAGTGAAACATGGAGTCTATAATGGTCAAACTGGTCTGCAACTGATTTTGGACACTAAGATGTTAGAAGATGGAGCCAAATAAATAATGGGATTTTATTGAATCTGAAACAGGTATAAATGTATCTGACTCCTCCAAAACCTTATGGTAACTACAGTATTTATGTATATATTAGTGAAAGTATCAGCTGAATGAGGAGATCATTTAAGAGTCGATTCACAGTGTTTTATTTCTGCTTTGAAACAACAGTCCTGTCAATGATGTCTTTCAGTGAACAGGAGCTTTTTTCTGGGGAAAAAATAAAGAGCTTAAGAACCCACTAAGTAGTAGTAGTTTTAAGGGCAAATGGAAACACGTTGGTAAAAGTCCTGCTTCTTTTCATTGTCAGTATAATTAATATGCAAGTATTTGCTGGACATCAGGTGTTTTTTGGGGGGGATTTCTTCCTAAAAGTCTCTTTTTGGCACATGTGTTCTCAAAATATTAGAAAAACAGATTCTTGTTTGGCCATCTCAGTCTATTGTAGTCTCATAACCATGTCCGATACATTTATCAATTGTTTTTGTGCAGAGAGAGGCATCTGTAGATTATTTCTGCCCATCATTTACACTGAGAGCATTAAAATTGGATTTTTAAACAGAATGCATCACTGCAGTTAAAAATGTGAACCTATTAAGGAATCTAGGTGTTTCTCCCAATTTGATATCCTACAATGTGAAATGGATAACTCACTCCAGTCTCACAGAGGTAACCTAAACCTCTGCAGACAACATGAGCTGTCGGTTGTGTCAGTTACAGGGAACTTCCTTCACCTCTGCCTCACAGCCACAGCTCACATATCTCTTATTCTGAGACATTTTATGATGGTTAAGACAGCAGCATTTTCCCTTGGGGGCTTGGTAGAGCCCAAAAACAGAGCTAAAGCAGAATAGATGTAAAGCTAAATTTCAACAAAAGTATTTTTTTCAGAATTGTGTTTTTGGGTGTTTGTCAAATGACTAAAAACACAAATCTGGAAAAATACTTTTGTTGATCTGTACTTGGGGGAGGGATGGACTCTACACACTACAGTTGTACATAGTCTGTAGATTTTGAACAGGACACATAATCTCCATTTATTCTAAACACATTTGATTCCTAATAAAGAAGCAGGCACGTAATAGAGCAGGAAGTCGTGATTCTCACGTGGCACTGGCTTAATTCAAAGTTATCTCTGTCTTGGTGTCATGGAGGATTATATGTCGAGAATCAGAAAATGAAGCACAGGCCAAACATGGAAATGTGAGCCTCACCCATTTCTTTCTCACTCTCTCTCAGGACAGTGATGAGGAGCAGGAGGATGAAGAGATGGTGTTGCAGTCGGGTAGTGAAGGCACCAGCTCAGAGCCTCGTGAGGACCACACAGACGCTTCCTCCGTGGAGGTGACCAGCAGTCGTCCACGGCGCGCTGCCACGCTCCGCAGGGCAATCAGCATGGGCAACGCCATGAGCAACCAGGAGGCTGCTGAAGGCCGCAGGAGGTCAACCCGCTCACTGTCGGCCTACAACCAGAACAACAACAAGTACCAGCCACCCAAAGGACAAGACATCCAGGTCAGAAAGACCACACATCAGTCATGATATGTTGTCATGGAACACTTACTGCACTGTACAAAAGACCTAGGCTACCTCCAGGTTTGCTTTCTTTTTTTTTTGAGCATATATATGTATTTCTCATTCTCTTTTCTTCAGATACAACAAGAACATACAGGGAATATGTGTACAAATTCTACACTTATTTTTTACATACATTATTCCTTGCCAAAATTTTTTTTCTTTTTCCTCTTTGATGGCAAGTTTGTTTGACCTGCACATAATAGTGTTAAATGAAAGAAAAATTGAATTTTAATGGTTGAACATGACTTTGACATTTCACAGGTACATAATGGGAGCATGGGGACTTGTTGGACTTGGATTAACTCATTAAAACAGTACAATGTGTCCCCCTTTACAAACCAGCATAAAACAGCCCACAGTGCTGCCAGTGGTCCAGATCTGCACAGTACACCTTTGATGCCAGTCTGTGTGTTTCAGATGGAGGAGGAGGAAGGCCAGCTGGTTCTGGACAGGAACCCTCTGGAGTGGAGCGTAGATGAAGTTGTACAGTTCATCAACTCTACAGACTGTGCATCTCTGGCCAACATTTTTCAAGAGCAGGTACATACACAAATATGTTTGTGACAAATAATCTTTGTCTGGTTCTAGTTTTTTCCCACTCTCCAGCCTGTTTAATTCATTGTCCCTGTCAGATTTCCATCTCTACTTGATAAAGGTGATGATCACTGATTATCCTGTTAAGCATGCATAAAATTTAAATTTTCTGTATTTTCTTGACAGACAAAGCTCTGTACTGTGTTGTTTAAAAATGTAAGAAACTATATGGTACGATCCACATGAATATATGAATTTAAAAACACAACAAACAAAAGCACCATATGCAGCCCACAAACTCCCACTGTGGAGTAAAATGTTTTATTCAGCAGAGCTGGATCTTTATGTTAATTAATGTGTGTGTGTGTGTGTGTGTGTGCGTGTGTGTGTGTGTGTGTGTGTGTGTGTGTGTGTGTGTGTGTGTGTGTGTGTGCAGGACATCGATGGCCAGGCCCTGCTGCTGCTCACTCTGCCCACAGTGCAGGAGTGTATGGACCTGAAGCTCGGTCCAGCCATCAAACTATGCCACCAAATCGAGCGTGTCAAGGTTGCCTTCTACAGACAGTACGCAAACTGACCAGGAAGCATGTCTGTGAGGATGCTATGGTTGTGCACGTCTGGAAAATCATTGGATTTTGTTCCCTCTTTATGGAAAAAACTGTCAATCTGACGATGTGGATTTTTTTGAAGAATTCCAGATTGCTAGAAGGGATTGTTTTCAGGGCAGTTGCATGGGAATAGCACAAACTCAGTGACAGTGGAGTGAACTGTGGAGAATTTATTGCTACGATGAGCTGAAGGAATAACTTCTGGGATACTGTATGAAGATGTGATTTAGTACCCACTAAGACTTTCCCACTGCTGCAGCCAGCAGAACAAAACACATTGGAGATGGCCCATTTGCTTTACTGAGCTGTGAAGAAGTTATTTTGAGAAGTGGATGAGTCGTTTCTGAAGACACTTTTGTTTATTTCTTACTTTATTTGTGATAGAGGAGCGTTTGAGTTAACATTATAACCATAACCACTTACAGCGTTTCCCCCTTTTTGTGTGGCATAATTGGTTCTGAAAAATATAATGAAAAACTATTTAACATCCAAAAAGTAATATATTTGGAATATTTATTGTTATCTTAATTTATGAGGAGTAATCCATTTGGATATAAAGAAAACAAATGAGCATTTCTGACATAATGTCAACATTTTCCACTGAACGAAGCCTCTAAAGCAGGTTTTAAGTTATTCACAAACCTTCATTTTTGTAGATTTACATTTGATCTTGTGGGGAAAAAAGGCATAAATAGTGTTTTTTGAGAAATTGACATCCTAAACTATTCTGAACTCAGTCATGCTCTCTCCTTATTGTTACAATCACATGAAATAATCCTGTAAGCTATTTTGTGTCCATCTATGCAAATGTGTTGCAGATATTTTTGATAAGTAAGAAAATAAATTTCTATTGATTTTTATGTGTTGGTCATGAAATTTCTTTAATCACAACAAAATCACTAAAACCCAAGAACTTCCCACAGATGAGACTTTTGATCTGGTAAATATGGAATCCTTTTACTGCCACTGTGATGTTAAGGAAAAACCTGTCAAAATGAAAAACTTCTCAAATGAATGGCTATCATTATGAATTTATTTTTTTAATCACAGTGGTGGAAATGGGCTTCCACAGTGAGTAAAATGATGATCTGTGCCTCAAATAATGACTTATAAAGAGTCACAACTGACGTCAGTCAACTCCAGTTACAGACTGAATGGCAGTAAGACAATTTACTGTCAGTTTTGAACTTCAATGAAGGAAAAACACCAAAAACATTGAAATTGGAAAAAGGCAATTGTGCCGTTGTATAGAAAGCTGCTTGGCTTGTCATGGAGCTTCACATATTCATTTAGAGCTGTTTACTGCAGCTAACAGTATCAGATACTTCAGGTCTAGAGGATCTTGGCTGCATGTGCAAGACACATAATGTGCATGGTCTGGCCACGACAAAAAGTTCCCACCTGGATTTAACTCCATAAATAGTTCAGAGCTTTCTGTTGGATAATTACTGCAGTGGTAAATGTTTCATATGCAACAAGTTCTTTAACCCAAACTGATGCAGAGATCAGTTTGATGAGAATAAATATTGGACTGTGTTTCAATGGATAGTCATGTTTTCTGATGAGTCCAGACTGACCCTGTTCCAGAGTAATGGACACATCAGGGTGAGAAGAGAGGCAGATGGAGTGATTACCCATCATCCCTATGGCCTACAGTACATGCTCATGGAGTAAGTTGTATTGATTGCTGATCCATGCAGATGGTAACTGGTTTCACAGTTTCTCCTATTAAATGCAACCTTGCTGCTCCTCTGTGTAAACCATTCATTTTTAGAGTGTACTATATCATTATTTTGAGTAACAAGGTTATCAAACTAATGACATACTAGGTTATTAGTTGAAAATATTAAGCTGTTTTTTGAGAAAGTTTCTCATCATTTTTAGACACTTAATTGTTATTGTGACTTACATATTTTTTCCTCATGACTGTTGGACTAATTGGCTTCCAGTGCTAAGGAAAAAGGTCTAGTTATTATTCCTATGAAAATACCAATGTTTCCATGACAACTGGACACTGATAATGAACCATATGAATCCAACATATACTCATAACTTTTTAATTTCAAGTGAAATAAATGTATAAAACTGTTTATCTTAAAAACAAAACAAAACAAAAAAGATCTCTGCTCACTGAGTCACAGTTACACCGGGGAGATTAAGGGTTAACAGATGCTCCCTCCTACATGATGAGATATAGGAAGTCAGACTTGACTGTGGTTAACGAACAAACTCACAGTTTAAGAGGAACCACAGTCATCTGTGCTGCTCTCTTCAAACAGCTGTTCACTTGTTTTACATTCTTTATTTACTGTTGAATAAATATTCTGTCCAGAATCTGTTGATTTTTGACATAAGGTATAAAAATGCAAAACAAAATAAAACAAAAAAGGAACAACACACTGGAGGTGACTGGTAGCCCATAAATTAACACAGATTACAGAGATAGACACGATACTGTGACATTTAACTGGCTACCCTGATCCTGGCTAAATATTCTGATTACCCTTCAAATAAATAAAAGGTATAACTCAGTTGGGACACAGTTAATGTGTAAACGTAAATAACAGTATTAGGTTTGTGGTATGAGTCACATACTGTCATGGGTAATTACTAATGGGTATCATAGACATCAGTTAAAACCTTGAAAAAAGTTTCATTTATCACTCATCTTCAGAATAAATGTGACCACCAGCATTTTAATAACAGGGTATCAAATATGTCTCTTGATGGTTTTGAAAGTGACTTTTCCAAGCGTACCCCAGTCGGCAAAGACAGTCTTGACAGACACTAATGTATTCCACAAAAGCCAAACAACACAATTACGCATGAAATGAAACTGACTGTTTCCAAAACCAAACCAAGCCAAGTGCTGCTGAGCAGGAAAAAAAAATTTCAGAAATTGTAAACAATAGCAGCAATTTCCCTCTTTTCTATGAAATGAAAGCCACAAAGGGAAACCTCTCCTTCCTCTACAGGCAGACAATAAATCCTCTGTAGTGTTGTTATTTTGCCATTATTTATATTGGACATGTCAGTTGAACAGGTATCATCTGCTTAAACACACAGTAGAACGCAATAAGACCAGACACACATTCAACAGCAGGTAAAACAAAAGCAACAGGTGGAAGGTGATCGCTGAGAAGGTCTAGAAGAACTTGTTTTAATTCGAAAGTCGCTATTTTCAGGTTTTTGGATGGTCAGCATGTTGAAGCCTTGTAGAAGACAAACAATCATGTCTGCTAAGAAAACAAACTGTTATCCTGGTATGATGGATGGATGGATGGATGGATGGATGGATGGATGGATGGATGGATGGATGGATGGATGGATGGATGGATGGATGGAAAACAAAAATGATGCAAATAACTAATATGTTTACATATGATATATTTACTGTGCCTTGTGAAGCAAAGATTCTTTATGGTGATAGGTTAATAATTGTTGTAAAAAATAAAATAAAATAAACAAATGACCAATGTTCAATTGTTTTCTGGAAATCATCCTCACTTTTTCCGTTATGGCTCCCCTGCTTACAGCTATTAGTCAAGTCAAGTCAATTTTATTTATAAAGCACATTTAAAAAAACAGACGTTAACCAAAGTGCTGTTCAGATTCAAAGCAGGAATAGAAATAAACATAAAAAAAAAAAACAGATAATGGAATCTACACAAGTAAAATAAAATAAAATTAAGTAAAATAAATAAAATGCCAAAATGTCAATTCTCAGTCCGGTTTAAAAGCCAAAGAATAAAAATGAGATTTTAAACAAGTTTTAAAAGTATCAACTGTAGGTGAGATTCTGATATGGAGAGATAGGCTGTTCCATAGTTTAGGAGCAATTAGAGAAAAGGCCCGCTCACCTCTGTACTTCAGTCTGGACCTTGGAACAACCGGGAACAACTGGTCAGCTGACCTCAGCCAACGAGAAGGACGGAGTGTGCCCAATTAAAAGATCAGAATGATAAGAAGGCGCCAACCCATGTAATGAAAAACTGTAAAATCTTAAAATCAATTCTAAAACGAAACCAGAGCCAGTGTAGAGAGGCTAAAACAGGCGTAATATGTTCGCGCTCATGTGTGCCAGTTAGGTGGGCAGTGGCATTTTGAACCAACTGAAGGTGAGACAGCAGAGACTGAGAGACACCTAGAGGCTGTTACGGTAGTCAAGCCAAGACGAGACGAAAGCATGAATCACCTTCTCAAAGTCTTTGAGGGACAGAAAAGACTTGACTTTAGTAACAATCCTTAGCTGAAAGAAACTAGCTTTAACAACTGCATTTATTTGCTTATTAAATGTGAAGGTGCTGTCAAAAATCACCCCCACATTTTTGGCAGCAGGTTTGTTGTAGGGACCCAGGGGGCCAAGGTCAATACTAAGGGTGGCTTGAGGGCAAGGGGATCCAAACTTTACGATTTCAGTTTTCTTTTCATTAAGATTCAGAAAAGTATGTGCCACCCAACTTTTAACATCCTCTAGACATTCCAAAAGACAGCTAAGAGGGGTAGTGGAGTTGTTTTAACAGCAGATAAATTTGTGTACCATCCGCGTAACAATGGAAAGCAATACCATATTTTTTTTTAAGATAAGACCTAATGGAAGCATGTATAATGAAAAATGGATTGGGCCAAGGATGGACTCCTAAGGGACCCCACAGGTGAGGGGAGTAGAATGGGAGGAAAACTCCCCCAGCTGAACAGAGAAACTTCTCTCTCCTAGATAGGACCTAAACCATTCTAGGGCTGAATCCTGTATCAAAGGCTGTGGTAAGATCTAAAAGCACTAGAATTGCCAGGTACCCAGAATCAGTAAATAACATGTGGTTCCAGGCACAACAAACCCCGCCCCCACCCCCATGTATTATAGCTTATTTTGGCATCAATCTAGCTGATGTCATCACATCAATGCGTGTGGTGATGTCAGCATATCAGTTGCCTCTATATATGTGCCAAGTCTGAAGTAAACTGAAACAAAATTGATGGTTTTTAAAGACATTTGAAATTTCACCCATTATAAGTAAATGGGAGAAGAAAAAAGATTTAATAAATTCAGAAATAAATTTGAACTTTGACCTACTTTTCCCAAAATGTAATAACATCTATTCTGAGTCACTGGCAGTATATAAACAACATTTGGTATGAATTCAACCAATAGTTTTGCTGCTAGAGTGTTAACAAAGAAACAAACTGAACCAAAAATAATACCCCTTGCCTTCCCTTCAGGGGGCGGGGTAATAAAGGATCATTAAGAACTTTTAAAAGTGCAGACTCTGTACTATGAAAAGGTTTAAAACTGGACTGGAATTCTTCAGTAAGATCATTTCTAGCTAAAAAGATTTGGAGCTGAATAAGAACAACTTTCTCCAACAACTTTGAAAGAAAAGGCAGTTTAGAAATCGGTCTGTAATGAGACAGAACCATGGGGTCCAGGTTTGTTTTTTTTTTTTAAAGAGGGTGAACCACAGCATGCTTAAAATCGGCAGGAACAGTCCCAGACACAGGACAACAATAGATGCCACACTTGGCCCAACACAATCAAAGTCATCTTTCAAAAGAACAGATGGAAAAATGTCAACGGGACAAGCTGTGGGCTTCAAGTGACCAGCCACCTTAGTTAAAAAAGGCAGAGACAGGCTCGAAGTGGTCAAAAACAGCTGAACATGTTGGTGGGATCAGGACATCAGAAGCAGAGGGTGTAATTTGTGACATAATACTGGCAATCTTGTCGACAAGAAATTTGAGGAAATTATACTCTAATTATACCACATTACTATATATACTCCATATACTACATTATACTCTATTAGATAAAAACAACCAATAATTTTATCTAGACAACTTAATATCATGTTCATGTTATGTTCAAAGGCTATTCTGCCTGGTCTCAAGTGCAAAAAAAATCCTCAAATCTACTTCAAGTAATTCATAAGATCCAAAACAAAGGTTAGAGTCCACATTAGGTTGAATTCTTTGAGTATTTTTTCCATCCTCTTAATCATTTCACAACCATGCACATTTAAAAGAGGCGCAATCTGATGAATTAATCTTCCGTTAAGTCCACACAGTTCTAAGAAATAATTTTTTGTTGGATTTTACAGGAAACATCTGCTGCAGATGTAGGACGGCACCTAATGTTTTTCACTTTATCTGATAATTTAAGCAGCTTTCAATCCAGATATATCTTACATTTATGGAGTATGATGTTTATTTATATTGTCTGTTTTTACCTATTTATGTCATTTCAGTACAAATCACAATAAACAAAACCATTTTAACCAAATTTTCAGAAAAAAAGAAAATTTATGAACGTTTCTATCCACTGGAGTCACACTGCTATTAAAAACTTTGCCAGTTATATGTAATATTTCCTACCGTATTATATGTCCTGAGCTGTGTATTGGGCAGCTGAGAGTCTGAGGTATTTTGGCAGAAAACCGACTGCGCTGACAAATCATTAGTCTGGATCATACAATGCTCTTCTGTGATTTGTTAAAATAGTTTCTGCAGTTTTGTCCTACTTTGTGGCATTTTGATACTGTTTCCATCTAATACAGCATTTATTACCTCTTATTAACCTCCTTATTTGTCTACATAACTCAATAGGCCAACGTTTTCAGCTCAAATTAATGTAACTTTAAGTCAATCGTCAAAAATCCAACTTTAGTGCATTCAGGCTTATACACTTTAGAGCTTCTATTGACACCAATTCATTTCTCTTATTACTTTTCCACTTAAAAAAAACCCCTGATCATTACCTGATAACATGTTTGTCTACACCAGTGTGTTGTGATTTACAGTGATATTATGCATTTTAGTTTGATATTTCTGTTTATTCACGTGAGTTCTTGAGCACATTTAGATATTTAAAAAAAAAAAAAAAAAAGACATCTTCAAACGATTGGATGAGCATGACCACTATTAGATTTTGTTGAAATTGTGCCATAACTATTAGATAAGTG
>JAPQRP010000005.1:21206115-21227014 GCA_037367295.1 Apogon hyalosoma | reverse complement strand
TATAAATAAATCTAACTAGTTGGTTAGTTATCTGGATGTTCAATTATTTCAATATTTCTTTCATTAATCATTTCAGCTGCTGGGCTCCAGTATGGAAATGAACAGACCTAATAGAACATTCAGGAAACATTTCAGTTGAAGAGTGGTGCATTATACAATATGTTTTAAAACACTACATTGGAATTCTATTGTTGCCAGGTTACCGTGGACCGTATATAAAACCTGGACGCGTTTTAACGGTCGCATTTCAATCTTTTCCAGAGAGAGAAACGCTGCTGTTTGTGCTTGAGAGAGATTTGGACAAAGCTTTTACGCCAAGGATTAGCATCGAGGATCACCATCACCGACCAGACCCCAGGACCAAGGACCCAGGATCAGCGACCAGAGCCCAGGACCCACCGCAGACTACCCCAGAGGAACCACCGAGGGACCAGCAAAGATGAGCAACAGACGTCATGCCAGATATGTAAGAATAGCATTTTAAACAATATTACACTCAGCTATGCTAGCATAGCTAGATGTTAGCTACGGGCTAAGGCTAAAACCTAGGCCTAAATGTAATTAATGTTAGGAGGAAATTTCCAAAGAGACATTTTCATTGCCCGGTTAAATAAAACATTTTAGTAAGAAACGTGTGCTACACAAAAAATGGTATTTGTTAGTTATTTTGTACGTTTCTTTGTTGCTATATTTTCAGTATTAATAAATGTCCATGCTGTCAGTCGGTGTGTTAGAGTGGGTGGTGTGTTCTGGACCCAAAATACAGAACCGGAGGCAGATTAAAGAACTAAAATAGGTTTATTGAGCAACTCAATAAGGAAAAGGGTAGTGGAAGGGGGAGAGGAAGTCCTTGGTCGTTGGTGGCCAGATATGGACAATGGACCAGCGTGGCAGTAGAAACAATGGACCAGCGTGGCAGTAGAAACAATGGACCAGCGTGGCTGTAGAAACAGTGGACCAGCGTGGCTGTAGCAGTAGAGTAAAGTAGTACAAACGCTTAGCAGTGGTACGTGAAAAGCTTATCTGTCCAAGGTATGGAGGTTTGGAGATGGTCGTGGTTGTTTCTCCTCTTGGAGGGTTCCCAGGATGTGTGCCGTGAAAGCAGGCTTCTCACGGAATGGAATCAGCTGGCAATCTGCATCAGTCTGGGCAAGTGTTAAATACCCAGTAGATTGCAAATCGCCAGCAGGTGTGTATCAATTACAGGGAGCCCCACCTGTAAAGGACACAAAGGGAATAATGCTTCCCAGTGCCACCAGGGGGAGGCAATGGGAAGGTTAGAGGGGAAATAAATCAACACTTTGAATACTCGCTAACTTGATCTGCCTTCAACTGAAAATCATTTCTCCCTTCATGTTTACTTTATTTTCTTACTTTACAGCGGAGGTGGTACCGCCACTTCCACTCCACCCTCCCGACCATCCCCGAGTGTCCGGAGCCTTCTGGAAGCCCGGAACGGAGCTGCGCCCTCCTGCCCACTGTACGGTGGAGGCGCAGACGCAGACGCCGGTCCTCTACCTCCGGCCCCCGGGTTCGCGCTGTGTGTACGGCGTGGAGCGGTGTCCACCTGCCCTTTGCATGGAAGAGAGGCAGGCGCAGACACCGGTCCACTTCCTCCCGCCCACAGGTGCGGCCTGGGTGTCCGATGCAGAGCCGTACTGTCCTGCCCTCCTCCAACTCTCCGGTGGCTCCGGACAGCCGACGCTGGTGTCCCTGTATCCGTTGGACCTGGATGCGGAGACTCCTGTGCATTGACACCAGCTGTCAGCGGCTGCCTGACTGTCCGGCCTGCAGTTACGGTTTCACACCTATCCACCCTGTTTTCCAGTGTCCGGCAGGCTGTCCAGATCGGATGTATAGAGAAGTGGTGGAGTACCGACACCAGCGTCGGTCAGGACCAGCAGGGGCGTCGCCGCCTCCTGTCAGGCCATTGAGGACACGCAGAGTCCTGCGTGTCCTTACTTATGTCTTTTCATTTTTCTGTTGTTCTTCAAACTGTTGAAAATATGTGTCTCTTTTCACCATAACTTGATGTTGTGCAGATGTCTTCTATGTTTCAGGTTCCAGAAGTGACCAGAGAAGATGCCCCTGTACCAGCCGACCAAGGACAGATCATCAGCAGACCCAGGACAGACCAGGTCAAAGCTGTGGAACCCCTGCAGTCTGACAGGTGACACATTTAATTGATTCATTTGGAAATTGCCGTTTGTTTTATTGAATATCTTGGTCATTTTTGTTGATAATTTTCTCTATATTTTGGCTCATTTTGTTCATATTTTTTTGTTGCAGACCAGGGGAGAGGCCACATGAACAGGACCAGCCCAGATGCAGACCTGGTCTCAGGTGTCATGTCCAGTCAACACCTGACAATAGGGCTGGGGACCCACGACGGGTCCAGGTCATGTATTCATTTGGATTTCATATTTTTTTTTAATATTGTCAAAGCTCAAGTATAAGGGGATTTCATCTACAACTTTCTTGTTCTTTTTCTTTTCAGGGCCTGCGACCTGGACCTGGATAAAGCATAAGAAGATGGATGGAGGACGAGGAAATGCAATCGTCTCTGAATGTAAGTAAACGTGTTGGTCTTTGAAGATGTATTTTTCTGTGTCTGATCAGAAATATCCTCCACAGTTGTACATTTGTCTTGTTGTGTGTCAGTGGGTGTCGCAGTGGATAACCTGGGTCTAATTTTGACTGTGTTTCAGGAAAGACAACAGTGATGCAGATCCTCTGTGGAGGAGGAGGCCTGTCTGATGGAGTCATTCATCCATCGGTGGTCATTTTCTATCAGATCCAGTAGATCCAGAGGTCGGTACAAATCCACTTCCTGTCTCCTCAGGACCCACATTTACAAACACACACCATGAAATCAACTCTTCTACATCCACAGTGTTTAATGATTGTGTCTTGATGTTTCTAGATGTGGGTGTAGATGACATCAGCGGAGACATCAGCAGTGGACCTGTGAGGGGGAGCAGAGACCCCAGACCAGACCACCCACAAAAAGCCAAAATGACCCCACTAACCTGAGACTGTAACTATAATAAACTGCATGAACTTCATCTTTTTCTTCTGTTTTTGTAAAAGAACCAAGACAGAGGTTCAGTTGGTTTTATAGAATATCATTTCATGAGTGGATTGTACCCACTTATCTAGTGATTTGGAGTTGAAGGTGTTGAACCCTTAGGGGTCTGATCCTATTTTGGTGTCTTTCAATACTTCTGATTTTGCCTTTATAGAACACATTACAAATGTTAACCATACCTGTGTTTGGTGTCATTTGTTTTGCACTATTTCACCTATATTATCTGATAATCCTTTTTTCGCTTTATCTTACTTCATTAACATATTGGACCCAGAAATACATAAAAATAATAGAATTCAATTTGAGGGAAAAAAATTACATTTTTTACTATGAAAACATAAAGGTATCTATTTATCTATTAATAATATCTCCAGGTTTACATGGTCGATCAATGTCAAACAAATACATATACATATACAGATATAGATATAGATATATATAGATATATATCCCCATGGAGGGTTACAAAAGGTGCATTAGTGCAATGCAGGACAACTGACATTAGTACCAAGTCTGAGACTGACACGGGTACCAACAGACAAACAGATCAGTCATGGTGGTTTTGTGTCCTGGAGCACACAGGGAACATTGCACAGTTACTAGTCTAAGTCCCTAGCCGCATATTAGTCGTATTGCACTGTACAATAGTGGGAAAAAGTATATTGTAAGTTATTTGTTGTGCCTTAAGTATTTAGGAACTTTATTAGTTGTGTGTTAGTGTTTATATTTTTCCCATGTCAATTTTCTGATGGACCCTGTGCTGGGAAAAGGCCCTGAATGCAGAATGAATGTTCTTCACTGACTAATACTGTTTTATTTTGGACTCAATAATTCAACAGTTATTCACAACATAGCCTTTTGGTTTACTCATTAATATGTCACTGTAGTGTGTATGGTACAAGAGAGGCTGTGACAGTCTAAAGCTCCTTGGACGTGTTTGTCGGCTGTGACATCGATGTAGGGTGTGACTCTCAAATGGACACAGGAACATTTAACCAGTATGACTGGATGGTCCACATGTTTGCATTGATGGTTCTATATTTTTCGCCACCTTTTCTGACCAGGGAAGAGACTGTTCATAGTGAAAGTGGCTCTTACCACACTATAGGAAACAATAAAGGTGCAATCAAGTTGTGACTTTTGTGAGCTGTTTGTGTAATTTTCTGATTGTAATTGTACGTGTGAGTGTGTGAAGGGATCATAAATTACATTTTTCTATTTAATGTGAACTTTTACTCCCTTTATTGTATTTTCATATAAGTAATAAAATTAACTGTTATATAGCAATGCAATGATAATACTGATGTTTTAGACTCCAGTCTATTTTACAACAGGGTTATTACCTTGACACTGGTGGTGGAGTATAAGTCAGCACATCAGCTACTTCATACCTCTACTTCACAACATCTGAGAGGTAACTATTGGACTTTTTTTACTCCACTACATCTGTATGACAAGAGTTAAAGGAAAAGAGTCTGGGGTCTCGGCTCCCACTCAGGTCCATCGCTGATGTCTCCTCTAATGTTGTCCACACCCACATCTACAAACATCAAGACAGAATCTTTTAAGATGCACACAGCTCTCCTTGACCAATATTAAACAGGATGCTATATTATCACTGTTTATGATCATTGACTAGTTCTCTCAAATGTGTGTATAACAGTTTTTTTCACACATTTGAGAAGAGGGTTGGGACTCTACTAACCACATCTGCAGGACTGATGAGTTTTATTGGAGCAGCAGAGCTTTGTGTGACCACCATGACTGTAACTCTGGTTCACTGAGGATGATAAAGACACAATGCCTTAGACGAAACCAGCAGCACATAAAAGGCATGTGTGAGTTTTTGACAGATCATTGATATAATTAACATGAATACAAGAAATTTGACCCATAATATACACACAATTACAACTATATAAAACAATAAACAATAGGAATAAAGTAAATTCCAGATCTGAAAATCCCAGGTGTCAAAATAAATGCACATGATGCCCCTGTTTCAATATGGTTTCATTTTGGAGGTGTGTTTCTGTAATGTTTTTGAGAGCTGGGAATGTTTGATGCTAGCTGACTAATTTTCTAAACTAGAGGTATGTTGCACACTGTGGTGACTGTAGAAGACCACAAAGGTAATGAAACGTATTGTGGCTTGTTATCATGTCAGTGCTTCTATTTTCTATCCCTCTTGCTTTCTTGGACTGGTAGTTGTTTCTTAATGGTTCACATCCTCAGACTGGATTTAACATTAGTTTCCTCACCACAGGAGTCCAACAGTGACTCACTACTCCCTCTAGTGGTCAAATCAGTTCATATCCTTGTAACTATGCTTTGTCATCTGAAACATCAAGTAACAGCATCAGACCTCTTCAATCTAAAAATTCTAGTGATACTTTTAAGTGTTTTATTGATATTTTGAGGTAGGAATACTATGAATATCATTGTTTTTCTTGAGGACATTGTACTTTGATAAATCTTCTTCTGTTTTATTGTTCATTTGTTTATCTTGTACATGTTGATTTTGTATGGCTCTTCCTTGGCTAGAGATTTCTGGTCTCAGTAGGACTTTCTCATTACTGTAACACAGTGTTTTCACAGTTTTTATGACCGTGTAATGTAACATAGTCAATCTTGAACTCAAAGTGTGTTGTTTATTGTTGGAGTAAAGTATTCTGACTAAAAATACCTTTTTCAGTGGTGTGTCTGATATCAAGAGTAGACTCATTGATTACCAGATGGGTCAAAAGCACAGTTTCTTTATGAAAGCAGAAATTACTGATTCAATCTCTTTGATGCATCAAAAGTACAAGAATAAAAGTAAAAAACAGAGAATTTCTAGTTTATTGTGTAAAATAGCTCAATTGATGTCATACTACTATGACGCCTATTCCACCATTTTAATGAGTAATATGAAACAATTTCCTAAAAATAACGAGCTTTTCTTTTGTCTGTAATACAAGATGTTGTGTTCAGGTTACAATGTCCCCTGAAGGCATGTATTCGAATACCCCCCCCAAAAAAAAAAAAGGCATTGGACTTAAGATCCGATGGACAATAGTCCTCGTGGGTTCAAACCCCACTCCTGGTAAAAGACATTACTTTAGAGGTATTAGACTGAATTATTTGCCAGTTCAGTTCCCTAGCATTACCACTTGCTCAGCCAGTGAGGGGTTAAATGCAGACGTTCAATTTCAGAGTGTGCTGAATATAAAACATATGAAGACAAATAAAGATTCTTAATTCCTTCAATCTACAGACAGATGTGTTAAAAAAAAAAAAAAAAAAAAAAGAGCAAATAGTTAACTACAAGCAAGGTAAAGACACCTTAAAACACAGTAATTTACTATTCTTATGCCGCTGTATGGAAATAACCAAAGTACAAATACTCATAGTGAAACTAACACCTCAACACCGAACATGACAGCATGTTAGTCCACATCTTAGTTCTCAGTTTCAGTGTCTTTTTTTCTAAATTTTTCTGTGGAAAAAATGTCATCCAACACTCCAGACCTTATATCACTTACATATTTTAAAGTGTATATTTCACATGTAATGATACTTGGTCTATTTTCGAACTAAATGATGTTCCATTGAATCATCTGTGTTCCTGTTCATTTGCATTTAGATTCATTTCTTTGGTACAACTGTGTGTTGCCATGGCAACAGTAGTGTGAGTTTCACACTACTGGGTAACTTAACAAAGTACACAACACAGCTAGTGTGTCCGAAATCACCCTCACCCCCATTTGCCGCGCCATAAAAAAAATAAACACTCAATAGTTCAGTCAGTATTTGCAGTAAATGGAGATTTCAGACACTTATTGTTTGTAGTTATAACTGACGGCTGTGGAGTCGAACAGAGATACTTATTTAGGATCACATAGCAGATATCTGTGGAATACAACATGGTGTTCTGTGGGACTGTTAATAGAGACATGCAGTGCACAATGGGATACCACAGAGAGTATTAATTTAAACTATACATTCTAAGTATTATTTTATATTCTAATAATTTCTCGTGATTTTCACAAAGCAATAAAACTCACTTAATTTAATTGCACAATTTAATTTAAGGTATAGTTCTCCCACATTTCAGACAGATGATGATATGCTGAACTCAGTAAAATGGATTTAGTTTGAGGAGTGAGTAATTTCAGACACTGCCAGTAATTCTAACAATGGTCAGCTGAAAACCAATACTCTCTGGTTCAGTTTCATCATGTGAAGACTGTTGTCGTTTATATTTTTGGAAACTCATCTATTGGCTGTTTAAATGTTGGACATCAAACTGCGGCTGACATTTTATAATCTAAACAAATGAGAAAAGGTATATTTTCTTTATAGTTAATATAATGATATAGTTAAAATTAAGGTATAAGTACACTGCACACACAGTATTTAACTGGACTGACACATTCACCATTATTTATGTCCCACAATGCTCAGTGTCACAAATACCACAACATTTATTTCCAACCATAGTTACATTAATTTTTCACACAGATCTTGTATTGATGATGGGAGTCGGGTCAGTCTCTCAGATATTCTCCGAGTGGTTCAGGTCTAGACTTTGTGGAGGCCGATCTATGAGTGAAAAAAGATGTCTCTTGCTCCAAGAACTACGCTTTCACAATCTGATCCTGATGGATCCTGGTTTTGTCAACTTGGAATGCCTGTCATTAGAGAAGAAAAAAAATCCACTGATGAAAAAAACCTGGTTATTCAAGATATTTTGACATTTTGTGGACACATAATGTTGCTGATTCTAGGCAACACTGTACTGTAGGCACTAGGCATGATGGGTAATCACTTCATATGCTTCTCTTTTCACCCTGATGGCCCATCACTCTGGAACGGGGTCAATCTGGACTCATCAGACCACGTGACCTTTTTACATTGAAACGCAGTCCAGTCTTTATGTTCTCTATCAAACTATGGTTGTTTAATAAATGAGAAGCTTCTTACTTTGTCAGACAGGGTTAAAGAACTTGTCAGTCAGCTTTATTGTCAGTTCTGACTTATATACATCGCACACACAAACCTGAAATTACAAAACTCTAAGCCCCCATGGTGCAAAAGGAACATAATAGGAAAAAACAGAATAGAATAGAATAGAATAGAATAGAATAGAATAGAATAGAATTATAAAAAGAATAGAACTATAAACATAGAATATAGTTATAAACAGCAGTAATTATCCAATGGAAGGATCCGTAATATGAATGAGATCCAGGTGGGCTAGTTTTTATCAGTAGTTAAAATAAAAGTTTTGTAGAATATCTGCTGAACTGTTCACTTCTTTAAGTCTTGGTTGTGGCTTTTTATTGTCAGTGTATGTTGAGTACATTCTGCTTCAGTAAAGAATTACATAAAGCCCTAAATTTTATTTAAAATCCATGATATGGACTAAACTCAGTTCAATAGTGAGACCCACTATGACATTTTCAAAACACAACTTTAGACAACAGCAGCTCTATACAACAATAAGATGATCTAAATTTTTGAAAACTGATTAATCATTTTATCATTCACTATTTACAGCCTCTCAAATGCGACAGTTTTTGAAGTGTCAAATAAGTATATTTGGTTTGTAGTTTTGATTATACTTTGATTTAAATATCATAATCGTGGCCTGGGGGAAACAATAATGTTTTGTTTTTTGTAAAACAATTATCATAATAAATTAATGGCAAATTTACTGACAATGAAAATAAAATTTCTGCTCAAGGCAAAAGACAAGACAACCTACAAATCGGAAAAAAATATCCATAAAGCACTGCCAAGCACAGAGAAAAAACATAATTATGTATGGAAAAGGGGAAAAAACAATGGACAATGCTAAACAAAGGTGGGAGGGACAAAGTGTGAACTTCTTTATCACAAATTAGCAGGTTTCAATCACTGCTATGGTCTGTTAGTGAGCTACACAACTTGGAAAATGGAGCTAAAGCACAGTTCACTAATAGTCAAAGCAGCAGCAAAACAAGACACAACAGGAGAAAAACAATTTACACTCAAAGGCTGGAGTGTGAGCAGGACACAGCTGTAGGTGTGTGTCTGTGTGTGCGTGCGTGTGTGTGTGTGTAGGTGTGTGTAGATATGAGTGGATACAGGGCATGCCGAGGTGTATGGTGTTAACCATACACTGAGCTCTCTGTCTCTTTCACACACAAACCATCACTTGCATCGCTCTGCACACTTGAAATCTAGGTCACAGTAACACACACATGCACGCGCATACACACACGCGTAGTTTTAAAGACACGACTGAGAGAGCGAGAGACAGAGAGAACAATCAGATGTGATGCAGACGAGGCCGGATCTGTGTGAAAGCCTGTCACCTCAACCCAGAACTACTTCAGACTGTTCACTAAAGCTTCACAGGAGAACCTCACACTGTCCAAACACAGATTTCATCATTGTTTCATGGATGATAATGACTTGGGTTTGGGGTTTTGTGTTTTTTTTTTTTTTTATGATGAGTCGATTGTAACCAGTTTCTCTCAACCTGCTTGTCTAGAAGAATAAAATGTGTGAACTTGCTGCAGTTATATGTGCGTTAAAATGTGAGAAAACACATGAGTTGTGTTTTACAGCTGAGAAAAAGACAAAAACAAAAAGGAAAAATCCATGATGAAATCTTTGTCAGACCATGTCAGAGTGAATCTGAGGGAAAGATGAAGTTATGTATTATATGTGAAGTTTTCTGCAGGAGTTGTTTTTGTATCAGTATCAAAAAAATCCTTTTTCCCCTGATAAGACATGGTGAATATTTCATTATACACAGAAAACTCAGTGTGACAATGTGACACCAAAGTGAAACTGAAGCAACAACAACTTTATGCTTTTATGTCAAGTTAAAGATACAAAGAAAATAGGTTATATCAATAAATACTTGAAAAGAACAGAGATGGTTGTAATTGGCTTTGTGCAGGGCTCCCCTAGTGGTTGCATTATAAAATAAATAAAATAAAATAAGTGAAAATTGAAAAAGGAACATCACATGTACAAGTGTGAGAGTTTTTATGCATGTTTTGAGTTTGTGACTAAATAAACAAATATCAAGCTGAAAAAAACTGAAATATCACTAAAAAAGATGAAAACACTTGGATTTTGTGAAAGGAATTTATTAGAAAAGATGGATATGTTTCAGTTTCATAAATAACCTCCAATAAATAGGAATGATGACAATAGAGTTATTATAATGCTTCAATGATTGTGCTTTTTATCATTTAAGAAAAAATTAAAAATTCAAGTTGAGATCACCTGAACCAGAAACAATGTCACAATTTTTACAGATATTAAGCTTAAATTCCATTCATCCATTTTCTGAACCCGCTTCATCCTCACTAGGGTCACTGGAGCCTGTCCCAGCCACTTAAGGGCGAAGGCGGGGTAAACCCTGGACATGGCGCCAGTACATCGCAGGGCTGACATATAGAGACAAACACACTCACATTCACACCTATGGGCAAGTTAGATTAACCAATTAACCTATCAGTGCATGTCTTTGGATGGTGGGAGGAAGCCGGAGTACCCGGAGAGAACCCACGCAGACACAGGGAGAACATGCAAACTCCACACAGAAAGGTCCCACCAACTGGTGTTGGAATCGAACCCAGGACCTTCTTGCTGTGAGGCACGAGTGCTACCCACTGCACCACCATGCCGCCGCTCAAATTAAACAATAAATGAAATGAAATGAGTGAGTATTCTAAGACTAACAGAAAGAAAACGCTCCTTCTACATTTTTCCTGTAATTCAGCGTCTACTTGAACTTGAGTTTTTCTTGCAGTAGCTTAGTTTTCATCCCAATCATTAGTTCCTAAAAAAGCAAAGTACTTAACACTTCTCACTTTTTTTTTTGTACCATTACTTTTCAGATTCCACCTCCTCTCTACTCATTGAAGGATGAGAACAAATACATTGTTGAACAGGGAGAGAGAGAGAGAGAGAGAGAGAGAGAGAGAGAGAGAGAGAGAGAGAGAGAGAGAGAGAGAGAGTACTAATAGTAATAAAAAAACGCAGTAAAAAAAAAAAATTTATTTTGTGTTTGTTTTTACAGCGATTTGCTTAAAAGCACAGATTAAGCCGCTATCACAAAACCCTATGAAAGTGATGCCCAAACTTTACAGCTTGACACTTAAACCATAAACTTTATGTCTTCAAGACCCAAATGTGCTACACTACATAATTAATTGCACAGCGCCGTGAAAGGCTGACAATTGCACCGACTCTTCCACTGTCAAAACAATGTTTAATTAAATGTACTTTGCTGGAGAAGCATCAGTCACAGTGAGAATGATGTGACCAGTCTCCTCTAATACTCAAGAGTAATATTAGTTAGATGGCCATTAGCAGAAATGCGAAATAAACAATAAAAATTTGACATAGGTGTATTTAGTGCTGTCAAAACTCTTATGTCCGTCTCTGCTGCTTTGTCTTGTTATAGATTTCCATCGTGTTCTACCTGTGCATTATGGTTGTTTTTGTGCATTTCATGTCATTTCATCTAATGCTGTTTGCAACTGAAGTTTAACCGATATAAATCCCTTCGCAGAACATGGTATAATTAGTGAAATTAATTCAAGTATCACATTATTGTCACGTCTTTCACTTTGACAATAGGCAATTTAATAAAAATAGCTCTGCTAGCACTTATAAATAGGAATATGCTTAAGGAAAATATAACCAGAGTCAATTATTTTCCTTTGACATTCTCCTCCTTTATGGTTTGTGAGTCTGTGACAGAAAGAGACAAAGAGTCGTCTTTGCGTTGCCCAAAGTTTGGTCTCTCAGACAGAACTGCAGTCGCTTTTAAGAGCAGTGACGCGAGAAGAGCATCTTATTTTTTACATTGTTTCACCTCCACATGCTGCTGTTATTGGTTAGAGGTAGAAAGTTCCACCATCTCCGACACAGCGAAACAAGAGGGGGAAAAAAATTTAAAAAATTAAAAATACAAGCAGAGAATGTGAAAGTGAGTGCACTTTGTTGGTCGTCAGATGAGGGTAAGGCGGGAAAATACAGTTAAAAACGTCCACATTACTGATTCCGACGTCTAAACTGTCTGGCTGCAGCAGGTCATGTCGGTGTAGACCTGAAACAGCCCACAGGGAACCAACATCTAAAGGGTGGATACAGCAGTGATGCTTGTAGAATCAATGCCAGTGTCGATACTCTACAGCAGTGGTTCTTAACCTGGGGTGTGGGCCCCCCTCAGGGGAGCCCCAGAGATCCTGGAGGGGGGCGCAAGACTTTGTCTGCTTTGAGGTTACCAGTTGTGAAAATTCTATTTGTGGATGTAAAAGAAAAAATACCTACACACCCGATAAGATAATCAAAAGTCTCTATAAACCCACTCTAAACATGCAGGGTTGTTCAGAAAGAATGAACCGATTTCGTTACGCAATATTTTAATAAGGAAAAGCAACAGAAAACTCCAGCCAAGTCACAAGTATTCTACTCACAATCAACTTTTATCTCCTGTCTTCCAAGGGTTCAGTGTGTCCGCCACCTGCAGCGCGGACAACATCAATGCGATAAGAGAACACCATCACCAT
Organism: Apogon hyalosoma; assembly: GCA_037367295.1. Lineage (NCBI taxonomy): Eukaryota > Metazoa > Chordata > Actinopteri > Kurtiformes > Apogonidae > Apogon > Apogon hyalosoma. The sequence goes on along the minus strand of JAPQRP010000005.1, from coordinate 21,214,363 downwards.
CCACTGAGCTGATCGCTGTTGGTATTCCATGTTTCCATGTTCAAGGTCATGGAGGTTAGCTGTTCCAAACTTAGAAAACTCCTCTTTCAAATGGTCACTGACTCATTCCATGATGACGCTTGAGAACTGAAGCAATGCGGCACGAAATGGGCTCGTTCTTTTTGAATAAACCCTGTATTTTGTCTGCATTTAAAAATATCAAGCTATTTAGAAGCCGCACCTTCTTGACCTCTGAAACTTTGTGCCCCCACCCCCCACAGCCAGAACAGCAGTCTTCTCAGTTTGGATAGCTAATTAATCAGGTTCTTTTTGTGTGTTTTTCCTGTTGTCAGTGTATCATTATATGTATAAAATACTGTGTCTGAAAAATTAAGATTACTCAGCGTCAAAGATGAAAGCTGAGTTACCAGTTAAGATACTACTCCTCACTTACAAAGCTTTAAATGGAACAGGACCTAGATACATTGCAAACTCACTGAAATGACTCCCAGAAATATTACAAAAAAAATTGGGGATGCAGCTTTTGCTAACTGTGCACCAAAGTTATGGAATACAATTCTGAAGGACATTAGAGAAGCCAGCTCGCTGACTATATTTACAATCAAATTAAAAACATTCTTATTAGCTTTATTTATTAGCTTTTTCAAAAGGAGATAAAAATGGGGTCACAAACCCTAACCCTGAATGTCCGCTATTTTTATTCCATTTTATTGAAGTTTATAATTTTGTGTATAATCATCTATTATTGCATCACTTATTTCACCCCTGTCTTATGCAATTTTATGAAAAGTTCATTTTATTTCGTACTTTTAGCTCAAACTTTTACAATTTTGTGTGTACCGGTAATCAAATATTAATTTATTTCTTATTGCACCCCTGTTTTAAGCCTTTTTATGAAAATTTCATTCTCTCTCTTGTAAATTTTAACTGATGTGAAGCACTTTGGGCTACAATTTTTGTATGAAAGGTGCTATACAAATAAAATGTATAATAATAATAATAATAATTATTATTATTATTATTATTATTATTATTATTATTATTATTATTACCATAATTTTTGCTGGGGGGGTTCCAAGGAAAAAGGTTAGGAACCACTGCTCTACAGGTTACCAGAACACATAAAGTTTAAACCCCTGATGTCATCCACATGGTGTTGTTGATGTGTACGTCTTCCTTTTATGACAGTAACACAACATCAAGGCCAAACATAAAACCCACGTATAGTTCCACTTGAGGCACAACATCCGCCGAGGTTGTTGAGTGAAAACAGGTACACACGTGTGCCGCACAATCAATATACAGGGAGATTGCAGCTGTAAGTAAGACCATGATGAATGAGACCGACTCGGAGGTGATTGAGCATGTCTGCTCTGATGGTGGCGCATTTAAATTGGGCTGTGCATGTAAATGTTTTCCCTTAATTGGTAGCCAGAAGAGGTTTATCACCCGAGGTGAATACAGATCTACAACAGAAAGAAATTCAATTCAGATTTAATGAGCTGTAGTGGTGAAATCTAGGTTTACGTTCATAGGTTGAGCAGAGAGCCACTTTTCTTTGTAGTGAGATGTAGAGATTTTCTTTTTTTTCAGACTCTGGTGATTAATGTCCAATGTTTGACCTTATTGACTTAAAGCTCAAATGAGGAAATTGCTCTCTAGAGTGGTGCACTTTACCCTTCATTCAGGCCAGCATGTCGCATGTTCAGATCGTGTTTCCCTCAATGGTAGATTAGTCAGACCAATTTTCCCGTACAGAGGAAAAAGCAGAACTCAAATCAAATTTGAAAATGCACAACAAACAGCTGGGCCGGGCCACAGATGGCATTTCCTGTCTGTTCAGGTGGAGTGGACATAAAGGTCTTTTACCGTCGAGAGCGCTTCTTGATTAACGTTGTCTTACAGACAAATCAACACATTAGACAGCTCCTTTATGGCCGAGACAAAGAGTGGGCAAAAATACATGACAGAAATGAGCCACAGGGAGCATGAAAGTAAAGATGTGAAAACAAAGCAGATGCCCATACTGAGAGAATTACAATAAATCATCAAATAATAGTGGGAGCTGTCGGAGCTATCCTCTTCACACATCACAGCGTGCAGACTCCTCACAGTAAATGAGATGCCTCTCATTTGAAAACGGCCATGCACACATGTTTGATGCTGCACATGAGAAGATAAGCGTATTGTCGAGAGACCATTTATCCATTTTATCAACCGAGAATTCTTATCAGTGTTGGAAAAAAACAATTTGACTGCACAAAGAAAAATGATTTATGGATATCCTCTTTATGTTAGTAAAGTCTAAATGATCTGATTCTGTAGCAAAACTGGATTTATTGTAAAATGCATTGCATTGTAAGTGCCAGTTCTTGTGCTGATAAACGGAAGTAATATGTGAGATTTTTCACCTATATGGCTGATTCCGGTATGAATAAAATGGATATCTCACATCAACATACTTGACGTGAAAAGCAGGCCATTTATCCTACAAAACCCCAGCCAGTGAAAAAAGTGCAGCCACTGATACATGTACCATATTGCACACTGGCACAAAATCAATGTAATATGGCTTTCAGAATATCCTGCTGTACGTCTTAACTTGTGCAATTGGTGGATCTTCTTTAGAGATTTCCTTTGGGGTTCTTTCGGAGCAGCTGTACAGTTTGTTTTAAGTGGTTCAGTGACAGTGCTTTCCACGCCGTCAGAGCCACAGTGTGATTACTGCACACTCTTCTGAGGCTCCGTGTAGCCTGTTCGGCTGCTGGAGCTAATCTCAGTTTAGCATTTCCCCACAAAAGCTGTCTTTGTGGCTCCTCAAACAATGGCCGGCCACTGGAAGCCTCAGATCTTAGCCACTCGGTTAAACAACAACATGCAGCCTTCAGTGTCAGTCTTTCTGAAAGAGCAGTTTGTGCTTGTAAGCTGCAGCTCAAACCCACTCCCAGTGGTCTGTCCCTCAATACTTAATGATTTGGCATCAGCGCCGCCGTGTTTATGAGTCATTTTGCGGGTGCAGCTTGGACAAATACAGATGGATGACAAACTAAAGGAAAAACCTAATGGAAGTGGTCTTTATAGGATGGATGACGAGTGTTCTTCCATCTATAGGGCACAAAGGGGTCAGTGAATGGTTTTAAAAGTTGAGCAACTTGGACGATGAAGAGGAACCAGTCAGCGACATGTTCTACTTGATTGATTACACTATTAAATCTCAGTAACAAGACTGTTCTCACTTCCAAGTCGTCGTATATATACTACTGCTTGGTCATGAGCCCTTGCTGTCAGTTTTCAACACTCGGGGTACAGCATCAATTTTTGACAAGTGGCAAACCAGATAAAAGTCAGTGTAAAAGGGAAATTGATGACATAGGTCAACCTCCAGAGGTGGTTACGGTAGAACGGCAAAGTTTATTGACTTAACCCTTTATAGGGCACTCATTGAAATACTCTGAAATTCCAAATTTCCACCTAAGGCTACCTTCAGACAGCAGGTCTTAATGCTCCATTTGTTCTTCAAAATGTAGTGTTTATGTTCACCAACTGCATACTTCACATGTATCCAGAGCGGATCTTAATACAGAGACTAACGCTGTGTTTTTCAACCCCACGTACGGTCGCCTAGAATTCAGTCGGGGTCACCTGAAATTTCTAGTAACTGTCACTTTGTGCGGTAATCTCAACCTGGCTTTTCTGCCTCCGTCCATAATAATATACATTATATAGACTAAATATCATCTAAAATTAACGTTTATTTGCAACGTAGTATAGCATGATCAAAAACAAATTAACTTTAGCAAAAAAAAGTTTCTGTTTTGAATGTCTGGGGTCACCAGAAATTTGTGATGTTAAAATGGGGTCACGAACCAAAAAAGGTTGGGAACCACTGGACAAAGGCTACGTTCAGACAGCAGGTCTTAATGCACAATTTGGATTTTTTTGGTGAAATCTGATGTTATTGTGTGTTCGTTCATATTACACATTAAAAGCGACTTCTATCAGTTTTGAGTATGAACTGAATTGACCCGCATGTGCAAAAGAGGTCCTGGCGTAATACGTGACCAGGCAGGCACGCACTGAAATGACACTCCTGGGATGCAGAATTATGACGTTTGTCACATTTCAATGACGTAGAGGTCAGATAAATGCGACCTGGTCGTTCAGACCGAAGTCGCATTGCAAAATATCAGATACGCATCCGATTTAGGATCATATATGAAAGTGGCCTGGGTCGGATTTGAAAAAAATCAGATTTCAGCTTCCCGAAGCAGTTCCTACACAGAAACGGGTAGCTACTGCCCGATACAAACTAGAACCACCTGTTCTGAGTCCAGGGTCACAGGTCAGACATTTGGCCTGAGCAAAACCGCCGTGCACAGATGTGTGAGAATGCACAAAATGTGTTTCCGTGACACTTTTGAGCTGTATTTCTGTATCGAAACATCTCAAAAACCACCACATGAGAGCGTAAAAACTTTTTTGCCATATTTGACAGTTTTTGCCACATTTCGGTGTTTCCATTATCAGTTTTCTATTGAACAAGTTACATTTTGTGCATTTCTGAGGTAATGGAAACCCAGCTACTGATACTAACACTACTGCATGTAAGGTGTGTATTAAGTCATATAATACATGACCTGTGGGTAATATAGAAATGCATCATGTTACCCATAGGTCTTGTAATGTTTAGATTATTTTTTTTTATCATATGTCACATGCTAGTAGTTTCCTAAATGGATGGCACGCATTGTATAGTGTTGTCTCACATAGGTCCCTTGTAAGACCTAAATAGATTAAGTTTCCATGAACCTATTAACCCAACTGTTATTTTCTTGTATACATTATGTAAATATCTATTTCTCACTTTTCCGTATGTATAAGACGACCTGCACCCAAAATGTACCTGCACCTTCTGATTATGCCTCATTGGACCTTATTTGAAATGAAAAAAGTGTGTCGCAGTCAATCACATTAGACAAAAACAATGTAACCCCCTTTATTCTGTCATTGCAGGTTGGTGTGAAATCACTACAACATAACATAAAAAGATAGATAATATTGCACCTGCCACCGTCCATGATCTGTTCTAACCTGCTGAAGACGTCTCTGCAGCTTCAACGTAATCAGACTTTACCAATTTTACGTCTTTTAACACTTTTTCACCTCGCTTTTGAAGAATGAAGTAAAATCTTCCAAGGTTCGAGGTGTCTGTTTTATCCCTGAGGGGCAATTTGAGAATCAGTATCATCGTTATTCACCAAGTACGTGAACACATACAAGGAATTCTTTGCCAGTAGATGTCTCAATAGAAAATAAGATATAATAAAAACGACCTAAGGCAAGTAAAAGAAGTGAGGCCAGGCACGACAAACCCCGCCCCTTGCACGTATTCCGCCCATTATAAGTAAATAGGAAATTAAAAAAAAAAAAACATAAAAATTTGAGCTTTGACCTACCTTTCCCAAAATGTTATGACATCTATTCTGGGTCACTGGCAATCTATAAACCCAGTTTGATATGAATTGACCCAACAGTTTCGCTGCCAAAGTGTTAACAATCAAACAAACAAACAAATCGGACCAAAAGCAATACCCCTTGATTCCTCTTCAGGGGGCGGGGCAATAAGTAATAAAAAAGAAGCTCGTTTAGAAACTTGTTATGGGCTCCGTTGTTGCCGTTCATGGTTGGCTCTTGCCCACAGGTCGTTGGCGGTTATTTGGTGCGCCTGTCATGTTTCTCCTCATCTGGCTGTGATTGGTCGGTGCGAGTCTTTAAAAAACGCTTCTCAACTCAGTGTGCTGTCAAAGCGTCAACACCCCAGCGAGTTTTGTACTTTCAGTCGGCCACTTTTCCACCCAGTCCTGACCAGTAACTCCCATTTCAAAGAGCTGTTTAAGGCCTACTTTTTCATGCATCTATCTCTGTGATGGACCTTTTAGAACCGCACGATTCGGATTTTTTTATATATGTATATATATATATATGTAAAAAAAAAAAAATCAGTGTGCGTTGACTTCCATTAACATTTTTTCTGAAATCACATGGCACGGGGTACAGTAGAAGGGGCGGGGCTTTGGCTGTCTATACTTTTAAGGAGGCCGATCACACGACAGCAAAGGGTTTGGGAGATGCAAGACGGCTTCTCGGTTTATGTTTCTCCACAAGTTATATTGTTCGAAACATCATGGCTGTAATAAACCCTAAAACTGGAGCTGTACTTTTGTGTGTGTGGTACATTGATGATCCACCACCCAGATCATTTCTTGCTTTAGCCTTTCCTATCCAAGATGTTTTAATGCCTAAACCCGACTATAATGCATTGTCTAGATGCTTAAGAAAAATTACACCCACCCCACGCATTGAAATAATGATGCTCTTAGGGCGTCCTATGTGTTATAATGCGACATCCTGACCAAATGTCAGAGTGTGAAGAGGTGGGAAGAGAGAATGTGCGCACAAACAACAACACAGTATGTTATCGAGCTGGCAGAGACACTATCATCAAATTAATAGCTACTAGTTTGTACTGGCTTTCATTATTTGTTTGGTATAATAGAGCAATTTCCTCTACTCAGTTATTTTGTACCATTAAACTACTTTGTGTTTTAGTTGAATGTTGTTGCTTTGTCTTAGTTGTGCCTAATGATTGTATCGCAGTAACCTTATCATTATACTTTGTCCTTGTTTCTGTACGTCTTCACTGGCTTTTTTCAGTGTCCGGAGTTTCCAAAGAGCGGTAGCATGGTCATAAACAACACAACATGCAATGAGAAATGTGAAAATACCATTTATGGAGAAAATCGTTAAGTTTGTTGGGTCTCTGGTGTGCTCTGGAAAATGGGCAAATGGACTCACAGCAGATTTTCTAACCTTTTTATAGCCATAAAAATAATAATAAAAAAAAAAAAGTCCAGGCAGATGATTTTAGGCTTAGGGTTTAAAGGGTTAAGATGAGTTATTTTTAATATATATGTTGTTGTTTTACAAAGTTTTGAAAATAAAAACAGACATCTTTGGCAAAGGGACAAATGTTGTCTCATGTTTTCAATCAGAAATACTGAAAGCGAGAGTTGGGAGTACTTGGCTAAAAATATATTTCAGGGGTACTCCACGGTAAAAAGTTTGAGAACCACAGCTTTAGCCGGTGCAGAGGGCTGCTGGGATTTGATGCCTGTGGTCGTTCAACATCATACTGAGGCATTTTATATTGATTTTTCATATAATTTTCATTTGGGGGTGTATTTGGAGTTTTTGTAGAATACATTAATTAGAAAACAGCGACTTCTAATTTATTATGAGTATCTTAATGGAGTAGTAAAACCAGGGAAAAGACAAAGCAGCAACATGGGAACAACATATAGGTCAACTTTATAAATGATAACCTTGCACACATGAATAGAGGTGATTTTTTTTTTTTTTTTTTAATGCCATTGCATATTCCCACCACCTACTCTCTTTAGACAGGTGAACCCAGAGCTGCACCTCCAGTGACTTGATGATCACCACAATGTTTTCCCTCCTGAGACTAAAAACAGGCCAAAGTCCTGACAGCTCCTGGCAGTGATGAAAAACGATGTCGCCACTTTGCAGTTCTGGCATAATGTTATAATATTCTTAGCATTTCCACTGGGCCTTGTTGAAATCCTTGCTTGGTTTGTCACTCATGCCTTGCATACTAATGAGCCATCGCCATTTGTATGTACTAGTGAATCTTGCGCTCGCCGGCTATTTATAACTTGTAATGGAATCGCAAATACAAGAGAGAAGAGATTTATAGCAGAGCAGCAGCAGTGCAAAGTCCAAAAAAATGAGCATTGTCTTACCTTGAAAACCATTTTCAGTGGAGAGTTTTAGGATCACATGACAAATGTACCAAAGGGGTGGGCTCGTAACAAAGAACTGCACACCGGCTGAACTCCTGTGCAACATTCACCTTCAGTTTTACCAAAGTGAATGTCAAACTCATTTCAGTTCAGGGGCCACATGCAGCCTAATACAGTGTTTTTTAACCTTGGGGTCGGGACCCGACGTGGGGTCGCCTGGAATTCAAATGGAGTCACCTGAAATCTCTAGTAATTGATAAAAATAAAAACTTACAAATGAAAAATACGTGGTGAGTTGAGAGAGACGATCAAAATCCATAAAAGACATGACAAACTGTGAGTCTGAAACTGAAGCACTGGGGTACTGTTTATCTGTCAAATGTTCAAACTGAAGCACTGTGGTACTGTTTATCTGTCAAATGTTC
>JAPQRP010000005.1:21147695-21197134 GCA_037367295.1 Apogon hyalosoma | reverse complement strand
CACCCACCAACCCACCCACACACGCACGCACGCACGCACGCACACACACGCACGCACGCACGCACTCACGCACACACACACACACACACACACACACACACACAGCATTACTCTGCCGTTCATGAGTCGGTTTGGTAAAGTCCCACACGCCCTGAACGCCCCATGCGCTGCATGTGGTGGTGTGTTCTGGTCCGTGACAGACTCACTCGGATGGGGAGCAGCTCTGGGCTGTAGACACCGGTCTGTCTGAAGGTACGTGTCTCACGTTTGACACCGTGTGTCCGTGTTTTTAAAGTTGTTGGAAACTTTCCTGCTCTTTGTCGTTAAGTGGCTGATGTTTTATTCATTTGTCATGTTGGCTGCTTGGTAATGAATTTGCATGGACATGATTTGGGGACACAAAAAAGTCCCACCTGCTAAAAATGATACCTCATGAAAAAAGGTACACAGTGGTAATGGTGGTCAGGTCCTATTTTGCAGACAAAACTTGTACTGTATGCAGGAATGATCAACAAAATATGTGCAAAGTTAGTTAAATATTCTGAAAGTATGAATTTTCATGCAACTGAATAACGTCTCTCACTGTAATATCATACATTGTATTATTGGCCATATGTCCTATATTTAGTTTCATTCCTTATTTCTTGGCATGTTTTTACTATAACCTCATATATTTGAGTAATTATAGGCTATAAATGCATTACATGTATAAATTAACAATATGATTACATGTATAAATTAACAATATGATTAGCAGTAAATGAAATCTTAATAAATGATTTGCAAATAAAAAAAGCAGTGGAGTAGAATTATCAAGTAGCATAAACTGGAAATACTGATATTAAGTGAAACCAGCAATTTTATGTTGAAGCAGGTAGAGCAAGAAGTACCTTTAAGTAATTTATACGTGTTTGTATATTTTTAATCTATATCCTATATATTTATTGTATATCTGTTTTTCATATCCTGTATATTTTATAACTTTATCATCTTTGAGTCTATAAATTGTTATGTACATCATCATTTTGAGATAAACTTCGAGTAAAATTAAAAACTTGCCTTAAATTTTACTTGAAGTACAAGTACAAAGCAGCAGAAAATGAAGAAAGAAGAACCTTTTTATGTCACCATATATTTTGTATATTATTTTTCTATTATACATGCAGACATACAACTCACACCCAGAGGTGTCAAGAAACGAAGTACAAATACTTTGTTACCTTACTTAAGTAGAATTTTTGGTTATCTATATTTTACTTGAGTAATTCTTTTACAGCCCACTTTTTACTTCTCACATTTTCACGCAATTATCTGTACTTTCTACTCCTTACATTTTAAAAATAGTCTCTTTACTCCTATTTCATTTTGGCTTGTCATCGTTCAAAATAAAAAATCTATCCAGATAAATCGTGGAATCCAGATAGAGTGAATTTGACTGTGGTTGGATGAGTACTATAAACATATACCATTCTGACACCCTATTGGTTTGTACGTGATCCATAACTAGTCGTCATATCTTTCGCTCCATGAAACACATGTTAATGCTCAGTAGAGCACGTATATGGTTCTTTAATACATTTGCATTGGACTCAAATGCCTTCATTTTCAATGGGCATATATGAAACAGGTAGACTAATGCATCCCAAATGTTTCAACATTAACATTTTAATTTAACATTATAGTCATTATGGCCTCTAGACAAATGTTTTTGGGGAGGTGGGGGTAGTGCACTATAGGCCCCTGTGGTGCCGCCTCAGCTTTTGTCCTAATGGCATTTTTTCCCCTTACATTTACTTTTATACTTTAAGTGGTTTTGAAACGAGTACTTTTACACTTTTAAAAACTTGAGTTGATACTTCAACTTCTACAGAAGTCGTTTTAAACCCTAGTATCTATACTTCTACCTGAGTAATGAATGTGAACACTTTTGACACCTCTGCACACACCAATATTGACCCTCTATCATTAAACCATCAGTAGCTGAATATGCAGGAGCACGTCAGGCACCCAGGGAGCAAATAGGGGGGTTAGGTGCCTTGCTACAGGGCACATCAACCAGTCATATCCATCAATACAAATACACAACAGAGACACTTTTTAAGTGTTCAGCAGCTACTACGGTTACAGATGGATATATTTGCACCATCTGTGGTACATTTCATTAGGTGTGGTACTTGTTTTGAAGTCTTTGTCTACCATGTTCTGTCTTTGAATGAGTGACCACTTCAGGGACACTTGGGAGTGTTGGGCTCTCAGCACAGCAGCATTAGTGAAAAGCTTCTGTCACACACATGGACCTCCTGTCAGTAACAACAAAGACACCCTCCCACCTCACCCCTCTCTTCGTCCCCTGCCTCCGCCACCAGTTTACTTCAAAAACACGGCTTTGATGGCGCCTGGCGCAGAGGGTCAGGTGGGGGCCTTGTTGACGTTGCCTTCTCTTATGAAAGGTTCCTGAAAGGTCACTGGCATTGCACGCTCACTTGACCTTCCTGGTATCACAGTGTGTGCATCGGTGGACGGGACGGGGGTGGCATTTGAGTACCCATGGGTGGCTGCAGTAAAGTAAATCCACCGCCTCAGATGGCACCCTGATGCCTATGCACATAAAAGTGTGTGTGCTCTGAGTCAACACACCACAATAAGGTGTTTATTCTTTCTCTTGGCTGATACATAAACATTAGCCGCAAGAGCTTACAGCAGATTTGGCTGCTTCTGTTTATCTCTATATTCAAGTCTTACTCAATATAGAAACAAATAAAAATATGTGGGGAAGCTTTTTACAAGGGATTAAGCAACTGTTCTCTTATTAATCGATCAGTTAGGGCTAAAAAATGTCAGAAAATGTCAATTAGTCAAGATCACATGTTGTGATTAGTCAGTAACACCATTACAGAGGACCATAAAAGCAGAAACCACAGCTCTGTCATCTTTAAAAAAAAATAAATAAATAAAAAAGTCACTGCAATTAATTGATTATTAGAAAACTTGCAGAATAATTTAACAGAAGTTGATTTATTACAATTTAAAATAAATCCACATATAACCACACATCCACTTATCATAAGGACAGAACTGACATAGTTTAGTCTGAACCTTGGATCAACAAACAGTGAACGGAGCAAAATAATAACATCACCTAATACATTTGCATTTTAATAAGCCTCATAATCAAACTCATCTGTGCAGAAGAAACACGACAGTTTCATCATCAAACTGTTCTTTTAATGTAGAGCTGTGTCCAATGGTGAAAACAACAGTGCTTCTACACCACACGATTAATCAATCATCAAAAAACTTGCAGAGTACTCGACTTGTTAGCATCAGCAGCTGATTGAAATAGTTTAAGCTGCTGTTTGGTTTCAACAGAGTGATCTAAAGCTTTACCATGTAAAAAGATCAACAGCTTGTTTCACAACGACCTTGTGTTTGGCTTAATCCACTTACATGTAAAGTATGGCTGCGTTATTATAAAGAAAGAGGGCACAGAGTAGCGTAAAATCGTATTAAGACGTCACAGCAGGCCTGATACTCTGTCTTTTGAATTCACCTGATGCATTAGTTGGTGCTTTTTGAACATCGCATTGAAAATTTGTACTTTATATCTGCATTTAACTCTCCACGAGAGTCGTCAAACACTTCACTGATGTAGATTCTTTGACAATTTTAGTGTTTTTATCGAATTCCTGCGTAAGCTCTAATATTCAGTATTAAAGAGAAATCAAGGAGAGTTGCTAAGGCGGTAGTGACTGTGTCTCTACAGTTCTCGATCCTACCGTTCATGTTTTCATGCTTGTCTTTAGGGCTGTTTTTCAATCTTTGGTTTGTAAAATAACAGCCCCACCTGCGCTGCTTCAAAACAACAAATAAAACAACCTCCGTGTCAGAGACAGGAAGCGTGGTTACATCGTTGTAACCTTGTATGAGAAGTTTAACTCCTCCTGCTCAAGCACAGCATTATGCAACCGGTTCAAACTGCACGAAAGGCTGCAAGGAGGGTGACCCAGGGTGGAAGAAACACTCAAATCCTTGTATATTATGTGTTCAAAAGCTTACCTTAGTTGAAGTATGTACGTATTATGTACTTAATGTATGAAAAGTAAGAGTCATTCTGCAGAATGTTTAGTTGATATTTGATATTTATGTTGCATTTACAGCTGTAGATGTTTGAGTTAGTTTAAAGGGGTTATATCTAGTATTAAAAAAATATATATATATATATATCAACAGCAGGGGGGAATCCTGTACCAGTACACACTACCAGCTACTAAAACCACCAGTGAATTAATGCTGCATTGCCACAGATTGCATCACTCACTGAATAAAGTATAAAGCTCATTGTTTAATGCTACACAGATGAGATGAGATGAGATGAGATGAGATGAGATGAGATGAGATAAGATAAGATAAGATAAGATGAGATATATAGATAAGATAAGATGAGATGAGATAGATAAGATAAGATAAGATAAGATAAGACTTTATTGATCCCACCATGGTGAAATTTAACAGTATACAGCAGCAATATGCAACACACCAGTGCAAAAGAAAAGGCAGGTAGAAATAAACGTTCTTAAAAGTATAAAACTTTAAGAATAAAGTTTTTATAATATTTACATATTTACATAGTGATTTGTACTATGGTCCAAATCACATTGTGTCTGATAGTGTTCATATGCTTTACTGCATCAGCTGATAGTTAACATTATAGCTCTGTTAGCTTAGCACTGTTTTTAGACAGAAGACAGACAGTAAAACCACAAATCACCTCTGTTTTCTGTAGTATTTGTGTCATCAATAGCTGCAGTAAAGATTTGTTTGGAATCATCCAAACACAGTCAGAACTGTCACAGTTTAGGCTGAACCATGGCTCAACAAATGGTGAACTTAGTAAGGATAATAACATCACAGAATAACTTTATACTTTTATAAGCCTTATAATTAAACTCACATGTGTCACTTTCTTTGACTTTAAAAGTTGTGTCTTTGTGGTTCTCATCCCATCTGGTCACTTTCTGACACTTTGGTCAAAGGTGCTGTGGTGTTCGTTTTCTCAACATGATCTCATGAAATCACGGAAATATACACGCCATACACACCACTTTTAATAGGTGTGTTATCTGTACACATTATAAGCTTTCCGCGTGTATGGTCACACTGCATCAAATACCATGTGCGGTTAGGGATAGGGTTAGGGTTTACAGATATGTAAACCAGAGATTTTGGCGTAGATTGACATGCGATCAAATGGCGTTGAATAACACACGAAAGGATGAAAATGCGTACATGTAGCATGCCAAATGCTATAAGAACTGGTGTGACATACAGTGCGATTTCATCAGAACCCTGGTCTTCCTCACTGCGGGACACCTGCAGAGTGACTCACTACTCCCTTTAGTGGTCACATAAATCCACCAGTCTGTCAGTGTAAACTGGTTCAGTTCATATCTCTACAATCCAGAACGCTGGTGTCTTTGGCAGAACTTCAGAGCTCCTTATTCTAAACTTTCTAATGATACTTTTAGGTCATTTTTTATATTTATGTTTGAACGTATAAATACTAAATATAGCCCCTTTAATTTACAGCACCATGTGTTTGAGTCACTATCCTGAGATAACCATGAGAACCACCTAACACGTCAACTTTCATAAGCTCAGAAAAGCTGGCCTTTTTTCAGCTTTTTGACATCCATTTTCCACTGAATCCAAGAGCTTATTGATGTTAAGAAAGGAAGTATTCTCATCCTGTAAAAGAACACTTCATCCATGAATTCATCACATTCACAACATGTAACATCAACACGTGAAGGAGATGAAAAATGGTAATAAGAAAAGTTGTCAAATATTGTGGAGTAAAATATACAGTACTGATGTAGTGGAACACAAGTATAAAGCAGGATAAAACGGAAACAGTCAGTTAAGGTACTTTAAGTGCAGTAAACTGATCAAGCACTTTCCGTTACACTAGCCAGTGTCATGCACATGACAACATTGGGTGGTTCAGTTTCTTATTTGTGGATTTTAAGAAAATTCTGTATCATTTGTGCTATTCTGTTTGTAATTTTCAGTTTAGTTTTGCTATAAAAATCAACATTAATAAAACAAAAATAAGAAATAATGGAATGAGATAGGATTTTACACAGAGAAGAATTGTTTCCAATTCAAACAGTTAAGGCAAAAAAGCCAAAATATCTGCTTCGCAACAGCAATGCAACTAATAGAATTCATCCAAATACTGTAATCCTGAATATTAATACTTCACTTGCCTCTTTGTGTCGTCTCCTAAGATGACACTGAACTCAGTGATTCAGGCGTTACAGTAAAGAATGTGACTTGTGCCCTGGCCTTGACAGTGACGACTGTGACGAGCACTGCACACTCAGGCACTTGTGGTCATATATTCCTGATCTGAGTTTAGTATTTCAGCTCTATTAATAGTCACGCCCAACCTCCACCTCTGGGGCTCACACACAAATGCATGCAAACACACACAGCTCTCCGGCAGGCCTCAAATATCACATCGACCGTCACTAAGTCGAGGAAAACTGCTGCAGTGGAGGCAGTTTGGTGTGATCGCACAAAGCAGGGCTGGAGAAAATGTTCATAAAAGGTGCTCAAAAGCTCAACGGAGGCTGGTGTTTCAAGTCCTGAAGGTATGGGTGGTGTTAATCTACTTGTGCTGAGGTTTAGATAACTGGTTTGTTATCTAGCTTTTGGTTTTTAGGTGTGAAAAACTGCCAGGCATCTTCCTTTCCAGTCCTCTAAATTATACTTACTTTAGATTGAATTTTCTTCACACAGTCTTGATATGAGGAGGTGTTTTTTTTTTTTGGTTTTAGTTTTAAGCCCCACCAGTTGGAGTAGGATGAGTGTAGGGTTCACTCGCTCACTTGTGGTTACAATATGATGAAGTCTCTTTTTTTTTTTTTTTTCTTTTTCTTTGTCTCTGCCTCTTCCTCACAGGTTGTTTAAGGCGTCAAAGGCGCAAAACATCAAACCTCCCCCTCTGCCTCCTCCGCTCTCCTCCCCTGCCAGCCTATCTTTTTCCTCTGGAGGAAAAGGGGTGTGTATCAGTGTTCGCTGCAGTAGAGAAAAGGTGACAGCCACAACGAACCTTTCTCTAAAACCGAGGAAATCTCATCTCTGAAAACAAGCTCTGTGAAGAAGGCGTCATTTAAAGGTTTCTTCGAGGTCTTTCGGATATTTGCAGCCATGTCGCCTTTCTTGCGGATTGGCTTCTCCAACTTTGAGATTGATCCTGGTCTGGCCTACCATGAGGAAGTGCTGAACCCGTACTGTGCGGTGTACATGAAGGAAGCCATTGACACAGGTAGGACACTTTGGATTTATCTCTACAGGTCAAATATATGCACAGAAAGAGACAGTGGCTCGTAAAGAGGAGGAAATATAACGATTACTTAGAATTAACCTGCTTTAGTCTGTTTCCCTTTAGTAAATTGCTCAAATATCTGAAACCCAAAGGAAATTAATTAGAAATAAACCAAAACTGAAAAAAGCTGAAGCAGGAGAATGAAATAATTTTGATTTTGTTGTTTTTCGGGAGCAAAATTGACAAACCTGAAGTCATTATTTTTAATGTTTTAATGGTTTGTCTTGTGGTGTTGGGGTGAATATGATGTTGTTTCATTGTATCAACTGTCAAATAAGAGTAAAATGATTCAATGAAGTGCCGAGCAGTTTCTTATTAGTTAATCTAGATCCTGCACCTGTAATAATTCACTGTGGATCCATAAAAGCTCAGATTTGTTCACTTAGTATTTTCAAGTAAAAACTGTGCAGCTGCCGCCCAGGACATGATGTGTGTAGTGTCTCTGTTTATATTGGTGTAGAAAAGTCGTATCAAAATGTGTACAAGTAGAAAATCAACAATTGTCACTTTAATCTGGGAAAAAAAGCTGATAAAATATGGTTTATTATTGTCAAAAACATAGCCTAGAGCATAATAAAGGCTTGACATACAGGAAATCAGGCTCCATACAGCCGAATTAAGGGCTTGAAATAATGCGCCTTAGTGTTATTTATTCTTTTCAGAAGCTCATTGTGGTTGTTCAGTATCATAAATTTGAGAAACTTCCTAATTAGCGATAAGAGACAGAGCTCAGATATCTTAGTTCTGCATCTGTCTGTCTTCAGCCGCTGGTGAACATGAGTTCGGGATGAGGCTAAAAACAGTTTGTCAGTTTGAGAGGAAAGAGGAGGGTTCTGATGTTTCTTTTCCTCTTCTGTAAAACCACAAGACTGGTCGTAAGAGGCAACACAGTGTTTATTTTATTGAGACGACTGACTCACTGAGAGGACAAAGTCATCCAGTTTCATTTCACTTCAGCTCCTAAAAGGCCTCAGTGGTTCTGGAGCGAAGCCCCAGGGAACACATATAGGGATGTTAATGCTTCAGTTACACACACTGCACCACAATGGACTGATTTATGTTTAGTACGATGTCTTCCTTTAGTATAAACAAGAAACAATGATTTGACGTCAATTGTCGTAATTATTAAAATGACTTCTGGGACATACAGTTCTGTGCCAGAACTCTTAGTCCAACATTAGGTTTGTTGGTTTAATAAAGTTCTAATGATCACCTATTAAGATACAGTCTGGATATATGTGAAATATGTACACAAGCAAAAGTTTCAAGGAAAAAACACCTTCTATAAACCAAAGTGGTCATATTTAGTGTTACCTCCCTTTGTACTTTACATGGCTTTAACCTTTTTGTTCAGACAATATGAGATTTATTGTATTAATTTCCTGTTGTTTTACACCAGGTTTGCTTCAACACATGTCAGATGTTTCTAACTGTTTGTGCTGCTTCTTGTCATGGGGTCAGGGGTCATAACAAATCATGACTTTTACGTTAACTTTAGGACCCATTTAGCTCAGTTTTTTTGTGTGTCTTTTAACGCTGTACATATTTCTTCTTATATCTGAAGAAAAAATAATGAGAAATAAATATGTATACTGATTTCAACACTGCAGAAACATGTGTAATTAAAGACTGTATTATACAATCATTGTTAATAGAAGGCTCCACACACTTTATACACTTCATACACAGTGCTCTGTAGGAATTGCTCCAGGATGGATTATTTAATCTGCTTTGTAGTAAAACATTGCAACTGTTGTAACTATGACAGCATCTAAAGAATTCATATTGCTACGATAAATGAAAACTGGTTCACAGGTCCATCTGATGTATCACACACCACTACTATATGGTTAATGTAAGTCGTATGGATAATTTACTATCCTCTGGGGAGCCTCCAGACAAAAATGTACACATACACACACACACTCACACATGCACACAAAGAATTGCTATAAAATCATCATATGTCAATATTTTTTTCTATTTTTTTCTGCATTAATTTCTCAAACAACTTCAGCTCTGCTTAAACTCCCCAAAGTTCAGACATTTTCAGGAATTTAACTCCTTAAATGCCAGTTTAAATATAAGGTAAGATATGCCTTTGGTCCCACTGTGGGGAAATTACAGTGTTAGCAGCAGCAAAAAAAAAGTGTAAAAAGACAGGCAGAAACATTCAAAAGTGAACAGGAAATATAAAAGCAAATCTATTTATATTACTTGTTTTTGTGTACATATATACATATTATTTACACATGTAGTATAGATGCACATATAGTATATGATAAATGTGATATCATGTTATTATTTATGTAACACTATACACAATTAGATATTTTTTACATAGTGAATAGTGGGGGCTGGGGCATTGCGGGTAACTGGATATGTCAAAAAGTAGAAATAACACTGATTTCACTGATTTAGTATTTTTTTATTTGAGCTTAAAAAATGTGGTTTCATTGTAAGTCATTGAGGTATTTTTTTTATCATGCACTGCTTAAAAACTACTGATGCAATGAAATCAATGTTATTGCTAATCTCTGACATGTCCAAGACTGAAATGAAATAATGCCACATCCCTCCACCATTTATTACATGAAAAATATCTTTTATTTTTTAAAACAAGTGGCATGGCACATTCAAATGTCATTTAAACGTTAAAAATCCTGGAAAAATATCAAACACTTTGTAGTTTTGAGCAGAGGTAAAGTGGTTTAACAGGTTTCTACAGTAAAAAAAACTGAAAAACATTTATTATACAGTGATTTTATAGCAATTTTATTGCATGTACAGTTTTGGTTGAAAGGTCCCCAGAGGTTGCAAAAAGTATCTATAGAGTATGATAGATCGTATAATAGATAGACATGTAATAGCGTGTAATAGATCTGTAAAAAGATGGGTTTCTTTACATGCGTTGTCTGTCAAAAACAGAAATTGTTGTTTCCTGAAGATCATATTTGAAGAATAATTTTAGTTTGTTATCAGCCGTGTGGTTTGGACTGTGTGTGTTATACAACACTGGCTGCTATTTAACTATAACACATTTAAGCATGACCAACTTCCAAGTTTTGAGGTTAAAAATTACAAACTTGGTTTTCCCCTGAGATCTGTTCTTAGCCGTCAGTGGCTCATTAGTGACATGTACTGTAACTGCACATCACATGAGCCTTAGTAGTTTGAGTCTTTATGACTGACATGTCACTCACCGGCACCACGCTGAGTTTGTAAAATTAGGAGCTGATGATGAGACTGAAAAACTGTACAAAATAAAAAAATAACCACAGATCCCACCAGGCTTTTTGGCTCACTGCGGCCGATTTGATCTTCAAAGCTGAGGCTGTGTAACGAGGCCTCCCCTGCGTTTATTTGAAGTCCGCTACAAAGTGGACGGTCTACAGAATTTTTTCTTTTTTTTTTTTGGGGGGGGTGTCTGCCAAGTACACATCCTCTATGACAGCAAATGAGAATTATTTACATTTTCTGCTCAATCTGTTTCATAGAGGTTTGAATAATCTATGAAAATATAAAATGCTAAGATAATAGCAACGATTGTTAAAAGGTGGCGGTCAGTCTGTCGTCACAGATCCTGGAGCTTTTAGATAATAGTCTTAACAGAAGTGTCATGTTTTGTAAAATGTTGCTTTAACCTGCTTAAATAACACTTTCATCATATCAAATACTGCATTAGACTAAAAATATATCCATGAAGATATTAGCTTATTGCAGACACATTATTATTGTATAAATGAAAAAGTATCAAAACTAAACAAGGTAAGTTTTGTTCAACAGGCAGCTTAGGAGAACTGTGAAATGAGTTACTCAATACATCTTTATTATACTTGTGGTAAAATGTTGTATATTAATATAATCTCATTATCAAACATTATGAAGGTTGTTTAAAAAAAACCCTCTATAATAAGGATTAAGAAGAGGAAACATTAACAGACAAACAATTATAGTTGCAGTAATATGATCTCATAAATCATACTGATGTCAAGGTAACACAATACAGTCTGATTATCAGATACAGTAACTGCACAACCATCTTGTTAAGAATTGTTCCTCAAAGTTACAACTACTGCTGCACAGTTTCCTTTTTTTCTGCCACCATGTATTTGTGGAAAAGGTCAGTCTCAGGTAACTTCCACTTTTGTATTTCTATTTAAGTGACAATAACCTGCTGAGTTGAGGCTTAGAAATGTAAATGCTGCAGGTAGAATCGATTTAGTGCTCTTAGTTTATTTAGTGGCTGGCGACGATACGGAGCAAGACCAGCTGTGAAGAGTTTCCACCTAAAAGAAAAGGATGAACATCAGTAACTGTAACCAAATGCCGTCATTAAGCGTCGCACATAACGTAAAAGAGAGTAAATGTCGACTCCTTCAAAGCAGCAGAGGCAGGAGAACAGAGCTGAGTGTAAATGCCACCTTAGTTCTTTTTCAGAGAATAAGACAGGAACTGACTGCTCAACACCTCATCAACTCTCACTCTGCAGAACACAGCACGGAAACTTTCCTGAACACAGTCTGATGTTGCTTGTGTATCTGAGCAAAAACAGAAATATTTTCCTCTCTGGGTGTTTTAATCGGTACACACCAGCTGGCAGGACAGACAGGCGATGAGCCGATGATGGAGAAGGCCACAGATCACTTTAGGAGTAAAAAGCTTAGCGGTTTTATTGTTGAAGCAGGATGGCATGTGGCTGTTATGTAAGTGGATATATGGGATGTCACTGCAGAGACAAACCAACAGATGGATGTCAGTTATGGAGGCCAGGAGGGGCTGTTTGATATGACCAAAAATCTCCAAATACTGTGAAATGGTAATCATAAAAGTCTGCTGGACAGGTGGTCAAACTTTCAGATAGTTTAGCCCACAAAAAATTACACTCAACACCACTAGGGCTTGACCTAGAGTCCTATAAATGATTCCTGTTTAAAGCTGATTTCTTCTACGAATAAGAGCTTTGGGCTGTGTAAGAGCATCTAATCCGTGGTGAGTGTTACACTAAAAATTTAACCTATCTGCTCAGATTAAGTACTAGTGTCAGGTTTCGTCAACAAGAGGAAATCTTTTCCATCATCCGGATGTTAATCAGGATATAATCATTATGGGAAAAAGCTGGTGATATCCTATATTTGTCATAGTATCAACTATCATGTAAAGACTAAAACCGTCACTGCATTATTCAGTGTCTTATAGACTCAATCCTGAATTCACTGGGTCATTCACTCAGTAGTTTATAGCGAATATGACTGAAAGGCTCTGGTGTTTCTCTGATGTTGGGGCTGTTTAGAGCATTAAGAATAGCAAGTGAGACAGTACTTGTACATGGTCAGGATTTTAGAGCTAATTCACCAAAAATGGTGTAAAGCGTTCCATGGGAATTTGTTGTATGATTTTATTGGAGATCTTGCTTTGGTCTGACGTCTTCCTTATCTTTAGATCAAATCCTCCTTGTATTTATTTACCCTACTGCGGCCTCCCCATTAACCCTGTAAAGCCTGAACCATTAAATCCTTGACAGAAAATTCCAGGTCTTTGAAACTGGAGCCTTTATTGGTCCTTCTGAACAACCCCAAAAATCAATCAATTTCCATGAATGAGTTTCAATTTTGTATCATATTTGATACATTGGGTCTCGATGCTCAAATATTATTATTTTTGAACAAATGAAAATATAATATAACACAAACATGTCTAACAAATTTCTTTTCAAAATTGTCAGAGTTCTGCCTCCTTCCTCATTAATAACAGCACTAGAAAGGCCTCTGGTGAATACATTCTTCCCCCCTGGTGGATTATCTATGTATTGCATGTATCTAATTGTATACATCAAGTTTTTCAAGAAAAAAATACCACACTGATCATGTAGAGGGCTTCAAAACTCATGTGTCAAATATGATACATTTGATAGCCAATACCCAATACCCAAATACCCAAGTTACTACATATAATGCTGAGATCATAGATCCAGACAAACAGCAGCGTACGTGTTCATGGCAGCCTGGACTTTAATGAGTCTTCAGTTATTATTACACTGTTATCCATAAAGGTTGAAAAAATGTTTTTACCTTTTGTCATGAAATGATTCTGATGATGTGATTTATTCTTGATTGTAACTGGGACTCAGTAAGTAATCATTGCACCTGGTCAAAGGTGATGACTGATGTGTATAAATAGGAATAAAAAAGGAATGTGTCTGAAAACAAAATTATTCTAATTTTATGGACAACCGTGTATTTACAACTGACCTCTGTGACCCAGATGAACAGGTATTTCAGTTTGGAGACACTGCTTAATGTTTCTACTGCTTGTGTTTGGTCTTATTGATGTATAATAAAAGGTACTGATGTTTTATTTTACATGAAATGCATAAAGCTAAATAATACAGACAAAATAATGAGTTTTTCTATGATCACTTAAAACCACTAGACACTCAACAAGAAGATAATAATTAAGCACAAGTATTGAAATGAAACTCAATGAGGAAATCAGAAAATTCATCTAAGTTTCATGTCGTTTCCTGTACCTTTGCGAAGAATGAGCCACAGTGACAGTGAAGTTTTTTATTCTCCTCAGAAAAAGGCCAGGTTTATAAGCAGAAGAAGCCCACCATGTACCCGCCATGGAGCACAACGTTTGATGCTCACATCCACCGCGGGCGCATCATGCACGTGATGGTGAAAGACCGGACGGCTGAGCTCAAGTCTGAGGCCACGGTGGCCCTCGACTCTCTGGCAACACGCTGCAAGAAGGAAAATGGCAAACTGGAGATTTGGGTTAGTACAGTGTCGGTATGTTCTCTTTGACCAGCTGTTTGGTTACACCAACAAAATCCAGATGGACGGACTTTTTTGGGTCAAAAAAACAAATATTCAGAAAGGGTAATCCTCCTTTTAGTCAGGAGAAAAAAAATGTGTTACCTTCATTAAAATGCACAGCAAGAGGACGTTAGTTCCATTTTATCCAACTGGTCTAGTAAGTCATGTCATTATGCAAGTAAATACTAATGTAATTAACTAAGCCTGTTTTCTAAGTATGTCAAAATATCAACATTGAAAGAGACCTGAGTCTGTTTTTTAAAAACACAAACTGTTTATAACTGACCCAGTGTGTTTTTATCTTTTTATTGCTATGAAACAGTTTGTGGTATTGTGTTTATGAGAAAACAAGGTCTATTATGATGAGACATTCAAGTAATTACTGCTCACACACTGTAATTGTGTCACTACAACACATGTACATCAGTGAGATCAAGATAACAAATGAGTTTAATACTGCCTCACATGAGATTAAATAATTAAAATACCAGAAGTGAGATGTTCACAAGTGTTTCCTAATGGGCAAAACTGACCAATTTCAATTAAAAAAAAAAACCATGGGAACCATTACACTATTATCATTACAGTTTACCATTACTACTCCCAAGTGTAACCAGTCTTTTACCAGCTGCTCTTTAACTATGAAACACATCAGATCATATCACATTCATGATAGGAATGATATTCCATCAAGTCATGAGTTTTCTCAACAGTCTGATCATAGACACCCACTGTTTCCATCCACACACAGTTAGCGGAGCATCATCTTGAATCCACATCCTTCCCCTTTCATTGTGTCTGTATTTTTCTCATGAATTTCTTTCCTAAAATGTTGCTTTTGTTTCTATTTTCCCCCTCTCATTTTTTCTTCCTGTTCTTTTTGTGTCACAGCTGGAGCTGAAGCCACAGGGCCGTCTGCTGATGGAGGCCAGATATTATCTGGAGAAAAGCGGTGAGTGGTTCGACCCTTCTGGCTCAAACTACTGCTGCCACATCAGTTTCATTATGTGCACTTTCCTGTAATACACAGGGATTTGCAGCTTTGTAAATCATGACCAAATGAAAGCAATAGTTCCAGAGAAATCTGTCAAACTGAAAGTGGAAGTAATTCAGCTCTCTGAAGTTGCATATTTTATTTAAAAGGCTTGTGTTTTCTCTGTCTTTGATACAAGTGCTCTGTACTGTATTCTTCCTAGAAATGACTTGTCAACATTAAAGTTCCTTTTTTCACTTCATGGGAATCGTTTCTGCTACAGAAGCAGGCCGTGTCATCATAGTGCGTCAGAAAAATTTAAGTACATGTGAATCTCAGTTCCTTCATAGCTGTCTTTACACACACGCTAAAACATCACCTTTGCACATTTTATTATATTTTTTGATATCGACCAGAGGATCTAACACACTTTTGGACATTGACAAAGATTATTTAGCTTGAAAAAAAAAACTGCTGTATCAACACAATGAATGAGTGCAAACTGTTGGCAATCATCCAGACTACATTTGCAGCCACAAAAGCCTGTATCTCTGGCATCCTCATGTGTTTTAATGAGGTTTAATCGTCCAAGCCTAATTACATTTTCCAAAACTAAAAATAGGACTTTGGATGGCTTGCCCCCTGCTGGTTCAGTGCACTGCAGTCAGTCCTTTGTGTTACATCACTCTCACTGGTATTTTCCTGACATTAGCAACATGCCAAGTTCAGAGAACTTAGTGAGAACTAAATGGAAGAAGCCTTCTCATGTTTCTCAATAAACTTTACCAATAGGAAATCAGAGAATGCGAAGAACAACAGGTATCAGAGAGGCTGGGATGCAGTGACACTGAACTTCCTCCTATCGACACCTGTACACACTGTACACACATTTCACCAATTTAATAACTAATATGTACTGTGGCTGGTGATATAATGCATTGTATCAGTGTATAAATAGGCTTAGTACATTTTATTTTATGAACTGGTAGTTTTGTTTTCAAGAGTAGGGTAGGTGGGGTACGGGGGTAGGAGATTATAAGTTAAACTTCATCACGCTCCTTTTTGAATGTTTGACTTTCTTTTTATATAAATCCTTTTGTTGACTGGTTTTAATGTTACATTTGAAATAAATAAACAAAAACAAACAAGAGTAAAATGAAAAAGAACATTTTAGGGAAAGTCACCAACGGGATATTTCTTGTGTATTGATTATGTGCATAATCACTGTTTTCTGTCACCAATTTGGTATTATTTTTCTATAACAGAGAGATAATAAAAGCAAAACTGTAGCTGAGGATGTTGTATTAAGTGTTTGGAAAATGCATATACTGATGTTTGTGTTTTAAGGGAAAAGGGCTGGAACTGATTTTTGTCAAACGGTTTACATTTAGTCACACTTCTTTTTAATCAGTTCATCAACTAGTGAGATATATGAAAAATTATATTTACTGGTTTCAGGTTTCTGTTTTCTGTGTGTTTAGGTATTAAAATATGCTACAACTAAAACAAGACATTTAACAAAATGTTATTTAGTCATTGTGGAGCTGAATATTTTACAATTTCTTTCAACCCACTTTAACAACAAGCTTTACCTATAAATTATGAAAGAAGTGAATTTATGTGCATGTTCTTTGTCATTTCATTTCTATTTCTGTTTCACCTTGTAATACTATTCTGGGTAGGTGAATCATTTTGAAGAGACATAAATTCTTCAAATCATAACTTCAGTTTTAAGTCTGTGCAAATAAAAAAACACTAACAAGTACTAACAAGAAAATCTCTTCCTAAAAATAATAATAATCAAAAATAACACTCTGTGACCCAGCTGAGTCAACCCAGTCTTTAGGGGTTGATGATCTAAAACTGCTTGCACCAAAATGGATCACAAAGCTGTTTTTAGTAGGTCACCAAATGTCAGTAAAATAGAGCAAAGAGTACAGCAAGAATATGACGTGAATTCATGTTCCTCATCAAAATAGAAGAGGAGATTGGAAATAGTGACTAAAATGATGTAAAGGACAAAAATAATGAAACAACATGAAAGTGATGATGGAACATGAAGTAAAAATGTTGACATTATAGTAGTTTATTACATATGGTTTTGTACATTTGGGTCCTGAAGAGACACAAAACTGATCACGTGGGTCCTGCTATAAAAAGTTTGGGAACTGTGGCTCTAGAGGATTCATCATTTTATCAGGAAGATAGACAGCATATTAACTAGTAATGGAAGTGCCAATCAGAAGCAGCCTTGGTTTACATTTCTATTAATTAATCCAGGAGTTAATAGAGCATTTAATAAAGCTGAGTTTTAGAACATCTGTAAGTGTTGCTACAGAGGACAGTGTTAATAGACTTCTGTGAAAAAGCTACCGGTGTAAGTCTAAACATTGTTATTATGTCATTTTACTTCTTTTGCACTAAAACAAAGTCAAAAATTTGGAGTTGTCATTATATATTTGGTTTGGGTTGGTTTGTTTCTTTGTTTCTTTCTGTAGCAGCAAAACTATTGGTTGAATTCATACCAAATTGGGTTTATAGATTGCCAGTGACCCGGAATAAATTTGGTTACATTTTAGTTCAAATTTTTTAGGAATTTTAAAATTATTTTTCTTCTCCTATTTAGTTATAATGGGCAAAATTTCAAATGTCTATAAAAATAGCAATTTTGTTTCAATTTACTTCAAACTTGGCACATACGTATATATAGAGGCAATTGATCACACACATAGACATGATGACATCAGCTAGATCAATGCCAAAATAAGCTACAATATGTGCAAGGGGTGGGGATTGTTGTGCCTGGCCCCACTTGTTACGTTATTATTTTACTGGTCCAGCCCTCTTGGGATAATATTGGTCTGTATGTGGAACCTGAACTGAAATGAGTTTGACACCCATCTTCCAAATTAAAAGCTTGAGCTCTGGTTGTTTGGATATTAATAGTTAAAATAGTTGGTGTACAGTCAGGACACTCAAAATAATGTGGCATCAGTAAAACCATCTCCATGCCTGAGATGGGAAAGTGTTTTTTTGATTTTTTTTTTTTTACCTTTATTGCCTGTTGTCACAAATATGCAACATACCCAAAACTCTATTTTATGTACTATAGGCAAGTTAACAATCTCCACTTAATTTAGCATCTACTCGAAAGCAAAAACACATACAAGTATTTTTTTTTTCTCAGTATACTTGTATATAAATTCAGGCGTTACGAGGTTAATGTTGAGACGGTGTCTTCTGTCTGTGTTTCTGTCATGACTAATCAAATCTGTTGGGTGTTTCAGATGCTGCGGGTCAGACTGATGGAGAACCAGACACTGAACGGGAAAGAGAAGGTCTGTTCGCCCTCCATCAGAGACGAGGCGCCATTAAACAGGCCAAAGTTCACGTTGTCAAGTGTCATGAGTTTAGCGCCACCTTCTTCCCTCAGCCGACCTTCTGCTCCGTCTGCAAAGAGTTTGTGTGGTATGCAAAGCAACTCTCATAACAAACCAAACCAAATGAATCATTTTCCTCTAAACATTACTCATTTAACTTGCTTTTCTCTACTTCAGGGGTCTTAACAAGCAGGGTTATCAGTGCAGACGTAAGTGTGAGATTATTTTCCACTGCCGCTGACTACGGTAAAGCTTTCCCATTCATCTAACCCAGTCATTTCACATCTTTTAGAATGCAATGCAGCTATCCACAAAAAATGCATTGACAAAGTTATCGCCAAATGCACGGGTTCAGCAATCAACAGCAAAGAAACAATGGTGAGTTCAGCAAATGCAGACTCTTTCACATGCTCATAGTCACCGTTTCACATGTGAGTTATAAATGGTGATGTTTAATATGTGTAAGAGATTTGTTCAGTTGTGGTTGTAATACCTTCTAAACATCAGCTGTGGTTTTTACTTTCCTTCTCATCTTTCATTTCCTCCTACGTCACGTCAGCAATAATAGTACAGTTTATAAAGTACTAAATGGCCCGACCATGTTTTTTTTAACTTAATAATAATATTAATCTGAGTGATTTTTTTTTGTTGCAGATACATAAGGAGCGATTTAAGATCGACATGCCCCACAGGTTCAAAGTCTACAACTACAAAAGCCCCACCTTCTGTGAACACTGTGGCACTCTGCTGTGGGGGCTGGCCAAGCAGGGGCTCAAATGTGAGGGTGAGAGGGGAAACTTTTGTGATTTCTAAAATAAAAGCACTGAAACCTGAAAGAAATCTTTACTTTGTCACCAGTAGGACTCATAGTTTTTGGTAGATTTTCCACTGTGAATGTGAGTTAAGTTTACATACAATACATTAAGTAGCTGCACAGAACATGTCATATTTAATTACACTTTTTCATGTGTGTTAAATATCCTCTACTGATATAGGACTGATTGATAAAACAATATTGATATGTACTGGCAATAGACATAATAGAATGTTTCAGTTAAACATATTATATGCAAGTATATGATAAAGTCCTGGGCTTTAAGGTTATGACTTACTGAGCAGCAGAAATTATTAAATTTAATTGTGGTATTTTTTGCAATATGGCCCGGCTCTGAATATATGTTAATGAAATGTCTTATTCTTTAGAGTGTTAGTAATGTTATTATCGCTTTGTTATTGTGACAAGTTCATTATTTGGTAAATTGTGGTAATTCCCGGTTTCCTGTGCAGAATGTAGCATGAACGTCCACCATAAATGCCAGAAGAAAGTAGCCAACCTCTGTGGAGTCAACCAAAAACTGATGGCTGAAGCCCTGGCTATCATTGAGAGCAAACAGCAGGTCAGATAATGTGTTTAAGAAAATATATTCCTTTACAATGACTGAAGAATGTTTTAAATGCAATCAACAAAATAAGTTCTTGTGACAGTATTTCCTACCTTGGTCTTACAGGCCAGATGCAGCAGAGACTCTGACATTATCACTCGAGAAGGTCCAGTCGGCGTAGGCCAGTTGGGAGTGGTTCGAGCGCCATCAGGGATAATAATGGGTCTACCAGCCACAGCCACACCTGCAAACAAAGGTACACACTCTCTAATATGTAAAATCAGCATTTCCTTTTGTCCTATTTATGTTTCCTCAATCTTTCTTCTGACCTGCCTCTTCACCCAGAGATGCAGGGTGTTTCATGGGAGGGACCATCAGACACCAGCAGGTCGCTCACTGAGGAGCTGGAAGGGGAAGAGCCTCTGTACGCTGTTCCCAGGAAGGACCACCAATCCAAGTTCACCATTGATGACTTTGTCCTGCACAAGATGCTCGGGAAGGGCAGCTTTGGCAAGGTATCTGAGAAGACATGAAGAAAAGCAAAGCCAAATTAGGAACTACATCAGAACTGTCCTAGTAAAACAGGATGTTTTACCCATCCTACAGCAGAATCCAGCAAAATCATCTGGGACACCAGACTTGGAAAAAAATAAAACAAGCTGGAGCTGACCAATCAATTCACAGTCTTTTAATGGTGCAAACAAACAGATGGATGTGTCAACACTACTGCATCCTCTTCACAGTCTTTGTCGAATGATGCACATTTTACTTCAGAGTATAATGTGCATCATTGGACAACGCCAGATGGACTTTTCTTTTTTTGGATATTTTTTTCCATCTAACCACAGCACATTGGTGATCCTTGTTCATAGAGACAGTTTCCAGTGAAAACTGCTAACACGATACTGCTTTGACATCAGCGGGAGAAAAGTCTCGGGTTAGAAATGGATGATTTTTCAAAGCTGCTGCTCTTGCTGTGTTTGCAGGTTTTTCTAGCAGAACTTAAGAAGAGTGGGCAGTTCTTTGCAGTGAAGGCTCTGAAGAAAGATGTGGTTCTGATGGATGATGATGTCGAATGCACCATGGTGGAGAGGAGGGTCCTGTCTTTAGCCTGGGAAAATCCCTTCCTCACTCATCTTTACTGCACTTTCCAGACAAAGGTTATAACCATGTAGAGTTAAACATACAACGGCCATGTCACTAAACACCTAATCGTCCCTCTCTGTTGTCCTCTTATGCCTGTTTGTTGTTTTTCTTTGCAGGAGAACTTGTTCTTTGTGATGGAATATCTGAATGGAGGTGATCTCATGTTCCACATACAATCCTGCCACAAGTTTGACTTGCACAGATCCATGTATGTATCCAAAACTCAGAACCAAAGTAAACCAACTGTACAATTCACTCTCTTTGAATTCTACAGTCTCAGCTATTAGATGATGAAAAAAAATATTACCAGATTCAAAGTTTATATTATTCCCACCTCAAGTGTAAAAAGCACAACAGATTTCACTGGCATTTTGTAAACAAAAATGAAGCCAAAATGGAAGAAGCAGTTAGTGAAATATAAAGTACACCCATACTGCTTCCATAAGAATTAAGAAGGTAAGAACAGCCAGATACTGCTAAGCAAGTAAGTCATCAACACCAACTGTTACCACCTCTATAACAGCAGAAGTTTTGGCAGTAGGTTAGTTTGGAGTTGGTTTGGTCAGGTATGTGTTAACACAAGGCCAAAAAGGAAGGACATCAGCAATGAGCATAGAGAAGCAAAAGCTGCTGCCCATCAGTCTGGGAAGAGTTCAAGGACATTTACAAACAGACTGAAGACCATCAGTGAGAAAAATTATTGACAAATGTAAAATATTCAGGACATTTGCTGATCTTCCCAGGAGTGGACGTCCAAGCGAATTAATCTCCAACACCAGACCACGCAATGCTCAGAGAAACTGTAAAGAAAAAATCAAGGAAAAAGGATTATATCTCTGACTCTACAAGCCTCAGTTAGTATGTTAAATGTTAAAGTCCATGATAGTGCAATTTAAAATGACTGAACATTTTATAGCTTGTTCAGTCACTTGTTTGGGAGGGTTTCTCTCTTAAAAGAACATCTCAGGTTTGCAAAGTTACATCTGAACAATAAGACTTATAGAACAATGCCATTTGGACCAAAGTGAGAGGTTTGGCCATGATGCACAGTGTCACATTTAGCACAGACCCCTCATACCAACTGCCAACCACAGTGGTCAAGGGGTGATGATTTGGGTTTATTTTGCAGCCACAGAAACTGATCAGCTTGGAGTCTGTGATTTCACCATCGACTCCTCTGTGTGCTACAGTCGGATGTGAGGCCATCTGTCAAGCTACTAAAGCTTGGATGAAACTGGGTCATGCAACAGGACAATGATACCAATCACAGAGTGGCAGATAAAGTCAGACACAAAACGATTACCTGGCGTTATCACTAAAGGTGATTCTACAGTTCTATGAACCATGAATATGCTTAGTTTTTCATGTACTGCTTCTCAGTTTTGGTTTCTTTTTTTGTTAAATAAATAATGACCCAGTGGTATCTGTTGTATGTTGTTTTACACTTGAGGTCAGATTTAAAGAGGTTTAGAACCTGGTAAAGACCATACGATTTTTTTTTAAGTCCCATTAGGTAAATCGTTTAATTCAAAGAGGGTGTACTTTGTTTTTCTTATGACTGTATGTGAAACCCAGTTCAGACCAAAGCTTGTGAACCATCCTGTCTCAGCTTGACTCAAGCCTGGTGATACCAGGCTGTCAAATCTGTGACTTGCTTTAGAATATAGTATTATATATAACAGTAATTAGAAATTCAACTGTAGTACATGACTCATTGCATCATATTAAGGTAGTATAAATTATCAAGTTACAAAGGCCTGAAAATCAAGTGGTTTGGAGCATCTTTTCAGAATGCCACAGATCAGAGCTTTGCAAACATTTACTGTCTTTGATCCAAACTGGCTTTAAATATGGGTCAATCTATTGTGTTAAGATTTTCTTGTCCAATATCTGATCAAACTGATCAATTGATCAAATTTTTAAATAAATCTTCTTGATGGCTCATTATCATCATCATCATCCATATTGGTCAAATCAAAAATGTTAAATGATTAACTGTTATATTAATTTAATGTGAACATTTTACCAGCCATTCATTTGTTCATGTGAGAAATCACCTTAACTTCATGTTTAAAAAAAAAATTGCAGGTGTTTCAGAATATACATAAAAAAACAATGTTTTTACTAAATTATTAAAGCTGAGTTTAGCTCAAACTGTGTCTTAGACCATTTACTACAAGCAGGAGGAGAAACACATCTAACAGTCAGTGCTTTTCTGTCTTTGTTTTGCAGTTTTTATGCAGCTGAAATCATCTGTGGGCTCCAGTTCCTGCACTCTAAAGGAATCATTTACAGGTACATTCTCAGCGCAAAACTAAAGCAGGACTGCAACTGATATAGCACAGAATATCAATACACACAAGGCCGAATGACTGCTCTCTAATTATATCTTTCCTGTTCGTCTTCCCGCTCCTCTGAAGGGATCTGAAGCTGGATAATGTCTTGTTGGACTCTGAAGGACATATAAAAATAGCAGACTTCGGTATGTGTAAGGAAAACATGCAAGAGGACTCACGGACCTCTACCTTCTGTGGAACACCTGACTACATCGCTCCTGAGGTGAAAATACACACTGAGGAAATCCAAGAAAAGCTGCAGTAATTAACTGATTGATGAAAAATGCGGTGATTATTTGGCCTAATTCATCATCATTTTAAAAAAAATGCCAAACTTGTACTGACAGAAGCTTCTCAAATGTGACAACTGATTTTGATTTTTGATTTTTACAATAATAAACTGAATATCTTTGAATAAGGTATTATTGGATGAATAACAGAAAAGTGATTCAAACCTTAAGTTAAGTGATTTATGGGGGAAAATATGTTTTCTGACAAGTGATTAGCGGTCAAACTAAACAACTAAATCTATAATAAAAATGAAATGTTACTCAACATTAAATTCTACACTGTAGATATGCAGTTTTGTTTTAGAACTATGAGGTATTTTACCATTTACTTTTCCAGTTTAACTACTGTGAGTTGTGTCAGACCAACAGATGGAGTTGTAATCCCTCAACCCAGCTGTTACAAATTTAATATAATAACTCTGATGTTTCCCGAGAAGAAAAACACTTTTTACATAACTAGATGGAGATTCCTCTATTTTTGATCCAGGAAACAGCCAAGAAATTTTAACTGCGAATGAACATCTGAAGCAAACTGCAAAGGCTTTGTTTACGGATTGACTGTGTGACTGAACGGTACCTGTGTGTTTGTGTGTCAGATCCTTCTGGGTCAGAAGTACAGCACCTCGGTGGACTGGTGGTCGTTTGGCGTGCTGCTGTACGAGATGCTGATTGGTCAATCTCCATTTCACGGTCGTGATGAAGAGGAGCTGTTTCAGTCCATACGAACTGACAACCCTGTTTATCCACGCTGGTTAACCAGAGACTCCAAAGACATTCTGATCAAGGTCAGTGTGTGTGTGTGTGTGTGTGTGTGTGTGTGTCCATCTACATGGCTGTGTGGGGTATAAGGTACTTATCTAATGATGTAGACAGTGGAAACATGCAATGATCTACTAACTACAACATCAGTTTATAAAGGAAATGTTTAATCTAACCTTTTACTTGCTATTGGATGAATGAGTAAAATAAGGTGTTCACAAATTAGAACAATTGTAATGAACTGAAAGAACATGGACACATTCACAGGTACTGCATCCTATCAGACACCCACTGATGATGACAAACTACAGACCAGTTTTAGATCCTCTTATATCATTAACCCAATTAGGTATAAAGTCATCAATAACAACAACAAATATAGGATTCATGTCTTTAAACCTGACTCACAAGACCCATATACACAGAACATAAAATCAAACTTCAACAACAAAAAACAGGCAAAATGATCTCAGTAGTATACACCAACTGGCAGATGATCCATGCCGCTGCAGTGCAGAAAAATGACACCAGTGGAAATAACGGTTAGTTGAATTTGACTTTTCCTGTATGTGCTTTGGCGTATGTGCTTACATGTAGTATTGTGTGTGGTTGCTCGTGCTACAGCTGTTTGTGCGGGAGCCTGAGGAGCGTCTGGGAGTGAAGGGTAACATCAGGCAGCACAGTTTCTTCAGCAGCACCGACTGGAAAGCACTGGAGCAGAGACAGGTGGCTCCTCCCTTCAAGCCAACTTTGGTAAGTACATGTATAGCTGATACAGCAGGCATACAGCACAGTTTATTTATAACCATCCAGTATCTGAAAGAGATCCATGTTTAAATGTGCAGTGGTTCCAACTGTTACAGTAACATACAGATTACACCAAAAACAAGTGTTCTATCAAATGAAGAGTGATGGAAACAGAATATGGGACCTGCTTTTGCCTCCTGTACATATTTGCTGCATAGTTTTATTCTAATCCTGACTAGAGCTGAAATTTCAACTATCCAGGAGGTGCTTAAATGACAAATTAGAGTCATTTTACAACAAAATGTACAAACAAAAAATATCTATATCCATCATCTGAGGATTTGATGCTTTTTTTGGGCTATTTTTGAGAGTAGATCAAATTATGCAGGTTAGATCAGTGGGATTATAGACACTGTGATCTGTAGTGAGAGCAGGGAGCAGGTGGAGGTATGCACCTGAAAGAAGAGGGATGCAGTAAGATTGAATAATGAAAGGGAGGAAGGTGAAATAGTGAGGATGCAAGGGTCAACTGTGCAGAGCAATGGGGAGGTGGATTGGAGGTGAACAGAAGAGTACAGGCAGGTGGAGTGGGTGGAGAAAAGTGTCAGGAGTGATGTGACTAAAGGGGATCTGCAAGGATGAAAGGAAAGGTGTAGATGATGGTGGTGAGACCAGTGGTGTACAGTTTAGAGACACGGAACTGATGAAAACACAGGAGGCAGAGCTGTGGATGTGGAGATTTTCTTTGGGAGTGACGAGGATGGATGGGATTAGGAACAAGTACATCAGATGGACAGATGAAGTTGGACATTTTGGGGACAAACTGAGAGAGGACATATTGAGATGGTTGGGACATGTGTGGAGAAAGGATAGTGAATATACTGGTGGAAGGATGATGAAGATGGAGCTACCAGGCAGGAGGAAAAGAGGAGGTTTATGTGGTGAAGGAGGACATGCAGGTAGAAGGAGCAGGAGACAGGCTCAGATGGAAGCAGATGATTTACTGTGGTGACCCCTAAAGGGAGCAGCTGGAAGTACAGTGGGGGAAAAAGGGTTTTGGACTTTTTTACACAAATATTATCATCTGTTATATGTTACTGTTTTATTTCAGTCTGAAGAACAAACACAGTCCACAGATCCATCCAATCCGTAGATCCAACAATCATTCCATGAAACGAAAATTTATAATACAAACTTCACTAATAAATAATTAATTTATACAGTCAGACTGAAAAGGAGTAGGCTGAAGCTTCCTGCTTATTTTGCCTACCCTTTATACATTATCTTACAGCACGTCCTCAATTTTAACACTCATGAGATATTTGCAGAAAAATCTTCTTTGTGTTTCAAAAGGTGTGTCTGCATCAGACAGACGTGTTTCATTATTTTACTTTATAAACTATTATTTTACTTATTTTTCATTATTATTTGACCTTGGTGGAACAGGGCAGATGTGCAGACAGGAGTATGTGTGTTTGGTTTGGAGAATGGAAATATAACTGGCAGAGTCCAGTGACTTAAGAGTGATGTTTAATGCAATATAAAATGCATGGGGTGAAGAAAACCTTTTTTCCACCACTGTAGTAGTAGATCAGTGTAATTGTTATGGTGTATTCATAAATATTCTCCCTTCCACCTCTGCAGACGTCACCCAGCGACTGCAGTAACTTTGACAAAGAGTTCATCAACGAGAAGCCGCGGCTGTCGTGCGCTGATCGGACGCTCATCAACAGCGTTGACCAGACAATGTTCAAAAACTTCTCCTTCGTCAACCCGGGGATGGCACACGTCACAGGACGCTGACTAACAACCTCCTACCAACTACCTACACACAAGCCGCTTCAGTCACAACCAGCACTTAAACACAAACAGACTGGAAACAGCGAATGTCACAGGATTCAACTGCATCTACAAACAGGAGAATAACTACGGTGGGAGTGTTCAGGGTGTACCGCACAAACACATAACTGACAGGAGCGTTACTGCATGTGTTTTACGCCTCTTTTTTATGTAACATTCACACATAATTTTTTTATAAAAGCAAAACAACAAAAAACATTTCATCCACATCAAACAGCAAAGATATTAAGATTCTTCACAAAGAAAACAGTGTTCAC
The DNA here is from genome assembly GCA_037367295.1 of Apogon hyalosoma. Classification (NCBI taxonomy): domain Eukaryota; kingdom Metazoa; phylum Chordata; class Actinopteri; order Kurtiformes; family Apogonidae; genus Apogon; species Apogon hyalosoma. Next base: position 21,169,793 of record JAPQRP010000005.1, on the reverse strand, counting down.
CATAATGTCTCAACTATTAAAAGTATATAATTAAATTACTTGCTCATCATAGTATTCATCTCCTCAACTTGCTTTTGTGTTCATCAGGATGTGCTGCCAATAGAAAATGTGCTTGTAAATAATTCATGGTGCCTCGTAACACTTCAAGTAAACCAAGCCAGAAACATTTAGTTATACTGGATGTATCTTTATCTTTAGGCCAAACTGTCCTGTTATTTCCTCGTTTTTCATCCCTTTTCATAGTAGCGTACCATCCATTACCTCAAGTTTAGGTGCAAATGCAATAAATGCATTTTAACAGTCTATTGACATGTAAATAACTGTAATGTAATTCTGTTAATATAGTGTCAGATGGAATTCATTTGTTTATGTGTAGTAGAAGTGAATATTAGGGTTTTGTTTATGTAACTTATATCTGATTCATAGATCAATGAAAAATGTTGTTTTTAATGTTCAGACAGTTGTTCTCTTCTCCATCACTGCAACAGTTGTTTTTATGGTTGTCTTCACTGTGAATTCTGTACAATAAAATACATTTGTTTTTTTTAAGCACTGCTGTCTTTTGAGGGCAGAATTTTAACTAAAACCAGTTTTGTTTGTGTGCAGTATAACACAAAATCTACTGAGTGAGTGGAGGTGGAGGTGCAGGCAAAGAGGAAGATCTCAGTTTTTCCGCTTAACATCACCCTTAAAGATTTATTTTTTGGAAAACTACTAAAAAATGCAGAGAACTTGTGAAACTGTTTCTACTGGTGAGAAAAAAACAAACTAAATTCAACTTTAGTGTCAGTTAGGGTGAGTGCACATTATGGTAGAGTAATTTTATTGTGCACAAACAAAGAAATTATGTAGCCTGTAAATTGAAAAACAACAAATTAGTCAAATGTCCTGTGAAAACATTTTTGTTTTTTGTTCAATGTTCACATGCAACCATTGCATTTTTAATCCCCAAGGATGGATCAACATTTCTGCAGAAAAAAAAAAACAAAAACTGCAAAAGTATCACATGACATGCAAAGCTTATGTTAACCAGTTCCTACTGAAGCCAAATAAAACTAAGACTTAACAATGTATGACAAAAAATACTATCAGCCACCTAGTTAAAACAGTATTAGACTAATTGGTTACATAGCTGTGATATGTCCTCAGGAAATAAGAGATTTGTGTCACTTCTTTTTTTCTAATATTTCTTTATTTGGAGTGTGGTTGCACCCACAGCTGACATCACACCTCTTCCATGTAATCATGAGGTACACTTACAGAGGTGTCATTTCCCTTTAGAATGTGTTCACTCGCAATGCATTTACACAACAGCAACACCCACTGCTTATGTAAAATAACTTACAAATAATGGTCACTGAATGAGAGGATACATGGTGCTGAAGCAACAATGAAGGAACCACGGGTCTGATGTTTTGGTGGTGGAAATCAGGTAAAACTGGAAAAAAAACACAGACTCTAAAGTTTTTCCCTAACATATTCCCAGTCCTCCAGTACAAAACTGAAAGAGCGAATGTGGACAAACCATGCAATGCATTAGAACCACTGAGGATCCAACTTTTAATGAGATTACCATCAATAGTGACAGCTGATGTGAGGTGAAAGTGTAATAAATACATTTCTGGTAGTAGACAGGTGTAAAACCAGAAAATATAAGATGGCATCTGCTCCAACTATTTACCAACGCTGTCATAACCTTCAACAAACTGAGCCTTGACACAAACACAGACTACTACCATGCCAACATTAGCCTCTGGACTTTAAAGCTCCTCTTTACAGCAGTCTAACCTTAATCACATTATTTACACATTAACACATTTTCTATTGCTTTCAAGTTGAATCATTTTCAACAACTCTGATTTTCTTCATCATTTTGGAAACTAAAACTGGAGGGAAAGTAAACATGAGCCAGGTCAAGTGAAGAATTTGTCTCTTTTCTCAGACTTTCTACACAGTAGTAGGAAAGAAAAATATTGAGCTTTTAACAGTGAAAAAAAAAAAGGTTGCAAGTCATTTTTTCCTCACTGATATTCATCATCCAGACTGCCTAAACTACTCCAAAGGAAACATTTGTTTCTTGCCTTGATTTTAAACATCTTTGTCCTGAAAGTTTGTCTCTTCTATGTACGGTTGCGCTCATAAGTTTCCATACCCTGACTGAATGTGCATGGGACGGTCTTGAATATTCCAACATGACAATGACCCAAAACATAAGGCCGAGTCGCCCTGTCATTGGCTACAGCATAAAAAAGTGAAGGTGAAGGAGTGTCCATCTGAGTCTGCTGAACCCAATATCACTGATCCACTTTGGGGAGGAGTCAAACATGCAGTTCATGCAAGAAAACCCAAAATCTGAAAGGAACTGAAGGTGTTTTTCCAAGAAGAATGGGCAGCTTTACCATCTGAGAAAATAAAGTGTCTGACCCACAACTACCACAAAAGACTTCCATCTATCATTGATGTTAAAGGGGCGGGGCCAATACAGAGGATGAAGAACTAGGGTATGTAACCTTATGATCAGGGTCATCAGGATAGTTTCTATTGTCAGTAGGATTTAAAAAGAACAAACACATTTGTTTGATGATAAATGGCTGAAAGAAAAGTTTTGTATTATCATTCATATTCTCTGAAAAATGGACAAAGAATCACAAATTCTGCTAGGGTATGTAAACTTTGGAGCACAACTGTATGCATGTATATTCTTATTTCTAGACAGAGAATTACAGGGAGAGACAAATTAAATGCCAGTTTCAGCTGCCTCAATTCCAGCTCAAAAAGTGAAAGGTCATATTAAAAAGTACTTTGATGGTTTATGTGATGTGGTCATTTTACACGTTTGCCTTAGATTTACATTCCAAAATACACATTTATGAACCATCTAGTTTATGTAGATGATTAAGTTGTTTTTTTTTTGTTTTTTTTTAAGTTTGCCAAATTCTCTACAAACCCCAAAACACAAAGTAGTCAAGCAGCGCTCACGTCAGCCTTCATTGACACTGTATTATCATATCTGACATATTACATTCCTCATATCCAACATTACAGATACAGTGTAGATGCATAAAGACCGATAACATGTAACAGACATCACAACACATTTCTCTTTTATAATCTTCACTCATATATTTTCTTAGGCATTTCTTCTTCAGTGTGTGGTTTCCTATAAATACTTGGCATAGTAACAATTGGATGGCTATTGTGTAATCTCAAAGGGAAGTCAGTGTTTCTACACATTGTCCATAAGTCCTGGAGGAAGAGATTGTCCAGACTGACTCATTTCATGTTTCAGTAAACAGAGAATCCTTTTATTAAGGATCACAAACCACTGCTGTAGAGATGCACATGTCAAGTGTCAATGCTTTGGAATTCACATCTACGCATCTAATATGGTAACAGATCTGCATAGGCCACTGTAAAATTCTATTCCTGGAATTCAACTCCTCAGGTAAAACAGTACCTATGCAAGTGACACACTAAACAAGTGTAATTTCCTCTAACTAGAAACTTACACTTTAAAGTTACTCAGTTTATAAATGTAAAAGTGTGTCTGTAATGTTAAAGTTTATAGAAACTTCAGTCTACCTCAAAAAATGGATAGTGATTTTGTGATATGTTGGAGGCAACGTGGTGTAATAGTAGGATGCTATTACAGGTTTTTAGCGCCTCCCAGTGGTGCCAGCTGCGCTACTGCGGTTGAGGTTGCGGCTGAGTTGAGGGAAGTGTACTGTGGGTGTTCTGGATGTAGGACCATACAGACCGAGGTTCCTGGCTGCTACTGATTTCCTAGGCTGCTTCACACATGGAAAGGGGGAGAAAACCTGCTGTTTAGGAGTAGAGGAGACAGTGGATGAAAAAGCAGGGGTGGATGGAGAAGAGGACATGTGCGATTTGGTGGATGAGATAGAAGAGAGAGAAGGAGTAGAAGGGCAGGATGTCTTGTAAAAACCCGAGGATGGTGGGGTGAAGAGAGTGGAGAGACCGGTAGCAGAAGAGGATGATGGGAAATGGGGTGTAGAGGTTGGTGTAGGGGTTGAGGGTGGTGTAGGGGAGGGGGATACGGACAGATCAGCTGGAGAGGGGGAAGCATTTGAATTGGAAGGTAAGGAAGAAGAGATGCAGGAGTTGGAGGAGTGATGAGGTGGAGGGATGGTAGGAATCTGTCTGTCAGTACCAGTATTGCTTTGTGACTCAGACTCTGTCTGTGTGTTTGATGAAGGCAGAAGAGGAACTTCAGATGCAGTATTAAAATCTGGTATCATGGTGGGAGAATTGGGTTGTGTGTTTGCATTGCTTTGTGAGTTTGGGTTTGATTCATCTTCAAGGTCTAAAGAACTCAGCTGTACCACTACATCTTCCACTTGGGCATTTTTTGTCACATCTTCACATGCCGACCCTGTAACAGAGAGGTCAGGAGATGAAGGCTCCTCTTGGTCCTCAACATCTCTTTCCTCATTTTCGTCTTGCCTAGTTTCTTCACTCTCTCTTCTCACAGATTCTTCAGTTTCCTCCTCCTTTTCCTCTGAATCTTCAAAGCCCAGCTGTGCTCTGGCCCGGGCTACATTCCTGCGGTGAGCCCTGACATGAGCTCGCCACGGTGACCCAATGGCCCCTGCTGAACTCCCTGGAGACCCAGTACTGTTGGAGGCCAGTGAGCTGCAGCGCTGCCTGGCTGGTGAACCCTGGGCCAGAACAGCAGATCGGGTGCCTGGTAGTGTGGATGTACTAGTGGATGTGGGTCTGGAGCCCCGGGGACCTCCATGTGGTTTTCGACCCACAAGGAGGTGGTTGATCACTGTGCTTGAAGGGTTTAGCTGGGAGGCCAGGACACGGGTAGCGGGGCACTTCTCTGAAAGACAAGATTGAAAATGAAGGGAGAAACCGAACTGCACTAACAAAAAAAAAAAAAAAAAAAAAAATAGGTTTAAGTGGTGGACAGTGTGGAAGTGTATGACAGTGCAACATTTGAGAATGTCGTTTCATTGATCAACTCAATTTCACATCAGTTTTATTATATATAGTATCACACATCATGAATTTAGATTAAGGGGCAATGTAGTTGAACCTGTGTATACATTTTAAATAAAGACTAAATAGGTCATAATTTAAGATCTCTAAAGTGGTTAAAGTGGCACAATGTACAGTCAGTCTAGTCATGATGTTCATTAAAAACCTCAGCTTTGGTCATGGACAGTAACCGCCTGATAAAACAAATGTTATATGGTTGGTTTCTTCCTTTTCCTCTAATGACTGAAATATTTAGATACACCATCAATTAAATGACTATTTTTCCTCCCACAAAATTGAAATTGTCCAAAGTAAATATTGATTTCTTGATCAGTTAATTGTGTTTTAGAGTAACTCATCAATGAATGCCTTAAAAACTCTAAAAACTGAGCAAAACTTTAAACTAAAATTCAACTAAATAGATGCTTTATGCTGTATAGTCACTACTTCTGTGAGATTAATTATAGATATGAATTACTAACCATACAAATATACAACAGCTGAATCACAGCTGGAAATGCATTCTGCAGTTGAGAGCAGCTGTTACCAAAAGCTGGGCAGCACCTCCAGTAGTCAATAGAGGGCTTTATATTCCAGAGATTCATCAGTCACAGAACAAAACTGAATCTGGATGGGAATAATGTCTCTCTCTAAATATACAAGATTACATAACATGACCTCTGATATAAGATATGGTAGTAAGCCACATGAACATAAACATGATTGTACAAATCTGGTTAAGGCGCTTTAGGATGCGTTCACATGTTCAGTGCTGACCTACTACGGTGTGGATGCAAATTTGTTCACAGATGTTTATATTGGAAGCAGAAAACAAATCCCACTGTAATACTGTTACACAAGCTGCACAAATCATATGTTAGTATGAAAGAGGTGAAACAAGCAAAAATTAGTGGAGAAATGAGAGCCAGCCACCAACATACAGTAAAAGAAATCAGAAAGAATGCTGTGAATTCAGGTTTAACAGAACTATGATTAGCAACCTAATTTTCAAACATTTTGCTTACACTACATCAAATGAAATAAATCCCAGAAGAAACCACCAGTTCTTACAGCTCCAGTATTTTTATACCAAGCAAACAGTGCTGAAACAGCCCTAAAAAACTGGAAATGAGCCATGGGTTCCTTCACCAGACTTTCAAAGCTATCTATCTATCTCACAGTTTATCTTGTTAGGTAAAGCACAGGTGTTACTGAGAACATTTAGTTGTCCTAGGAGGCCATTCCAGTGAAGCAACATGTACAATACCTGAAGGCCTGAAAGTGATGCACCTGAACAGGATGCAGCCATTTTAGACGATACCAATTACACCTGTGTTTCCTACCTTAACAACTCAAAATGTCTGCTCAAGAAAGTGTACTGCACAGAGGTTTTAGTTTATTTACAGAATACCCTCCATGGGTTTTGTTTTATGAGATGAGATCCATCTATTTAAAGCTTGAATGCAGCTGAACAATATTAACAGTTTCTGGGACTTCTGCAGTTACAAATGGAAGCCATAAAAGAACAAGACTGGCCTCTTATTTATCCATTAAGAAATAAAAAGACAGTTGAAGATCTGCTTTGGGAACCCATGATAGAAAAAACATGTGATGTTGCAGGGTTAACATTTGATTGTTTACTTTCATTCTGTCACAAACACAAAGGAATCTGTGAAAGGTCAATCCAACCCCAGAACACCCAGGCTCAAATGGCAGCTGTATTAAAACAAGTACCGTCAGTGTGGTGTTCAGAGCCCCTGATGTGTTTGTTGGGATGGTCCTGAAGAATACCTGGATTTGTGGCCACTTCAGGTACAGGTCCTATAAGTCACACACCACTGTCAAATATTAAGCTTTCTCTTGTGTGTTTCTGTCACTCCAACTAAATTTAACCTTGGTTTTACCTAACCTTACACTTGCTTTAGCATTTGTTGTCTGATTATATTCCCTGGGGGAAAGTGGGTAATTATGCATATACAGAGGAAAACAAAAATTCTTCGTGTGAAAAGACATTTTTTATCTTCTGGAAAGTAATGTAAATCATGTTATGAATACATTTCATTATGTCCCCCACCTGTGCGAATGTAGAGTTGCATAGCCTGTTGCTGTTGCCGTCTCTTAATGCGTGCATATTGCTTCTTCAGGGCACAGATGTCAGTGCTCATCCTTTCCATCATCATGCTGTTGATTGCTGCCTGATGCTCTGCCCGAGCACCTCCTCCACCTCCTCCACTTCCTCCTGCTCCAGCTCCCACTGCTCCTGGGCTCAGCTCTGCAATGTTGCCCTGCTCTGTGCGCTGATCTGGATGTACAAAACACAAAGAAACAAAGACAGGTTTCACTTCGTGTCCTGTAACGACACATTGAAATCTTTTCCCTCCAGTTCAGAGCCTTAGTTCAATCAGATTTCCTCCGGGCCAGACAGACAGATTGACACATAAGACATCAGGAGATTCAGGGATTAGAGTCAGAGGCTTTGGTCCAAATGATAAAGAAACATTTCAGCATAAAACACAATTCAGACAAATCCAATGTGTCTTTTTGGTCTCTTTAAGCTTCTTTACTTATTTAATTTGCTTTCATCTCATTTAATCAAGATTATCTGATCAGTCAGGACACAAATCTAAAAGCTTCTCAAGACTATCTGAAGCAAAAAGAGCCGCTGGAGTATTTATTTATTTTATATACTCAACAGCAGTTCCTAAAAACAACTCAGTATTTGATTGTAATTACTCTAGAGACCACAGAAATGCATTCAATCTCAGATTATTTGCCCTCTTCATCACAATGTATCGTCATAACAATGCGTTTACACACATATCTTAGAAGACTAAAACAGAATAAAATACAGAGTTTAAGTAGGTTTTGTTTCAATTATCTTTCACTGAGGAAAGGTAAGTTGTTTTTCTATTGCTTTTAAAATAACTTTTCTTGCTGTCATGCAGGCAGGATTACATATAATGCATGATGTAAAATCTACTCTGCAGGCCTGTAGCAGCAGGTGGTCCTGCTTGTTTTCTCTAATTACTTTGCTCTTTCCAAAGTGACTGCAGTAATGATTTATTCAAGCTCATTTGCTCTAAATTACCCCTTTGAACCAAGTCAGATAAGCTCTACTGATGTTTACATATGAGGTCAAAACAGTTTCATCTGAAGTCCTTTTTCCCCTCTTCAGAGTGCAATGATTAACATCCCACATCTTAAATGTTTAAAATAAATCCCTCAGATGGTTTGCCTTTTTCATGACTCGAAGAGCTGCTGTAAGTGGAAGTGAGGATTTATCTGGGAGACATGGATCAGAAAAGTGTGTCTTCTTGGAGTCAAATCGGGGGCAGAACATGAGGATTTGGTGCCACAGTTCGTTTGAAGCTACTTGGCTGTGCTCCCTGTTCTGTCTCCACTGGCCACTGCCTGAGAAGCTCTGTTCTGTTCTTTTCTTCTCTGTGCACTGACCCTTAAGATGTTTTTGGTATCTCTGAAGCTCAGGAGCCAGCAGGCCACCCAGGGGCCCCAGACAACCGAGGGCTGTGACCATAGCATCTTCATCGTCCATGTCTGCATCATCATCACTCTCCCAACTGCCCAGACCACCACTGCAACACAGTTTTTATAATTAATGAAGACTAAAACCAAAATCAGTAAGAAAAATTAGTAACATTACTAATAAATGTCATCAAGTCTTGTTGAACACAAAAACTAAATGACTAAACTACAGAGAATAATGCAACACCAACTAAAAACTAAATAGTACATCATGTTAAATCAGCACAGTCCTCCTGTTAGACATTTTAATTTTATCTCTCATCTAATTACCAAGTTCTGCTATGGATAGAAAATGTTAAATCAAGGTATACAAGAATAAAAAGGTCATTGATAAACAATTTATTCCTTTATCCTCATAGTTTCAGCTTCTAGAAACCAAAACTTTCCTCATAGTCCTTGAAAAACTGAAAATAAAAGTAAGTAAAAACAAAACTAATATTGGTCAATTTCTCAAAATTAACAGTCTATTTCTGCAGGAAAAGAAAAAAAAAAACTAAATAAAAAATTTGGGAAAATCTCAAAACTGTAATATCTCTGTTACCATTTGCCAATATACACTTTGACTTTAACCCATGCAGCCAACCAACCTTCCATTGGATTTGACTGAGGTGGGGAATGGTGTGATGTTGTAGGTATATTTCTCTCTCAGTTCAGCCAGTTGTGGGAAGGGAAACACTGCCATGGAGTAAACTTCCTGAAATACAGAGGAAAGACAACAAAATATTATGGTATACTGCCACAAAATGCTATGGATTTAAAACTAAATTAAAATGGCTGAGTTATCTTTGTTCGTTACCTGCATGAGTTCAGCAGGATCGACAAGGTTGTCCTCCAGCATCTCCTGAGTCAGACAACCCATTGTGCTATAAAACTCATCTGCAGTCTGACAGTACTCTATCCTCCTGCAAAACGAGATAGGAGGAATAGCGGGTAGCTATGTATAAATATTTGCAGTATATATACAATTCTGTATTTAAAGTTAAATGTTGAACATGTGAGCAAAATACTGGCACTGTTAAACAAATGTGTCAAATTTCCACTGGAGTTAAATCCTGTTTTCAATGGAATTTGTAAATAATGGTTCACTCACTCTCCCAGTCTCTCCCAGATAGCGAGGGCAACTCGAAATAGCACCTCTGATCCCTCAAAGAAAACTGAATCCCAGATCTTCAGCACGGTGGGTGCTGGCAGACAGGTGGCAAACATGGTCAGGAACCACTGCATAGTAAACACGTTGGTCAGCGGGGGCTCATAGCTGCCTAAAAAAAACAAAATTATGAGAACTGTGATTAATTTTTTCTGTATATGCACGTTAACATTACAGCAGATTTATGCAACTATGCATCCACAGAAGGTCTTTAAAACACACACAGCTCTGTACCTCCAGCCTCCCTGTTAGCAGCTTTCTGTAGGTGGTGGAGATGTTGGGAAAGACGCGGCAGCTTCAGACGCAGCAGATCTCTGAACACTGCCATGTCCACTGACAGACAGAAGCATTAAAGGAAAGACAGACATCCAGACATGTGGGTTTAAAGAGTCAACAAGACAATGGTCTCAACTTAGCAACCAAGTTCCACTATGCCACAATTCCCAAACAAGTGAGTTTTTTTCAGTACATAGTTATTCCATTACCTAAACAATTCGATTGCCAAAACTGGTAGTTTGGTCTGTTAAACATATATTTTTTTGACATATTATATTTAGAACTTTTTTTTTAATAAAAACATAGTTAAGATGTGGGCTGATACAACCTGATCAGCCTTTCAATTCCAAAATATCTCACCCTGTGTATGTAACTGGATTTACCTGATAATGCACGCAGATTGTTGGCAAAATAACTCTCTGGCAAAACTTTGTCAATCAGATAGATCATCACCTGAACAGAGAAGAGAAGGCACAAAATTAAGAGGCTGTATCATTAAACAGCATACAGTGAGACAAAAACTTCACATGGGTAAATACGTTAAAAAAAAAAAAAATCAGTAAAGTATGCATGTATTTTTACATAGTAGAATTGCATGTCAAATCTACTAGCATGTGTTGGTGCGTACCTTAAGTGCATCGCTCTCATTGCCTTCTGTAACTTCCAGTATGAGTGCAGCCAGTACGTTGAAGCCTTGGCAGTAGCCCACAGTTTTATTCCAGCGAGCATAAGCAAGGAGCACTCTTTTCAGCACCACCCTGTCCTGCTCCCCCTCCTGGCCACAATATGAACTGCAGCCCGTCCTGTGCAAGTCCTGCACAGGAAAAGGATAGATTACACAGTATGGATTATTTTATTACTATTTAGGGCATGAACTACATAGATGAGTTAGCCTTTCATGCTTTTAGGACAGAAATAGAGTCAATGGAAAATAAACACAGGGAAGTAGATGACTGGACTTTGGCCTTGTAATGGCGTTGAATCTCTGAGTCAGAGATCCACAGAGGAGCATATCCGTGATACAGTCATTCAGCACTCTGACACAAAGGCAAATATCCTCTACAGTACATAGCTCTTTGTATCATTTCAGCTTTTAAAAGAAATATTATTTATGGCTAGTTTAAGATTGGTCCATTGGTCATTATGAAGACAATGAACTGTGTTCCATGATGAAGGGATTCCTATATTTCTGTTTCTGAGGGAAATAAACAAGTCAACATGACCAACAATATGTTTTAATGATACTGAAGAATGTCGACATCATGCTGCAGGAGGCATTTGTGCTGCTACTGCATCTTCCAGAGGCTTTTATTCTACAAGCCATTAAAAATGCTGAGGTTTAAACAATGAGCTCTGTGCAGCTGATGCACGACACACACTACACATACAACACAAATGCACACTGAATACTAAAAACACTTTTGCGTTACCTTGACAATCTGAATGCCGAGGGAGTCATCATCTGGGTTGCTACGCTCATTAAAGGCAAAACGCAGTGTTTTCTCCCAGTCAATAGATATGGAGTGGAGGTACTGGTCAGCTAGTGTTAGCCAGACCTGCAAAAAGCAGCCATGGGAACTCCATTAATGTGTGTAAAAATAAGCAGTGTCTCAGTGTAGAGAAAACATAGTTGCAGAAATGTCTCCTGTTTTCAATATACACTATGTTATATGAGTAATTACCTCAAATTTCTTATTTGACCTTAAAAATATTTTCATCATCTGCCTGCATGATTTGAGTAAGAGGCTCTTCTGTTCTCAGTGATTCCGTTTGTTTTACAAGTTCAGGCAAGTACACGAGAGAAAGGTTTCATTGTTCATCTCCTCTGACAAGATAAAATTACTTCCATTTCCTTGCACTCTCTTCCACAGAGATGAAGTTATGATGTGCAGTGAACAGAGTGCTGTGGTCAAAGTGTGTGTATTCTCATCTTTCAGGCTTTTAAGATACTCAATACTGTGTAAGTGGGATTTCACATAGAAAACACATTAATATTGCTTTGTTTTACTGGGACCTCTGTGATATTCACATAAAGCTGAAACTCACACTCTAATTTATCAAAATGTATTTTTATATGAAGAATATAAGGGGCTCAAACTACACCAACATCCAAAGGTTGACTCTCCATTCATGCTGCTATTCAAACAAAAAACAACTGAATTTAACAGTTCAGAATACTCTGTGACCTATATTCACATTCCCTGTGTAACAATGATCACACTGACAACTTTGTAAACATTTGTCCCAGTGAACCATATGAGAATGTAGTTTCATACCCTTTTCCTCCATTCCTTTGGTATTCCAGTGGGGAGCCTTGCCACTGCTTTAAGGGCATCGTACCACTGCAAGAAACAGATAACACATGGTGCTTTAATTACCCCTCCAAAAAAAAAAAAAAAACACACTGAGGCCATGTTGGCTAAAAAGCTGAAATCTGGTGATGTAACAATAACACATGTACTGTAATTAAAGAAGAGAGTAGCTCAATGTATAACATGTTAGCTGCTCCATTTCTCATCGTACACATACTGTACACTCAAGCAAACACACAGAGTATCAGATGATGAGCCAAAATAACAAATTAACAGTGTACCTGACAAACTACTCTAAATAAAGTGTAACTTTATGTGGTACAACATATTATAAGTGTGTTCACCTGCTGGAATCCATTCTTTCCCAGGGATGGTTCAATTGTAAACTTCAGCCTTGTGTCAACTCCTGCAAAAAAGAGAGAATGCATGTTTAGAATTGTGTTGAAACATATCTGGGTTTGCTCTCTGTGATACCTCACAGTGTGATAGACAAAAAAGATGGATGGATGAAAATGTGAGTATAATGTCATGCACAAAATCAGATGCAATATTTGTATTTGATGTAATTGCTGAAGCATAAAATTACAAATTTATAAATGCAACTTTATACATTTGCAAAGAGAGAAATATATAGATATTGTCAATGAAAGTGACAAATATGACATCAAAAATCTAATTGAATTAAAATTTCTCATCTAGCAAATTTAGAAGACCAAATGTTATGAACCAAGATCCAGATCCAGCAGCTATTCCATGGACTTGAAGACATTTATTTAGAGTACTAGCATGTTGACCTGTGGGGAACCACGGGTCATATTAATACCGATATCTAGGGACTGAAGTTAGTAAATGTGTTGTTCCTGTTTTTAACTTCATTTCCCGTCATGCAGCATGGTACTGCGCTTCTGGTCAGCCGAGCAACATGATTGTAAGGCTATTGTATTCCAAAATTACTAATATCTCCCAAAATATTGGCCAACTTGCCGAGATATTTAATGTGGAAATGGGACTATTCCTCAACTGTAGGTACCAAATTGGCCAGTTAAAAATGTCTCAATTTCTCAGAACTGTGCAGATACACACTCATACAGACGCTCTGAGACCTTCCAGTATCATGATATAGATGATGATACCGATACTACTCCAAAGTGTTTGCAGAGTTTTGAGAAATATTCAGCTTAAAACACTACAATCTGAGGCATAGTGAAACCTTGCCGATATAACTAAGATAGGGCAAAATCTGTGGACCGTATAATCAATACTACTAAAAATGTATTATAATCTCAGAAATAAGCAACTGAGCACATTTTTCAAACACTTGAGCATGCGTGTGATAGTGTAGTTAATAAATCTCTCAACAGCTGACAAAACATTAACAAAAACCAATCAAACTAGCGGCGATGCAGGTTAAACACAAAAGGCAGAATGATAATAAGATGATGAAAATTAACGTCATATTCCCATTTTAATTGGGACTTTTTAAACTCATCCATACTCAGTTACAGCTAAAGCTCACACTGTGTTACACTAGTTAAACCACCGTGCAGACCTGAATACATATTTATGAGTCTCACACTGGCCTACAAGGCTGTTCATGCCTGCTCTATAAATACCGGAAGTGTTTTAACCCATACGCAACACCCCTAAGAGAGATATCTGCTTCATGAGTGATATTAAGACACCACAGAGAATCCAAACACTGTATGATATAGATTTTTTTTTTTTTTTGGGGGGGTTATAGTTACTTTCTTGTCCGTAGTTTGTAAATGAATTAAAGAGTCGCTGTCCTTTTCCGCGTGGTGCTGAAATCTCTACTTCATAACATCGTGTAAAATCTCTTTGGTACACACGACGTTTTCTAAAGAATATTCACCACAGTAGGTTAAACCCTTCCCAAAGACCAAACGGAAATTAAATTCTGATCTGAAGTTAAGGAGGGAAGGTCCTGACATGTCTGGGCTCCGGACCAAAAGCTGCGGCTGCGGCCATGTCTCCCTCCCCCTCCCCGGTGGTCTTTGGAGGAAGGGTCAGTCAATCACACGACACACGATTAAAACCACATCGAGGAAGCTCAATGTTACAATATGAAGAAGTGAAATGTGTTTAACCTGCATGGACCGCTTCTGTCGATTTGTCGTGCGCCATCCTGTACCGTTTCCTCTCAGAGCTGCATGTGGGAGAGGATTAACACGGAAAACCCTCCCTCTTCCCTGTCACAGATTAGTCTAGCACGACTGACACAGAACGTGTGTGTAGCTCGGGTCGACAAATTTAGTCCAGAGGCTAGTGGTAATGAAGGATGTATGGATGAAGGAGGGAAACATGGAAGTAAACAAAAGACGGAGTGTGGAGAGAAGAAAAGCAAGGAAAGGGACACCGGAAGTAAAGTGCAGGAAAGCATGAAGTTTCACCAGGTCATTAATAGAGTTCATAACATGGACAGGTTAAACATGAATACACTATTACACTTCTTAACTAAACTGAGTGGGATGAGAATATCTGCCATCAAAATGTTACTGCAATGGTGCAAATACACTGTTGCCAATAAAGTTGGAATAATTATGTTTTCAGACACATTTTTCTTTTTAATCCTATTTACGGTGCAATGATTACATACTGAGTCATTTAATCGATCAAGAAGCCCCGTTGTTACAGTCATGACATGAAAAGAGGTAAAAATATTGTATTCCATCTTCACTGGCAACAGTATTCATCAATACTGTCTAATATATTATCATAATAGAGTATTTGTTTGGACAATTGCAGTCATACAGAACTTTTGTCTGCAATGGGCCGTTTTCATGAAAAAAAGACTTGCATATTTTGATCATGCATACGACTGTGCTGTGTTTTTATAAATGAAAACTTTACATTACAGGTACATTAGATGTCTGAGCTCCTTGTGCAGCCCCCATCATAGTTTATGTTAACCTGCTGTGTTCCTAATAGATTACATATTCTCTTACGAAGCAACAGACCAAAATACGGTGAAGACTAGAATTTATGTTTGCATGTCTTTGCTTTCTTCATACATATAGCCTATTTAATAAATAAAACAGACAACATCTTCTGCCTTTGCCTTTCCGGATCTATTCTACTGCAGTGTCAGCTCCATCAGAACATGATACCGGATCACCTGGCTCTAAGGTGCAGAGCAGCCGGGGCGCGCTCCTGGATATCCCGTTCCGTTTCTTCAAGACGTTGCTGATGATGTTCCCGACCCCTCCCGAACCCTGCTGCCGCTGCTTTGCTCCCACCCTCGGCCTCCTGCCGGCGCCGGAGAGCCGCTCCTGCCTCATCCTGAATCTGATCCTTCAGTCCGGTTCAATCGATCACCTCATCGTTTTGTCCCGTGGTTATTCTTTGGCTTTATGTCTTCCTATAGTGATGGAGATACCATTGCGACGGCCGGAGACGCAGATGTTCCTCCAAATGAGCTCCTCCGAGACGTAAAAATGTCATCGATGAAACTGGATACTGTTTAAAATCTCTTCCGGTGATAACTTGTGTTTCCGACTTCAGCTGGAAGCAACGCCAAGCCTTTCATCAGTCACGTATCCAGCGAAAGCAGCGATCAGGAAGACATGGAGTGCATTTAGGAAGCACAAAAACAGCCGCCCGTTTGAGGAGGAAATAACGGTCCTGCAGCCTGTGGTCGGTAGTGCTGCTGATGCTGCACACCTCCTCATCCTCCGGTTTGGCGTCACCAGGAGGAGGTGCGAGCACGGAGGGATGCAGTAGGATGGTTGACACGTGGGGACACAGGGGAGGGGATACAGAAAGATGAGGTAATGGTGGAGGAGCGGAGAAGCAGGGCTGGACCCTTTTCTAAGACAGTCTTACACTGTCCATTCTTATTATAACCCTAAAAGACACAGTGCTACTTTTAAGTCAGCTCCTAAATGACATTTTCTCTACATCTAACCTCTCTTAAGTGATTGATCACCATTAATTTATAATATTATCCTCTGTATTTTTCAGTATAAATCAGGGATTTTCCTGTATTTAATTCACTGATCATGTAGATGTTCCTAAAAGCTCAGATTAAAGTTAAGGGTTATTATATCAAAAACAGAAAACTGCAGAAAAGGTCACCTATTCAGTAAAATGTATCATTAACTGAACATAAACCAAACACTTATCAAACTCCATGGGTTTCACAGGTGAATCAATGTTGTAGAAGATGATGGTGTTTCCATGGTAACTATGAAGCCTCTAGACATCCAAATGAGTCACATCTGACGACCATGAAAAGATGACGATTATTTACATAGATTGATAGAATTAGTGGCTCAACAGGTAATCAGTTTAGATCAGTAGATGGTTTAGATCAGTGGTGGACATTTGGGTCTTTATGGGTTAAAGATAGTATGAAGATGTATCAAACATTGTAATACAGGAGAACGGTTAAAGGGGATGTTCTGTAAATTTAGGGAGACAAAAACAATCATATACACTCACACTGATGAACTTATTTTTGTTGCCATCCATTCAAACTGAATGATGGATGAATGGACAGAAACTGTTAATTTTTGTACATGCAAGTCTAACTCCTTAACTTACACTGATCTCAGTTTCCCGTGGTTTGTGCAGGATGTAGGTGCTGTTGAAGGCCTTTCTGTTATTTGATTATTATCCATTTTTGCAGAACTTTGGACCTATATTATTAGAATACTTTGAAAATCCCACAAAGATTCTAATTTAGCAAATAGGCAATTCCCACTACACAAAAAGATACTCCTAGTAAATAAAAGTAACAAAAAAAAAAAATACTAATAACAATAATAAAAACCCCATCTCCTGGGGCTCTCTCCAGTTTGGTACAGTTTCTTCAGTATAGATGCTATTCAAAAACTAGCATCTCAATGGTAGGGAAACCCATCTTGAGGTTGTGGAAATTAAAGAAATGATATTTGCAATCTAACTAGACATGACTCCCTCTTACAGATACAGTAAGTGCTTCCAGAACGTAAAACACATCCACATTTAATAATGCTTTAAATCAATATCTGCAAACAATCTGGATGATAATGACAAAGCTTTGGTGATAGTATACCATAACAATAATGCACCATGATAAATGACCTTCTCATTAGATTTTTCAAACACAAGACTACTCCAAGAACTTGTTTGTCTTCCGTCATAACAATTATTGAACCTGACTTAAGGTCATTAAATGATATAGTGACTTAAAAATAACATGTGTCCCTATTACCTCTCTAAACTAAAAACAACATTAGACAATACTTAATCTTGTAACATAATAAATTAAGTGCCTGCAGTAATTGATGACACACTGCCTTAACAGGCATAATTAACAGTTGATACTCTACCTCCTTCTGAGCCACAATGCTGCATGTTAATAGAAAAGACAATGATGACATGTAAAATAAAATCACACCTGAATTAACTTGTGTTTTTCTATTCATATGTATTAGATACAATTTTACCACATCTGGCACCACAAACACATAGGCATGTTAAGTGAAATTAAATAATCTTAAGTACATATCTATAGTTAGAGATATGAAAATGGACCCATGCATATAGTTGAGGTTAAAGACTGTTATTTAAATTTCATAATCAAACATATAGAGAACATGAAGGAACTTGCTTTAGTTTCATATCATATAAATGTACTGTCCCATTGCAATGTCCTGTTATGTATACATCTTGACCAAAATCACACTAAACATATCGCTAGAAAAATCAGTTAGTGGTGTTACCTTGATTGGCTTTGTCTTGGCTCTACTCTGTATCAATCACATACACCCACAGCTTCCAAATGTAATGTTTACAAACTTATGTAACCCATATGAAACTTCTTTGAGTTCTTTGACTGTATTTGTGTTTCTTAATGTTATTTTGAGACAAAATCAGTAATTGAAGACGAAGGCACATCTGTCATCACAAATACATTTTCAAAATCACAAGAAATTTGTGTACAAGGACTTTCCAACTGTGGTTTAATGTACATGCTGTCACTTATTAGATAAGATTGAACACTTTTTCATTCTGTAAAACACGTCTTATTTAATGTAGAAAAGTATTTTCTTACGTCGCTTTTGTGAGACAGCTTGAAGGCACGCTGTGATTATGTCATAGTTCTTCTGCAGTTTGTGGCAAAGTCGGTCTCGTCTCTTGAGTTGACGAATGAGTTTAGCCGATTGCAAACCAGTACGGTATCTGACCTCCTGGATGATTGAACACAACTCTTCTGGGGCTGAAAAAGTAAAATAATATGTAAGACTCGACTACAGTTAAATCGATATTTCTATAATAGGCTACTTTTATTTCTTTTCTGAATGTCAACCATTTATTTTGTCAGATGGTCAGATTATTTATTTATTTAGGAATAAAATCCACACATTTATGTACAGAATGTCACAGCAAGTTGGAAATACTGTAATGGCCAAAGAAATGAGTCCTTTGACATTAACCAGCTCAAAGCCAGACATTCAACCTTTTGCTCAGGACATAAAGAAAGTAAACTTGATCCAATAATGTGGATCAACTCATGGTGTCTGTACTGTCTGTTACATCACAATATCACAGTGGTAAGTTGGTTTTCCAAGCTGCAGGCAAAGAGGAAATGAAAACCAGAACACTGCCCCAAATAAACACACATCCACCCCCCAGTGATGGCGATAAAACCATTTAGGTTAAGAAAATCAGATGGAGAAACAGGTATCTCTTATGACTTTACACTTGAATGATCCCTTTTTTCTAAGTGTAAAATAAAAGGCTTAATGATGTGTATTTTAAATGCAATGATCTGCTAATGAATCCGTAATCAAAAACACCATGTATCAGTACATTAAACCAAAAACAAACCCTTAACTACAAAACAAAAACTGCTTTACAGTGGAAACAGTCACATAACACAGATGCAGTCATTTCCTAGTACAACCAACAACACATCCATGCCTCTGTTTTGACCCTTTACTGCTGCATCAGTTGACATTTTACATCAAATTCCACTGCCACATTGCATAGTTGGTTATTACAACTTCCAAGTTTCAAATAATTGTAAATTAAACACTATTTTCTTATTTTGACTGACAAGAGAACTGAAAATATCTTTAGTTGGATATCATAATCCACAGTAATCTCTCCACTATCATTTTATCTAAACATCCATTGAAATTAACTATTTACTGAAGTATATTTATCTATGATGTATATTTTCTGTGTCACAGAAATGGGGCAATAGGACAAATGTAAAAGATGAAGAACAAATACAGAGTCCAGGGTCTTCCTTGTTCCTGAAAGCTGAGAGTTTACTGTGGGAACATAATGTTGGCAGCCATCTTATCTATCATTTCTGTAATATAACCAACTCAAAATAAGGGACTTTTGTTACTGGCTGTTAAATCTTTCAGAAACACAATATGAAAAACATTTTCTATTAAAGTTGTCCTTGAACACATTATCAAACCATTCGTCCACCTCAGGAACAGCCTTCTGCATTGTTTAAGCTGACTGAACCACATGTGTAGAGGACAAACACTGAGTGCATAGCGTTGGCTGTGTTTACCATGGGATTCTACCTCAAAAGAAGGAATGGCGACAGCGTGGCACAATCATAACATGCCATCCAAGGCTCCAAGGTAACACTGTGGCTCACGCTGAGATAGACTTAAATTGGCTGTTAAAACTGGTTATGTGTGTTTGTTATTGTGGAGCTTTACTTATCAGCACTGTTCCAGCCAGTTTAACTTCTTCTGACATCCGATTACAGTGAACGAATGTAGGCAAGTCAACTTCATAGTTTGATAAACTGCAAACTTAAAAAGGCAGTGCATAGGCATACATTAGTGAATAAACTGAAAGAATTATGGAGCACCCCAGTAACTTAGCAAGTACATCAAACTTATTGTGAATTAAATTCACAACAATGAGTAAATCTCTCTTAGTCTGGATCTTGAGTTATGACATTTCTCACTAAACCGAGAGAAATGAACCTAAACACTAAGATGCAGATTGATCTGCCTTTAAAAAAAAAAAAAATAGGGATTCATCAATTGTGAAAATCTTAACCAAGACAGGTGTTTAAAATAATTTGTCCGACATTCAAAGCAGTTGTGTTATTTCCTGATTTTGAGACAGATACAGTGAGAGACAGAGACTAATTAAAGGTGCCAAGTTAACCTGACAAGTTAGCTCATAGTTTTGCGTTTTCATTTCCCTAAATAAGTTAGGGGAAGGGGTATTAATGGTTGATCTATTAAGGGAAATACTCATCGCTCTTACGGAGCCGTCCTGCACACACCAGCTCTGTACCAGTCTCTCACCTTTCTGGGCCAGGTAGTTCATCTGATGCCTCCTGGTGTGTTTCTCCTGGAGCTCCTGGAAGAAGCTGGACGCAGTGTTGCTGCGGCCCAGAAAGGCATCGGATCCGGATGCTTCGGTGGAGCTGTCCCAGCTGTCCACATTCCTCCTGCTGCTTCCGCTGTACGTCTCATACAGCTCCACCAGCAGGCAGTCCACGATGGAGGTCTTCGGAGCTCTCAGCTCACCTCCCGAGCATTCGGAGTCGGTGTCACCTGCCATGTTGCTCCTTGGTGTGGCAGTGCCAGGCGGGGCTCCGTCTTCTCCGGGGACGTCCTGGTGTCCCGGAGATGGTGATGATGAGGTGTCGTTCGGGGACTCTGCAGGGCTCGTCCACCGCTGAAAGCCCGTAAAGTCATCCTGGAAGGAGCCGGTGGAGTTGACAAAAACTCCACTTTCCTCTTCGGAGCACAAACCGCCGTCACATATGTCAACTTCCAAAAGTTCATTCCCCTTTAATTTCACCTCCGACGCCATTTTCAGTCACCAATTAAAGTCAGATACAGATATAGAAAGATTTTCCAAGTGAGGACTTACATTACTTCAACAAAATAGCTAAGGTTTCAAAGTTTTCTCAGTTCGAGGAGGATAGAGTTCCTGGAGCGCTCCATTCCTCTCCTCGGAAGGTAGGGGACTAGTCGACAGCTTTATTTCCTTCCTGAAGGTTGTGCAGTGCTTTCCTGCCGCCCCCCCCGCACACTGAGCAATGGGCCGGCCCACTCACCAACTTACAAACGGCTGACAAAACTTTCTTCCACCGCGCGACAGGTGCAGCAGGTGCGAGGAGTTGGTGATTTGACCAATCAGAAAGAAGCTCAAGGTTTATCCACCAATCCGCGTCCTCCTTTGGAAACGCGATGGAGAACCGCAAGCACACGTTAAGGCTATATTTTCAAAGGTATAGTGAGATTTAATGTTCTTAATAACGTCGTGTGCAAAGCTCAAAACTCACCATATTATGTTAACCCCCAAAGACATAGAGCAATTTCTATGGTACCTGACCTCTGGTTAGTTTATTTTGTTTTTGTCAAGTATTCCTACAGTGTCTTTGTAATTTTCTTTCAAGTAATATAGTAATGGACAACAGTTTCTGGACACCCTTAAAAACTGATGCAGTCTTTCATAAATATAATGAAATATTTGAAAAATCGTTTTGTGTTTCAATAGGTATTGCTGCTTAGACAGACAAAAACAAATTATTATTATTATTATTATTATTATTATCATTATTATGTTTATTGCAAACAAGAAAAAAACAACACAATTAAATTCTTGACTTTTTCAACATGTTATGCCCCAAATGTGTGTCATTATCTTGCTAAAACATCCAGTTTTGACCTGGATGGGTTTGGAGAATGGAAATATACTTGGCAGAGTTCACTGACTTAAGAGTGATTATTAATGCAATATATCAATCAATCAATCTTTATTTATATAGCACTTTTCATACAGTAAAATGTAGCACAAAGTGCTTAACATATAAAA
>JAPQRP010000005.1:21099003-21126665 GCA_037367295.1 Apogon hyalosoma | reverse complement strand
ACCCCCACTACTTTTATGGCAGTTCCTCAGTGACTTTTTCTCTTTATTTGACCTTTCTTAAGGGATTTATCTCCATTTATTGTAATATTATCCTCTGTATTTTGCATTTTTTCCAGTGAAAATCATGTATTTTCCTATCTCTAATTTTCTGATCATGTAGACGCTCATAAAAACTCAGATTAAAGTTGAGGGGTGTTATATCAGAAACAGAGAAAACTGAAGAAAAAGTGACTTTTTCAGTGAAATATATCAATAACTGAACATTGTCATTGATCAAATTTCATTGGTTTTACTGGTGAATCAATGTTGTAGAAGATGATAGTGTTTCCATGTTCACTACGGAGCCTCTGAACGTCCAAATGGGTCATATCTGATGACCAAGAACAGATGACAAACTGTATTTTACACCAATTATTTACATTTATTTGATAGGATTGGTGGATCAATATGTATTAAACAATTTACATCAGTAGATGATTTTGTTCAGTGGTGGATGTTTGGGTCTTTATGGTTTCAATATGATCCATATCGATCAATCAAATTTTATTGATATAGCTCCAAATCATAACAAGAGTTATCTCGTGACACGTTACATATAGAGCTGGTCGAAACCAGACTCTCAAGCCAGTTTACAGAAACCCAACAGAATCCTTCAGGAGCAAACACTTGGTGACAGTGGGGAAGAAAAACTCCCTTTTAACAGACAGAAACCTTGAGCAGACCCCAACTCCTGGAGGATGGTCATCTGCCTTGACCATATGTCAGTGGAAGTCTTTGAAACCATCACAATGTTTCTCAGTGTTCTTCTGTGCACAGAAATGTGGAAATTAAAAAACAAACAAAATTATAAAACTATGACTAAATCTGCTGAAAGGGGATGAAGAGGGTCAGTGTGTGATATTTAGTGACATCTAGTGGTCACGCTGCAGATCACAACCAGCTGAATACCCTCCTCACTGTTCGCTACAGTGGCTACAAAAGCTGTAAAGTACTATTGTTAAACTTCATATTTTCTTGGATTACTAAGATATGAACTGTGAGCCACACTCAGACATAATGGGTGACACTAATGCACCATGAACTTGGGTTCACCATAATAAATAATGAAAAGGAAAAAGAAGGAGTCTGTTCTGAGCTACTTTACAAACATGATGGAGTGCATGGAGGTGAACCTGCTCTAACTGTAGACATCAACAGCTCATTTTAACAAAACAAAAACACAACGGTTATTTTTAGGCAACCATATATTATTATGAATATTACAACCTCGAATAACAGTTACAAAACACGCAAAATTAACAAGTGGTGCCAGGCACAACAAACCCCACCCCTCACATTTATTGTAGCCTATTTTGGCATCGATCCAGCTGATGTCATCACGTCTATGCATGTGGTGATGTCAGCATATCAATTGCCTCTATATATGTCCCAAGTTTGAAGTAAATTAAAACAAAATTGATGCATTTATAGACATCTGAAATTTTGCCCATTATAAGTAAATGGGAGAAAAAAAAAAGATTTGAAAAATTCCAAAAAAATGCAACTTTGACCTACTTTTCCCAAAATGGAACCACATCTATTCTGGGTCACTGGCAATCTATAAACCCAATTTGGTATGAATTCAACTAATAGTTTTGCTGCTACAGTGTTAACAGTCAAAGAAACAAACAAACCAGACCAAAAACAATACCTCTTGCCTCCCTTTCGGGGGGGCGGGGTAATTAACATGAAATAATGACATAAAAATAAATAGCATTGCATCACAGCCCTGTTAGAGTAAAAACAAACCAGGACAAATGGGCTTTGAGAAGCTTATTAAAGTTATTTATAACTCAACTGATCTGAGCCTCCAGAGGGACAGAGCCGCCAGCAAAAGCACAGTTAAACCTGAATTTTTGGAGGACAGGGGTATAAATAAGAGACCCAGGTCAGATGATTTTAGTGGCCCAGAGGTAGAAAAGGAAAGTAGGAGTTCAAGATGTACCAGGGAGTGAGACCATGTAGGGCTTTGGATGTGATGAGGAGCATGTTGAACTCTATACCATATGAGGAACCAGTGAGAGAAGACAAGACTTGGCTGAGAAAAACTGTAAATCAGGGAGCAGATCCGTAATCTTAAACATCTGGTTGTTGGCAGCGATACTGTTTGAGAAATGTTCTTGACTTGATAGAATCAGACTTTCACAATCTTGTTAATGTGAAGGCTGAAATTCAGGTTTAGGTCAAAGAGGATGGTTTAACGTTTGTGACCAGAGAGTTGATGCCAGGTTTCACTTGTTCGGTCCAGTGGGGAAAACTTCATTTTCATCTGACATCCACCCTGTGATAACAGTCAGACAGAAGGCCGGCAGAGCATGAGGAAAATCTAAGATGTGATTAATTATGATTCCCTACTGCAATGATGCTACGACTTGCAACAAAAACACAAATAATTGTAATAGCTGTAAAGTTTCTAGGTCTTCCTGCTTTAATCAAAAACGCAGATGTTTTCTGTTAAAACAGGAAA
The DNA here is from genome assembly GCA_037367295.1 of Apogon hyalosoma. Classification (NCBI taxonomy): domain Eukaryota; kingdom Metazoa; phylum Chordata; class Actinopteri; order Kurtiformes; family Apogonidae; genus Apogon; species Apogon hyalosoma. The sequence goes on along the minus strand of JAPQRP010000005.1, from coordinate 21,124,159 downwards.
TGGGTGTACTTATTCTACGTTCTGAAAATGACTACACCAATTAGCTATAACATCCTGACACTGACAGGTGAAGAGGTAACGCGTTTGATGATGTCGTTACAGCGGGACCCGTTAGTGGGTGGGATATATTAGGCAACAAGTGAACATTTAGCATTTGAAGTTGATGTGTTAGAAATGGTAAAATGTTCAAGAGTAGGGTTATGGCTGATCAGTTTAGGTAAAAAGCCAACACACACTGCATGAAGAAATTAAATAAATTATTGTTATTAATCATCACCATGTCCTGAAAAGTTTTGACTGTTTACCGTGGCATTTTTTTCTTGTTAGATACATCAGAAAAGATTGGAGACGTCTCCATTTTTTACAGTATGATGTTCTACGTTTACTGATTTATTACATGAAGTGAAATGTTCTGTTCAACAGTTATCTGGTTGCAGATCAAGTGAATGATGCATACTGCGTTTTCAGTGCCAAAATATTTTGAGAGAAGGAGCAGGGATGATGTCACGTCCATTGACCTTTCTCTGTTCAAACCTACCGATGTTAGAGTCAAGATTCAAGATCCTTTATTGTCATTCAACGATGTAGTATGATGAACGAAATTATAATCCACAGGATTAATAGTGAGTGAACATTTAAAAACACACACATTTAAAATAGACAGCAACAGAGCAAAGTGCAGATAATAATAAAAATAAAAGCCAAGTGTGTGTGTGTGTGTGTGTCTGGGAATTCACACAAAATCTGGAAAGAGCTGACTGCTGCAGTTTGGCATACTTATGTATTTTGGGTCAAGGAACAGACTAGCAAAAATGGCAAGTTGATAGGACCAATATTTTGGGAGATATTAGTCATTTTTGAGTACAATAGCCTTATAATTATGTTGCTAAGGCCAGAGCCCTTTGGTGGTAACTGCTGGACAAATGCGGTACAGCATGCACAAATACACAACAGCATAAAAACTACCACATCTAGAACCTGTGGATCCCCACGGGTCAACACGATAGTAAATAAATAAACACAGAAGAGCAGGAGAAATGACTGAAATGTTATATTGTAGTAATTGTTGTATTCTGCCTTTAAAAGTTGACAATAGAAAACATTGAAGTAAAAGTCATGCATCAAGCTGCTGGAATTCAAGATGGTGAGATACAAAGAACTACAGCAGTTTAACTATTTACTTGAATATAAGCCAAAGAAAATTAATTCCTATACAGCTCTGCAGTTTAAGTTAAAAGTAAAATGTCCCAATGTCAAAAAAGTGGAAGGAAACTGTGAGCGCTGAACAAACACAGAAGACGTAAAATAACAAACCACATTCTGGTCGATTCTGTCCCATCTGAGTGATGAGGGTGAGGCTGTCGTCTGGACCGATTCTCCAGAGCTTCCCGTCCACTGTGCCCGTGTACACGTTACCTGATACACACATACAGACAAGCACTCATAGGCTGGACACAGTCTTCATATGTGGCTTCAACAGCATGTTTTCACACAGACACTGCTGATGGCTGAGTGTACCACTTCTGTTATCGTTATCAATTAATCTGCTGAGGATTTTTACAACAAATCGAATAATTATGTCAACATTGTTAGACAAAAAAACAAACAAAAAAAAAATCATACATAAGTAACATTCAACCATCCCTGAAACCATGTTCAGTTTATTTTGAGTAATGACAAAGAACGGTATAAAATCTTGACTTTTTTTGAGGACTTAGGTGTTTAATTATCTTAAATAGTTACAAGCTACATTTATAATCAGCAAATCTATTCCTAAACTTGCCCCTAAGGATATTCACTGGTCTACTTTTTTTTTTTTTTTTTTTTTCAGAAATCATCTGATTCAGAGATTAAAATGTGCTAAAGTTTAGATACTTTACTAATATGGAATGGAAAACAAATGATGAAAGTGCTCATGTTTTCAGAGTAGTGTTACTACACACATATGTTGGTTTTTTGTTTGTTTTTTTTTACATACATTTGTATAGTAGATTTATAACTAGAAAAAACCTGAAAACTGAATGCATTGGAAATTTGCAGACAGTGTTTCATTGTAGTTCTAGCAGCTGAGACAAACATTCCTTTTGAGTAAAAGCCATTCTGTCATTAATTGTCAGAATTTCATATTTTGACCTAAGACTGTATCTTGGAAATAACAACCAACCAGTATTTTGACTTATTTTTTCTTTATTACTGGCTCAGATGCAGTAAAGTTTCACTACTTTTATTCTGGAGCCATTTTACTAACAGACCAGTATTGGCAATTTTCCTCTAAGAACAATGTCTATTTTCTAAGGAGCAAAATTACATACTACACTTCAAGTGCAATACGATATCATTTTACTGCACAATATTACATCTACAGAGTAGTAAGCTACCTGGGCCTTTTTTTCTTGCACCTACTCAATTTCATATTTTAGAGTTTTTTTCTGTTTTTATAATTGTGTATTATTTATGTTCCTTAACTGTGATTTGTTTTTTTTTTATACATATATCATTGCACCCTGTATTGTTCTGAGTATCTTAATTTCATTGTACACAACTGTGTAATAACAATAGAGTCTATTTTGATTCCACTTCCATTATTCAGTTCATCATTGTAGATGTTGCTGATCCCATTAAAAGCACCTTTATGAGTACAAAAAATACTGAAATAAACTCTAACAACTGTGTTACTAGCTTAGAAAAACACATCATAAAACCAAGCTGATAAATTCGACACAGAGATGTAAAAGTGGTAATATTTTAGCAACACAGATATCCATAAAAGGTCTTGGACCAAACATACAGGGTCAAAGGTCAAAAATGTCTGGTGTCAGATAAGAAACCCTCTGAGAGGAAAAACCCAATGAAGTTTAAATCTGTTGTCAGCCACAGACACTCACCTTCCACATCAGCAGTGAAGGATTCTGGTCCGTGGAGTTTTCCAGTGAATAACCTGCGACCCTTCTGCAGGCGGGTGTTGACAGCCAGGGGCCCCTCGAGCACTGGAGGGGGCCCCTTCAGTCTGACAATGCAAATTATTATTAATTTTAACTGCAATATCACTTAGTAATCACTTCTCATGCACTACAATAAAATTTGTAAATAATCTGAGTATAAAATACTATCCAACTAAACTACAAATGTGACATCAAACCATACTGTGAGGGTTAATCAACTGTACGTACATGTGCGGTTTGGGGTCAATTGGAGACGGTAACAGGTAAACGCCCATGGCCACAGAAATCACAACCACTATGAATGACCTCTTACCAAACCTGAAAAAAATACACAGAATATTATCAAATGCACACCTCGAACAACAGAGGTAGCAAAGATCAACATATTATTTACACAAGCTGAAATATACACAGACAGGAAAATAAACCCCACACTCTAATATTCTGTTTTACTGCCTTTAACTTTGATTACAGCACATATTCACCATGGCATTGTTTTAATACGCTGATTTATCTTTATCCAAATTTGCATTAGATTATGAGCCAGATCTTAAATTGATGATGGGAGGGTTAGATTTTGATATGTCCATCACCCTGAAACAGGGTCAAGCTGGACTCAACAGACCATGCGACCTTTTTCCATTGAAACGCAGTTTAATCTTTACGTTCTCTATCAAACTGATGGTTGTTTAATAAATGAGAAGCTACTCACAGCATCAGTTGGGGTTAAAAAAGTCCATGTAGATAAAATATAATAAGAACTGTTGTAATGATTCAATGGAAGGATCTGAAGTATTTGCTTGGATAAATCCAAGCAAGGACATTTTTAGGGCAGACAGTGTATACCCATTATATTCAGCTGCTTTACAAAATAAGATGATGGATTCAACTCAATGCATTAAAATAAAATAACAAGCCTCTTATGAAAAAGAATGGCCTAGACAGTACAGAAACAAATATGCAATTCTCTTAAAATTGTGCAGTTACTGTTATTATAGAGTATATGTCCTTCAGCATGGTGCAAGGACATGTTGTAAAACGCCATACCTTGCTTTATTTCATATATTTTCTGAACTTATTTATTATTAGTTTCTACTGAGCAACACTTTATATATAATTTTTTCTATTTTTTAAAAATCCTTTTTATATATTGTTGCCCATAAAGTTGGAATAAAGTATGTTTGACCTCTTCTCATAAAATGATTGTGACAATGTGATTTATTCTAAGTGTAACTGGGACTCAGTATGTACTCATTTTACCTGATCAAAGGTGATTAGTGATGTGTATAAAAAGGAATAAAAACAGGAATGTGTCTGAAAACAACATTATTCCAACTTGATGGGCAACAGTGTATTTCTTACTTGAATCTTACTGTTTATATGACTTTCCCTGTGCTGTTCTAAGATAAGATAAGATAAGATAAGATAAGATAAGATAAGATAAGATAAGATAAGATAAGATAAGATAAGATTTTACGGATTCCACCATGGGAAATTCCAAAGTTGACAGCAGCAAGTACAAACATAAAGTGCAGGAAAGACAGAAAATAAACTGAAAATATACATGTGTGAAACTTGAAACATACAGAAAACAGAAATCTGCTATTTATATAAAAAAAAATATTTCTATAAATTTAGATTTAAATAATAACATATACATATTTGCAATGTAGATAAAAATGCACATGTGTGATATGGGGAGTGTGTGTGTGTGGGGGGTGTTACTGAGACACACTGCACATTTCCCCCATTGTGGGACTCATAAAGGATTACCTTATCTTACCCTAATCACTATCTTATGTTTTTAATTGCTTTGGAGCTATGTACTGTATATTTACATTGTTTTTATATGAGTTGATCCAGCCCTGTGGTTTTAAGAAATTACTTTTTATATATTTCTTTTACTATGCTACAGATGTCTTATCTTTTTAAACTTTTTATTCTCATTTGTATCCTTCTAAATTACGTAGGTATGCTCTAAAGGCACGTCACTTTACTTAAAAGTGCCATTTCTGCGGGACTTAGTGCAATAATAATACTCTGACAATGCTGACACCACAGTAGGTTGATAAATTGTCTTGATGTGATGTGATGTGATGTGTGTATCCAGTGCATGAAAGGTTTTTTAACTGTTGTAGCCGACGGACCCTGAAGTCCAAGACAAAGTTCCTCTGGAGGACAATAAAGTCTATTCTGAATTCTGATTCTGATCTTAGTGTTACAAGGTAGGGAGTAAAAATAACCTTTATTCAAAAAATAAACATACTAAATTAAACTCCAGTAAAGTAGGTGACAGAAAACATCATTTCAGTAACACAGCATTTGCACTTTGTACCTTTGCAGAATTAATATATGGAAATATTTAAGACAACTTTGTTCTTTTGGGGGAAAAATGGAGTTTTGCTAGTCTGCAGTCCACTTTTAGTCAAATATAAAGTCAAACCCTTGGTGTTTTTGTGTGTGGAACATGTGGAAAAAGTTGCATGCACGAAGTACACATAATGCAAATGCACGACAGCAGTTCAAACAAATCAAACCTGATCCAAACATCTTATTCCACGCACGTTAAACCTCGTTATTTAAGAGTCCTGTAAACAGTACAGATGAGTGGACTGTGTAGATCATGTGAACACAGCCCACTGTCACGGTTTATCAGTGGACTCACAGCGTGGGTCCCAAGACATGGAACAGCGAACTTTGACACGCAGAAGTGCACTGTTCTGTCAAACCATGCGCAAAAGGCTGAATGCGCAGTGGAACAGCCGCACATTCATCTGCATGTGTTTTAATCAGAGGAAGTCAAAGTCATACCAAGGCTCTGTAAACTTCTGCAGCATGTGCGCACATCTACGCACCGAACACAAGACTGTTCAGCGCATTTCAACTTCACTATTTCACACTCAGGTTTTTTTTGTTTTTTTTTTACTAAACCGATTTCTTAAAGCTTATTTCGTGGGAATAAATGCTCTCAGATGCGTTTTTTGTTTTTGTTTTTTTTTTAAATCGCGAAAAAAGAGTCGCCGCAGAGAAACGCTTTGACAAATGATGCGTAAAACCCGCACAGTCGTGATGTGAAAGGCACAGACTGACTGACGCACACACTTACATGGTGGACGGTCGAGTCCGCTCCTCTTCGTCCGGTTAAATCTCACAGGTGTGGGAAGTTCACAACATACGAGCAGATGCGTCAAGAGAACTGTGGTGAAAACAAGTGCATCCGGCCTGGACTGTCACAATAAACCTACTGCCGCCTCTGCATGGAGCCCATTCACACATGAACACTGAAAAAAGCACAAACACTACAATGAAACAGAATAAACAAATGTGAACTTCACCTACACAGTGTATTCACATATGTACATGAACACCACCATCACCAGCTGTGTCACTGAAGATGAACATATTCAGCCCTTACAGAGTTAGTATTATATTAACCCTCATATTACATAATAAACTATTAATGAACTACACCTTTTTTTGTGGTGGATTTCCTCTACATTTAACCTTTATTAAATTAATTACCACCATTTACGATATCATTATCCTCTGCATTTTTCAGTGAAAATCAGGTGTTTTCCTATATTTATTTCACTGATCATGTAGATGTTCAGTGTAAATTCACAGGTAATTATGCCAAAACAGAATAAACTGAAGCAAAAGTGACTTTTTCAGCAACATGTATAATTATTTGAAAGTAAAACCAAATGTCTCCATCCACTGTCATTGATCCAACTCCATGGGTTTTACTGGTGAATCAGTGTTGGAGGAGATGATGGTGTTTCCACGTTCACTACGGGGCCTCTGAACGTTTAAATGGGTCATATCTGATGACCATGAAAAGATGAATAATTGCATTTTACACCAATTATTTACATGGATTGATAGGATTAGTGGATCAGTAGTTAATAAGAAGTGGTGCCAGGCACAACAAATCCCGCCCCTCACATTGTCACTTATTTTGGCATCTATCCAGCTGATGTCCACATGTCTATCCTGTGCTGATGTCAGCACATCAATTGCCTATGTATATGTACCAAGTTTGAAGTAAATTGAAACAAAATTGAGGTCTTTATAGACATTTGAAATCTTGCTCCTTATGAGTAAATGGGAGAAGGAAACAGCTTTTAAAAAGTCATAAAAAGTTTGAACTTTGACCTGCGTTTCCCAAAATGTAATGACATCTGGTCTGGGTCACTGGCAATCTATCTAGAATATTTATATATTCTAGACCAGTAGATGCTTTGGTCACTGGTGGTTGTTTAGATCTTTGAGAGTTAATATTATTCTCTGCATTTTGCATTTTTTAGGTATTTTCCTAAATTTAATTTACTGATCATGTAGATGTTTGTCAAACCTCAGAATAAAATCACAAGTTATTATATAAAACAGAGAAAACTGTAGAAAGAGATTTCTTATTTATTTTTTTAATATATCATTAACTGAACATAAGAACAAGTGTCTACAGCCAAAGTCCATGTGTTTTACTGGTGAATCATTTGTAGAAGATGGTGGTGTTTCCACGTTCTCTGCAGAGCTGCTGACCATCCAAATGGATCACACCTGATGACCATGAAAAGATGACCAACTGCATTTTTCTTGAATTATTTCAATGTACTGGTGAGTGGTTTAAGTTATTAAATGTTTCATATCAGTAGATGCCTTTAGTCACAGCCACTGTTAAATAACAAAATCTTTCTATAAACTCAGCCTTAGATTTTACTTTGAAATGATTCTTGTATTTCCAGTTGAACTGATGTAACTTGAAATGTGCTTGGGTTTCATCACGAATGTGTCAGACAGAGGAGGGGGACATGCCCATTTGTTGGCAGTTAAATTACTGAAGTTGGGGTCAAACAAAGGTCATGAGGCGGAACTACTGCATCTGGGAACAACACAAGACAAAGGATTGGCAGTAGCATCTCAGATGGGAACTACAGTGGAAATGTATTAAATCAAGTGGACAAAGTTTCAGCTGCTGCTTGTGGTTCATTCAGAGCAGAGGTTAAGTCTTTCAGTTAGTTGAACAGAAACATTCCTTTTCCTTAGTAAAGATAAAACCACTTGGACACATGGGGTTTGTTTTTCAGTTTAATTTTTAATAGATGCAGCCCACCTTGCATGAGGAAAGGCCACATTTGACAATGATTCAAGGAGAAGCCAAAAAAAAAAAACCTACAAAAATAAACCTGCCTCAGTTTGTGACAAATAAGCAGCATCTGATGAGATGCTCATTCTGTGCTGCAGTTTGTGTTTCTGTCTGCATCTCCTCTTCTGTTGCTGTCCAACTTTAGGAAGGCACTGCAGAGGCCAGGGTGTTAAAGACGGCGCTCTAAAGACCAAAACAAGTCAACACAACTGGAGTAGAAACGACAGAGGATTACTGATCCTTCTGCTGCTTTATTTGACATTAGTTTTGGACTTCGGAGCTCAGTCTGAAATTAAAACCCGTGACCATTTTTATCCTCAAGTGTTGAATAAGGGTGAACTTTGTGTTTTTGTACTCAAACGCTTACAGGGAATCAATCACGAGATAAATTTGATGGACCCCAGAGCATCTGTTCCTTAGTGAACAGTCCCTGTCTGCAGTGAAATTAAGATAAAAGAAGCAATAAATTGCATAAGAGCTACACGCAGATCTTTGGCATTTAACAGTTTGTGGTTGTTCAAACTAGAGATAGAGATCAAACTAAACATGTCAAATTGACCCCGCTGGCCTCATCCATGAGCTTCAACAACATCATCTCAGACTCAGAGGCTCCATTTAATACCAGTTCTGGAGCTTTTAGTCATAAATATGAACATGTGAGCATAAATGAGTCTACAAAACAGACTAAGTTTACTGTGTCATATAGTCACTGGTGTCACTTTATACCATTAATGCTGACATTTTAAAAAATATGTTCACACTGACATGTTGAAACATTGTTCTGTAAAGGAAAAATCCTGAACATTGAAACCACCACTGACTGTAAGAACAAGCATATGTCGTATGTGTGATTTAGACACTTAAGCCAGTTTGACAATAACTCATCCAGATGTGTCTGAAAGCTCTTGGAGAACCACAAGTAGATGGAAATGTTTTGTTCTAATGAGTAAAGCACAAAAACGGTTGTAATTGAGAACAGAAAATAAAAAGGAGCTGCTAGGCAATCAATCAACAGCACCTTTTACAGGGTGCTTTACTGTTCCAGTTCAGCCAATCTGAAATATCCAGGTCCATTTTAAGGTGTTTTTCCAGAGCTTCCACTCACTCATAGCTGTCACCATTGGAGGGAGTCAGTTACTGGAACCAGACTTCAGATCTCTGCAGACCACCTTCTATCACCTCACTGAGAGTCACTGTAGTTCCATGCATGCATGTCCTGTATCCATGACAACTGGATGCAACAGCTGATGATGTGACAACACAAGAGTGGACCTAATGTGTAGCTGTCTCTAGATATGACTGAACTGCATTAAAACAAAACATGTGAATATAATCAGGTAACACATACCAGCTCTTCAAATAATAACAGTCCTAGACTAAAACATTTTAGGATAAACGAGCCTCATTCTATTACCAGCTGATCAGACAGCATCAGCGTTGTCTGACCTGCTGTTTTAAATACCACAACACATGTTTTAATGTTAAATAACCGAGTAGTGTATACAGTAAGCACGTATGTATACAAAGACACAGAGTGGAACACATGCAGAACATTTCACAGTCTACAGCTAACTCAGAGAAAAACATATGGAGACAAAATGACGAGCTTAACATATGAGCAAAATCAACTTCTGTCACACTGTACTTCCACTGCTTAAAAAAAAAAAAGTTATGAGTGGAGCTTAACAAGAAATCTATCAAAATAAGATAATGTGTTACATTGTAAGATAAAATTCAGAGTGTGATGACGGTGGTTTGTAGGCAGGAGGAAAAAAAAAAATCATAAACCCGTCTTCCCTGAATTCAAAGTAAAGTGCCCAAAAAGAGATAAATTTGTTGATACAACTGGTCTGGTATGATGTCATTTCATCAGTTAAACTTCTTTATCAGGTAAAAACACAACAACATGGCTTTAAGATTCAATCAACTGTTTGCATGCAGACTTTTGTATCACTTAAAATATACTAACCCAGTGTTTAATCGCAGAATATCTGAGGGTTGAAACCCTTTAAATAAAACTATATATATTTCCCTCCAGTGGGATGAGGCCTCTAATATTATTTGCTCCAGGCAACAGCACAAAAATATCTTTGGTTATTACAAAGAAAAAAAAAATAAACAGCTATAATATGGTACACTTGACACAGAAAGGAGAATAGTTAGTTGTGTCCACTAGATGGAGGCATTACTCTATACTACAATTTTCTACAGCCATGCCCTGCAGCACTGTCAGCCTGACTTCATTCAGTACATGCAGCAACTTACATCTCAGATAAAATATAATGTTATGATTTGTTGTGCATATGATCACAAAATATCAGATTTACAAAGCCAAGAAATACATTTTTGTTGAAAATATCTGAAAAAACCTACAGTAACACATAAACTATTGATATTATGCTATATAAGGAAGACTACATTACATACACACAGTTTAAGGCATGTCACGATCCACAGGCATTTATGGCCTTACAATCAGCTGCAGAAACTCCACTTTTGCACTTACTGACGCACATTTATCTTGAATTTTCTTTTTCTCTATACTTCACTTTTATCTTCTTCCCTTGCAACAAACCATTCTATGTTTCTTTGTTTCTTCTATAATATTTTTCCACTTTCCACAGGAGGACAAGGCTGCAGGTATAAACTTGAGATAAGGACAGAAACAGAGGCAAATTCAATGAACGCCTGCAGACAGATGAGCAGGACACAGAGGAGACAAAGCCTCTGCAGCTATCAGCACCTACAGACCTCGCTCTGTCTCAGCCTTGGATTAAAGGAGGCTCCATAGAGGCCAAATGGGAACATACCATTAGTCTTGTTGACTTGTGGTTGCTCACACTGCTCTCCCATGTATTCAAAACAAAACTAATCCTCTGTTTTTCACTTGTTACTTCCTTCCTCTGTCTAATATTTCTCTTTTACTTCCTCTAAAACGCTTATTCAACTTCCAGAAACCAGTCTATTCTCAGCCCTTGTCTAAACTATGCCAGTCTGTTCAGTCTATGCTTCGTCAAACTCCACTCATGGTGTGAAAACGCAAACAAAGGCTTAAAATCCCACCATCACCATCCTCACTTTTACAGCAATGCTTTTACAGATTTACCTACTTCCTCAACTCAAAAACTTACATTTAACCCTTCAGTCATTTTCCTTTTTCAGCAAAATGTATCCTTTTCAGTCTATTTTCAGACACATTAAACTCGAAACTCAGCTATTTCTTTGCTCTGTTTAGCTTCATGAACAGTACACAGACTCAGATCAGCCTCTAGTGAGAAAAAAAACTGTCAAAGTAATTATAGAGCAAAAAATCCATTATTTGCCATTTGATTTATCATTAACAAAACTCACACTATGTTGACGTAAGTATACATGTAAAAGGAGACAAAATTAAGTAGGAACAAATAAATTAGACAGTGGTAAATGGACCATATAGGTTTTTTTGTTTTTTTTTTAAATTTTGATCTGTAGTTTTGATATCTTTAAATAAAATAAAGCCTGTAGTTACTCTGTTGGCACTCATTAGACTAAATGCATTTCAGATTCCTTATCCTGTTTACACTTATTTCTTCAGACTGAACCACACTTAACATATAGGTTATCCCCTTATGACTAAAGCTTCTGTGTGTTTTTGTGATCTTTAATTGTGAATCCTTTATCAAGTGGTGTTTAATGCTCTTCTAGTAGAGGCTGGGATAAACTATTCTCTGTGTCTGTGTCAATAACCAGATTGTTGCTCCGCCTTTGAAAAAAAAAGATAAAAAATAATATAAGACTTTTATAAGGAAAAAAAAACAATAAAAAGCTTCACCCATATAAATTAAGAAAAAATATGTACACACCTTTGCAACAAACAAATTAAATAAAACTAACTCAACATATGGCCTTTTCACAAGTTTAAAGTGTGGAAAATAAAGAGGAATTGAATAATCTGCATAAATTATGTGACAGCTGGACAGAGTGAGAGAAGAAGTAGAAGTAGAAGAGGGGGATGGACGGACGGACAGATGAAGACAGGAGAAGTGAGTGATATTATGGCACGTTGATAATCAGAGTAAATCTTTGGTGAGTTCAGGCAGACGGAGCAGAGCAGGCAGCGAGCTGAAGTCTGAATCAGACTCCAGCAGCCTCAAAATGTTTCTCAACCATTCATTTGTGTTTTGCTTGTCCTTCACGTTCTCAGTTTTTGTTTTCCTTGGGGCTTTTCAAAATCTGTCCATCTGTATCCTCCCTTGAGCTCCTGGATCGTCTCCTCTCATTCTGGGTTTGCATCCGTCCGTCTCTCAACTTTTATGAGGAGGCTTCGCAAACACCTCCAGCATTCCTCTCAAAGTCTTATGAAATGGAGGTTTTAATTCTCTACGAAGGCCCTCTGAGCTCCCTCAGCGCCTCCTGCAGTCTCTGGCGATATGTGTCATAGCGGCGAATCACAGCCTCCTTCTGTTCATCCTCCTCCTTGTCCAAGATCCGCAAGAAGTTACGCAGCTCCGGGATGGAGAACGCATCCCACTGAGGAGAAGAATGAGCAAACAAACCAGTGGTTAATCACTGCAGGTGTCTATCAACTACTGAGTAAAAATAAAAACAGGAAAAAAACAAGAGAAAACTGTAAGGAAGAAGAGAAATGTGGGAGAAAGAAGACAGATGTGAATTAAGGAGGAAAGAGCAAAGGAGGAGAAAAACTGAGCAGGATAAGCAAGAATGATACCATGAAGAGATGAAGATAAGAAACCTGAAAAAGAAAAAGCAAAGAAGGGAAATGAAGAAACAAATGGGGCAACTTAAGGGCTGAAGAAAAGTAGGATGAAAAAGGAGAAAGGCTGAATAAAGGAGGCCTTAAACAGGAGTCATTAATGAGAGAGCATGGATGTAGATGGACGTAATGGAGTAGACAAGGAAAAATAAGTCTGAACAAAATGAGAGAATGGAGAATAAATATGATCTTAATCCGACAAAGCACAAGGCAAAGGTGTAGTGTTACCATAACTTCTCCTGTCTGCTGCTCTCTCAGAACAAAGCTGAGCGTGTCGACGTCTGGTCCCGCCACCAAACGGAGAAACAACGGCTGCTCGCCATCCGCCAGCTTACACACATACACTGAGGAACACACAAATAAATTAATTTAGTGTGTGTGGTGCCTTCCTTCAAGCCACATGCAGGCAGCACTGCGGTCACTGCAGTTCCATTTTGTACTGTGTGTGTGTTCATATAAACAGACATAGCAGGCGATGAAAGCATGGGTGTGGTGCATTAACGACCACAGAAATGTACAAAAACAGAGAGAAAGATGTTGGAACATCTGTGACAGAAGTATGTCATGATACTGCATATCTGTGGCTGAAAAACTGATGGATGGCAGCGATAATACTGGATCAATATTGGCAATCAAAGGACATGTTCTGGTATCCTACTGTATCTGTTTCACCCACTTTAGATTTATTTAAAAAAAAAGGTGAGTCTGGCTCAGTAAAATGCATAATTATGTCTAGAAAATCATTTTGGACCATGTTCAGTGATGCATGACTCAGTTGCTGAAGCAAAACAGTAATATCAAGCATCTCCAGAATGGATCCGTTTCACTGTGATAATGTCTGTAATACTAAGAATGGAAGTCTTCTGTATTAATAGTGACATGATTTACTCAACTGGAAAGGAGTTCAATTAAAGCGACAAATACTGATCATAATAACAACAAACGTTGGTAAATTAGACATGTTTAGGTGATCAGTTGGGATGTTCCATTCACTTCTGCGTATAATGTAGAATTTTTAAATCTTCTTAGTTTACCTTAAAATTGAACATCTTGCCCACCTCGTAGATTCTAAAGCGTCATATATTTGATGTATAAATATAGTGTGTTTAACATATTTCAAGCAATAGAATCTACAAGGTGGGCAAGAATGTTTATTTATTTTTTAGATTTTAAAAGTCAAACCTAATGATTTTGCTGTATTTTCCAATATGATATTCAAATGAGTTCAAAGGTGTTCAAAATGAGTCAAAGGTCATATTTGGTCAATATATGGAGCTGGATACATATTAAAGGCACTATTTAAGTTTTATATGCATGAATGATATACAAGTTGATAAAATTGCATAAGAGCTTTGATGTAATTGTTTGAGGAAATATTGCTGGTGCAAGGTGATGGCATATGGGGTGAGTTCAGCTGTAGCAGCATCTGGAGGTTTAGACAGTGGTAGAATATCAGTATTTGGAATCAAAAATTCAACTATTTCTGAGTAAGTTTATGAACATGGGTGAGATAGGGACAGAAAGGAGACAAACCCTTTGGTTTCAAGAGTTAATAATATAACATGTAAGTACCGACATTAAGTACTCCCTGTTAGGAATCTGAGGCAGCCAGTTTTAGCAACAAGTTACATTTTAATACATTTTTCAAGCCCCATTGGTTTATCTTGTCCTGGTCCTAAAACAGTTAATTCTCAGCATTTTTAGCAGCTTAACTTTAACCGAACACAAAAGGACCCTGTCATTTTACATCAGTAAGGGCTGTGTGAGTACAGTTATTTACATTATGTTTTACAAAGAGGACTACAAAGTCCAAGGTGCATCTTTTTGCAACTGTAACATCCTTGGTTTAATTCCTGAGCATCTTCTTTTGTATACAACCAAAATATGAAAATATATCTTGGTATGATGTGCTTAATGTTCCCGTTTTTTGTCCTTTCATGGTTGTCTTGCATTGTGTCAAGCATTTCAGAATCACTATACTTTGACACCTTCATCATCATCATCATCACCTTATCTGGAGTTACTCTGATTCACACCCCAATGAGCAATCTGATACCCACAAGATCTTTCTTTTCCAAATGAAACCGATCTGCATTGATTATTTTTCTCTTACATATTTTAGCCCAGAGTCAGACGTCTGTCTCATCCAGGACAGTTTATCAAGACTCAACTGGAGTCATGTAATCAAAGACTGAAGGTCACAGACAGTTTCATACCACAGCTCAGCCAGGATATTATATTTGATGAAAAACAAGTCACAACAGAACCTCAACTAGTTTATAATAACTTAAATAAACCCAACTACTGTCTGACGATGTCTTATAAGAAAGAAATCTATGCACATCTGCTGTCAGACCTATGTCTAGACTGTCTTTTATTAGCAGACTGTGTCTTACTGTACGTCTCCAGTAATGAGAGAAAACCAGACCAGGGACTTATATGACAGCAGTAACACGCACAACTTTGGAGGGTAAAAGTACCCTGAACATCTATAAAAGTCTGTGGCAGAATACTTCAGAAAGTACATTTTAACAAGTCACATGATTTCATGTGGCTCCAAGTCCTGGTTTTTAGTTTATATTCTAGTATAATGCCAGTAAACTTTTCTTTTTCTTGCTTGGAGGTGCTAAGTGGACTGATAATATTTGATACTCAGCAGGCCTGCAGCAGCTGTTAGCTCACAGAGTGTGTATTTATATACACTGTATGTGGGTGTGTATTCCTTGTGAGCTGCTGATAGTGGGGAGAGCCCTGTGGTATCCGACAACCAGCAACACGAGCATCCAGAAATACACACACTCACACAGGGACTATCAACACAATGTCAGTGCCAAGGCATCTGATACCGAGCTTGGCATGAGCGGTATGAAACACCGTCTCCAGTCCTGTCGCTTTCACATTCCTCTCTCTCACACACTCACTCATGTTAATTGTGTCAGTGTGCTGAATGTTACCCTGCTCCTCCCTGTGGTAGCGTTTGTACAGGGCGTATTTGGCCGGGTTGTCTGCGACGGTGAACTTGTTCAGAAGAGCGACGATCACCTACAGACACACAAAAAGCAAAAAAAGTCAAGACACAGTGGCGCACAGAGCGAAATGATAAGACCAAACCTCTTCTGGGAAACACAGTGATCTGGTATCAATAGGTTTCAACATGCTGTATAGTCAGTAATGACGTGAGAGATAGAAGGATGCAGCAGAACTCAACATATACTAAATTTCAACACAATATGACAGATTATCAATATGTATTTGTTAATGTTTGCTGTGTTTACATCTAGTGTGCGCTCCACTCCGGTGTTTCATGATCCCTGAAATGGAAGATTTTTGGAAACCCTGCTGACCCACTTTTAGTTTATAAACTGTGAGCTTTCTTTTACTGTGACTGGACAGAAGCAGAAAGTGGGTCTTGTCAGTCGCTTGTGACCATCAGTGATTTGTCAAACCTATACTACATGACCCTTAAACAGAAGAAGACATCAATCTTTCTTTCTTTCTTTCTTTCTTTCTTTCTTTCTTGCTTTATTTAGGATCCCTATTAGCTGTACCATAACTACAGTTATTGTTCCTGGGGTCCTTATCAGTTAACATCAGTCCTCTCCATACCTTGTTAATTTAGCATGGATACTGATACCTCATCTCTGCCAGAAGCTGTTGTGCCGTTAAATTCTGCATTTTAATGTTCTACTGCTTTATTTAGTGTATGTGAAAAGTACTGTTATACAAATTTAAGTTGTGTTAAAATGGATGGAAATGCTCTGAAACTTTGCTCAAACACTAGAAGGTAATACAGTATTTGTGTGCATGTAGCCTTAGTCCCAAGTCAGGCTCCAAAGACCCCGTGTTTCCCATGATGCAACTTTAACCCAGGCTCCTACCCATATGTCATCAGATCCTAATCAAGTTAAATTAGCAGACTGCACAGTGTGTTGACACAAGTCTGTGTGTGTGTTAGCCACCTGTCTGACGGTGTTAATGGAGCTGATGTGGAGTGTGTTGGTGACTCCCCGGGGCAGATAAAAGGCTTCTTCAACCACGGCTCCCCCTGCTCCCGTTTGACGCCCCCGCACTGTCACTGGCCTCCTCAGATCCATCTGGACCTTGATGAAGCCAGTATAGACACCAGTAGGACCCTGAGAGAAGGAGGAAACACAGAGGCAGCATGTTAATCTGCTATGAACATGTCTATGTAAACCATTACTTCACTTTTACAAAGGCCAGACTTCCTCTAAACTGGATGGCCACAATCCCGTGGAGTGAATGGTACAGACAGTAGGGTGAATCTGCAGCATCTCAGTTAGCGGAGGATGGCATAGACCAGTCACTGCACAAAATAATGATCAAACTGATATTTTTCCAAAAAATGTAACAGAATGATAACTAAGTAAAATGCTAGTAAGAAGTAAACGTAACTTTTACAAACTAAGGCATAATCCAAATACATTATGACTGAGAAATCAAACATGTCCAGTGCGACTGTGTCAAAGCACAATGTGTGTTTATGTGCAAAAAAAACAAAACCTGTAAGTCCTCCTTATGGATAGCTTTATTGTAGTTTGTATGAGCATTATTAGTGGACATTTTGACAACTACATTTCAAATGTATGTTTTCCTCTGCTAATATGAGTATCAGCGAACAGAAATGCTAATATACTACAACTATTATTCCATCTTTCTTTGATTGGCTTGGGCTACTGAGTGTGTGATCTCTGAAGGTGAAACCAGTTCAACCAGTGTGTCCTGCAGCACAGATGGTCCCGGACAGAGCAGGGGTATCTTAATCTTATTACTCCACATGAGGCTGTGGAGGGGGGTTCTGTGTATGTGATTGAAGGCCATAATAACACAAACAAATTAAATACAACCCAATATGACAAAGGGAAAGATCCCAAATGACATGACACAGAAAAAGAAGACAAAAGGTGAAGACAGCAAAAGATATGCTAACAGACAGACAAAAGCAGACGTGCATGTGTGCAGGCTTCACATAAGCAATCCTATCAGCATGGACTTGTTACATCCAACAGGTTTTTGACTTGTATATCTATTTTTAACTTCTTGCTGAGTCCTACCTCATTTCCTGGTATAAGTAAAGTTTGGAGAAAACATGGCTTTCATATATCACTTCCCCTTCTACGTTTAAAATCTATTTTCTAAACCATTTGAAGTCAGACTGCTTTGAAACATGGTAGGTAGGTTGCTTGATTGAAATTCTGCTAATGCAGGAAGAAGAAATGCATTACTTTACATGACATTCTCATTTCTCCATGATGTACTGAACATTTGTCAGCTGATGGACAAATGATAGGGCAAAGAGACCTGCCTCACCCTAAAGACTTTTAATGCTTTTGTTCTGACATAGGGTTAATAATGTCCCATGTTTGAATACAACTTCAGACACCTTTAACACTGCCAGGGAAAACATTATGGGGAAGAACAATAGCAGGAATAACATCACATCACTCTGATGTGACTGCTGAGGAATGCTGAGAGCAGGGCAAAGGCAGCGTGGATGTTGAAACATCAGCACAGCTTGAATATACAGCATGTTGAGACATCACAGCCATTCCATTTTGTATAAGAATATTGCTGATTTGATTGACTTACTGACAACTTCTGAATATTTTTCACAACTGAGACTGCTGAGCATCCTAAATAAATGATTACAACTGTCAGTAGAATGGTTTCAAGTGTCACACACAATACAGTTCTTTTAACCCTATAAAACCAAGACTGCCAGATCCCTCTGGCCTGTTTGATGACCACATCTGGCCCATGTATCTGAAAAACAAGAACATTAACTTTATAAAATTATAATAACAGAACCATACAGGGGTACCTGAAACCATTCTCCCCAGTTCAGTGCTGAGTCTGGACATCACTATGTTCACTGCAAATTAAACTGAGGAAGTTAAATATTTTGGTTTGGACATCACAGCTGTGTAAATGAAAACACCAGGACTATGCAGGCGCAATCAGCAATAGGGTTCTGACTACTGAGTGTGACAAGTGCATTTCAAGGTAAATAGAAAATTTCTGGTATATTAGAACATGAGTCTTTTCTTTAAACTTTGACTTTTTGTTTTTACTATTATTCTATGGATACTGGACTGACTTTTTGTTTTTACTATTATTCTATGGATACTGGATTGTACAACATCTGGGATTCATGCACAGAACTACTCTGGCTGTTAACCTACTGTTGTGGTCTAATCAGGGCCTTTATCTTCACTTTTAGGGAAGTCTGTCTGATTCATTGCTTCAATTAAAACCTGTTTGATTGTTTCTAGGCCTGCCTGACTTTGTATAGGATCACCATGCACTAGGATCACATGACATAAAAACTAACACTGAAATACAAACATGACTTTTGTCAAATATATAAACTGCAGCAAGTGCCTGTTTGCTTCACTCACCAGTGTCATTTTTAGGTGGTCTTTGGTCAAGGAGTTGTACAGCTCGATCCTCTGCCTGATTTCCTCTCTGCTGAACTCCGTCCGCAGCTCTCTCTCCTTTTCTACATCCTGACAGAGACAACACAGGAAAACATGACATGGTAAGTCACAAGCTCACCAAAAGCTGGAAAACAATATAGTATCTGTTCAGACACGAGCAGGACACGTGGATGAGCTTTACTTATTACAACTAAGAAAAGATCATTTTCACCATGGTGCTCAGATTTGTATTAGGTTAATACTGATGTACTCTATTCTACTGCTTACTTCTAATATGAGCAGTTGTTTAGGTGAAGGTGATGTTAATGATGACAGAACACACAACTTTAAAAGAACTGAACAGCTCCAGAGTAATTACGAAAATATGAGCTGTAACATCTCTGAGGTATAAGGAATGCCTGAAATATAATTTCACACTGTCATTGTTTGGTCAACCTATCTAAATAGTTCTACAGATATATTAACAAATATGCAAAAAAAACAAAACATACCTAGGTTCCAGTTAGACATTGCAACAAAATTAAAAGGCAAGAAAACATCTGTGATTGTGAATTATGTTACTTCTGGGAAGAGAAACCATCCCTGACATGGAAGCAGAAGAGAAGCAGCATTACTGATGTTTTCTTATTGTATATGTACTTTTACACATGCATATGATACAGTATAGAAATGTAGTAAATTGCATGTGGACCAGCCTTCTTGTATGATAGAGTCAGAGAAGTGTCTGCTCAAATACACATAGAACAGAAAATAGACATTTCATTCAGCCTGCACTGTCTAAAATCATCTTATCACAGCTGCAGCAGGACTGTATATCCATGTGCTTCCTTTACCATGCAGAGTAATGACGATATTTTACAGAAATCCGAAATCCAGGTTAGTATTGGTAAGAACATCATGATGCATTCACAACAATATATTTTGATCATCAAGTGATATTAACACAGTTTTTTTAATCTGGAACTTTCTTTTCTTCAATGCTGTAGGGTAAACACATGAAAAAAAAAAAAAACATTTACCAGCCTGTGTCCCATGGTGTGTGACTGATTTCTAATATTAAACCAAAATGGGAGCCCACTGAAGAAAAGATCACTAGAAAACATAATACTTAGACTGGCTGAACGTGTGTGTCTCTAAACAGCTTGTGTTGCATGTATTAAGAGACAGGGGCTTTAAGAGGACCGAGGAACGCTAGTCAGCCGTTGACTCTGTGTTTATCTATAAATAGCCTAAGGAGTGGTGGGCTGGAGTGTGGGGAAAATAAAACCAGAGGTCATCTGATTGAGGGAACGTGTCTACACGTGTGTGAACAAAGATGTGCACTAACAAGCAGAAATGACCGCTGTCATTTGTTGACATTATTTAGTGTAACAGATGCCTTTAAAACACACAAACCCTGATTGCCTATCCACAGAAGACCCTGTTAAAGAACAAACTAAGACATGTTTGTTTTATTTATGTACCACTGCAAATGCATAAAGCACTGAAAGTTATAATTTTGGTCGCATGACAAAGCCAAATATGTTACATAATCAGCTGTAAAGTGCCTGTCCACCAACCTCAGAGCCAATTAAAGTGTTTTCAGGAAGTCAACTCATGCAAAACACTGTTTTTTTAGGTCAAACTGTCACAAGAACATGGACACATGTTCCACTGAAACATACACCTCATGTTTAGTAACGTAAATGTTACTGTGTTATGTTGTTGTAACCGAAAACACTGACATGTTTTATATGTGACAGAATATAAGGAAGTGATATTTTATGCTGAAAAAACATTCATTTATTATTGTCATTACCTAATATAGCATTTTTTCTAAACTTTTAGGTTAACTCTCAAAAAACTAGTGTAAAACATCCCCTTAGAATAGATGAAAAATTAAGGTTTTTAAAGGCTAGTTTTAGCCAAACACAACTCCAGACCCCAAAAATATTCAGCATTATGTGTGTGGAAATGTGCTGCTATACACTGATCTTATCAAGGGTATTTGACCTCAGATCAAGGGTGTCCAACTCATTTCCTTTAAGGAGTCACATTCAGCCCAATTTGATCTCAAGTGAGCTGGACTAGTAAAATAATAACATAATAACCTATAAATAATGACAACTTCACATTTTTTGATTTGTTTTAGTACAAGAGAAAAAAATATGAAACTATGAAATTTACAAACTATCTAAACAAAAAAGATGTGAATAACCTGAAAAAAATTACATTAATATATAAATAATTTTAAAAAAAGCAATTTTAACAATGTTATGCCTCAGCTTATCATTTATACATGTGTATTATGGACTGGATCTACAAAGGCACAAAACATTGAATAACAGGCATTATATAGTTAAAATTGCACTTATTTTTCTTTAGACATTTCAGGCTGTTCATATTTGTTCAGGTCATTCACATTATATTGTTAAAGGGTAGTTTGTTAATGTGAATATTTTTATAATTTAATGTTTGTTTTTAACACTAAAAATAAGAGAAAAATATGGAGTTGACATAATTTATAGGTATAATGTAATACTACTTTTATCACATTAAACCAGTTTGGTGGAAAAGGGGTAAAACAGAAGGGAGTTAGCCTGCAAAGTAAAGTACAGATAGATCGATAGATAGATAGATGACTTTATTTATCCCCGAAGGGAAATTAAGTTGTCACAGTACTCCGGTACGAATACAGTAAGAAATAGAATATCACAAAATACTTAAGTCTATGAAATACAAAAAAACTAACAGAACTACACGGAGCTACTGCAACAAGCTGCCGCTAGGACGGCACCATCTTGATTGTATGTATGGCTCCTTAACTAAAATGACTTAAACATCCTTGATTTTTAATATCATCAGTGTAATTTTTGCACTTCCCAAATTCATCCTGCAAGCCAGATTGGAATTTTTGGTGGGGCTGGTTTTGGCCCGTGGGCTGCACGTTTGACCCCCCTGCCTTAGATCAACTGGAAAAAAAAAAGGAAATAGTCTTGCGTAAGATGACAACTCCATCTCTTTTGAGTTTTGCGTTACATTATGAGATATCCCCTGTATTAAGTCCACTAATAGCAGGTGTATAAAACAGGATCAAAAACACTTTGTGCCATCCTGATGTGTCCACTACAAGTGCCAACATAAAGTCTTTAGACTGAGTTTAACTCCCCACAGTGGTGTGTGCTTACATGGGCATAGTTCAGCTCTCCTCTGCATCTATTAAAAACCACACACACAAACAGAGTGCAGAATCCAGGGAGGCTTTGAAGGCACATACACCCTTATATGGAGAGCAAACACTGCTCACGAGAAAGACAAGGTGCCAGTGTAGCATGTACAAACACAGAGACGCTACATCTCTGGAATCTGCACTTTACAGCTGTGAGAAACAACAGGAATGACAGTCTGTGCCTGAAATTAAGTGAAGTATAACCACACTCTTCTTAAGGCCCTTTAGCACATACTTGGATGAAATAAAATAAAAATCTGACTATGAGTGCAGGGTGACTGAGTTCTCACAGTAGAAAACAACTTTATTGCAGACAGTGTTATGTGGCTTACAGATAAAATTACTATTATTTATTGTGGAAATAGGGAAATTATCTAACCACAATAATGTTTCTTATATTGATCAATACTGACACCAAGGACATAATTCAATTATACTGTCAGTGTGACAGATGTCGTGATCATTAAGACAGAAGGTTTCTTGACTAAACAAATTTCCATACCCTCATTGTAATGGCAGATGTAGTACTACGTATTTATACACGGGAAATTGAAAATAAATAAATAAAATATAAATAATAAAATAAAACTAGATAGATTATAATAATAAAATTATATATATATGGTTTTTTTTCCATATTTCAACAATATTCATGGCCATTTGAGAATAGATTTTATGATTTATGAAGTGTCCTTAATGTAACATCTAGTATGTCGTGGCCCCTATGTTTTGCTCTTTGAAGCAATGGAGATAGTTTCCAAGGTGCACTGAATGTAGCCCATCCTGTGTCTGACTATGTATCAAAACTTCAACACAAACAGAGGCAGCAACTGAATTAACACATCTGTAAATGAAACCAAAACACAGAACAGAGGGTTTTATTTTGTTGGGGTTTTTTTTGGTTTTTTTACAACATGATGACTTTAGAACAAAACTGACTGAACAGTGTGCTGAATAGCCTTCAGAAATTTACTCTTTGGACAGAAAATGTGGCCCAACATATGTATGTATATCTGAGTGTCAGTGTCAAAGCAAGCTATGAAGAACAGCAGATGGGTTTGCAAATTTCAATACATTTCAATAGTAATAAAAATGTAGGCCTAACAGTCATCAAAATCTAGTCAGTTATACCTTTACTACTCCATAGAGTGTACCTGGAATCCTTGACCTGACATTTCAGCGACCCGTCTATCTGCCTGTGTGACTCACCAGGATTAAAAAAAAAAAGACCTTAAATCTTTTATGTAACCCACATCAACCAGATGTAGGTTTTTCATGACAAAATTAATAAAAGCCTGGTTAAAACGTCCATCATTTATTCCTAATTGCATCCGCTACATTTTTTGTGATGTTAAACTTGACCTGAGGGTTTCTTTCCACATTCAGTCTTCACTTTAAGCACCTGCCAAGTCAGATGAGTCAAAGCTTATTACCAGGAAGTGACAAGTAATGGGATTATCTGTTACAGCAACACATAGACAGATACCTTGACAAAGAAGAAAAAAAAAAGAAAGAAAAGAGACCGAATTTTTAAAAATACTAAATGCTGCTTTTTTCTTCTCATGACTGTTTTGTGTCAGAGCAGTGAGGTAACTAACTAAACCTGGCGGCCTGGTAGATCAATAGACTTGACCTACATCTGCAGCCTTTACATCACTCACAAAGACCCTGAAGAACAAAACCTGGGCTCAGTAATAAATCTAATCACTTATTGTCTCTATATTCACTGTAATATTCAGGTTAAAGCTTGACCACACAAAAAGTCTCAGGACGAAACACTTGGATATTTGTTAACATTTTTGTGACCTCAGTCAATGTCCAAATCTGTTCAGCCTTGATTTGGATTTAGTCATCGACAGACACAAAAGAGGACATCTGAGGTATGTTTTCTTGTTTGCAATAAAATTACAGACAGAATTTGAACAGTTTTCAGTTATTTTTCACCTCAATGAAGTTACTGTTTAATGACGAATTGTAGCAGATATTATGTGTCTAATATATAGATTTATGTAGCAGAGATTTTTATATTATGCGTCAGTGTACATTGTATCTATGCATCTGTCATTTAACATTGTTTCTATGCATTTCTATACTACAAAGTGTTAAACCTGTGTAAGTTTATACAGGATAATATTACTGTTTTTTGGCTGGAGGTGCTGATAGCCAGTGTTGCAAAACTGTATTGGAAAAAGCATCACTCAAACTCAAGCATTATTTAATAGTACAATATTTTTTCACTCCAATAAAACCCATATTGATAAAACAGCTAGTTAAATGTTGAGTAAAATCCTCCCAACTCCAACAATTGAATGATTTCTACGAAGAACTTCACAATAACAAAAACACCTGAGATATTAAAGATGGCGCCCCGTCACACCCCATCACCAGTGATGTCTATGTGTCCAATCCGGTCTATCCAGGAAGTAGAGGGTTAAGAGCAACTGGGAGGGTGAGAGTGACCAAATCCAAACAAACAGGAGAAGCAGAGCAGAGCAGAGCTACAACACAATGAGATCATGTTCCTATTTCAGAGCTTAGTGAATCCTCCCACTGAAGTGAAAGATCAACACTGGACTGAGGGGAGAAGACAAGACAGAGACGGTAGAAAGGTTTGTCTCGAGCCTCAAGAACCACAGTAATGTCTTCACCTGG
>JAPQRP010000005.1:21086274-21098903 GCA_037367295.1 Apogon hyalosoma | reverse complement strand
TATATACACATACATACATACATGTCTGAATGTGTCTGACATTCGTGAGTTTCAGAGGAGTGTGTATGAGTCACCGATCTGGGCCAAAACAAACACTGCTGGTTGGAAAATACTCAACAAAAGATCTTGACATGCATCACGTGTCATTTCATACCCATGCCCATTTGTTCACTTAACTCATTCATGTCCAGCTTTCATGTCAGCAGTTCGAGAAAACCTGCTAAAACTGATTTGTATTAGCATTACCAGTACCATTATCTGACTTTAGTGCCCGATTTGTTCACATTTTAGCTAACAATTTCAATCTAGAAAACACATAGTGAGTAAAAAAATAAATAAATAAAAATGCTTCCTTATCTAAAGTGATAAATGTAAAATCTGTTTAAAATTAGCCTAATAAAGGGATCAGACTTCACACTACTTGCTGATCACAGTAGAAGAGAATAAAATGCAGAGCAGTCCGTTTTAGCACCAGAGCTACCAGGAAACAGTGAAGACAAACAGAAGAAAAAAAGAATAATGAGGAAAAAAGTGACGACAGTAGAAGGAGGAAGGGAAAGAGGGTCTGTGGTGCTAAAAGTCAAAGTTATAAACAGACAGTATCAGGTCCTATCTTCATTCTCCATCTTCTCCCACTCCTGTTTCAAGAATAACCCTGCTGTTTTAGGTTTAGTCTGTTATCACTGCACTTTTGGGCCTCAACCTTTTATCTCACACACCTGCAGCATTCCTGCCTTTGTTTAACACTATCCCACTCATCTGCATCCATTGTCTCTAAACAGATGACTTCACCAGTGTCAGTAGATGTATGTGTGAAGACAAAACACGCTAAGCTGTGGACTGTGGGTTTGTGTGTTTATTGATGCGTCATGCAGACTAAACGGTGATTGAACTGTGCTAACTGGGTTTGACCCACATTTCAGAGAAAGTAACTGTGGAGAGGTTATTTCTGTTCTTGTGTTTATTTCTTACACTGAGTTTCAGAATGAAATGACAAAAGCAGAGGTCACTTTATTTTACAAAATATTTATGTGAGAGGAGCTAATTAGTATACTGATTCTCTTCGGAGCAGAGTAAAAATGATCTATAAAAGATTATTTTAGTTCCAAACCTCCAACACTGGTTTTGTTTTTAATTATTTTCACATTAAAGATTCAGCCAATGTCTTCAGAACCCAATAATTAGTCCAACAGCCTGGGGTGGCTGTCCTGAAAAGAGTCCACTCTCCATTTTTCCTCTTAGATCAGTCTAATGCTACTTAAACAGTTTCACAAACATAAAGTCAACAGCCATATGACAACTGAACCTAGAGACAAGACTAGTGAATTACAGACAAAGTGAGTTAAGGAATGACAAGAGTTCTGCAAGAAATACAAAGGGGACTGTTAAACCGCAGGTTGTACTTTACTGAAAAGCCAAACTAAAGACAGGAGTTGAGAATTAGCTAAATGTTGTATATTCTTTGTGCAGAACATCAGATGTTCTATATGCACGCTGTGTTTCAGTGCATTGTAGCTGATGAATGAAAGAATGTTAAAATGGCTATAATTTTTCCTGAAAGCAAAATATTTCTGCTAGGGTGAACTAAATTGAGTGGTTCGAGTTTTATTTATTTTATTGTTTGAAAGGAGTGTCCATTTATTTTCAGAATTCAAAGCAAGTTCACACTAATTAAGTTGCTGAGGAGCAAATCATCTTTTTGTTACAGCTACAAACATGTAGCTCGCTTCTGAACTGTGACATATCATCAAGATCTAAGCCAAATCTGAAACCCGTGTAGAGGCTTTCTCCTGTTTCTATACATAAAACTCTTTACATAACACCTCTTGTGTCACTTTTTCACCATTAGTGGGTCACTTTTGTCTCATTCTCCCTCCTTCCACATCAGTTTTCTATCTTTCTCCCCTGATCCCCTCCCTCTCTTTGTTACTTCCTCTACAGTCCATGGGGAAGCAGAGATGGGCCACACCTTTCCTCCCAGCATTCCTACAGTAATGGGTACACACATGCACGTCCAGCACCACATACATGTGCTACACATCCAAGTGCTCAGACCTTTCCTCTGCAGAAAATTCTTCAGCTAAAGGACATGACAGAGTCTTATTCCTAAGGAGAAATTCCTGAAATAATGGACACACAGTTACTCAGCGAGGGATTAGAGGCTTTTATAAATCTTTTCAACTCAAGCAGAAAAAACTTCTAAAAGAAATATAATATGGTATAAATATGGTAATCAGTCTGAAAAGTATTCCATCTAGCTGCTCACCAGCATTCCCCATTCTTGACCTTTAGTGCATTAAGGCCGTCACAAAGTACATTTCCATAAATTTACTTAATGTGCTTGTATTTTACATGAGTTGATGTGCATGATGGGAAATAGAAGTAACTTCTTCACATTAATTCTGACAAAGCATGGGAGTCACAAATTTCCAATCAACATTACATAACATGCAGGAAATCACAGAAAAAATGTCAGCTTTTTCTTCAGTATTTTCTATTGTCTTTGCAAACACAGATGGAAAACTGACAGACTAAACTTGTTGTACCACATAGAGACAAGAGTCTGCACGACACAATGATGTGAACCAAACTGGATCAATGACGGTATGAAGGCCACCAAGTGGTCTGTCTGGAAGGACCACCCAGAAACACTGTGCTCAATCAAGACCTTTTACCTACACCAATGAAGAGGAGGAGGAAAAAGGACGGTGAAGAGGAGAGAACCAGTGGAATGCCAAAAGAAACACACATAAAACAGGAAGAGGATGACAAAGACTAGAAAAAGGGGAAGAGATGGAGTAGAGAGAAGGAAGAGGAAGGAAGAACAGAATCAGAAAGAAAGAAGTAAATAGCAAGAAAATGGAAAGATTCAGTCGGGAAAAATCAAAAGGTGAAAATTATTAGAATGAAAACAATGAATTATTTGCTGTCTGTCTTTAATCTTTAGCTTAATGTCCAGAAAAACTCTGGATCTTTCAATTTAATCTCAGCTCAGTCATTAACTTAGGTGTTTCAGAATAAACAAAAAACAAAAAAAACCCACACATTCAGATGCGGGTGCTGTTCAGTTATTTTAATCATCAGCTCACATTGTAGCTGCTGTCCAAACTGTTAACTGCCTGCTGAGAAATGTTCCCATTAGACTGAAAAACAGTTTTCATTACAACAGTGATGCACAGAGGGGAGGACACTAAACTAATGGCCAGGAATTTAACATACAAACACACACACACACATATACATGCTAGGATTTTCATCCACAGACAGACAATGTAAAAAAAGTGGTAATCATTATTGTGGAGTCTAACTCTGTTTAATGTAGTGAAAGATGAAAAAAAGTTTTACAGTTTACACTTTTGTTACACAGGAAGAGTTGGGCAATGGACCGATGAGGGAGGTGTGTGGTGAGTAAGCATGTGTGGTTGCACATTATGAAACATTCATGCTCTGACCTTGGAAGGAAAATGCAAAGGCAGGGCAGCAATAGAAAAGTGGTGTGTGTTTGCCAACAATCAGCCAGACTTCCTCTGCTGAGTTTCATTCGTCAGAAAGAGCCCAAGGCGATCTTTTCAAAGCACTCTTTGTCCAACCAACAGTTGCAAACCAAACATATATGCAGTTTACAATAAACAAAACTGCAAAAAATAGTAAATCCTCACATATAGCAGCTGAATTTTGAGCATGTTGTTGGCTGTGCTGTTCCGTCCTGTTCAGCCACTTGAGTTCGTTAATACAACCAACAACTGAACATTTTAGGTAATCGGCTCGAGGTTTGGACATATTTTCAGTAACCACTGCTGCTGACAAATAATTATGTCGTACTCAGAGAAATGTTCGTCGGAAGTCTTGACCTTATATGCGAAAATGTCATGATGTAACTAGTTATGAAACGTAACAAATTAAGAAGGAGTTGAAACAGGTTGTAGAAATCCACTTGATTTTTGCCAAAATTAATATAAAGATAGCTTTGCAGCACCTGGAGGGTTCAAATTCAAACTTTATGAACTATTAGGGTCCAAATACACACATAAATGAACCAAAGACTAATAAAAGTGGGTTTAGCAAAATATGACCCCTTTAAAGTTGTAATACTGTAATGCTCCAAAAAGATCGGATCCATAAACTTACATTTAATTTCCTAAAATAATACAATACACAAATACTATGTATTTGTTTTCCTCAGGAGTCATTCTGTTTTACTAAGTTAGCTAAAATTTAGCTTTAGCTTACCCATGAACCCTCAGACTCCTGCAGCGGTGCCCCTTTTGTCCAAATATGGTCACATCCAGCTCAAACAAGACAACACGCAAACTATCATCAAATCACAAACCACTGGCTTCAAACGGCAGAAGCCAATGGGTGAAAACTCAATTCCTCTATCAACTTCTTACATAAAGTACATAAATTAGAGGTCAATTGATATGGCTTTTTCTAAGACCGATGTCCACTTTTTAAAAATTTGATCAGGCAATGGCCGATATCTACAGCACAATGACTGTAAAATACAATTAAAACACTCAGATAATTAAGATTTTTATGTAGCAATATAAATTAAATTATTAATACAGGTACACATAGTACTCTTTTAACATTTATTAAACTTCAAGTGCTGCCCACACAGGGGCCTGATCAAATATCTCATAACATTTTTACTACTGATATCAAATATTGGCTTTCAAAAAAAAAAAAAAGAAGGCCGATGGCAGATATTGAAAAAAATCTATATATCTACCTCTAGCATAAATGTAAATATGAAACTATAATCAACGTTCAATCTCTCACAGTAACAGAAAACAGTGTTAAAGGTCTAGTAAAACAGTGTAGTAAATGACATTCCATATGCCACACGCATCACACCATTACATGCTAAATGTTAGGTTTCCACATAATGATGGGATTTCGACTCACTAGCTTGCGTGCCAAGTAACCCATCACCCTGTGTGTCATTAGTTGTTTCATATGACACTTAAAATGAAGCAACAACACAGTTTTGCGCCCACTCCCACACACGCACACGCACGCTCACACACGCACACACGCACACACGCACACACACACACACACACACACAGAGTTCCAAGTAAAACCCTCTATGGTCTGTGGGTTTTTTCTGGCTGATGATTGTGTTGATGTGTGTGGTGGTTTTTCACAGTAGGATTTTTTGTTGAATATCACTCAGTGTTTGGCTGAGTTCGATGTGGGAATACGTGTTTAATAGTGGGGGGTGGATGAGTCTGCTTAAAGGGATTTTCCAATGTCTGACTGACATTATAGTCATCATTACACACAATCACAGAGCAGCACATCTCACAGGTATTGTTTGCCTGGTTTTCCATTATCAGGCTCCATACAGACACACCTGCCTTTCATATAGTCATTGTGTCCATTGTTATCACACCAAAGCTCAGCATCATATCACATTATGCAATTTATCTCTACTTTTCCTCAAGCTACAAGAATCTGTGACACAAAAAATAAAACATACGGTTCATGTTCATTATTCATTAACAGTTGTTGAGTTGGTTTGAATATTTTTTTTTCTGGACAGAATAAACTGCGCATGCTATAACAAAGTGCAAAACAGATTGATATGGAAATATAAAGTTATTTCAAAGAAACTCATAGGTTTGTATGTGAATTAAACAAGCAAGATCCTACATCTCTATATTCAGTATTCATGTTTCTTGGGAATATACATGCCATATTAGAACATTAAATAACTCCCAAGATATTTTATTCAGTTACTGTTCAGAAGTTCTATAAATAATAAATAAATAATATTAAATAAATAATAAATAAATAATATTTGTGCAAAAAACTGGCAATATTTGTGCTTACAGGAAAGGTTGATAAAAGAACAAACTGATTATGTTTATGGAAGACTTAGATGCACAGTTTTTCAAGTTTTTAAATTATTTCACATCATTTAATTGTATAAATTATTATGATTGTATATCTGTGTACCAAAGAAAACACTTCAGTTGAAAATGAATAAAATGTTCACTGGGTACCAACAATAATTATTTGATCAGGTAAAAATCATTTAGTTAGGTGGTATGTCAAAATGTCCTGGGTGCTGCGGTACATCTACAGTAAATGCACAGAAAGCAACATAAAAATGTATGTTATGCTTCTCACTAGCAGGGTTTCATTACAGTTTTCCTCAAAATAAAAGCAATATTTCTACAATTTTGACAAAGTATAATTGCTACTTGTAGGTGTTTCCATTGAAGAGTGTTTGGCTTCTGATGCATGACTCTAGTAAAATCCCATCTACCCGTCACGCAATATGTCGTACTTCTTCTGGTGATAGTGGTGGTGGTGGGGTCTGTGCATACCTCACAGTTTCACTCTGCAGGTGCACCTGATCATCCCAACGCAAAGTCCTTATTTAAGGCAGCAGCCACGCATAATGGATTTCTGGGAGAGAATTGTACAGAATTCACCAATGAGTTGTGAATCCAGAATTTCCGAACAACCCAGGCAACATTTAGTGAACCGCTATCTTACTGAGCCTCTCGTGACACTGGACTTGTCAAGCCTGTGACTAGTGAAAATGCGTAAAATGTGTTTCCATTACACTTTTGTGCATGTCTCAAAAACCGCCTCATGAGAGCGTAAAAATATTTTTGCAACCTTTGACAGTTTTTACAACATTTTGGTGCTTCCATTACCAGTTTTCTCTTGCATAATTGACATTTTGCGCATTTCTGAGGGTAATGGAAACCCAGCTACTGTTTTAGAGAAACCTACAGCATGTTATGGTGTTTAGTAACTCAGATGTCAGATGTGACTGATAGACTAGTTTGATACTCTGTTGTTTCATGTCTGACTCATGAGGCTGCAGTGAGGATCCACCAGCACTGAACCACTTATTAATTTCTGGTGGTTTGCGTTTTGCTTTCTTAGGCCAAACCAGTTCAAATAGACTATGAAATCTGTATTCTACCTTAACCTTTAACCCTTCCTAAGATGCCATCCTTAGCATACCCACAGCACTAACTCTAAAAATGATGTGAGACCCACCACACACATAGTGCAGATCTGCCTCGTCATTCATCATCATTTTACTCTCACTTTCCCCTTTGCACATTAAAGCCAACTTAAAGAGCACAAAACCACCTCAAAGTGTGCTGTGGTTTAGTGATAATGGGGTCTGGAGATCACAGCCGGTCTAAAGTGCTCCCAGATGAGCATTGAACTGGCTGCCAAAGTATGTGACAGAATAGTTTACAGAGAAACAGCAGAGACCAACACATGCGTCATTACTGATCATGTAAATACAGACAAGGACGAAGACTCACTGCAGGACCCACACTCACTATTCTCCAGGAATCGTAATAAAATAGACTGAAATAATTAGACTACACACTTCCAGGGGCAAAACCCAACTTAAACTCATAAACTTTGGAAATAGGAAGACAGAGTGTTCTTTTTATTCACTTTACAACAGTTAAATGATTCAGAACAAATACTAGCTATATAGTGGAATAAAGTTCTATTACATTAAAGCTAAAGTCAGTTGATTTCTCCAAGACAGAACATCATGTTGTGTTGCTTTTCCCTCAAGCCACATAAGGAGCTCTGCTTCAGGTTTTCATTCAATGGAAGTACTTAGAATCTACATCATGACTTTAGCAATCTATCTCATGTTATATAATTAGCGGTACGAGCACATTTCTCATATGGAGGTTGTAAAAAATGTCTGATCTGAGATACAAATACAACTCTGCAACTCCTGAAAATGTACTGAATGGCCCATTCTTCTAGCTTTATGTCCTCTCACCACTTGACTATAGCTTCACCTACAATTTTTGCTGATAGTTATTATCAGCTTTACATTTTGAAAAACATAAAACCAGATCATTTAGGGATTTAAGAAATATCTTCTGTTACAAGTTTAAAAAAAAAAAGTAATCAAAGTTGAAAGATGGCACTTCAATACTCTTACAAGACAGGCTATGTCTTGCATCTGGTGCCCTTTGACCTTGCAACATGATGCTACAGGTGGTCATTTAATGCACAGGTGAGTTAGGTGGAGTTGGGTGTTTAACTACTTGACCACCTGTTCACTGAGCCTGGATGAGAGCTAACTGTAGAGGGTCTGTCTGAAGCAGTTGCCTGCGTGATTCATCACTGTCAACAGCTTTAATAAGATGAGACCACGGATATTAGTGGAGCCAGGTAAAACTTAGAGGACTGTATTAGAGCTCACACAAGATTTTCAAGATTAAAAAATGAAAATATTAGAAAATAAGTTTGCAGCAACCAAGGTAGTTTGCAAATCATTTTTTTAACAAAATTTGCAAGTTTTCTGTTTTTCCTCTTTCTCAGGGTTTTACATGCCAAATGATTATTCGTTAATCATAAGTCGTCATCAAGGTAAATGCTTGCAGCTGGGGATATCTGATACAATGGTATTTTTGTGTGATAGACAAATGTCTTCATTGAATATTCTGTTCTGATCATTTATATTGTGTAAAAAAAATCAAACTCTTTAAAGCAGTATTTGGAGGCTGCTTTGAATTCTTCTGTGGATATAGGCAGGAAAATTGCATGAAGGAAACACATAATAACAAGGAGAAAAGTGAATTTGACACAAACGGGATTTTCCCTACTATTGTAAAAGTTAGGCTAGGTGAAGTACCTAAATGTTTTTGTGCAGCACCTATATAACCCAGACTATTCTACCTCTATGGAGAGGGATGATGCAAGTACAAATAGATGGTATTTTTTTCTGAAATTAAATGGTCTACTTTTAACAAAACTGAGTAGATGTGTTTCTTAGAGCCATTTTCTAAATACTGTTCTGATGCATATCTAATATTATGTAAAATGCTGAGGTTTTTTTTTTGTCATAATACAAAAAAACGTCACTGTAAACCATATATCAATTGAATTTACACCTGCTATGTCATGGTATGTTCCACTACTGTGACAAATATGTACACTGAGGATTTTGATGCATAGACACTTGGCATTGAAATCACATGATCATAAGACAAGCTGATGAAAATTATCTCAGGCCGTGTACTGCAAAATGTACATGAACTGTACTATGTACTGTATCTTGAAACTTTGTCATGCAAACACTTTCAATCTTCCCCTTTTCCATCTTCACTCACACAGTCCTGACCAACACCTCATACTCTCCATGACGCAGGTGGCTCCATTCAAAGCCAAATTTATCTTATTATACAAGACAGCCCACTGCTGTGTAATGGAGGTGTGTGTGTGTGTGTGTATATACTGTATATGTGTGTGTCTCCATGCATAAAAGCACTCCTGGTCTGTTTGAAGAGATAGCGCCGGCTCCACACTTAAGAACAATTCGACTTGTGTTTCCTTTGGAAAAGCCAAGTGCAGGAGGGGAGACAGGCAAATGAGTCTCATAAAACCTTTTATATAACCTGCCCACAGCCAACAGGGACTGTACCTCAAAATCAGTGGCATAATAGTTACATTGTACACAGATATGCATATACTCTATGATGACAAAGGCTGAGAAAGAACAGATAGATAAAATCAGTTCATTATTTCAAACTGTTTAAAAATGTACCATAATTCCTCTGTTGCAAGTTATATTATGGGCAATTAAAGCTACAACCACTATTTTGAAACATAATCTATTAGGAGGTTTTTAATAAAAATGTAACCGAAGTTGCAAGCAATTAATCAACATAATTTCTGGAACAGTAATACAGAAATAAATAAGCTGAGACATATATCACTTTACTGAGTTAAGGATGAGCAACAAAGTAGGGATAGCATTACGTAACATCAAGGCACACCCTTTTTTGTCCATAATTGTCAGGAATAAACTGGTGTTTGACTCGCATCCACAATGAACAAGTATTGAGTCAGCAGTATCAGGCCCTCAGAAAACCATCATAACATGTAATCTTCACTTGAATTGAGTATAAAAACATGTGGCCAAGTGCCTGACCTTTATGAAACCCAAAATAAAATATGAAAATAAAAGTAAGACTGATGAAAAATCCTTTAAGGCATGTTGTGGTTAAGTTTACCCACAGTTATAATAAGGACCAACAAAGTCACTGCAGGGTAAGAGTTTTTTTTTTTTGTAAACAAATACAACAGTGGGAACTCATTTGACAAATATAAGCTGTGAAAAAACATTGACCATGCCTGTAACTAAATGCAAACAATCAACACATCAGTGCCAGGAAGAGGTTAATCAAGTTGGATAAGGAACAATCTACCAGGCTTTTAATGCTGCCACACACACATAGACACATGATGTTTATTGTGTTTAGTGTTGTAAGTTTAAACACCTGACTGAGACACACACAGTTACTCACATGATGTTTGATCCACCAGACTGCCAACCTGATACCCAGGAAGCTTTAATTTCATACGCAAAGTGGATTTTAGGGAAGTCCTGTTGTCTCACATTCTTCTACATATCTGATCGACTAAGAGACTGCTGCATTACTTAATATTGAAAGTAAGGATTAAACACCATTTTACCATCATCGCTTAAGGGGCCAACATCGCTTAGTGGGCCATAAGTTTAATCTGCATCAGATCATGTGGTCTAATAGTCTTTGGCATGGATCACAGACAACCAAGGACAGTGAATCACACTCAAACTTGAGGTTGAGACAATATTAGACTGAAAAGAATGCTGCTGCAGGATTAAACAGGGCATTTTTACCAGGTGTTTAACAGGTTACAACTAGGGATGCAACGGTACATGTCATACTATCGTACCTCACCGTATGCCCCTCACGGTTCCATACGAGCATGTACTGTGGTACGACACGTCATTTTCAAATGACATTTCCAGACAACTCAAGTTTATATTAGAGCTTTGCAAGATGACTGACTTACAGAATTCTACTGTCATTGGCTGGAGCTGGATGTGGCGGAGCCAGGCCAAAGCTGGATGCAGAGCACAGCTCTTCTACTTCCAACTACCCTTCTCAATATTAACATTAGTATCCATATTGGTAAAACCTTCTCTGTCATCACCATGTTTGTAATTATTGAATTTCTTCTTCTTCCTCTTCACAAAAAAATGTACTCTTCTTTCATGGTATTCGGTCAGTATGTTAATTAAAAGGGACGCCCAGTGGTGGATTGATTGAAAAACACTCATTCTAATGTATATGACGCATGGACATATGAAGGCAGTGATGCATGACAACATTAGAAATGGACGTACCTATTTACGTACATAAAGGGAACATAAATGAGCCTTAATACGCTCCATCAGCTCCCAGTTATGTTTCGGTGCACAGCTGGGCTCTATGTCCAAACCATACCATACCATACCGTGACTCAAGAACCGCAATACGTACCAAACCATGGATAACCTGTACCGTTGCATCCCTAGTTACAACCATCAACCACAGCACAAAAATGTTGCAAAGGAAGAAAGAGGTAAATTGAATCAAAAGCAGGGGTAGCAGCAGGAAAAGACGCAACTAAATGAGATGAGGATGTTTAATTCTTTCACAGAGCAGTAAAAGATCTAATATATCTATTGTTACCACACAGACAAAATGACTCACTCACCCAACCAAATAAGTTTTATATTCTGTATTTCAATGGTAAAAATAACAGATACTGACAAAAATTCAAATTTGTCAATTTTTGCAAAAGGAAAAATCAAAAGCCAGACTCCAGTTACCCAGTCACATTATGTTGGTTTCAGTCGGATTATAACAAACCTCGGCGGCCTTTCTACCAGCGAGAGAACAGGATAGAGAACCGAGAACAGGCCGGAAGTGACATACAATGGAGGAACCAGGATGAAAAGAAAAGAGCAGGGGAAGAGGTGAGAAGGGGTGAGGATGAGAGGACTGTGGGTGAGAGTGGATGCTAAGAGGAAGGAAATATTGAGAGGCAGAATGTGAGAAAAGAGGGTTTGGATTTACAGGAAAGTCAACTGCACTTAGAGAAATGAAAATAATCTGCATCTATTCTATATGCCTAGGCCCCTATAGGTAATCTTAAACAAAATGCCTAAACATTTCTGATGTAATAAGAAACTAGGCCTATATTTTATTTAATTTATTTTTTTATTAAGTATGATCAATTAACAAGTCAATAAATGGAGGTGGATGTGCCTCCTTGCTGCTTTTTGCTTTGTAACTAACTAATCAGTCAAATAAATATCTTTACGTTTTGGACTCTCAACTGGTCAAAACAAGCACCCAACAAAAAATAAATCAATTAAGGAACAAAAACTGATTGCTACTGAAAATGTGCATTTGTGCAGTACAAAACAGAAACTATTCCCTTAAACCTGCCTTTTGTAAACTTAGGGTCAGATCCAAGATGGGTTTGAGAGTTGTTTTATTTTGTAAACTAAACAATTATATGATGTGTAAAGTAAATAACTTCAACTTATTAAAATAGTAGAAGGGTGTTCTCTACAAGAGTTAAGCCTCAGTCACAAAGCTTCTTACAAACAATGCGTTCATACGAGTTTTTGAGTTCGTAGACATTCGTACATGTTCGTAGACATTCGTGGAGAGAGCAGTAGTTTCTTGCGACTGTCTTATAAAGTCAGTACAGCTGCCTCAAGAGCAACTTGAGGCCTCCGTGAGAAAATTATGTGATTTTGTGCCGTATGAACACCATACAGTCTCCGTAAGGGT
>JAPQRP010000005.1:21053566-21073630 GCA_037367295.1 Apogon hyalosoma | reverse complement strand
CTGTTTTAGTCACATGATACACACAGGAGTTAGTACTGGATTGCATAACCATTGTTTTTGATGACTTTTGATGGTCTTATCATTTTTTTCTGCAACTGTATTTTGCAAATGTGCTGCACTCAGTGTTGCCCAGGAACTGGCTAAACAACCCAGATAAAATTTTACCCCTATTGCAGATGGACAGTGGAGGTGCCACATCTGTCTACAACACTTGCAAAGGATCTATCTATGCAAGCCTAGCATCAATGTACAATACAAACTCCCATTAGCTTAGAAACAGAATCTGCTAATACCAAAAAAATCTGGCACAACATAGACAGTTGACACAAACTTTATGTTCACATATTATTTTATTTTTACTTATGACTATGTATGCACCTGTGTCTGACACCGAGAAGCTCAGCTACACTACATTCATAAGGAAAATCACAAGGAAATGCATACTTACTATAATGAACCTACACTGAACCTGTCATCACACATACACGTCACCGTGATTTGTTGTGGCTATAAATAGAAAAAATGAAAAATACTTTCACTTTGCTAAGCTGCCCTGTTGTATTGGAGCCAACTCCACCAAGGCTGGAACTATGACCAACAGTAGCTTCCTTAATTTAAGCCATGCAAACTTAAGTATTACATCCAGTTGAACCATTGTTTATGTCATGACATG
Source organism: Apogon hyalosoma (assembly GCA_037367295.1). Lineage (NCBI taxonomy): Eukaryota > Metazoa > Chordata > Actinopteri > Kurtiformes > Apogonidae > Apogon > Apogon hyalosoma. Next base: position 21,072,957 of record JAPQRP010000005.1, on the reverse strand, counting down.
ACAAATTTTTATCACTTGCTAAAACACAAATGATAAGATGTTCTAGAAATAAATAAAAGATGCTTCATTTGGTATTAAATGTATAAAATGTTTTGCCTCTGTCATCCTTTACCGGTTTTTTAAATGACTACAAAACAACATGAATTCTATTAATGTTGCACCTTTAGAGATGTACCAAGATTTAAAACAGTCTTAAATTCTGTCCTGGCTGCACTGTATTTTCTGTAATATTGATAGAACATTGAAATGAGCCATTCCATTGGGTTTGCCTCAGAGGGTTTCAATAGTTAAATGCCATTTTTGTGCTGGGGCAGAAGATAATCCTGTGATAAACAGGCAGGTGTATCTGCAGCTTATGATCTGGTTAAACATTAATCTGTTGTCAAAGTACGAGCAGGTTCAGCAGACAGTGGATGATACACAGAACTGCAGCAACTTCAAATAAGAGAGTCCAGGTGTAAAGATGAATTAAAGCAGAGGTTGGGCTATCAGTCTGGTTTAAGGTGGTGAAAAGGACTATGGGAGAGGTCGGACTAGGGCATTGAAGGCTGGGCAAAGGTGAGGGGTCAAACTTTGAGGAATGTGTCATATTTATAAAACCCCTCTGGCTCTTATGAGCTCACTCAGTAAAGACATAGTTACCTTGTGTAGGTACAAGTGTGTGACGATGAGTGCGTTACAGACAAAGGGACTGAAACAAGAGCTTCACTGAAGTGTGCTGTTTCTGTGTGCACAGGTGTGTGTTTCCTTTTCTTACAGGTGGGTGCGCGTCTGTTCTCTAATTTAAAGGCTGAACCAGAGGGGAGGTGGGCGGGTGGGTCTGGTACAGGTGAGAACCAACTACGAGTGTGTTTCTGCTGGGGATTTAATGCTTTTCAGTTTATATGTCAAAATTCCCACTTGACCTACATGTAAACTGCCTTTTACGCATGTTGTGTTCAGACAAAATAACAATTCAGAAGGTAAGAATACAGAATAAGATTCACAAGAATGGATTTTCATAAAATGGCTTTGAAGGGGCGATGCAGGAGGTAACACTTGGCTAAAGATGATCTCTCCCACAGAAACAGCCTTTGGCTACACTCTTAAATGACAGAACAAAAGGCACATGACAGAGTCTGTGCTGTCTTTCAATCTTTTAACAGTTTTCTTACTTTCTGTTACAATTCTACTGTGTACTGTTATTATAATGAGCAAAAACTTGCAAAACTGAAAAGATTTATAGAAAATATTACTCAAGAATAACAACTTAAATGCAGCAAACCAGCATTTTAGTGATTTAGCTCATTGATTTATTCAAGATTCAATCAAAGCATGCATCATTTACACTACTCACCTAAGAAACCAGATAAAATTACTTAAAATATTAGTCTGGGATTCTAGAGACTTGTATATATATTTTGATATTTTGTCTTTTTTAAATAGTGACAGCAAAGTAAACTTTTTCAAAACCAGCAAGAGAGAGAGAAGGATGACATGCAACAAATGTCCTCATATACCTGTATTTCCAGTGAATTTTCATTGGTATGATGACTGATATGAAACGGTTTGGAAAACTAAATGCAGAATTGGGCTCAAGCTATAGCTAAAGTCATCTCAGGCTATTTGTCAGATACTCTCAAGCACTGCACCTGAGCACCTACAGAAACTAACAAATGGCCATGAGCACTGACAAAAACTCTGCATCTGTGTGATAAGAGATAACTTCTCAGTAGTGTCTGCTCCACAACAAAAAACATTAGACATTACAGAAAACAAATGAGCCAAGTATTGCTGAACAAATTCAACATCTGTGTGATTAAAAGTTTCCTAACCCTGAACCCCCAAGTCTGAAGGTCCAGATGACACTAAACATATCTTTGAAGGCTAAGAGGAAGCAGATATTTACCTCTTAAAGAATTACAAACAGGAAACAGCAGAGCTCATTGTGCACTTTGTGGAGTTTTTTGTCACGACTGTGTTTCTGTGTGTTTGGACTCTATCTTCGGGGTTACAGGTGTTGAATATCCAGCCTGAGCTCCAATAGCCTCGGGGCTGTGAAACTGATCCGCAAACTGCATGAAGGTGTGCAAAAGTGTTTCAGTTTGATGCATCTTCCAGCATGGCATGGATTGAGTTTTTAGCATACACATACACACACACACACACACTGAATATTTTCGGATAACAGATGCTGATTATTCGTTGTGTGTGAGAGTACATCCCAGCATCCGGTGTTTCCCCTGCAGGCCCAGTATTTCATCCCGACAGACAAAACACTTGAGTGTCTACTGATCAAAGAGCAGAGGAATGTTGTCTGAGGATCACACGCAGCTTCAATGTATCACTTAATCACACACAGACCTACACTTAGAGCTGCAGGTTGGACAGCAGCTGGAGGAGCTGGATTACACGGCTGGTCACAGTTATTGTGGGAGTGGGCAGGAAGGATGAGCACCATGAAAGAAAATGCACGGCTGTGGACTGTCTTTGTTTTAAGATGCTCATAGATTTAGCTGTTATAGAGAAGAGAGGGTGTCACGCCACAGAATTGAAGTTTTGTTTCCAAAAAATCTGATAAAACAAAGTAGGTTTCTTAGTTCTTTGACCACCACTAAATTATTGTATTACTAAATTAATTTAATTCAGTTTGATCTCATTTCAATCATACACAGCCTGGCCAAAAAAGTCATCACCTGGATTTAATTCAACCAATAGTTCAGATCCTTCCGTTTGATAATTACTGGAGTGATTAATATGTTTCAGCTGCTACAACTTCTTTAACTGATACAGTAGCTTCTCATTTCTTAAACATCCATCAGTTTAATAGAGCATAAAGATTGGACTATGTTTCAGTGGAAAAAGGTCATGTGGTCTGAGTCCAGATTGACTCTTTTCCAGAGTGATGGACACATCAGGGTGAGAAGACAGGTAGATGAAGTGATTACCCATCATGACTAGTGTCTGCAGTTCGAGCCCACGGTGCAGTGTTATGATCTGGGGTTGATTCTGTTGGTCAGGTCAAGGTTCAGCAACGTTATGTGTCCAAAAAAGGATGGAAATAAATATTGTGATGTTGCATACGCTTAGTGAAATGATGCCACAGTGAATGTAACAGCAAAGTATAACGAAATATTAGTGTTGGACTTTTTTTTTGGCTTTTGATCTTAAAGAGAAGCAAAGGCATTACAACTTCACAAAAGTTGCTGAATGTTTTGTTTCCAACAAATCTGTTAAAACAAACGTTCTTTCTCTTTCCAAAACATGACCATTTCTGAATTATTTAAGAGATTTCATTTGTCACCAGCTTTCTTTAAATCCCAGTAGATAACTTCTGCTGAACCAGGTCCCTCAATAAAAAGTACAACAACATGCATGCAGCAAATGATGATGATTATTAAAATGTTATGTATATTATATTAAATTATGTTTCATATTATGTCATTTGGGTCAAATGAAATATTCTCTAGTAACATTTACATTGTCACTGACATCATTAAACCATAATCATTATATTGCATAAGATGCTAGATTTCGACATTAACAACATAAGTGGAAACATCCCATTTAATGTGATTACCCACGTCAAAAATATATAGGATTACTTATTTTTTAATATTGTAATGCAGAAATGTTATAGTTTTAAGTTTGAATTTAACACTACAAAATACAGTGCTTGTTTGGGAATGATGGTCTTCATGAGGAAAAATAAGTCATTACTGAATTTCATCAGATATTGGAAACTTCTTGCAAACAAAGGTTCAGAGGTCAGACATTTTGTAAATCTTCCTCCTGGAGGTTTCTTCAGTCCTACAACAAGGCCAAAGAACATAAACACACAAGGCCATTTGTCTGACAAACAAAAAGGCAGCTCAATAAGGCTGTAAGTAATGTTATTTTCATTAATTTACCAAGTATTTTGTTAGTTGGTAAAAAAATGACAGTTTCAAGTTGTTCTTGAGTTGTTCTTTTGTCTGACATGACTTATCAACAACAAAAACGTACCTCACAACAGAGAGGCCATAACAAGAGAACTGGAGACATGTAAATGATTGACTCTATGGTCACAGAAAGAAAAATAATGTTGATTGCTCTCAGTGCTCCCACTGAATTTTCACGTCAGATATGAGTGCAAACCTTCTCTGAATGTGGATAGTGAGCTATAGTTTGACTGTGAATGTGTTCCATGTTGGAGCAACGACACTGCTGCAGGCCTGTGAACTGTAAGACTCTGCTGATAGCACTCACTGTGATAAGCCCAGCTTAGACAAACAATAAAGAGATCAACTGCTCATATCAAGCCCCTGCATGCACATGACAGTCCAACATGAGAAAACATGGATGAAGTCACCACAAAAGCAGGTAAAGATTTGGATTCAGGGTATCCATGCAGTAAAGTCAACTCTTAGTAGGAAGGTTATTGAATGTTAATCTGAAAAAATACATTTCCAGACATGAATGTATTTGTTCAGCTCAAAATGCACACTGCAGCAGGTATTTTAGGGTGAAAGTAGTTGTAAGCCATGAAAAATCCACTGTGTCCCTGAAAAACATTTTCCAAGTACTAAATTAAATTACTTCTAATCTACCAGGATGTGGAAATACAGCAGCACTGAACTCCAAGTTGAAAGGAGCGCTACGAAACAGACTTGTGAGACGTATTGACACACATATACACACAGTTTAATTCAATTCAAGAACATTTATTGGCATAAGATTTTCCTCCTCTGCCAACACAGCCTCCCTCCCTCACATGTCTCTGCTTTCTAAACAGAATAAACTTTGTTTAAAATAACAATCTTACATAAAAAAAAAACAAAAAAACTAAACTAAACTAAACCAAATTAAATATTTACAGCAGCAAAATATCTTTTGGTCAACTTGAAACTTTTTTATTAACCAAACATTACACAGTCTGTGCAAGTTTCAACCGTAGGTCTGTAAGTCATAGGTGTATATTTTATTTTCCTGACAGTAAGGTCAGTGCTCAGCTGCTCTATAAACGCTGTATGAATGGTGAATGTGTGTCATACAGCGAGCTTATCCCAGCCTCTTGGTATCTGAAGCTGATTGTCTGTGTGGATAAGGACAGGATCCCAGATAAGACCAAAACAAAATACACTGTAAAGCATGACCTGCACACACACAGAGGACTCTTATGTATCGTCCCACCCTGATACAGATCTGTGTTTTTCTTTGAACCTCCCAAAATCTAAGCAGGGAAATTACTTAGAGTCCTTTTACTGGTTTCATTTATTTCTTGATGTAATGTTAGTGCTGTCTACACACGTGCAAAGGCTTAAACTGAGATGTGGCTCAGGATTTTTGCAGAGAAGTGGTTTCCGACCTGCAGAGTTGCTTTGTACAGCAGGATATTTGCGTAAATACAGTCGCTCATAGTTGTAATAAAATATTTTTACCTCTTCTCATGAAATGACTGTGACAATGTGATTTAGTCTTAATAAAGAAAGTGTAACTGGGACTCAGTATGTAATCATTGTAAGTGGTCAAAGGTGATTACGGATGTGTAGAAAGAGGAATAAACATAGGAATGAGGCTGAAAACAACATTATTCCAACTATATGAGGAACAATGTAAATGTAAACACTCTTCCTCCTCCATTCATGTCAAACCATTATGTGATGCATGTGTCAGGTGTGGAAAACCCTTCAAAATGCTCAGCAGAGCTGTACAACACTGATGGACCTGCTCCAAATGCACATTTATGTGTCAGCAGAGATTATCAGCCTCTATCATCCAGGGGCTGATACAGATAATCAGGTTTCCTTGACAACAATCACGGAAACAAACAAGCTAAAAATAAGTGTTTAACTTGATTTTCTCCTTTGTCAGGAGTTCAGGGCATTCAGTATATTGAATGATTGTTTTGATTTATGCAGTTCTTACAAGCTATCATTACCTTAACCCTTTAAGACTTGGATCTATTTTTCTGGTATCTTCCTTATTATTTTTTTCTCTACACCCATCCATTCCTATGTGATTTATCAGTATTTATTATTTTATCCCCTGCATTTTTTTACTGAACAGTAAGTATTTGTCTATACTGACTGACCATGTAGATGTTCAGAAAAGCTTAGAGTAAATGCAAAGACTTTAACAACAGAGCAGACAATACTGAAGCCAAAATGACGATTTCAATAACATACTGTATGTTTAAGTGATCATAAAAACAAGCAACTACAGTCACTGACACTGGTCAAACCACATGTGTTTTATTGGTGAATCACTGTGACAGAGGATGATGGTGTTTCCACGTTCACTACAGAGCCTTTGAACATCCAAACAAGAAACATTTTTGATTCTGCTAAAAAGATGAGAAACTGCATTTCACTTGAATTCTTTACATGTATTGATATGATTAGTGGTTCAAAAGTTATCAAACATTTTAGTTGATTAGTAGATGATCTTGTTCATTGGTGGGTGTTTAGGTCTTTGTGGGTTTTAATGAAGGTAGTAGCAAAGCCATAAAACAGCTTCCATTTCATACACCAGAATGCAACAATGTGTGCTTTTATGTACTAGTGTTTATAGTGGGTGTATTTGTGCATGAAGTATGTGAAGAAAGAGAAAAACGTGTAAACGTAAATGTTCTCTGAAGTGGAAAACAGACCAGTGAATAAGTGTTGAAGGGTAAAAGTCTCATGTATGACTGCCATGTATTCAGGAACTTCAACACTTCAACATTCTGGTCATAATGTGTTTCTTAGCACAAGAACACATGAGTACTTAAAAATATTAAATGTGTTTTGCAGCTAAATTTACATTAATTCATGTCCTATTCATAAAGTTGAACAGCAGCAGGCAGATGACAAACACGAGGAACGATTTAATCTGCTGAGAAGAGCAAATAATCTAAACAATCAAGTGTAAACCCCTCCTTAAAGAGAAAACAACAGATTTAGCTGGTGCTCTGCCAAATTTGAGATATCAACAAATGACAAGGTTATTTCCAGCCTGACATCACCACAAAAACAATATGGGACAATCCTTGAAGGGACAAAAAATGACCCAGTTTCAGTTCATTGTAAGGTCAATGTGTGTAGGAACAGATTTACTCATTTCTCTTATGCTCATGTTTTAGCCACTCCCGACCCTTTTTTCTAACCCAAACGTGTTTTTTCATGCCTAAACCAGCTTTAGCCACGGCATTTTTACAGCTTTAATGCAACAGTTAAGTAGAATTTTTCACACCACAGATACAGATCAAGTTTTTGTTTAGTTTTTTTTTTTACCCTGGGGTGGAAATTCATTACTCTCTTCATTATTCCATTCACTATTCAGTCTGAGAGGATATAACCATTCTGGGAATAGCAAGCTACTTATGCTGTTACTCAGGCATGAAAGTGTGTTGGTTGTTTCATTATATACAAGTTAGTTGCAGCATTTTGTTCTGTTATTTTACTGTTGATGCTGTTTTGGTGAAGAGTACAGGTAAAAAAAAAGCAACAAAACTGTTTGTTTCTGAGTATTAATTGATTTTCTATTAATTTCATAGTCCCGTCAGGAGATAAAACAACAATAAATGCAATAACGACAGTTTAGCTCATTAACCTGTTAAATATCAATGTACGGTGACATTCACAAAGAGTTCTTTTGTGTCATCTGGGGCTCAGCTGGCAGACGTTTTAACGCCACTATAAAACATGTGAGCAGCCCAGTTGGCCATGTTGGGACATGTCAGGAGCCAAAAATGAAGGAAATCGATGGCACCCGTCTGCTGTTTGGTCTCTAAGCTGTCGGCTGGTGTCCTGTTTCTGCAACAGACAGCGGATGATGAAGGAGCTTTTGTCTGTCGGACCTGCTTCTGTCCGAGGAGTTAATCCTGCACAATCCACAAAGATTACTGTAATTCACCGCCCCTTTACTGTGCTTCAGCCTCTCTGCATGTACAGCACAGAGGGTGAGCAGAATATAATACAAACAGCACGAAGACAATTCACATTAAATTACATTTGTTTTCAGCTCCTCCAGGCTGCAGACTTCGACAGCTGGATATGAATCTAGTGTTTCTTGTTGTTCAGGTTCAAACCCATGTCAGTGGTTTTGAGGCTATATTCCCTACAATAGCTTTGTGGTTTTTTGTTTATTTCTTTTACTCTGTTTAGGATTTTGTCTTTGTACTTTTGACTTGTGTGATTATGCTTTTCAGGATTTTTTTGTTTTTTTTTCCATTGTATTTGCTTCAATTTTAATGGCCAAAGCATCTGCAGTTCATTTAAAAAGCAATTGTGTCAAGTCTTCAGAAGCTATACAGTCTAAAAAAAATAAAATAAAATCTAAAAACTAGATATTTACTACTGCCCATGAAATATGTCATATTTATTGACATATCTGATGGAAAACTGAACACATTAGGGTTTTGGATTCATTAAAAAAAACAACCCCTTTCCTTGGGCAGTGGGAGGTTATGTACAACAAGTATGTTATGCTGCTTTGGGAAATTTTGCCTCAGTTAATATCAATTAATAGAAACAATAGTCAGTAAATGAATCCATAATGAAAAACCTGTAGCTGCAAACCTAACCTCACTTGTTAAATGTAAATAATCTGTCTCTTAATTTATGAGTCAGACCATTTTTTTGTGGGAAGCAGGGTAAAGTGTATCAAATGTCTAAAATGTTATGGGTGAAAAAAGCTGAAGATGCATAAAACATAAACAAAGTGTGAGATTAAGACATAGTAATTTAAATTACACTCAGATTATCACAAAAAATATAGTAAGAATATAATTTTTCTGTTTAAAGCAGTAATTTTATTCACCCTTTCACCTAAATCTACTTTATCTTAATCTTGTTTGCTTTTCCTCACGTACTCTTCCTTCATTTCTTCGTCTGTTAGCAAGTAAGCCTCTACTGTTTGCCTTTTCGTTAACACAATAGCTGGCTGATTAGACGGCAGGAGGAAAGGGAAGATTAAGACAGATACACGAAGCGGAAGGGCAGTGGCACATGGTGATGATGTTTGTTTACAGGAAGAAGAATATAAAACCAGATGCTTGATAATGAAGGAAATCCAGCAATCAATCTTTTTAGTTTAGTGCTACAAAAGTACAAACATGGTGGTTGGTGAGGGACAGAAATAATCTTAAAAGGGGCCTATTATGTACATTTTCAGGTACATTTTCTTTTTATTATACTGCACTGTGCTAGAATAGCTTTGCATGACTTACAGTTATGCTCATAGCAATAGAAGAAACAGAACAAACTGAACATTCTGAGCAAGTGTTCAGTATGTTACCTTCATCTTACACTTTAAAGCTTTAACTATGTTTAATATGGAAATGTAACATCAACCAGTCAATCTGACAAAATGATCATGATGTGATGATGTGACTGATTTGCATTGACCAGCCACTGTAGGGACAGTGAACAGTGAACATCCAGAGGCACCTCAGACCACGTTTCAATTAAATATTTGATAAATTATTAACTGTAAATAATAAATATTAACAACTAACATTAGCTAACATCAACTAACATTAACCACTTATTAGCAAATATTATCATTTGACATGATAGAGAGATGCCAATTCATTATGAAATATCTTACTTAAATGTAGAATATAATTTTAACATGTTACATAATAGAAATAAATACCAAATTTGATCATATGCAGTATTTTTTCTCCAGGCTGAAATAGATCTGTGTTGATACTTCAGACTTAATACCTTTCCTATTATATAATACAGCTAAATACAGTAGAATGCTGATATTAGCTTTCAGTTACTATAAGTTAATGGATTTATCAAATATATTGTTTTGAAATATGTGAATAAATATGTCCCTCAACATTATAACCATCTTTGATCTTTGAAATTGCTGAAAAGTTGGGAAACAGTGATATAATAATAATTTGTCAGAATCCCTGTATTATACCAAGAGAAATGGCCATGAATCTAGTCTAATAATATACTTAAATTCAATACTAGAATGGTTTAATCTTGGTGTCTTTAAAAAAAAAAAACAATAAACAGAACCTAATGAGAGTTTTTACTGCAATATCACTGGTAATAATATAAGTATTCAAAGAGTACAAGTGTGATGTGTTTCTAGCTGTGTTGTAGGGTCATGTGGAGGTGAAACTTCTGGAACGGTGAGTATTTTTTTTAGTCTAACTAGTTTTGTGGCTGCTGTTACAGGTGTGAGTACTTATGCTGAATCAGTCATGTGTCTGTCTGAGATTTTTCCTGTTGAGAGAATTGTAAAATAAGAGCTGCCCTTTATTTGTATGTAGACAGAGTTGTCAGATCAGCAAAAACTCCTTTTTTCCCCTTTTAGTCAACACTTCCTGCTGATTACTTCACAAGGTGAAGTCATGAACTGATTCCAAACAGACAGTACAAAGTGAATCTATTAACTATGGCAAAAAATCAAAAAATAGGTCAATGGTCAGATTCTGTCATAGACCACAAAGAAAACAATTTAAAAAGATGAAGACATGGAAAAAAGACAAGAACATTGTACAGATTTCAAGACAAGAACATTGTCCCACAGTGTGGATGTTTGGTCCAATTTTATAACTGTGTGCATGTTCCTTCAGTGTGACCCCTCCCTGTCAGTAAAGTGAGCAGTAGCTGTTAATGAGTAACCATAAAACCCAGAGGGAAAACACATTAACATTCCTGTTTCTTTTTAAATTTACTTTTCTAGCTTTTAAAATGCTATTCTGCACTCGGTCTCAGCTCACATTTCTATTGAACTAGAGTAGACGTTAAACCTCTCCAACCTTTAAATTCTGGATATTTTTTAACATGCTCTGTTTATTATCTTACCTGAGCCACTCACAACCTCAGATCTACTGATCTACAACATTTAATAACTTTTAAACCTTTAATACTTTTAATAATTCAGGCTTCTCAGCTTTTCAGCATCATCAGATATGACCCATTTGGATGTTCAGAGGGTTCAGAGTGAACATGGAAACACCATCATCTTCTACAACATTGATTCACCAGTAAAACCCATCAATTTCACAAATGACAGTGGTTGTAGACACTTATTTTTATAGTCAATTAATAATATAGTTTGCTGTAAAAGTCACTTTTTCTTCTGTTTTATCTGTTTTGACGAACATGTACATGATCAGAAAATTAAACGTAGGAACATGTGTAATTTTTTTGCCCCGGGTGATTGTTTGAGTGGCCCCAGGGGAGAGGTGGAGGGCAGGGATGGGTTTTTTGATGGCCCCCAGGCTCGCTACCTGCATGCTGAAGTTTACCCTGGTGGATGAAAGGGTTGCTTCCCTGCGCTTTCAGATTGGGGAACGGGTTCTGACTGTTGTCAGTGCTTATGCACTGAACAATAGTCCAGATTACCTGCCTTTTTTGGAGTCCTTGGGACAGGTGCTGGAAAGTGCCCCAAAAGGAGACTCCATTGTCCTACTGGGGGACTTCAATGCCCATGTGAGCAACAACAGTGTGGCCTGGAGGGTGGACAGGAACGGCCTGCCCAATCTGAACCCAAGCGGTGTACAATTATTCAACTTCTGTGTGAGTCGCAGTTTGGCCATAAATAACACCATGTGCGAACATAAGGATGTCCAGTAGTGCACTTGGCACCAGGACATCCTAGGGTGCCGGTCAATGATCGACTTTGTAGTCATATCATCAGACCTGTGGCTGTATGTTCTGGACACCCAGGTGAAGAGAGGTGCAGAGCTGTCAACCTACCACTAACTGGTTGTGAGTTGGATCAGGTGGCAGGGGAAGACACCGTGCAGACCTGATAGACCCAAATGAGTTGTGCAGGTCTGCTGGGAATGCCTTGCGGAAGAACTTGTCAGGATGATCTTCAACTCACACCTCCAACAGAGCTTCAACCACCTCCCAAGGGTAGAGGGGAACATTGAGTCTGAATGGTCTCTGTTTCGCTCTGCCATTGTCGAGGCAGAGGCCATTACTGTGGCAAGCTGCAGCTGTAAGGTAGAAGGGACCAGTCACGACAGTAAACCCCAAACCCGCTGGTGGATGCCAGACGTGAGGGGAGCCAGGAGCCACTGAAGAAGGAGGCCTACAGGGCGTGGCTGACCTGTGGGTCTCCGGAAGCAGCCGACTGGCACTGGCAGGCCAAGCATCACACGGCCATAGGGGTTGGAGAGGCAAAGACTTGGGAGTGGGAGGAGTTTGGTGAGGCCATGGGGGGGGGAAAGTCATCTATACCACATACAGTGGAGATGGGGAGCTGCTGATGTCAACTGAGGATATAGTTAGGTGGTGGAAGGAATACTTTGAGGAGTCCCTCAATCCCACCAACATGTATTCTGTGGAGGAAACAGAGCTAAGAGACCAGGAGACGGGGGACCAATCTCCGGGGCCAAAGTCAGCAAGGTAGTACAACTACTCCACAGCGGCAGAGCCCCGAGGGTTGATAAGATCCACCCCTGGCACTGGATGTTGTAGGGCTGTCTTGGCTGACACGCCCCTGCAACACTTCGTGGACAACAAGGGCGGTGCCTTTGATGTGGCAAACCAGGGTGGTGGTCCCCATCCTTAAGAAGGGGGACCAGAGGGTGTGTTCCAACTATAGGGGGATTAAACTCCTCAGCCTCCCCAGTAAGGTCTACACCAGGGTACTGGAGAAGAGGGTACAGTGGAACCTCAGATCAAGGTGGAGCAATGCAGTTTTTGTCCTGGGCCTAGAACCATGGACCAGCTCTTTACCCTTGCTAGGGTGCTGGAGGGGGCACGGGAGTTTGTCCATCCAGTCCACATGTGTTTTGTGGATTTGGAGAAGGGTTACAACCATGTGGGGGCATCCTGTGGGAGGTGCTCTGGGAGTACAGGTTGGATAGCCCCTTGCTAGTGGCCATTCAGTCCCTGTACCAAAGGTGTGCAATTCTGGTCCGCGTAGCCAGCAGTAAGATGGACTTCTTCCCAGTAAGGGTTGGACTCCACCAGGGCTGTCCTTTGTTACCGGTTCTGTTCATAACTTTTATGCACAGAATTTCTAGGTGCAGCCAAGTGGTAGAGGGGGTTGAGTTCGGTGGCGGGAGGATCTTGTCTCTTCTTTTTGCAGATGATGTGGTCTTCTTAGCTTCATCGAGCAGTGACCTCCAGCTCTCGCTGGGGCAGTTCGTAGCTCAGTGTTGAAGCGGCTGGGATGAAGGTCAGCACCTCCAAGTCTGAGGCCATGGTCCTCAGCCAGAAAAGGGTGGAGTGCCCACTCTGGGTCATGGGGGAAGTCCTACCTCAGGTGGAGGAGTTCAAGTATCTTGGGCTCTTGTTCACGAATGAGGGTAGGATGGAGCGGGAGATCAACAGGTGGCTCGGGGCAGCATCTGCTGTGATGCGGACACTAAACCGGTCCGTTGTGGTAAAAAGGAAGCTAAGCGGAAAGGCGAAGCTTTCGAATTACCGGTCCATCTATGTTCCACCCCTCACCTATGGTCATGAGCTCTGGGTAATGACCAAAAGAATGAGGTCAGGAGTACAAGTGGCCAAAATTAGTTTTCTTCGCAGCCTTAGAGATAGGGTGAGGAGTTCGTACATCTGGGTGGGACTTGAAGTAGAGCCGCTGCTCCTCCACATTGAGAGGAGCCACTTGAAGTAGTTCGGGCATCAGGTGAGGATGCCTTCCAAACGCCTCCCTGGGGAGGTGTTTCAGGCGCATCCAACCAGGAGGAGACCTCAGGGCTGACCCGGGACATGCTGGAGGGATTATAGCTCTTGGTTGGCCTGGGAACACCTCGGGATTCCCCCCAGAAGAGCTGGTGGAGGTGGCTGAGGAGAGGGCTGTCTGGACTCCTCTGCTGAGGCTGCTGCCCCCGCAACCTGGACGCGGATAAGCGGAAGACGACAAGTGTTTTATTAGGACCATCATAGTTGTAGCTAGATAGTAATTAAAATGAGTGAGCCCTGGAAAGTTAAAAAAAAAAAAAAAGGCTGTAAACGCACATTTACTGAAAACACCAAAATGCTCCTTAAACTGACTTGTACTGAAGATGAAGAAGAAGAAAATGATGCATTGTTTACATTAGTAAAGAGAACATAATAATCCCTGACTCCTTCAGTACAGAACAGTTCATCCTGTTCTGAGTGGCTTTGTTGGATGGAGAAGCTGTAAATGACTGACAGAGAGAAACTGAGTTTAACTGGTCCACTTCCTGTCTGCTGGGAAAGACAAATACGGGTGAGAGAGCACATAGAAAACAAAGAAAGCACAGGGAGGGAAAATAAATAGGGAGTCCGGATGGAGAGGAATGTTCATGTGTTTTCTCTTTGGCTCTAATGACAACTCATTAACACCAGTTGGTCAGAGCGGGAGATCATTTATCTGTACTTGACATGACTGTCGTATTAAAGACCCAGAGAATAGGACTTACAAAGAGTGTAAAAGCCTTTCACTACAGCAATTATCTTCTCTCTCTTGTTGATAAACTGGAGAATATAGTCTAGTTTTATTTAGAAATTATGGCAAATTGACCATGTAGACCATGTCTCAACATTGCATTGACAACATGATAATACAGTGTTATTATTTGGGATAGTTTGACTCAACATGCCAATGACACTCAAAACACAGACATTTTCTCCCACTATCCCCTCAAAGTATTGAGTGTGGAAAAGTCAAGTGAGAGCAGAAACTAAATTTAATGTTGTATCAACTTTGCCAGCATGGATGTATTAAGAGAACTTCACATTTTCTGGTGAATGTACTGTAATTTGCAACAGAGCTTTGGCTAGGTGATAAAACAACAGTGATGATTATGGTGATATAATGTTGTTGCTTGATATATGTGATAACACATATTAAAATGATACAAAACAACTAAACACCAGACAAATAAAACAATTAACCATAACTAACAAGAAACTCAGAACAGTTAACCAGCCCATTAAATGTGTATTAAGCCACACAAACCAAAACTTCAACCACACATAACCCAGTAGGGAAATATACAGCACAGTATGTATACAATTAAATTAGCCATTTAATTCCTATAAAATTACAGACTTGGTCTGCAAAAAGTAAACTGAGGCTCAAAAATCTCCTCATATGGGACTAGTCTTTAAACACGTATTGCAGAAACACACTCCAAACTTGATCCTAATTCATAGCAGGATTATATTTAATTACATCGGCTAAATGTATCATACCAAGAGGATGTGAAAACAGAAACTGCTATGTTTCTGTTGAAAAACATTTTGGCTTCCTAATTTTACAATTTAATAACGAATAATACATTTATTTTAGTTGCATACAATGCACAGAGTAGAAATCAGACATCACAGACATTTTTCTCACAACAAAAAAAGTTGAATCAAAAAATAAGCTGAATCAAAGGCTTGTAATTTTCTGTTTATCCTACAGTATTTCTATTCCTTGTATTACCTGGAATACCAGCTATAAAAAAAAACAAAACAAAACATAATACAAGCCAAAATTAAATTGTAGTTCTTAATTGTTTTACATCTAATTCAATTTACTTTATAATCCATAAGTATTTTACATTTTAAGGCACCAGAGAAGTACACAGTTTCAACTCATCACTAAGTTCATTCCATATTTTGACTCCAAAACAGAAACACATCTAGACAAACAACCTTCATCAATTATTCCCTTCATTATTTACAAGACAGTTGAACGGAAACAGGACATTTTTGTTTTTAACCTGAAAATGTATCTGCAGTGTTTTTAGATATAAAATATCTGGAGATATTATTCTCATCATACTCATTATTCTTTTACCTGCAATATCATTTTTATAATTCAAGTGTCACTAACCCCTCACCTCTCCTGTCTGGCCCCATGACCATGCACTGACCCTGAAACAACTGGAACATGTAGGTCGACACTGCCGTCCAAATCTGAAGCATCAGCCCCAATTTGACCTTCAAAATGAAGCTCAAGGTGGATGCCCGAAGAGCTCATCCAAGAGCTTCACAAGTCGCACCTAAACACCAAACATGATGGGTATTGGATGAATTGGTGAAGAGTATTCGTATTGACACTGTTTGACAGACACACAGACGGACACCACAGGTTATGATATGAACAGTGTTCTACGTGAGTGGACATACTGTCCTGTCCCCACTATGGCTCAGCCGCTTCCTTTCATTGTTTTAGTGGAGCTGCTGTATTATCAAATACTGTGCCTTAATGCCTTCGTATAGTATTTGTGCTCGATGTGTCTTTAGTGGAAACGCTTGTGAAACACCTACTGCATGATAGACTATTTATATGCATAGGTAGAATTGGTCTGTAGTTAACAAAACAAAAGAGCATGACACATATTTCACCAATAATAATGTGCTAAAATACAGAAAGACAGCAGACTTCCAGACAAAAAGAATAAAGAAATGAAAAGCCATTCTGTGCAGTATTACTACAACAGTAATGGCTGCTCAACTATTTTTTTTTTATTGTTTATTGTTTTACACTTTAGGACTACCATCCTCTATCCAAAGACAGATAACCTGCTCCATTGCCTGCATACATCTATGACTGTACTCATTATTGTGTGTATGATTTGGTTTTGTGTCCTCTGTTACAGCTGTCAATAAACTTTTATCTCCTGTGTAGTATCTTAACTTTGGGTGGGATTAGATGGTCTGAGTGCAGTTTCAGTGATTTATCTTAGTAGATTATTGTCCGTTGGTGATCAGACACTTACAAAAAAGAGTTCACTGTGAGTTCTTGTACTTGTGTTGAAGGATTCAGGTCAGTTGATTGGATTGACAGCAGATTGTGTTAGTCATGTGTCATTCTGTCTCCGCAGTATACTAACAAAGTTTAACGACCAAGACCGACATCAAACTCGTAATTTTATTTCTGTTCCATCTCATGTTTGGTAGTTGCAGCTATTTTGAGCTTGATGAAAGGCAATTCAGAGAAATTATTCCAAGAAAATAGCATTATAACTCATTTAACCCATAACCCAGCTGATAACATATGGGATTTAATACATTTGGTTGAATTCAGCACATTTTTTTACTAACAGGGTGGTCATGAGGTGAAGTACAGATAGTGCAGTAAGTGGTTTTATACTTTCTAATACTAACCTACTTAGTCTCAGTGCCAACATAAACACAGTGACATTCACAGCATGCTTCCCTGCACTCGTTTTACATATCGGCAGAGTAAATCCACTGATGTTTGGCTGGTTGCCCTGTGGGATCCCTGTCAGTGACAACTGACACAGGTGTGTAGAAATTTGTCAGTGCCAACAGGTATTCACACATTGCAAAAGGGAGCACTGCTGGATAATCACAGTATTTAAAGTTTTAAATATGTGCACGCATCTCCAAAGTGAGTCGGAAAACTAACAACCAACTGCAATATTATGACATACAGGGTACTGAAAAAAGGCCTCACCTAACCTTCAAAACATCAAGAAAAATGTCTTGTTCCCTGCAAACCCAAGATCCAGAAATGACCTTTACACAGGCAAAGACACAAAGAGACTGTTTTCCATCAGTTCTACAGAAACACATGGGAGCTTATGACTGTCTTATGGCTTCATATTATCTCTGACATTCAGTTTCTGGAAGCCTTTTGTACCACAAACCACAGACAGACAGAAACTACAACTATGTATGAGCTGTGTGGAGACGCAGCCGCTCATTCACATGTTTCAGCATTTTTGACATAAGGAGAGAAGACAGTTTGTTAAATAATGGAAAAGGCAGCTTGAAAGTACATTTTTGTCTTTTTAGCTGCTCCAGTTGTGCATCTTACCTGCTTTATTGGCAATTTAACAGCAAATTAAAACCTTGCACTGGTTTACACATCTGCATAATGAGTTATGAATGTATGAACAAGTATTAATGAGTTTTAACATTTGTTCAGTTTCTGCAACTTTTTTTTTTTTACCTAATAAGTATAATGCTATATTAACTGACACTGTTTACTGTTTCTGCAGGTTCAAAGTGTTAAAAGTCTAAAACTTTTTTTTTTATGGTACATTAAAGTGCAATTTAAAGTACATGTAAACATTTTACATTCATACTGGACAAGTAAAACAACAACCATATCCTGGGCTATGGAATTCCAGCTTGCTCAGTGATGTATCTTGGGAACATTGGGTTTTTCTTGCAGCAAGTAAAAGAAGTATGACGAGGAACTGGCTTAATGTGATCACTCCACAGTCCAATCAATGAGTGGAAACTGTTAGAGATATTTTTGCTGTGGAGAAGTTGACCTACATGCTGAGAACCAAAGAGAAACCTTTCAAGGAAAACTGGAAAAAATGAAACATTTACATAATAAGTGACACTGCCTAAACAGAACTGTTTTTACACAACACTTCCTTTCTAATACATGCTGGTAGCTTTTCATTAAACACATTAAGACATCATCTTTTCCTCCTGTATGTTTCAGACATTTTCCAAGAACTTCTGCTTTTCGACAAAAACTGTGGTTGTACATTGCACACACTGTACTCAATGTCTGTAGAGAGGAGGAGGGTTTGACAACCTCAAACCCACATGTCCTGCAGCCGACAGCATACACTGATACTCATCACCTCACACACTCTGAATCCAGCTGCAAACACACTGACATATTTTTATGAAATAACTGACAGACTGAAAAACTGCAGTGCCACACTCAGCACACCTCAGCGTTATTAGACTGTGTGTGCTCAGCACTGGTTTCAATTGTGCTGAGCTAATCCTCCACACACTTGGTGAAGAAACCACACCAGTGTTGACAAGCAGTAGAGCCAAACCCAGATGGCACTGGAAACATTAAAACTAGTGCTATACATGACATGTAAACACTGGGGGAAATGTCAGCTTGGTGAGGAGCAAGGATGTAGTTTTCCAGACAGAGGAACTGCTTTAGTGAAGGATATAAACACAGATACAAATATACAGTAAAATGTAAAACCTTGATTGTGATGCTGGACCTAAAGTCCAACCAACAGCACTGACTGACCTCAAATGTTTAATAACTTTTGGACCACTAATCCTATTAATACATGTAAATGATCCAGCTTTTCAGCAGGATCAGATGTATCTTTTTTTGGATGTTCAGACACCATAGCATGGAAACACCTTCATTCACCAGTAAAATCTATATCATTTGACAAATGATAGTGACTGTAAAAAGTTGTTTTTATGTTAATGGTATGTTTTGGTGAAAAAGTCACTTTTTGTTCAGTTTTCTGTGTTTCCATATAATAACCTTTGAATTTACTGTGAGCTTTAATGAAAGTGGGAATCTATATAGTAAGTAAATAAAATGTGGAAAACAACTGATTTGAATTAAAAATGCAACATACAGAGTATTATATGTTAATAAATGGTGACAAATTACATATGAAAGATTAAATGGACGTTGCCACAAAAAACGAAATAAATCCTCTGAAAGGGGCAGGGAAACCAAAGATAACAGGGAAACATTTATTATTATTATTTATGCAAAAAAAAAAGTGTATGTGTGTGTATATA
>JAPQRP010000005.1:21014190-21042522 GCA_037367295.1 Apogon hyalosoma | reverse complement strand
AGATAGATAGATAGATAGATAGATAGATAGATAGATAGATAGATAGATAGATAGATAGATAGATAGATAGATTGTATTGATCCCAAGCTTGATATTAAATGTTTGCACTTTCTGTGTATATTTTGTTGGATTTATTGTACTTTGTGTTTTTCATGCCAACAATGTTAATAAAATGAGCAAATTCATTCAGTGGCACTCCTAATACCTCTTTTTTTCACTGGAAAAAATTTGGTTAGTGGAAATTCTGATTGGCTGGTAACTTTCGAAAGTTACCAGCCACATTGACTGGTGATCAAAAAAGTACATTTAGAACCCTGAATATAACACTTGTGATCTGAATGCTTCAAGGAAATAACCACAGATTACTGATGACTCTGAAATCTGTATTTTTTTTTACTCAAAACATACAAGATTGAAGTGTTACTGTAAATATGTTTTTAAAAAATTATAAATAAATAAATAAAAAGTTAGGACAAAAAAAGATTGAAGTGTTACTAAAAAGCATTAAAAATTGTGATTGGATTCATGGTGCAGCTCTACTGAGCACCAGTCTGATGCTTGGAGCTGAATACAGTTCAGTTGAGGTAACCAGAGTGTGTCAGCTGTGCGCCCTCCTCCTACCCATGACTAATGAACACACACACTGATGCAACACAAAACCCACTCAGTCAAACAACTCCTGCGCTGTTTGGCAGGTTTCTGTTACTTTACCTATAAAGAGACAAAGGCCAAGAGACACACAGACCCACAGAGAGAGAGAGGGAGAGAGAGAGAGAGAGAGAGAGAGAGAGAGAGGGGTCGGGCTTTTCAGGAGCTGCTCTTATCATCAACATCTGATCCAGTTCCAGACCAGGACTGTGAGCCGATGGCACACTTCATCCTCAAATCAACCGAAAAGATCAGTACATTAAGCTTTTGTATGTGAAGTCAGATCAGCATTTTAACTGGACAGGCCATGAGCGAGAAATATTAACTTTTAGATGTAGCTAATAAATGAACAAGTTCTGCTGCTGTTGCTCAACCAGTTCATAAGTGACTGTTTGTGTCTTTTAATAAGTGAACCGGTGGATGAACTGTTATGTGCACAGAGCTCAAGGGCGTTAATGATGTCATGTTTCACCTCTTCAACTTTGTTTTTCAATCTAACATCTTTTTTTCATCCTTCTGAGGAGGGGTCACTTCAGTTTGTTGACATTTCAATGCATTAATGGGAATTTAACTGGCTTCCTGAGTGGCAGTGAACTGGGGAGACGCCTTTTAAATGAGCAGAAATAGCCCACACAACCACACATACACATTTAATAAAGACACAAACATGCACTCACAGACTCCATCAGCGCTGCTGCTAAAATGGATGGTCAACACAGAGCTCAGTGAGCACGCCTATTGTCTGTAAACATAATAAGATTTAAAGGGCAGATGGAGCAAAGACGCTATGATCTGTATCTGTCAGTCTTATTATAGCCTTTCACATTTGAACTATTGGTGCTTCTGTTTTGTTTTTCCATGTTGTTAAATTACAAAACTTATAAAACTTGAAGCAGATATTAGTGTAGATTCATTTAGGGCTCCAACTGATAATTATTCAGATGATGGTTTTTGGTTCATTAAGAGACATAAGAGATGAAAGAAACGAAACAAATCCTCACATATAAGGTGCTGCAACCAGGTAAAATTTGACATTTTGCTTGAAAAAGCACTATCTTGTTCAGTTAATATGTCCGATTGCAGCTCCATTAATTTTGACATTTTTTTTGTGTTGGATTCATATTTTGGTAAATGTAAATGGTTGAACTATTACAGTAAATCAAGTCAATATTCACCATAAAATCAAATATGGTTCAGTTAGTTTGTTGTTTTACATGTGTATTACACTTTGTTTCTCCATTTTTATTTAACTTACAGTAGAGTCAACACATCTAAGGCATCAGGTTAGGAGAAGGTCAAATGTACTACACATGGACATAAAACTGAAATTATTAGTAAAACAATCATCTGTACCACATAGAAAATGTTAAACATTTCCACTTGATGGACTTTTTATCCCCTTAACATAAGAATTCTTGTGTTTTCCTTGCTTGAGACTCAGAGGTTTATATCTACACAGAGAGCGAATCATCTCCACAATGTTTGTCATGTTTCTGCAGCGGCTCAGAACAGACAAACTACATGTTTTTCTTGTTTTTTGTCGTTTTAGGGGCCACGATACAATCTTCATTAAAGAAGAAGGTGAGTTGAGGGGTGTTCAGCTGGTTGCAATCAACATCTTCACACTAGACACCACTAAAATCTAAATAAAACCCCTTTTGATAACTATGATCCCATAATAATAGTAAGAAGTAGTTAAATAACACATAAAATTCCATAATATGAGTCTGGTATAAGTTTAGGATAGTATGTAGGTGATGAAAGATGATGATCAGTTTCCATGTGAAATCAAAAACATCAGTGTTTTCCATATTTTGTTTGAAATTTTTCTTAAATGAAACTGGCCGATGACTGTTCTATTTATCTGATATCCTCCTGAGACCCAGCAGAATAAAAATGTTGGCTTTTTTACATGAAATAATTGTCTTGATTGGAAATGCCATGATGCAGCAATTTTTTCAGACACATTTTTTATTTTTATCTTTTAATGGAATATTCTTTGCAGTGGACAGCATTTTTTTTTTTTTTTTTTGTCAGTAAAGCTGTAAAACTCTTGTCCCCTACAGAGGACAGAAATGCATTGCTGGGCCTCAGGAGGATATGAATAAAGCTGTGTAAATGTTATTATTTTGTATGAAAAGTTAGAACATATTGTGTTTCGCTATTTCAAAGTCACCAACATCAACTAAAAAAACTAAACTCCAAGAGGACACAAAACCATCACTGCCCTATAAATAGCTCTGGTCTCAGGGCGGTCATCACAAATGTCACAAATCCTGCTGTAACTTCAAGCTGAATGTTTAATGATAAGTGACTCAGCTCCTGCCAGAGGGAAAACACTGGTGGTTTTAAAATGATGCATCTGAACATTGTTTTTAAGAGCACTGGCTGAATATTCAAAACTTCCTGCCACTAATTTTCATTCCTGCACTCGACGACACAAACCAAACCACACTTACATGTTACTGTAAGAGTCAACACGTGAAGAGGAGCCCTGACTGTTTCCTGTCTCCATTGTTTGCCTCAGAATGTGAACACAGTCTGGATCCACACTCAAGAAGTCACCAGAGACTCTTTTCTTTTCAGACCTGAACCAGTTTACCAGCATACCAACTGCATTCCTGTTCCTGTCCTGCATCTCAGAACCACCTGTTTAAGTCAACGTTCACTTACGCACATGTTCATCAGAAAATACTCCATCCAAGAAATGATAGATGTTTGATAGGAGTCTGTTTAGAAAAATAATTTACAAGTTTCCCCTGCTGTCTGAATGAGCCCTGTGGCTCAAAATAAACACAAGAACTTCATCAGAGTTGTTCTACGTGCGTACATGTGTGGTTATTATTTTGAGAAATCATTTAACCGATCACTCTGTCTCACCTGAAAACCACTGACAGGCTGATATGATGCCTTCACAATAATAAAAAAAACATAATTACTTTTGATATTTCTTGTTATTTAAAGGTTAGAATCTCTCAAATCCAACAAGAAGCCTTTATCTTTAAAAGAAAAAAAAAAAAAGAGGCCTTATCAGGTTTCCTACGATGGGACACTGATCATTTGTAACAGCATAATTGAACATTTTTAATAGTTTTCAAAACTATATAAATCATTTAATATGTTTAAGTAAATATAAAAAAGAATTATGTTTTAAAAACATTTTTAGGGATGATCTTTATGAATTTGGCCAACTTTCAACCATTAATCTGACCAGAGAAATAATTATAAGCAAAGTTTTTATATTCACTGCATTTTGTTCAATGTAAATTTTTTTGAACAATTATCTTTAAAAGATAGTACTAAGAACTTAAAAGTTTTTGATGTTTATGTATCAGGTAACTTGCACTTTTAATAATGTAGGTTGGTATGGAGGAGATCAAAAAAGTGTTATAGTACAAGTCAATAGACTTATACATATAAAACATGCATAGATTTTAATATAACAAATAGGGCCTGATATGAAATTCAATACATCCATTAAAGCACAAAAACCTTCTAAAGCATGAATCAGTGTCATTACCTCATCAGACTTTACCATTATTATTAAAGGGAAATGTACAGAATATTTCTTCCTGCTTAGAAAAATGTTCTTTCTGTTGTTCTTTATATTTATTCCTACCTCTGCATTAACAATTGTAACAGTTTCTAGTAATGTACACCTCATGTTTACATTGTCATATCCTGTCTGCACTTTATCCACTGTATCCATACTGTCACATGTTTACATCTCAATTACTTTTTTTTTTTATTGCACAGCTTTGTTATTCATTGTACAAATAGTTGTTCTTATATTATATTATATTCTTTTCTTTTTACTTTATTTTCTGATTCCCATTGCTGTATAAGTGTTGTGTAATCATGCTGCTCACACGTGTCTTTAAAAATGCAGCCGGGGACAAATAAAGTTTGTTGAACTGACTTGAATTGAACTGAATAAAATTTTTCATGAAACATTTTCTGAATTAAACCTTCAGTCAGATATGCCAATGAGGGACCGTAGTGATAATATCAAACTAACAGTGATTGATCTGGTTGTTCTTAATATAAAGTATTGTTTTCGTTCAGTCAAACAGCAAAACATGCCCACTTTCACTTTATTCAACTAAATACGAATGAAAACGGAGGAAATATTTGGTTTTGTGTGGTAAAGTTTAGGAGTTGGAGGAGGGGGTCTCTCCCCCCCCCCCACCCTCACCCCCCTGGTCCCGTCACGTCCACACTCACCTGTGCAGGTGAGTCCGTGGTGGAAGATGTAGTTGCGGCACACATCACACCAGGTGCCCTCCCCGCCGGGCGCGAACGCGTGGCCCTCCCCGGACTCCTCCCTCACCCTGGGGTCCCTCTGTCCGGGGAAGAAGATGGTCCTCACATCGGGGGGTCTGAAGCCCTTCTTCCTGGCCCTCGGGGGTCCTCCCCCCTGCGCCTCCGGACCGTTCCCGGCCGCCTCTGCTTTGCCGTGTTTGCCGTCCGGGCTGGGTGCTTTCCCCTCCGGCTGTCCTCTGTCGTTCCACGCCGCCTCCAGACTCTCCAGACTGGCCGGCTGAAGGGACGGGTGGCGCCGGACGGCTTTCACCACCACCCCGCCTTTCCCGTCCTTAGACACGCGCATTTTGGCGCCCGGCGGCGGCCACGTTGCCTCCGGTGCGTCCCGCAGTGTGACCGGTGTCCTGCTGATGTGGAGAGGCTGGACGGTTAACGGAGAGCCGTCCGACGGGGGAGGGCGCGTAGGAACGTATTTCCGACCTTGGTGTACGGCGTTAAACATTACGCACGGTCCTCATAGTCCGCGGCCGCGTGCGCACAGGTGGATGTTACCGGTGAGACGTCAGTGTTGAGATGATCCATGCGCTCGTGTTTGTAGTCGGTAGGTTGGATCCGTAACCGAGGAGAGCAGAGGAACGGGTTGGGTCTCATTTCTGCCAGGCCTAGAACCGCACAGACCGCATACCGCAGGTACCGGGAAAATCATTTTATTATAATATGGGAATTAGGTTTTATAGTCACATCCGAAACAAACACATACAGTCAGAAATACTGATCACTTATTTCATGGAAGTCGGCTTTTTTTATTTGAAAGTCACCCACATTATTGAGCAACAAAACGATCATGTTATGGATACAATAAAATAGCCTAATGAAAGCAGTAGCATTCGAAATATGTATTAAACAAAGTCATGACAGATGATTCACTCCTCTGACCACAAGGGGCGCTGTTTGACTTTAATCAGACCTTCGGATTCTCATACTTTATTGTGTCATTATCTTGTGTGTGCAGCTACTTCATATGGTTTACAGACAACAGCTGACTGTCAGTGTCAAACAGGACTGGTTGAAAAAGGTTGTCCTGTTTTGATTTTGTTTTTGTTTTTTTTTTTGTCATACTGCTGACATACTAAATGTGCTCCAAAAAGGTTGGGATCCTCTGTAAAATGTAAATAAAAACAAAAGCTGCTTATTTGCAAATTTCACAAACTTACAGTTTATTAACAATAGAATATAAAAAAAAAAACATTTCAACTATTTGAACTAAGCAAATACTCAATTTTATGAAAAAACAAGGTAATTTTGAATTTGGTGGCAGTAACACATCTCCAAATGTTTAACATTTACTCATCATTTTACAGGAGTTTTGTCCAGTTTTTGGTTTGTTTGTGCTTTAAGCTGCATTTGTGGATGGCACAGTGAACTTTGCTGTGGTTTTTGGAGGTGTTCTGAGCCCATGCAGTGCTTTCCATAACAGAATCATCCCTGGTTTTAAATCAGTGCTGCCTGAGAACCTGATGATAACAGTCATCCGGTGTTGATTTTCACCTTTGTCCCTTGCTGACGGGAGATTTCTTCAGATATTCTGAATGCTTTTATTGTTTATTAAATGATTCCAAATTAAAAGTCTGCACAATTTTATGTTGAGAAGCATTATTGTGACATATGGTGAACCTCTGTAACATGCTGTGTTTATACCCAGTCATGTCACTGACCTGTTCTCATGTCCTGTAATCAGTAACAGAATGTCCCTCCAGTTCATTACTTTTAGAACCTTTTTTTTTTTTTTTTTTTTGATAATTCAAAATTACTGTATTTTTTTTTCATGAAACGGTAAATTTTCTCCATGTAAGCATATATTTTCTGTGTTCTATTGTGAACAAATTATGAGTTCATGAGATTTGCATATTATGGCATCATGTTTTATTTAGATTTAACAGAATCCCAACATTTTAAACTAGGTGGTTGTACTATAGTATGTATGAGTGAACAAGGCCAGTGTCAGCTACTGTTATGGACTATATACCACAGTCCAACAGAAACTCAACAGAGCCTCATACAGAGATCAGAAAGACAAAAATATATCTACAGCTTTGGAAACAATCATTGAACCATTGTGCAAACGTATTGAAAATTCAGTATTCAACATAAATGTGTTGTGGAAAAACATTCAGGGTTTTCATGTGTGCACAAGATGCAAAAATCTGGCAAAGGACACATGAGATCTTTGCTTTACAAATCAAGTTGTATTTTTGTTAATAGATAAGGCATGAAATAATAGACAATGAATATTTAAAAAACACAATAATAATGTCAAAAAGATGGCATATTCTGCTTCCACACAGAAAATCACAGACTGTCTAATAACTATTTCCAAAGCCCTATAGTAAACACAAAATTAACAAATTCAGATTGTAAACAAAAAGAGTTTTGTTGCCAAAATATATTTTAATCATATCATCAAAATAGCACTAAAACAGTTCTTTGACTAACATAAGCAACAATTACACTTGTTCTCAGCAACTTTTAAATCTCATAAATACATGAATTGTAAAGAAAAAAAGTTCCCAGTTTCTGTCACAAACAATAACAAAGTGCTGAAAATAACTCATCAGAAAATAAATTTGTATACTCACAAATATTGTTGATTTTAACAACATAACCCTGAGAAATACACTCTAAACACTTAAAGGTTATTGGTGGCACATCAGCAGCTTCTTCTTTGGTGTAGTAAGAAAAATATGCACCCTGGAACGTCTGGAAGAAAAATATCTGAAGTGCTTTATAAATCTAACTTTATGCATTACAGTTACAGTGTAACTTATTAATTCAGAGTTTATGGCAGAATGCAATGTCTCTGTCTGGTGTCTCATCTGTCACTGTCTTGACGAGTATCCACATTAACACAGATGTTCACTGTGTGAGTCGAGTCTGACCTGACAAAGCATCAGGCCCACAGCTCCTTAAGTTACAGACACAGCCCCACAGCTGCAGGAGGCGCTGTGGGGCTGGAAACCACCGCTTCATTGGACGTCATCCTGATCTTCACTGTCAAAGACTTTGTCCTGAATAAGAGAAAGTGCAGCATGTCTTTAGGTTCATTTTATAGTTTGATGATTTCTGACTCATGGTAGAAATAAAGAGGTGTGTGTGTCACGTACGTATCCACCCTGCTGCTCGGCCCAGGGGGAGAAGTGAGTCCTCAGGTATTGGGCACCGTGGCCCAGCAGTCGGTTGGTTGGCAGCGTCTCCAGCACCGACAGACGACTGGTGACCTGACAGAAAATACACAAACATGTTTAGTAGTTCAATTACATGAATAACAAATCTAGAATGATCCACCAAATGCAAACCGTGCACTAGAAGACTTTGAAAAGACTTTATTAAATGCTTTCATAAATGTATTAGGAGAACAAGCCAAACTCTAAATTTCTTGTTCATTTTTTTTCATGCACAAGTACAATCTAAGAATGGTCCAGGCCCTGTTATAGGAATTCTGTCATTTGTTTTCACTTAATAAGTGTATGTTTCTTTACTTTGAAGCCCTCTGCCAATCACTATTTGACATTATGTGTCACACAGCTAGAGGCATTCATTATGTTTGTAGGTCATTTATACAGTTTTCTTAAGTTATAAGTGTTTGTTAAATCTGACATGGCTTGTAATACTAACAAAAAAAAAAAAAATGGCAGGACACACATATGTTCATAAGCCATGATGAGGCCCACTGTGTCAGAATTTTTAAGTCAGACCAGAGAATTTTTCAAGGACTGGGTCAAAATTTCTGAGAAAACCAAATGTACTTGCGTTCTATATTAGTCCTGCCTACAGAGGGCGCTATAGAACTAAAACAACAAAAACACAAATTAAACACAAATGAAGAACAAAACAGGACAGTGTAATCTACATTATCTGTTAACTGTCTGTTGCAGCACTCCCATCACTTCAAACTTCTTTACTTAATATTTGTCTAAAACCCACTTTTTTTTCTCTTACCTCACAGGTCACAGCAATTTGGGTCTCAGTAGATGTTTTTGGTCCCAGACCGTCAGTGTTTGACGTCCAGAGGCCCAACGTTTTCAGGAAGACCACTACAACCTTCTCAAAAAAACTGTAGTCCACCAGAAGTTGTGCAGCATCATCCAGCACCTGCAGAAGAGGGTTTATAGAAAATGGTGTTTTTTCACTGAAAGAATTACTAGATTACAGAGATATAGATGGTACACAAATGTTTCTGTTGAGGAGAGTCTCTTACCCTCTTGTTCAGTTTGTCTCCTACATCCCTCAGCAGCAGACCGATCACCTTCTCTACATCATCTAATACAAGATATGAATATAAGTTGGCATTCAGACTCAAAAAAGGCAAATAAAAGTTTGACAAGCCACAAAAAAAAAAAACCCAAAAAAAACCATAAAAACAATTACTGCATGTACAGAAAAATGACAGATTGTGTTTGTCCCTTAACTGGTCATATCTTTGTTAATCAACATAAAGTCAGTATTTGTCCTGCTCCACAGTTTCCCTCAGCTCTTACAGTTTTCAATGACAGGTGACCAAGTCTCAATCAGGTATTTGAGTCACATTGTGAAGGAGGAAAATCAGGACTCACCATCAGGTGCATCCGTCTCCACTTCAGGATGAACAAATGGGATTTCATCTGAGATCTCTGTGAGTCTACTTGCAACTGCTTCCAACCGCTGTTCTTTTTTACCCCCATCTGAAACTAATGATACATATTAATATTTTCAGAGGGGAAAGCACATACATGACCCATACATGTTATTTAGCAACTTCTTCAGGCCAGGATCTTACAAGAAAATAAACATTAACAAAACATAGTTGGATAATACCTCAACACATTTGAGAGAATAAACTTGTACTGTTTGCACAACAAAGACTGTGCATTAAAAAGTATTATTTGAATTATTTACATGTGGCACTTCAACAAGAGGACGGACAATGAATCAGTTCTAAAATACTTGTTTTCCAACTTTTCAGCTAGTTTGACTTGAGCTCTATTGTAAAAACAGAAGAAAACAATATTCAGCGAGAATGCTAAAATCATTTTAAAACATTAGTCAACGTTGCATTGCTGCTCTTCTAACCAATACTAAGAATACATTTGTACTATTTTCCTGTTTTGAAACATGTCTCATGTAAAGAAATGTTTCTGCTGATTCACTGACATGATTGAAAACCACCCAGCACTCACCAAGACATCGGTTTTCAACATCACGGTGGTCCTCATTTCTCCTGCTCGGTTCATCCTCTTTCATCTGAGGTTTAAAACATGTAAAAATTTTGGAGAAACGTTTGAAACCCTGCTTCTTTCTCTTCTTCTTCTCTGCAACCTCTTCAGTCTTGTCTGGTGCCTGAGGTGAGGGTGTTCCATGTGAATCTAGGTTTCCATTCGGTGTGTCTGGACTGCCCTTCGTAGTCGATTCTGTGTCCTTCTGCCTTCTCCTCTTTGCGTAGGCCATAAGGATCTTGAACTCCACCATGTCCTCTGTGCTCTCTGGGTCTGATGGGTCGGTAGGTTTTGGGTCACAGTCCGTGTTGCTGCTGAGTCCATTGCAGCCAGATAAGGGGTCGTGGATTTCCACGTGGCCGTTTTCCATGTTTACTATAGGAAGAAAATATAGTGATATAATTAAAACAAGTTTCAATGTGTCAGTTGTTTTTGGGTAATGAGAGTTAAATAATACAGCTGTGAACACAGTTTACTCCCAATTTTCTGATAGTTAATCTTATAAATGAAGTGTGTCTTCAGTAGGGGTGGGCAATATGGCATAAATATGACGATTTAAAAAAAAATAAAATCATCATCTCAATTTTATTATGATTCTTTACACTGATCTTTGAGACTAATTTGCAAGTTTCTAAACAGTGCAACCAAACCATTAGTCTATGTTAACCATAGCCCTAAAAGAAAAAAAATTATTTAGCCCGAAGAACCTTCCAGAACATTTTTAATATCGTTTGTGCAATTTTGCCAACAAGTGCCAAGAATATAAACATACTAAAGTGTGAACAACAATACTCTGATTAAGTGCACTCTTGAACATAAAAACTAAACTGCACTTGGTTTTTGAGGTAGCTTTCAATAAACATGAAAAGTAAAATAAATACCGCACATACTGTTTGGATGCTGTCTCTTCAGCTGATTGAACAGGTTTGTAGTGTTGACATACGTTATTCTAAGAGTATAACGCCACAGACCTGTATGTGGAGGACATGGAGGACTCACGTCCTGCCCCTCAGATTAAAGTTTCTGCAGATAGGTTAAAGGAAAATTAGCTGAACAACAGCAGGAGCCTCTACAGGCTCCTACAGGTGGACATGCTGTGCGTGTGTGAGTGCACTGTCCGAGGATGTTGGAGGTTTCAGTGGATTGTACCAATGTCACATTCAAAAACAGGTTGATGAGCGTTGGGGCCAAGTCTTCAGTTATGACAGACGTCCTGCCATTTTAACTGTCACTTTCACTCATTGTGGGGTTCGTGCGGTACTGAACACACCCCACTATAAACCCCAGATTCCACCACCTCTCTGCTTTGTCGGATCGTCGATATGTTCTAATCCTTCACGAGCTAATGTCATCATATCGCACACCCCTAGTCTTCAGTGACATCTAGTGGTGAAGTTGTAGATTAGGCCACTCTGCTCACTTTCCTCTATGGTATTATTTATTGATCATTTGGCCCACTTGAACTCCACTGTCATGACACAAATTGACTCTTAGCATAACAAAGCTTAAATGTCATTTTGCCAATAAAAGTCTTTGAAACTATAAAATGCCATAAATTGTTATTCAGTGTACCTGAAATGCATGGAAATGTATTTTTAGGGTAGTAAAGCTTGTGAAAGCAAAATCTTTGTCACTACCAAAAGTTTTGGTCATGATTGTACCTTAAGATGATTAGAAGTTTATTCTGAGCTACAACAGAAACATAGATGTGCAATACGGTGGACTCCCTGAATGACCCCCTTCCACTCTATATAACCACTGGTGGCTACCTGGTGACATTATTTTCTGGTGGGGTGCAGTATGCAAATCAGTTTTCGGATGCATCATAACAATATATCACCACTAGGGTACGCCAAAGCACATGTACCACTATTTCAAAATATTAGTTCAAATTAAAATAAAAATACACAGTAATAATAATATCTCCCAAAATATTGGTCCTATCAACTTGCTGAGATATTTACTGTGGAGATGGGACTATCCCTCAACTGTAGGTACCAAATTGGCCAATTAAAAATGTTTCAAGATCATTTTGTCTTTACCATTTTGAAAGTAGCTCTCAGGCTGAAAAAGTGTGGGCACGCCTGGTTTAGACAATCTTGTGACATTGCATTTCTGAGGAAGGTCTTGATTCTTTTCAGGATGTGACATTTACTCCTGTGGATGGTCCTTAGGCGCAAATTTTTATTCCCCAAGGTTCTCCAATCGTTTGTAGTTTCCAGTGAAAAATAGAAATTTTCCCATATTTAAATTATGAATCATATAGATGTTCATAAAAGCTCAGAGTAAATTTAAAAGTTTATTAACAAAACTAAGAAAATAAAGGAAACATTACTGTTTCGTCAAAATATATCATTAACTACATAAAAACAAGTGTCTACTACCAGAGTGCATGGGTTTTATTGATGAATAAATGTTGCAGGAGTTAATGGTGTTTCATGTTTCCCTGTTCAATACGCAGCCTTTGGGTGTCCAAATGGGTCATATATCTGATGCTGCTGAAAAGCTAAGAAAATGCATTTTACTTGAATTATTTACATGTACTGATAGGATTAATGGATCAAAAACAAATTAAATTGCTGGTGTTTTTTTATCATCAGATATGAGAGAACACAACAAACACTGGTATTTACAAGGGACTTTCCATGTTTCTGTCATCCACCATAGCTGAAATCTACAAATTCGCCACTGTATGTCACTAATGATCACACACTGAACTCAATGAACAATGTTAAACATTCACCGATTTTACATCCATAAATGTCATAATTTGGTTCTTTTATCAGTTTTTTAACCTGTAAACTGATTATTTTTAGCGTTTTTTGGAGTGAAAATGAGAGACAAGTTGTAAAAAAGGCTGTTATTTACACAGACCCAAATTATGTCTTTAAACACTGTTGTTTTGTCAGCCTAATAGTCCAATATAATAAACAAAACAAATCCTAATATTGTCCAGACGAATTTTACACTTTATTTGAGAATAGCTTACACATTACTCTCAGTTCTAGGGGACAGCAGACGGTTTTTAAAATACCTGTCATAAGCAGGGCTGTGTGTTAAGGCCTCTGTGGTTATTTTATTGTTTCAATGTTTGATTATTTTGTAAATATCTGCCTTTTGTCGCCCCCTGGTGGTGACTGCTGCACTTCACGCTCATGGTGTTTAGTTCAGACATGTCTCTAACGTCTGCCATAAACTTCTACTTTTTAAACTTGCTGTTTCATTTAACGATAACACACAATAAAATTAAGAATGACACACGTTATATGACGGTTACGTGACACTTAGATTCAGTAAAAGACAAACTGTTAATTAGTTTATAATCCATTTAAAGCTAACTGCGTAACTTCCGAAGTTTTTGTCGAATCCTAGAAGTTATAACGTTTGGTTAAATGACAAATATAAAGGCTAATCTCAACAAGCAGTTAATGAATTACAGGAGGAAATAGTTTGTTTACCCTTCATGAACACCAGTCGATAAGTTGGTAAAAATCTGGCAAAAAAAAAAAAAAAAATCAGTTTTAAACCGCAAACTTCACTGACAAATGACAAAGGAACTCATATAAAATAGTTTACTTACGGTGAAAAGGTCCAAAACAGTACAACAGCACAAAGCGGGCCGTGGAGTATGTCCTTGTGTATATCACTTCCTCACGTCACCTGCGGACTTTATTCAGCTATGCCTGTTACGTCACGTCACGAGTAGAGCTGACGTAACGTCATGACGTAACGTACGGACAAACAACCTATTGGACAAGCCCTGCGAAGTAAACATAATATCCTAGGTAACATATCAAGCTGATTTGACATTATCTTGGACTTGAACTGGTTCTCTATAAGTATCTTTATCTTTGAGGTCCGATATTTTCGTCTTTACACTGTTTTTCTGTCATGAATACACTTCCGCCATGTTGGAATGAAAACTGTAAAGAAAAAAAAAAAAAAAAGCACTGTTCGTCTCTTGTCCCTTCCATTCTATTGTACAGGTATTTAACATATTAAATTAAAAATGTAAAACCAAATTGTGATCTTAACAGGTATAGTCACCTCAAGGATAATTCACTAGAAATATTCATCTGTTGTTTTGTGACAAAACGAAACTGAAACCCAGTAAACATCAGACAGAACAACGACTTCATCATGATTCATCATTATATTTTTAGGATGAGGTTATTAAGGGCCATTAGAAGACGCACAGTCTAGCATTTCTTCGCATATTCACGTTTCTTTTGTCTTCAATATTTGTCCTCCAAACATCAACAGGAAGGAGAGGGGATTTCTGCCTCTCCAGCACCTTCCAGACACTTCTGTGTTGACTGGAGAATAAAACAACAGCTGTTTCCGTTTTTAATACAGTTTCACAATTAAAATAAATGCACTCATGTAACACACAAGAAAGAGGGAAGAAGAAAAAGAAGGAAGTCATACTATCAGTCTTTATACACTCAGTCTTAATACAAACATATTGAACAGTTCTCTACTTGTAGAAATAAATGGGTCTGTATTCAATAGATTTGCATTTTTTTGACTCCACTAATCATGTAAAACTTTTGTTAAACTGAAAACTTGGTGTTCCAATTATTTTTTTCCTCCTTTTTCAACATCTCATCTTAAACTCTAATTTTTTTTTCATATTTAGCAGAAATATGAGCGTTGTTTCAGGGTTATCACGAATTCTGTCATCTAATAAGATAAGAAAAACTAGCTGCTTGAACACAGCTTAAAATAGGTCACAAGTACTGCATGTTGTTTTTATAAAAGGAGAACAAGAGAAACAATGTGTAAAATACTGAGCTCATTAGTCCTTTATCAGGTGCTGCTACAGTTATACTGTACTAAAATAGTGTCACTTTTTTCTGTCAGTGTTGATTTTAACTAATTTTACAGCTAATTGACACTACTTTTTACATTCTTAAAACTGTAAGTCCACTTTTAACAGCCAACCACAGAAAAACTACTGGTATATGATGAGCGACCACAAGGAAATGCTCAGCTCAGAAAACTCCAACTGTGACTCAGAGTCGGGTGTGTTCTTCAAACCACTGTATTTACTTTGACAACGAGCTGAAACATGTCTCAGGTTTGAGCTACATTCATTCATTTGCACACAGTAATCTGGGTGATTACACAACGCTGTTAGGGTGAACTCGTGATGGGGTGAAAACATTGTTTAATTTGGTGGAAATTCGAACTCATCCTTTTATCGTATTTTGATGGGTTATAACCAGTGTTTGTAATACTGTTTTATAGTTTATCCGATTTTAAAGAAGTGGTGAATTTTTATGTCAAGAGGAGAACTGACGCATAAAGGTGCCAAAAGAGCAAAGTGTTGCTTCTTGCATTATATAGAAACAGCATTTGAAGTTATAATACACAACGAAATAACTGATGCTGATCTGTGTAAATGCTCATCCAAGACCTCATTCACAAATGTATCCCAGCAAGACCCATAGCTTTTATAGACAGAAGTTATGCCAATTTAACAACACTGTGAAAACATAAAAATAACTACGCTATTTTTGTTCAGTTTGACTTAGTTCCAGATATTTATGAGGAAGTACTGTAAGTGACTTCACATGATATCACCTCCACTGCTGTTGCAGTAACAGATGAATTCAACTCCACTTTTATGTGTTAAAACACATTAGAAAAACTTCCACAAATGTGATATATACCTTCATCTTACGAATTTACAAAATTTGTATGAGAAGAGTATTCCAGCTTTTATGAAAGTATAAGATGAGGAGAGTTCTGCATATAAAGCCGTCTCCCAAACAGGATAAAGAAATACGTGATTGACTGTGAAATATGAAGCAAATGTTTCACACCTACTCTGTGGGGAATTTGCTTTCCTTCTGGTTTTGTGGCTTTACAAACGAAATTCTGCTCTGTCACTGATATGAAGAGCAATCTCTCACAACAAGCAGTAAAAACAGGAAATTACATCAGAGTCAAAAACTACAGCATTACATATTCTTTTTAACAAATTAAGAAAATATAACAACATACCGGTACTTCAAGTAATCCCATCATCATCATCATAAAAATAAAAGACAAAAGAAATGCAAAAGCTAAGAGCAACATAAAATATAACACTTGTCCAACCTAAGAGGAAACTCAGGTATAAATCATTTAAAATTAGAATAATTTAATAGTTTAAAACAACAATAATGCCATACTTCAGAAAGTGATCTGAAGGAGGTAAGAAAATTCCATGCATAACCAACGCTGATGAGAGACACAGTTTATTACAAAGTCATGTTTTCTACTCAATAAAAAGAGTGATAAGAAGCATGTGTGCATGTCATTCAGAACAGGATCGAGCTTATACCACAGTCACTTCATAGAAAATAAGTCATCACTGTCCACAAAGAGTTCAGGATTCATTTATACACAATTTTGACTATTTAATTTGTCTGCAAACACTCAGAGGAGGGTTTTGGACATTAACGGCAGTAGCCATCATAGAAGTCATGTCAGAAAAATGGAGTTCTGCTCAAAAATTTGAGAGAATCACCACTTACGTTTCTGTTTTTTTACTTGTAAGAATTTAATTTGAGCAAAAACAGGAGCTGCCATCCTGTTATAGTGTGGATCAAATAGGAAATAGCTCTTGTGCAGCTCTATTTTCAACAAAAGGTTGCAGAAAAATGTTTAAATAGTAAAATGTAAAAGAAAAATCATTATTTGACTTCTACAGTGGCTACATCTGAGTCTTGAATTCTCTCAGTCTCCACAACCTCTTCCCAAAAAAGCATCTCCCACTATAAGATTATTTAGTTTACAACAGGTTATACCAAAATAAACCTCACAGGGTTTTTTTTTAAATTTTCAATCCAATGACATACATGCACACAAAAGAAAAAAAAAAAAAACAGACAATCATTTACCCAACCAGCACTGAAGTAAAATTGCACATTCAATACTCCTCGGTGCTAAATGGTCGACTATGTTTAAAACATTAATGTAATGTAAACAATTAAAAGAGAAATGCAAAAAGAAGTCATCTATTCATATTGCATTGAATATGGCTCAGATTCTTCTGTCATTCTTGGATAAATGCCACAAACACACACAAGTACACACACTCGGGCACGTGTAGTCAAGGTGCACATGAAAACACACACAGTAGTAACACAACACACAGTCTGTAGTTATGCACAGGCTGCACAGAGGATGGGAGTGCTGCTTTTCTGCTTAAGTCTCTTTTTGTTGCTGTAGATTGGACTGATATGGAATGGAGAGTCTCTCTCACACACACACACACACACGCACACACGCTGCAGGTGAAAAGCCTTCACAATATCCTACTGTGCAAAGGTAAATAGTGTGTCACTGAAATGAACAAGTAACTGATGATGAATCTTAAAATGTCCTTTTTTACAAGTCTGCTCTACATAACACCTTACACCAGTGTTCTTCACTCAGCAGTTATCTCTTAAATCACATGGTCCAGTCAGCGTCGGCCAACCCTGATACGATGGATTCAGTCCTGTTAAGATGGAGTTTGTGACAAAATACAGTTTAAAGGCCATTTGATTGGATCTAAACTACTCAAACTATTAGTCTTGTAAGATTTTCAATTGAAAGTTTAATTGACCTGTGATGGTCTGAATTTTACTTCAGAGGTGATAATTAAATTATGTTAAAAGGAGGAATTAGGTATTTTCATCCTGCAGTTGAAAGTAACATGTACTGCACTTTACTGCCACCATCATTTGGCCATAATAATCTTAAATATTGTTTGGACCGTGAACTAATAATGATTATCAATATATATTTAAAAGTACAAAATAGATATTAAGGGCTACATTTAACTACTACTGGACGTTTTTAACCTGTTTTGATCATATTCACTATTTCTAACAATTTGAAGGGTTTTTAGCAATAAAATAATAGAGTAGATAACTATCAAGTGTCAATGTTAGAATTCAACATTCATTTAATTTTGTTTGGCTTATACTTTTCTTAGTCTCAGGTTTTGAGGATGTTTGATCATCAGTCATGGTTGTTTTGTGGTAGTTTATGTGTGTTTTTATGTGCAGTTTCTGTACTTATCGCAGCTCCAGCGTTCATATAATGTGGACAGTAAATAAGAAGTGACAGATTTCATACGGTATAATCACACAGGCTCAAAAATCACTTTTGTAGATAAATCAGAAAAAATAAAATAAAAAAAAAACAACCAATAAGATGCTGGTAACATTATTAAAAGTGAGGACAAGATATGACACTACATCAGTGCAATGTCTTTGGCACGCAGGTTTTATGGGGTAGCATATATACTTTTACTATGTCCATACGCAGTGAAATGACTTTTAACTTTCAACAGAAATAACTTCTTTCAAAACCAACCACTGTAAAAGTCTATTAGTTTGTTAAAATCTGATGTGCGATCAAAACAAATCCCTTACAATATGAGAACAATATGTTGTCATGAATTCAGCTCCACTGAACAAGTGACTCGACCGGTCTTAGTGCACTTGCATCCTGAACTGTGACCAGTCCGACAATCAACCACTCAGTCAATCATTACAACCAATAAATATAATATGAATAAATAAATACAAATAAATAGTTGACCAATAAAACATTTCTCCACTGTGGGGCTGCTGTGAGCTCAGGCAGTTCCCTCCTCTGCTTTGTCTGGAAAGACTGTTTGGTTCTTTTTAAAAAGGATTTGCTCCCAGTTTCTTCTCCTCTGTGAGTGTGTGCAGAGTCCACAGAGAGAGAGTGAGGGGGAGTGGGGGGTGTGCGTCTCACACAGCCGTCTCCAGATCTTCGTGGGGTGTAGAGGATGTGTGCTGTTGGGTGCTCAGGTAGGTGGCCAGCTCCGAGTCGCCTTCAGCTTGGTCTGCTGGTGTTTTCCCCTGACGCAACACACACAGACACACATTAAAACCAAGAAGTACAGACCAGACGGTCACCCGATAACTCAGAGAGTTTTCATACAGGTGAGATGTGAAAATAATGTTTACATTTTCACAAAAGCAAGAGACTGATTGATTAGAATCATCTCATGATGGCCACAGCATAACTGGAATTTTACATGAACTCCAATGAGGTCAACCATGAAAACACAGGAGAAGTGTTTCTGTGGAATCCGGTTCATGTCAGTATAACTAAAGCAAAAAACCAAAAACTATCATCTCCCCAAAGTAGAACCAGGACCTGTCTGTTAGCAGTCTAGTGAACACTATTATGGACAAATCATCCTGCTTTATTGTGTGTGAATATACATGGTAATATTTTGGCTGATCTAGGTCAAAGGTCAAAGTTATGGTTTTCTAAAAATTATTATAACTCAAGATTTTGTCTCAAAAAATCATAATGCTCCATATATGTCCCTAAACTATGAGGCTATATCAAGTTTCATTCTTTTAAAATATATTATGCCATATTTGGCCCATATCACCAACTAGACTAAAGGTTCATTAGGACAAATGTAACTGGTACGGATTCATCTCTACCATTTTGAATTATATTGTGTATATGTTCAAATGAAACAGGCCAGTCAGTGTTCAATATGAATGTTCTGCACAAAATCCAGTTTTAATCTTACAGTTAGTCTTTATTGTTTTATTATAAAGGACCTTTTTCCATCAGAGCTCCACCTCCTGTGTATTCTCTGTGGATTATTCATGTGTCACGCTGTTCCATTTCATCTGTGATACAGTATGACTCATCAGGGGGACTTAGAAGAAATGGTGGTGTTTACCTGGAAGTTGGTTTTCTCAAGTGATGCACCGGCCTCCACCAGCAGTCGACACACTGCATGCTGCTTTCCTGAGGCTGCTTTGTGCAAGGCAGTGTCCCCTCTGCACACAGAAAACACACATACCCATTAATATCTGTGGAAAAAGTCCCTCACCTATTATGAAATAATATGATAGCTATCATAAACCAGTACAATGACCACGCTGAGACAGAAAAGAGTCAGCCATAATGAACAACCATGAAGTAGATAAGAAGAGGCTGTTGGCAAGTCTTTTAGTCTCAGGGCATGTGATTTACTACAATAACCCAATACAATGCACACATTTCATGCATACACTGTGTACTTCCTCACATCTTAAGATGAAAAACAATAATGAACGTATCAAACTTACTTCTCTCTGTCTGTTAAATCCAGAAGCACTTTGGAGCCTGAGGAACAAGTAGAAGAAGCAGTTACAGTAAACAAAGTGCATCAGGGTGCAGTCTGTCAGTATCTGCATTTAGAAATGCAGATAGTCATGCAAAATTCCTTATGACTTGTGCATTTATTTGGTACTTTGCCCATTAAATCAAAAAGTATGCAGGTCTAGTGGGAAAACCCAAACAGGACTGACAGATTTATTAGTCAAATACAAATCAAAACTAAAGCTATTGCAGTGCTGAGTCACTGAGGTTAAAGTCCTGTATACATCATCTCTACGCACAGGTACACACAATGTAAAATCAGCTTCATGCATATGCTCACCCTGTTGCAGAATGTAGCTAACCAGATCTGCATGTCCGTTCTGAGCGGCTATATGTAGCACTGAGCAACCACCAGAGTCTCTGACCAACAAACTAACACCATGACGCATACACTCCGTCAGCTGGAAGAGGTTGGCAAAGACAAAACATGTAAGAGAATTATATCTACTAAAACAATTAAAGAAATCAAACATAGAATAAGCTCTAATTTGCAGCTTCAACTTATAAAGTCAGTAAATTAAAACATTAACAGTTCCTGGAGTGTTTGTATGTAATTAGACCTGTCTCAAAGCCAGAGGCACTGACTTTAGTCACATGACTTAAACTGCATTTTTTTAAGGCATGACATCTGCTTGACTAACACTGAAGGCCTGACTTAATATTCGCCTGATGAGACTTAACTTAGAGTTATGGCAGATAATCTTCAGATGCATAGGTACTAATGTGTCATTAATTCTAATAGAAATATTAGTATTTAAAGGCACTAAAAACACAATAGTTGAATATGTGTTTGATGTTATTTTAATCACAGCAGTAGTGGAAGAAGTTTTCAGATTAGTTACTTCAGTAAAAAGTAACACTATAGAAATGGTCTAATACAAGTAAAAGTACTGTAATACAAACTTTTATTATAAGATGACTATATACTAAGCTTGTATGTTAAACATAGTTAGTGTCTGCGTCTCTGTCAGTGTTTTACTATTATGTTTTTGGGGTAATTTTTCTGCTGTTGCAAAGTATAAAGGCCTCAAATTAGTCCACAGTACTGCAGTAAAGAAGAGTTACTTATTTTCCACCACTGTCAGAAATATGAATGTTTCAGGTTACCATTCCGTTTATTTTAGCTTTGATGCAATATTTATTTTTGTGAATTATTTAGACATTTAGGTCTATATTTTAATGCAGGACTGGTCATAAGAAGATCATATGACTTGACTTGTCACTGGTTTGACTTGAATAATGAATTGACTTTTCCTTGGGTTTTATCTGGGACTCTACTTGACTTCCACCACAGAACCTTAGGACTTACTTGAGACTTAAAGGTTAAGACTTGTTGCTTTCACTTGTGTGGCTTAATCCCTCTTCTGCTCAAAGCTGCTGAATATTAATTTTGATAGAAAAACAGAGTAGTGAGAGGATAAGGACAGAGGCATCCTAGTCATCTGTAATGAGGTTTTGGATAACAGATGAAGAAACCTCCTGTTTAATGAGGTTTTGGACATTGCTACTCTGTTTTTCTTCTTTCATACATGTCGACACTTTTATTTTATTCACTACTTTATTAAATAGTGATGTAAAGTTGACTCATGCTCCTACTTTCATATGGTCAAAGTACAGAGTCAAAGCAAGAAGCTGTAATGTTCAGCTCAAAGTTGTCTGAACTGCATAAAGAGAACACATTACCATAGACAGATCCCCAGAGCTGGCAGCTGTCAGTAGTGCTGTAAATAAAATACAAAAAGGCAGATACCATTAGAATAAAGGTTTTTCCAGTACAGATTTTAACCCAAACACACGACAATACTCATAAAACACTGCCTGGTATGTTGAACTAATATCAGATTGCAGATGACTCAAGCCCTTCAGTGACTTTGCAAAATGTTTGTGTGTAACAGTAAACACTAAAAATAGTCCAAGTTAATCAAGGTGAAGCATTTTATGTGATAACAACATAACAAGATCCTACAGATTTGTACTATGTCTGGTTATCAATGAACGTATGTCTGCAGTACTTCCTGGAAGCAGGTTTTTGAGTCACCAACAGGTTCTTAACAGCCACCTAAAATACTGAGTAACAGGATTGACAGGCTATTTATCTAACTGCTTTATGCATAAATGTACAATTTGTGTTGAGAACATTTTGTTGTGATACTTCTTCTGATCAATAAAGCCCAGTACAGTAAGTATGTGCTGAAAAAAGAAAAGACTGAATCATTATGTGTTTATTTAAGCCATGATTGCTTTTTGCATATCTAGCCTGAACTGAAACCAATAAATAAAACTCAAATATCACTGTTTGCAATAACATAATATAACTGTGTAACAGTATACAAAGATAGAAGTAAAACAATGAAAAATTGCTTAATGTATGTTTGTTGAGACAGATGCTGTAAAATAGGTTGTATAATAGAACATATGCAGCATTTCTATTTGTGTTTGGAGTTTCCAGTCATGTCTACATTATTGTTATCTAATGAGGCATTCAAATTCCACCTGGTACTATCAAAAAATAAAAAACATAACACTGACAACCACACTACTTTATTTTAAGTGTGTGGATTATAGATGAGACTGTTTTTGGTGTTCTGTTAAATCACAATAAGTAGTGTTTAAAACATTGCTGGTATGAAATTTAATGTAGTTTTTCCCATACAGGGCAGCCATATAGAGACAAATAACTAAACTGAAAGTGTAAAAACAGACTTGTTGGGACACGTGAGGATGAAACTCACTGAGCTGGAGAGTACCTGGAAGTTTGACTCTACATGAACATGGAACAAAAACAAAGACTTTATAAAAGTGTAATAAACCTCATGTTGAGTCATTTGCAAGGATCTTCAAAGATGATCAGTTTTTATTATATGCAGTATTTTACCATCATTTTGTACCATAAAAATGAAAAAAAAAAAAAAAAAAAAAAGATAAACGTGTTTTTTAACTTGTTCCTCTGGTGTCAAGGGAGCACTGAAAATAGAAATTATAAAATGAATTAAAACATGCCTAACCTAAGTAGATGAGACTTGGTTTATAGCTGCATCTCACAATTATTTTATTCATTTATATTCAGTGCCTTTATACAGCAGTGTCAAAAAAGTCCCCATCTGAATTTGCTCAGCCAATAGTTCAGATCCTTCCATTTAATAACTAGGCTTACGCTGTTGGAAGCAACGGCTAGGGGTATATCCCTGAACGCCCCCAATCCTTAATGATGTCATGACGTGAGGCATCCAAAGGTCATAGGCTTTCATTTGCACTTGATTTGAAGTCAATCAGACAAATAGTTCCAGAGATATGAACAAAAGAGTGTTTAGTGATTTTAAACCTTTGAGCGGCCCCTTGTGGCCAATCTAGAAATGGTAAATCGTCCAAAACCGAATCAGTTCTTCCTCTCCATGATAGTCATTGATTTGGAAAATATGGAATTTCTATACCGATTATCTTTCAAGTTATTGCATTAACATGAAGGATATCCGGCGGCGGCAGTCGGACCAAAAACATAATATCCCCGAAACGCCGCTCAGGGATATAA
Organism: Apogon hyalosoma; assembly: GCA_037367295.1. Taxonomy (NCBI): domain Eukaryota; kingdom Metazoa; phylum Chordata; class Actinopteri; order Kurtiformes; family Apogonidae; genus Apogon; species Apogon hyalosoma. The sequence continues at coordinate 21,018,651 of JAPQRP010000005.1, read as the reverse complement.
TTACTGCAGTGATTCATATGTTTCAGTTGAAATAAGTTCTTTAACCCTATCTGATGCAGTGAACAGCTTCACATCAGTTTGTTTGAGAGCATTAAGACTGGTCTGTGTTTCAGTGGAAAAAGACTGACCCTGTTCCAAAGCGAGAAAAGAGGTGAATGAAGGAACCCATCATGCCTAGTGCCTAGAGTGTTCGGACCTGGGGTTGATTCAGCTAGTCAGGTCTAGGTTCAGCAACATTATGTGTCCATGAAATGACAGAAATAAATGTAATCTGGCTCGTAGACCAAGTCCACTCTCTTTTTCTTTTTGTTTAATTAGTTATGCCTGATGAGTGTCACACCTACTAAAATTATTGCTTTTATTTGTTTATTTATTTGTTTAATTTCAGATTGGGATGCATTACCTGGGATTTTGTAAGGTGGGGGGTGGGATTGGGTGGGAAATGTATATATGTTATATGGAAAATCCAAAAGTCTTGTTTTTTCTTGTATGAAACTGTCACTTTTTTTTTTTTACCTTGATTCCAATAAAAATAACGTTAAAAAAAATGTTGCATCATTTCAAAACCTTATGGAAACAATGCCATGGTGAATGGATGCTGTAATCAGAACTAAAGGGGGTCCAATGAAAAATTAAAGAGAGTAGGACTGTTTTTTTGGCCAGGCTGTATATTGTTTCAATATTAAGAGTAGTTAAACATCTCAATTCAGAAAACAGAGAAGAAATAAAAGCACAGATTAACAGAATTCAAGCAGACTGTCAGATTAATGTAACTGATATAATAATACCAGCTGTCAATCTGAAAACCATCTAAACAGTGAATGCAATTTAATGATTAATCCGTTATCAAAGGTTTTGTTAAACTTATTCATTTTGTTGCATTGGTTTGTGGTTTGTCATTAACTTACTGTTTTTGTTTTGTTGTGTGTCTGTGACTGATGTACGCTGTGTCATTGCTGACGTACCCAGCCGTTGGTTCCACCACCAAATCTGGCATCCCTGTAGAGGGCCCCTGGTTCAACGTGGGGCCCTCATGGTCCAGGATAAAAACCTCATCTTGACATATTTCTGTGACAAAGTGAAGGTGCTCCTACAGATTATAAAGACAGACACACAGCATGAGACATCAGTGAGCAATTGTCAGCAGATGTCAGATAAAAATGTAGACACATTTAGCTTTTTCTACAGTTTATATTTTACCTGAGCCTTGTCGATGCGATAGAACCGGTCAGCTGATGTGGCTGTGGAGCAGAGAGAACCTCAGAAATATGTCAAAACTGATCTATTTAGGTTTCACACTGATGGTTAGATGAGCACTTCAGAGGTGTCATATATTTAATAGCAACACAGCCTATGAAAACACACATCTGCTTTAAAAAGGCTCTTAAAATATGACCATATGAATCTATTTTCAACATTATTAGTGACCAAATGGAAAATAAAATCATTAACAGTGTTATATGTTTAACATATTTTGCTGTATAGACTAGCACACTTCCAACACTGTAGCTACTGTATGAAAATGAGTGCACTTTTATTCATCTCTTTATTTGTGTCACTTTAAATCACTTCCAGTAGTATCACTGTTTCACATCTCTGTTCCCTTTTTGTGCCTCGTTGTTACTCACAATCTAAGAAGCTCCAATTGGGAGAGAGTCTACTGGTTGAACTGGTCCTCGGGACTCCTCTGGTCTCATCCTGCAGGGACAGAGTAGGACACTGTGACTATTATAACACCTTCACTGATCTATTAACCAAATAGTGAGGTAAGATGTGGGATTATCAGAACAAAGAGAAAGCAAAAAAGAAAGTTCTTGACAGAAGCAGACAAAGAGAGAGGTGTTATTTTTAAGTGTGTGCTGTTTTTTTTATTGTACGCTATTGAACAATCAGTAACAAGACAGAGACAATCCGGACAATGACACATTATTGATTTGGACACAAGCCAGCATGCGTTTATTTTTTTAGTTTCTGAAATTAGCTCCAGGACTTTTGTGTAAATGGGTGTCAGTCTGTAAAACTTATATTCTATTTATTATATTGTGCTTTTAGTGAAGCCTATCATTCATTCCCAACAGAGTATTTAATTACAGCATTTTACCTTCATCTAAAAACTATAAATAATTTTTTGATATAAAATGATCATATTTGTTGATGTGTGTTTCATACTATTGAGTCAAACATTTAATAGAGTTAATTCTAGCTACATTAATGTGTGTCAAATAGCTCCGATAGCTTTCCCACATGACAATAATCAAACTTCTCCTACAGAGACACCCAAAAGTCATATACCTGATAGTGCACTCTGTGGCCAGTAGATGGCGCCTGGTGTAAATCCTAGCAAGCACAGCAGACAGGTTTCAAGGTTAACAGACAGCCAAAGCATTTACATCACAAACTTCCACAGATGTTAACTTAGTTAGTGAACATTTCCCACATGAGACACACAGCTAAAAACAGCTCCGCTTTCCCAGTAGTGTTTGTCGCTTATCCATCCATAAATAACCGAGAGTGAGGGAAGATGCTGCGTGAATCATGAAAAAATGATGAGGAGGAAGAAACTACAGAGGAAAAACAGTGAGGAGGAAGAGAATTAAAATAATAATGAGCCCATTGATGATAAAAATAAAGTTGCTAGACTTGCCTCTTGCAATCTGTCAATATAAAGCCTGCAAGTCTCCAGGTCACAGTCTCCTCTCACCACCACAATGCCGACTGGGATGGCTGAAAAAACACACATCTTAGATAATCATGCATCGAGACAGTTAATTAAAGCACTTGACTTGAGAAAACACAGCCTTACAGATGTCTCGCAGCCGTTCTTTATCGTACTGCAGTCTGTCATACTCCTGCAGGCTGATGCGATTCACACGCAGACGCAGGCGATCTGGAACTGCATGAGGACTGGAAAAAACACATATGTGCGTGTACATGGACACACACAAATATACAATCATGCCAAGCAGATGCACGGATCAGACAAACACATAATTATAAGGACGCAATGCATACATGCACACACGCATACATACACAAGTCACAAACCAAACATTAAATCCTCATCTGACTCATGTAATTGATGAGATCTAGGCTCATGTCCAGTTTACTGCCCTGGAGTTTCTAACTGAAGGTCTACTCTAGAGGTTTATGAAGTAGTAAACACTCCCCACAGGAGCACAGTTAGACTTTCTGTTTGAGCATGTGACAGGTAAACATGTGAGCGTTTCTGGGCAGTAATGCCTTCAGTGAATGAAAGAACAAGCTCTTTGGTCATACAGAACTGTTTTCTCCTACAGTATCTGCCCTGTCTCAATGCTCAAAACCTAAAACCTTACCTTAAAGGTACTGAAAGTCTGTCAAATGAAGGTACATTAACAGCACATCTCTGCTGCAGAAGTATGAAAGCAGATTTTGGGGGGAGAAAGGCATGAACATCAAGTGAGAGCCAAGAGTTTGTGGTGGTATAGTTAACAGAACAGTCCAGATTCTAGTTAAAGGTAACGAGATGACAATAGGAAAAAAATCAAAAGAGGAGCCAGAAGTGAGTGAAACATGGAAAGGTTTCTGCATGCTGCCATACAGTACATTCTCTCTCAGTTAGTCCACTTATTACAGACATACACAACTAAAACTCACATTTAGCAACAAAGACATGACTCAACAACGGTTTGACCAGTACGTGTTTGAAGCAGCACTAAAACTGGACTTTCACGATGTGTTTCCCTTAATATATTAGATAAAAATATGTGTGCTTTTTATTAGCGAGCATTGGGGTTATTTAGAGATAAGCACTGAAGTGTTATTCTTTTTTTTTTTTTTTATTTCGCTTAATTTTTGTTGGTCTAAACACACACGAATACCCCTGAAACAGTGCATATGTATTAGAAGTTTTTAAGCCCATGTATCTAGTGCAGACCCACACATCTCTTGGAACCATAACCTTAAACCCAAGAGTAGTCCACTACTTTGATTTGAACACACAATTTACACCTGCTTTTTTTTTTTCCAACTATTTCCAGGCATTGTACTGTTCACACAGAAAGTAGTATTTATCTCCTTTTTTACAAGATCCAAAACTAGACCAGTTTTTTCAGTAAGTGCCACATAGTTTACAGCAAGACACTTGAATTTGGACCTAGAACATGCACAGTTTATTTATGATTCCCCAATTAATCCATTAGAAAGAAAAAAACAAAACAAAACAAAAAAAACCCAACCCTAATAACCATAATTGCAGAGTCACAGTGACAATCCCAAATGTGAAAATATAATATTTTTTTTATTTAGAATTAGTTACATATGTAATTATGAATTTTATCTAAAAATCAACAACTTAAAAATCTGTAAAGGCTTTTATTGTCATCATATGCAGTTTATAGACCAATCCCTTACCAATATATAATTATAATGTACTGTAAAAGAATAATGCATAATTGATTTTTAGTATTTATTTTCAATTAG
>JAPQRP010000005.1:20994326-21005313 GCA_037367295.1 Apogon hyalosoma | reverse complement strand
ACATGCAAACTCCACACAGAAAGGTCCCAAGGTTGGAATCGAACCCAGGACCTTCTTGCTGTGAGACACGAGTGCTATCCACTGCACCACCGTGCCGCCCCATAAGAATATATACTTTTAAAAAACAAAACATATGTTAAATAACTAAATATATATGTATATACACACACACACACGTGTATATATATATATATATATATACATATATATATATGTATGTATGTATATGTAAAGACAGATTGGATCAGGAAACATGGTGATATCACCCCACCCTCTGTCCTCCTTGAAAAATGAAAACTTGTAGAAATTAACTATCTCACTATCTCTGACTTATGTAACACTTGAACTTTGCATCAAGCTCAATTAATTAATTATTGAAACTGGACTTGAACTAGAGGTAGGATCAGTTTTTTTTGTTTTTTTTTTTGAGCAGTGGAAAACCCTAACATTAGTTACTGGACATTATTGGAGCCAAAATCTGCTGAAATAATTATTCTGTACAATTTACGCCACACTGACAAATTGGTCCATCTGTGGTAGAAAGCCGATTCTACCTTTAAATGAATGTGAACTTGCTGGAGTACAGACAGAATGTTAGTCCTGACTGAATGTTAGTTTGACTATGTAAATGTCACCAGTAGACATTAACACAAACAGTCCAAATCAAAAAGAAAAACCTACACTTTTACATATTATAATGGCTTATTATATCTATTACCTTTTTCAATATACAACCTCCTGTAATGCAGCAATGTCTATTGTTTAACTTTTGTACATTTCAGAGTCTTATTGCAGAAATTTAACTAAAGTAAGCCTTCAGATGCCTCAAGCACTACTCTACTTACTACTAACAAACACTGTCTGTATAAAAGCAGTGCTAGAACAGACTTTGTCACTACACCATCTTAAGCTTATTCTGGACAATATTCCACTGCAGGAAGTTGTAAATTGTTATTCTAATGTTTTTTCATTAACAAAGTTAACAAACTATTATTACAGTTTACAGTATAGACATATTCTTCAGGGAAAAAAAGGGAGTTCTAAAAGATTTGACATTAAGTATACAAACACAAACACACACGCTGAACATGCATACTGAGTCTGGGCTGATTTCAGACCTTCTGAGTGCCCTCCTCCGGCTGTGAGGCGCTCTTCTCCACCAGAAGATTCCATCTGTCCAGCTGCACCACTGACCCGTCCTCCACATGACACAAAACCTTAGACACAGGCTCATCTGTGTAACCCTGCAGAGAGAGAACTGGGATGTTAAACAACATAAACAAGCCAGCACTTGAACTTCTGTGTTTGTAAGGTGAAAACTACTCCTAACCTACTCCCTAACAAGTCTGACACAGAACACAGAGACTAATGTTAACAAAGAGCAAGAACATGTACTGATCAGGTATTGTACTGAGGTTGCATCATCTACAACATGACTAATTAAAAGCAAAGAAAGTTCAAAACCTGCCACAGAAACAAACTAATAGAGATGGTGAGGATGCGCACAATCATGTAAAGCTTTAATACATACACTTCTATTCTCTGTTTTCACTCTTTGCCACTTTTTCTGATCATCAATGCATTTCTGTCTCGCCTCCTATTCTTCCCTTCTGTCCTCTACCACAGTCGCTATTCAGGTCAGGTCTCTCTCATATAAAACATTTTGTCTTTGTTTTTAATCTTGCCATCTCCTCTGCTGTCTTTTCCTCTGTTTTTTTATTTCTCCTGCTGAACAGGGTCAGGAAATTAGTGCACAAAAGACAGCACTGTGTAAAGACAATCTGATAATAGTAGCGCTCATCAAGGACCTCCAACACACTGACACTGCAGAGTTCACACTGTGACACAGCAAGTCACAGGCACATTCACAGTCACAAAAGGAGAGGAGAGGAGAGGAGAGGAGAGGAGAGGAGAGGAGAGGAATGATGAAAGAGAATAAAGACCCTGAACAGAAAATGCTAGTGACATAGAGGACAAAAAGACATCATAATTACACTGATTACATACATGGTAGATAAGAGTTTTCACTCTGTCTTATCTCTGTTCAAAGCATCTATCTCTCTGTATGTGTCAGGAAGTTTTCAGCATTGCCTGACAAGAATCTTTAGAAATGACTTAATCTATTTTCAGTCTGTCATTCACAACGGGGTTCGCATAAACTCAGACAATATCAGTAGGAATATTAAATCACTGTTTTTCTCCTTTTGGTCACATAATAATGAATAATTTTGGGTCCACATCCTCACTCATGAAGAAGGCCATTACTTCTCCATTGTTAGAACATTTCTGTCATGTGGAAGTTAAGGCTCAAGATAAGAAACTACATCAGTGTTCTTGTCACATGGGGATTAGTTCAGAAAGTATTACAGTAGCTTGATGATGCATAATTTAAATCCTGCAAAATTAATTCAAATGTCCCTCAAAAACTGATTAAATCAATTGTGAAAACACATTTCTCAAAGTGATGAATGTATAATATGTAAAGAAAAATATATGTTTTATAATACATTTAAATAATTGAGTCATTTCTAGGTCATTTTGGTAGTTTTAGAGATTTAGTAACACAGACTTTGACTCAAGAGTCAAAAGTGATTCAGTGAGGTGGTCGATCTACCATCACTGCTTGGAGCCCACATAAGTGGTGTAAAGAAAAGCATAATGGAGGAACGTGGGTGCGTGAAAAGGTCTCTTCTTCTATTGCAGTTATGCAATATGTGCGTGTCAATAGGCAGATTTTTGATGGTTCAGCACTTCACCCTTTTTTAGTTACAAACTCCAAGAGCACACAGAGCCTTAATAAAGAAGAATGATGCATTATCTTTTACTTCTGTAAATGCTCTACAGCTCATTCTTTACAAAAAGAGAAAAAACGACTCGGGCAGAAACCTCATCGGTGTTAAGAGCTCAGATGATAGCAGTCATGAATAGACACTGGCTGGTCATTGTGGACATACAAAAGACGCAATACTAAATGGAAAATAATGTCTCTCCCTTCTCACAATGTGTAAAATTACATTTCGACCAATACCTGATGCCCATACTAATGTAACTTTTTGTATTTTTTTGTGTTATTTATCTTCCTTGTAAGAAACAAATCTTCATTATAAATATAAAACTAGCTACTATTTTAAAGTCTTTCTGGCCTCCATCAAATAATCTATGAATGAACACAAATTTATATATCAGACATCTTATATGTCAACATCGATATTGGACAATATCAGCAAATATCAATGTTCAGGCAATATATCAGTACATCCCTATACATAATATTAAAGAAAGTGTTACATACAGCATTAACATAGAACAAACAAAAAGTAACTGAACAGAATTTGTGCAATGACAATAACTGTGTCCCTTTAAGTAAATGTGTTGCACTCTGAAGATGGCAGACATTTCAGAGTTTAGAGGATGAGAAACAGAGAAACAAAATATATTGCAACTACCTGTGTCTCTGTAGCACCTCAAGGTGTCAAATAGGTAATGTGTGGATATATTATGCTTACATATTATTCATGTACTGTACATACATTCATTTTAATTCACTTTTTTATGTTTGTACTGTGTTTAAATTGTTTATTATTTTTCCAGTTTCCTGTAGCAATAACCCTCTTTCATCTAAGAGGATTTCAGGTGAAAGTATCATTGGCACAAAAAGTCGTTTTTAAGTTACTTGGATAAAAGAGCAGTATGAACATCATTAACTACAAACAAGTGACTAAAGACTGAATATGCAAAAAAAATAAATATTATAATTTACAAAAGATTCCAGTGCAATTTTAGATCCATTCTCTTGATCCTTTAAGTGTGACTTATTTTAAATTCACACAAAACAAAACCAACCATATCAGGATATTTTGTAAGTTATTCCTGGACATTTACGTAATTACACTGACACGACATAATGCCCTGCTGCTCTCTGTCAACTCTATAGTAGAAGTCAAGGCTAGGAACTCACCCCACCCCAGTTGAGCGTCCTAGCGAGGTCATTTCCTGTTCCCAGAGGAAGAACAGCGACAGGAGGCTGTGGGTTCATCTGTAGCTCATCTAGAGCGGACAGGATCCACCCCACCTATGGTGAGACATAAACATTAATTACACTGCAAAAAAACATAATTCAATACAACATAAAGAGCAGTCCAACATGAGCAGAATAGTCTCACCGTGCCATCCCCTCCACAGGCAAGAATCCTTAGATTTGGCACTTTCCTGTATAACTCCAACCTGATAATTTGTTGGGAGAATAAAAGAACAAAGCAGCACTGATTAGCTCTGGGTCTGTATAACTGGCCCAAGATTCATGAAACATTGATCAACCAATGAGCAAGTGTTCAACTAAATGACAGCATACTTAATCTGGTTATGGATCATGAATCAATATCGATAACGTGATGTGTAATCAAGATTTAAGAGATGTAGAAAAAAATCTAATATTGTTAGTGACCAAAAATACAAATAATAGTACTGATTACAGACACTGAAAGGAGGTAAGCCACACTGACGTTAACTAAAATCAGTAGGGATCATTATTTTTCAAAGAAAGTCTAAATCATCCAAAGATTGGGTACTTACGCCTCTCGGAGCCCACCCTGTGAAAGGTCAAAGACTTGTCGGGGGTTCAAGATCCACATGAACATCTGTAATACCTTGGCACCCTATGTAGCAACACATTTTTAAATTACTACCTACACCTAACCTTGTACCATGTACAGGAAATTAGAGATTGCTTCTGGGTACACAAAAGTAAAATAGATCAAAATATTTTCTGACCTGGTTGCCCCCACTCTTGGGATTGACAAAAACCAAAATGGGTTTCATGAGAGGAGAAGGAAGGGGTTTCAACATAAACGGACGCCATTTGGACTCCTACAGAAAAAAAGAGAAAGACTGCAGTGCTGTTGTTTGCACATATCAAAAATATGGCACAGAAACAGACACACGGCCAGGTTGATGAATATAATTCCACTGATGTACATTTTAATTATTATGTAGGTGGCAGTGTCAAAATGAAACAAAGAGTGATGCAAAACTTAGTTTCAATGGTTACAAAAATTTTTTGATTCCAATCCTAAAACCAGTCACAAATTGACTATTGTGTTTTGAACAAAGGAACAAATTTTAGCAAATGATGCATCTCTGAGAGGCTGCTAAATGTGTGACAAAAAAAGATATTTACTCACAGAAACTTCATTAATATAACTACTGACAAAATCTTTCTCAATGTCTTACAGTGTTACTTACATCCAGTCCCTTCTTGCTCGTCCTTCGTTTGAAAGATGTCCGTTTTTTTCTCCTGGCAGAGTTCTTAAGTGAGCTCTAGGGTACACACACACACACACACACACACACACGCACACACACACACACACACACACACACACGCACGCACACACACACACGCACGCACACACACACACACGCACACACACGTATGTGTACAGAGTTCAGTGGTTAGTTCACTGTCACCATGTCCCTTGTGATGGTAATTAAAAGTGCAATGAAGCATGTGATGTGACTCAGGGATGTGTGTCTGAACATGCGAGTCACTTTGTCTGTATGTGTGTGCGTGCCTCTGATGACGAGACATAAACTGGGGGTTCTCCGGACAAATCAGACATGTGTCAGCTCATATCACATCAAAACACACAGACATCAACAAAAGCAGACATGCACATAGTTTTTGACACATGCCTTCTTTTAGGGTTTTAAATTTAGATCTCACAAAGTCATTACTCATTACTGTCACAAAATGTCAGCAAGTGAACTTTGTCACGCAGTGAACTGACTGATGGGGGAGCTCTGTAATAAGGATGTGTGTGTGCACCTGTGGTTTCCTGACTTTGATGATCCAGGAGGGTGGTACTATGACTCCAGCATGGGCCCCCAGTGAGCAAGGCTCCTCAATCTGGTGCAGCATGAAACACGTCACTTTGTTGTGGAACTGCAACAGAAACACCCCTCTATATAAATTATTTACTACTAATACATGTGTAAAATGCCTCCAGAATAAAAGTAGTGAATCTTTACCAAGTCTGAATCACTAAGAAAGAAAAATTACAATACATTCACCTTTCAGGTTCTTTCTAGTGGAAGATTTATAAATATATTGAAAAAATGTATATAAACCAATATATATGTGTAATAAAACTTATATCCCACATTGAAAACATCAGCTAACCAGCACTTTTGTCATTTGATTTCATAATTAATTACATTAAATTATGTAAGATTTAGCATATTTAGTCTCTGAAGCAGATTTTTTTTTTTAAATTGTAGACCAGTTTTATCAAAACCATATATTACACATGGATAGTGGTTCTGATCTGATCTTAAAGGGATATTCCAGTCAGATGACAAAAGCATTTTCCCATCTACATACTTGAAGTTTAAAGTGTGTAGGCTTTAATACATAAACTTGCACTTTCCTGTTACTCAAACATTAGAAAAAACAGTCACGACCTGTCTTTCCAGGGACAAGATCCTGCTAAGTCTGCTTTAACAGCTGAACCCATTTTGCACAGTTTTCACAGGGTCTGTTACTGTTATAGAAAGGACTTCAAACAATAACAGTTCATTGTGAATTATGGATTATTCACAGAATTGTTCCTATTTTTGTAATGTGGGTGCACTTAGTCTTTTAGTTACAGGGTAGAAAAAGAACTGCATAAACCAAAATATCACAAAAACCATAAAAATAGCTTTTTAAAAACACCCATAAAAGAAAATAAAATGACATTAACAGTATAGCAGCATATGAGGCTTTAAAAAATGAATCCCCTTTTTTAAAATATCACTTGATTTATGATATTATTTTACACAAATCTGTCTGTTGATGTGGCCTAAGACAAGCTGGGCAGAAACCAAACTACTTACAGCCTGTTTACACCAAGAACAGCTGATAGCGATGATTTCTTTACTATGAAAGAACTTTTGCTGAAAACTCTGGAGACACAGAGGGAAAAAGAGAATTAGTTCAAAATATAATACATATAATGTATATATTTAGAGAGACTGTTTGTTTGTGTGTACTTACCTTTCCACACTGTTTACATTTCCCTTCCTGTCTTCGTCTGTGAACCCAATGATGTCTCAGTATGTTCTGCTGTCAGAGAGAGAAGCTAAACAGACTCACATTTTCCATACAGGAGAAACACACGTTCTCTCAAATATACTGTATATTATGTACATACAGTTACACATACACTTACATCTCTGAGGCAACGGGAGCCTCCCTCTCTAAAAGTTGGCTTACACCGGAAGTTGATCTAAAGAAAGGAAAACAAGGAGAGAGGAATCAAGACAAAGATTATCAAACTCTATTATCAATACCATATAATATTCAGCCATATGCATGCAAACCAACTAGATTCATTATGAAAATTAGGTATGATGATGTGAAAAAGTGTAAATGACACTTAACTGATTGATTAACAAGAGTTTTAAACAACCTTTTAGCATATTGTTTATTCCTGCTGCCAGAAATGTATTCATTTATGTTGTGTAAATTATTGTTTTGTACCAGTAAGTTAATTATCTTGTGCACAGAAGATAAAATTTATCATCTTTTGGGGCTTTAGGGATTAATGTCAAGTCAACATAACAGATAAATGAATAAATAAATAAATGTAGAGCAGTGAAAATCAAACCATAAGTAGCTGATAAAGTCAGTGATTCTAGTGGAGGAGTTGAACATTATCCTTGGGCATTTATCGAAACAGAACACCGTCCACAATAACACATATATTTTAAAAGACATCTTTTCTTAATTTGTTTTTTTTTTTTTTTTTTTTTTTTTTTAAGAAGTTCTGTGCATATGATGTTTGCTTTACAAAGCATCTGTCCACAGGATAACACAGATAACACAAAAATAAAACAAACCATTGTTTCTGTTCGATTATAAACTGTGGACAACATGGATACTACTGGGCAGTTGTTGAAGTGTATTCTTTACATGATGTGGATTTGTCTATAATGCCGGTCTGGTCCCAAAGGTATCCACGCTGACCTCGATCTACTACATGTCATACACAGATTTATACACTTGGATTTAATGTTTCAGGTTCTTTACACAAAGCAATAATGAAAGTTCAGACATGCACATATAACAGGGCATGATACCACTTTTTTCCAATCTCTTCATTTTCCCTGTACACTCAGTGTTTTTAAAAATCTTCACTTTAGAAAGCGTTTTTATAAATCTCTGTTTTAATTACTTAAAACATGGTTTGTGAGCGGACAAGAGACCCAAGGGTAGAGAAAAATATCCATTTTGCAAAACATCTACATTAGCATGGACATGCCATGTATTTGCTGAAAGTGATAGTTTGTAAACTTCATAAAGATTAATCAATATGGCCAATTAATCAGTGTCTCTGTTCTATGATACATTACACTGCAGTACTAATGTATTACTAAATTACAGAATATGTCTAACTAGTTTGAGATTTAATTATAAAATCTATTCTTTAAATCCCTTAAGGTGTAAAAACACGGGATACATCCTTACTCCTAATATTAGAAGATTTTCTCATCATTTGTGGTGTATGCATATATAAGCTTAACTGTCTTCTGAAGTTAATTTTATTGCAGTAAGAGGTATCCCTTGGGAGAAACACAACAGTCTACAACAGAGGAGCCAGATTTTCATTTTAAGAAAATCCATTGGTGGCCAACATTCATGGGTCCTGATAAGCTGCCTTTGTTCATTTATGCCTAATTGTGCTCAGTAGAACTGAACAGCACACTGTGGCAGGAAACACAATTCTAACAAAAACCCAGAAAATGACCTTTAGGCTTTACAAATGAAATCCTCCAAAACAACAGTAACAGTGTGGCAAGTCTACAATGGAAAGTATTATGGATTAACAGTCTGCATGTGTCATACCTTTTCTAGTTGCTCTATACAGCCGGTGTGAACAACAATCTTACAGGCTGCACATTTCCTCCTGGGGGCCGACTTCTTAAAGGAGAAACAGACGCACAGCACAGAGGGAGGTGAGACACAGCACACAACAACACAACTAACAAACACAAGCACTGAGAAGAATAAAGCACACATACACACACACACACACACACACACACACACACACACACCTCTTCCCTTTGAGTTTAACAGCCTTTTTATGAGAAGCATTAACAGTACAATAACACTCCAGGTATGAAAAGAGACACCTTGACATTTTACAATTTTTAATGTTTTAATTTGTCTGTTGTGACTCAAACTGAAGCAAGACATTATGCTGTCATTAAATGAACTGAATAACATTTTTCCTGCCTGTGTGACTAACAGCACCATTCACACTGTTGTCTACAAAGACTGATCTACAACTTTATACAGCCTGAATACTTAACTTAGCATTGGTAAAGTCCTAATGGTAGTATGCTGAATGAGCAGAAAAGAACACATATCCCATTTATGAGTCTAGCAATGACAAAATATAAATGTGCGAGGTGGTGGAGTCCTCTCTGAAATAATGATGCTGTTTACCTTCAATAAATATTATTGTTTTTATGCTCCTACTCTTACAGCAAACTACTCATTATGGATAATAATATGACAACAAATAATGGAGGGGTCACACTTCCAGCAAATGGTTTAACACTTCACTGTCACAGTACACAAAAGTGACACTGACATTAAAAAATGCCCTTTAATCTTTTATCTCGCTGGTCAATGCTCTCATGCTCCCATCAAATGGAATACATCACATTAAGGGAGGGAAAAGTTGTTTCACAAGGTGTTCTGACTGCTAAAATACAGGGAATGATGCATCTTAAATGACAAAATCATTACTAGAGGAACGTGTTTACCAAATGGCTGGGTTTTTTTGCTATGGTTAGATTTGTAAGCTCATAAAAATCATCTTCACTTGCATTGAAGCTTCATGTAATCCCAGAGTCATGGTTTTAGCATGTGGTCCATTTCATTAGCCTTTCATGTTAAATATAACATGTTTACAAGGTTTTTTTTAATCAATCTTATGGGTCAGTCAATCGCAGTTCACCAAATGAGTTAAACCCCACCTCCTCCAATTTTAGTGAAATTTGGTGTATTGGTAATTCATCGCCAGATAAGCTGAAATGTCAAATTTTAACTTTATTGGACCAATGGTTTTCGAGATAAGGCAATTTAATTTTTTTACTTTTTTGCAAAAAAGGCCATGGCAGCCTAATTTCAAATTGCTGTAACTCAGCAATTATTGGTCCAATTTTAAAAAGCAATGTATTTCTGTAAAGGGGAGACTATAAGGAATCTAAATCTAAACCCCTCCAATTTTTTTATACGCTGTAGTTGACACATAGGGCTACATTTTTCATAATGATATCAAAGCGGTGTGTCCCACAGTGTCCATTTCAAGGTTAAAATATAAATCAAAAGGTCATCCACCTCAAAATTACCCAAATGTACAAAAGAAATTGTCATATCTCAAAAACCATTGGTCCGATAAAGTTCAAATTTGAAATTTTGGCTTTTCTGGCTATGAATTATTATTTCATAAAAATTGGAGGCTGTGAGGTTTAAAAATATAATTTAATTGGGTGATCTGAAATGGACTGACCCTTATCAGAGGTTGTGCCCGACATTTTCATTGTCCATCATTTTGACAGACAGGGTCGTAAAAATTCCATCGTAACAAATTATTATCCCTCATTTCAAATTACATTTTTAATGAGACACATTTAGTTGTATTTAATGTTCAAAAACATCTCA
Source organism: Apogon hyalosoma (assembly GCA_037367295.1). Classification (NCBI taxonomy): domain Eukaryota; kingdom Metazoa; phylum Chordata; class Actinopteri; order Kurtiformes; family Apogonidae; genus Apogon; species Apogon hyalosoma. The sequence goes on along the minus strand of JAPQRP010000005.1, from coordinate 20,994,599 downwards.
ATGGTGCAGTAACTATAGTTCTTGATGGCTGTTAATTGTCATCCTCCACCGCATCAGTCCCTCTTTTTCACCGCGTTTATCAATGCCATCACATTTACTGGGCTTTTGAAAATAAGGAGATTCGACTGTCTGACATTTTGTGTTAGCAAAGTAGTATAAACTTTCAGCTAAAGTCAACTAAACAAAGAAACATGAATTGACAATGAGTGATGAATATGCAGACTGGCCATCAACTGGACAGGGGCTCTACTACAGGTGGACTAACGGAGTCAT
>JAPQRP010000005.1:20973341-20992780 GCA_037367295.1 Apogon hyalosoma | reverse complement strand
CCTCCCTGGGGAGGTGTTTTGGGCATGTCCATCCAGGAGGAGACCTCGGGGCCGACCCAGGACACGCTGGAGGGATTATATCTCTCGGCTGGCCTGGGAACGCCTCAGGATTCCCCTGGAGGAGCTGATGGAAGTGGCTGGGAAGAGGGAAGTCTGGGCTTCATTGCTGAGGCTGCTGCCCCTGCGACCTGGACCCGGATAAGCGGATGAAGTACGAGTACGTGTACGAAAACAAGCTGTTTGTAAATATGGAGTGTTTCTTCAAAAGCAGATGTGGTCTAGTTTGCATCTACTACTCACTGCAGTCTTTAGTAGACAGGTATCCTCTCCGAGATAACAGAGCTCTCCTGAACAACTCGTCTCCATCCACAGGTGATCCCCATTCACAGCATTTTCCTGCACAGACACAGAGAAAAAGATGCAAATCATAACATAATTTGTCACATTATCCCTCTGCATCCCTCTCTAAGATTATTTTCAGTCACATTAAACTGTTAATATAAGCACATGAAGATCCTGTAACAAAAGCGGTCAAGAGGTATGTCAAGCACATAATTGTGGCTGCTGAGCAGGAGGGCAATTTCACAGTGTATGTTGATTTAAGGTGCTAATAAAAACACTACCGGAGCAACCGCTTCAAATGCAAACATGCATCTACACTACATGGACAAACCGTATATATTTAAAGTATATGGGACTGAATGCACACCAGGTCCAAAATGAATTTTCTGGCTTAACTGTGAACAGCCAAAAAACTGACATACTATCCAAAATATTTTTAACAGCCATAAAATTCAATAATGCATCATTTGTCTACAAAATACTTCATGTTGTCAGTATACATATTCAACTTTAGCATCACTTAAAATTTATAGCATCAGATTTATAACTTTTATTTTGAACTTTCAATAAAAAATAAGACGAATGAATTGCTATCAGTATCGTTCATGTACACTGATAAGATGACCTGACTCCATTTTATTTATCTGCTAAATCCAAAATGTATGTGTATTTAGTACTTGATGGGTGTTAATTTAGAGCTCTATGCGCACATATAACCAATCAGTAAACAGATCACTTCGTATAATGAAAGGAGAAATACAGTACATGCAACAATTGATGGTAAGATGAAAAAAAAATCTAGAAAAATGTGATTTAAGTAAACAAATAGGAATATAGCAACAATGGGATGGTGTGGGCACGTGGACGCCAGTCAGTCACATATCTTTTGGTTTTGTGTGAAAATACACAAGGATTTTTCCAAAAGAAATAAAATTCTCTAATTTATAGCCCAATAAATATAAAAAATGCTATGTATGACAACTTCTACTGTAAAAAAAAAAATACATTACTCAAGACAGGATGTTTGTATTATTATATGCACAAAATATGAAGTCATTTTTTAAAACAAACAATATTTATTAGGTATCAAAATTGCTCTGCAGCACAAATTATAATTTTTGCTGTTTTCAGCAAACTATAATTTGGCAAATAAACAATTGGATCTTCTTTTATAGAGAAAGAAAAGATGACATCTTGTACCTTAGAACAATTCCTGAAACTTTCATGCACCTATCATGAATAGTTCAAAAGTAATGACTTCTTTAACAATACATATTTTTCTGTGCCACTCAAATTTGCAGTTAAATCAGCATCATGCACTATTCTCAAAGCCCCAGCATCTAAAATAAAGTAATATAGGATATAAAGCTGATATTTCGTTCAACGTTTACTGAAACAAACAAGTGGTGTCAGGCACAAGAAACCCTGTCCCTCGCAAACGTTTTACCTGATTTGCCCTATAATATTATTGCAAAAACATAATAGGCTCCAGTACCCCTGTGACCGTCTGGAGGATAAAGCCGTTCTGAAAAGGAATGAATGGATGAAATAATGGATGAACAGTACTCTCAGATTAAACTATGTTCAGTTTTTCTGCAGAGGTGAAAGTGGACATGACTACAGATGTACAGATGAACTTTGGTGATGAATGATCACTGTTCTGGGGCATTAAACTACATTAAGCATTTTTTTAATGATAAGCGCTTTAGAATGTCCCTCTTCTTCTGCTGCTGTCGGACCAAAACAGAGGCCACACACGCTGGATTTTCCTCTTTATCTTGTAGCTGTAGAAGTTTCAGTCTTGTGGGCATTATTACCATCTTGACTGCAATGATCACAACATGGGACTTTTAGTACGTGGCCACTGTTTATATACCAATCTAAATATTCTGAAACAGTGTAAGATCTTCCTACCATTGACTTGAGAGCGCCATGAGTTGCTCATATGAGTGACGTACATTCACCTTACAACAAAATAATTCATGAAGTGGCTGTAGCTCGGATGTAGGAAGATCCCAAGGCACCCTTATGAAGACTATGACAACTGTACGGTGTTTGTACGACATAAAATCACCTCATTTTCTCATGGGGGCCTCAAGTTATTCTTTTGTTTTGAATGGCAGCCGTACCAACTTCATAAGATGGACGTAAGAAATTACTGCTCCCTCAACGAATGTCTATGAACTCCAGAACTCGTACAAACTGGGAGATTCGTACAAACTCATCATTTGTAAGAAGCTTATTGACTGAGGCTTAACCAGCTGGACGGTGATACACAGGGCAAATGCTGCCTTATCTCTCCCTTATGTTTCTGTCCTATGTTTGTCCTACATGTCAAGTCATAGCTACTATTCTGCAGCATAAGTTTATCAGCCATACCTTTTAACTGTGACAATACAAATGCCTGTCTGCACCTTTCAGTCCTAAATAGATCTTCTTTTAGTCATACCTCTGTAGTATCATTTTCCCCACTCGAATCCTTTGTCCTCATAATATGAACAACATGGACGAACAATATCTGACTCATTAGCAGTTGAAATATGCTGTTAATCTTTAATGAATCACTCCTGTAATGTATATTCATGAGGGATTAGGTATTATGATTTTATAAGGTTATGGGTTTATCTGTGCGTCATGTAGAGAGGTAAAGGCCAATGATGACGTGGTGGAAGTGTCCCTGCAGACAGAGCCAGAGGAGCTCTAGGTTGCTCACATTAGTCTATTAGTTCAATTAATAATACAGCACATTTTATTTAATATTCATTATTAATGTGTACTTCACTCACTGTGGACCAATTAAATATAACTCCATCAGAAGCAAAAACATCAAAAAAGTTCTCCAGACTCCCTTCAGACCTTAAGTAGAAGATTACATAAGATATGTAGGGGACATTTGTGCTCTCTTTAATGAGATTGAAGCTTTCAAATGTTGTTTTTATGCCCAAAGTGTGCACTTATTTCTGCTCCGAATTGAAAATGCTCCTACTTTGATGATACTAAGTAGAAAAAGTCCCTCTCTCAGTCATTCTTTTCTTATTGAATCAGATAAAAATAGAAGCTTGCCTTTCTTCTGTTAGGTCCATTGTAAAGTTGCCAGTGACTATTTGTGCCTGAAACAAAAGCCATTATAACAAAACAAGCCCCAGATGTACCTGTTCACAAATGTGACTTGTTGAGATAAGAGTTTTTGAGCACACCTGACCAGGCAATACTGGTTAGAAAAAGGCAAACATAGCAGAAAGTTTATGAAAGAAACTCTGGTTTATTATTGTTCATTTGTTCTTACAATCACAAGACCACAAATTCCCAGAGTTATTATAATTTTGTGCTATGAATGAAACAGAAAAATTATTAAATTAAACATGTTTGTGGGTTAAAATAGCCTTGCATCTGTAATAAAAAATTAAATGCATTGGTTTAAAATACAAATTCCAACTAGTTTTCTATTGTGCCTTTTCACCATGGTTTATTTATTAGCAATGTTGTTCCATGGCATTTTACTGAGGCCTTTCCATAGTGTCCTGGCATTTATCTCAGCATCTGTGGCTTTTGCTATATTTCAAAGCAAAACACTTTCATAACAGCTCTTAAGCTGCGTGAGGCTTGTGGCAAATCAAATCCATTAAACTCTGCAAGCAAGATAAACCCTGAAAAAGTCACGTCCCATAAAGCCCCTGAGGTACAACACATTTCCTTGCTCACGAATCGAAACATTTTGCAGTAATGCTCAAAACCCAAAAGAAAATTAGTGCTTTCCATTTCCACATGAACATACGGCGGTTGAAACAGTCTGCTAACAAATCTGTTAGCTTGAAAATCCAAATGTCGTTCAGTGACTCAGCCAGAAGGAATAAGAACCACATAAAATGGGACAACTGTTGCATTGTATGATATCTGGACCTCTTTGAGTACTTTTATGTTCCCTGTACATTAAGGATTTTGTTCTTTAAAGTATTTGCACTTTTTAATCTATAAGATAAATACAATGAAATTGTTAATTTACAATGAAATTTTAAAGAATGATCAGCTTTCCTAAGAGACACGACTCATCTGCTCCTCTCTTTAAAAAATTCAAACTTCTCTCAGTTTTTGATGTGAATGTTTACCAGACCTGTGTCTTCATGTACAAATATGTTTACTTAACTCATGACCTTCCTGAAGTTTTCCAGAACTTTTTAATGTTGTCTTCTGTCATCTTCCATACTGCTGGACTTCTGTCAGTCAGTATTCTCTAAAATATCATGGACCACACCTTTGAATAATCTACATCCTGAACTTCAATCAACATCTTCTTTATCATCACTCAAAAAACATCTGAAAAGGACTCTAATTTAAATAAAAATAAATAAATAAATAGGTTTTATATAATTTGATTATTTATTTATTTATTGTATTATTTTAATTATATCAAATTTTTAGTATTTCTTTCTTTTTTGTGTGTTGTTTATTTTTGGGGAAATATTTATATAAGCCTCTGTCCCATTGTTTTTCCACCTTGGGGTCAGGAACCTAGATGGGGTTGCCTGGAATTCAAATGGGGTCGCCTGACCCCGACCGGTTTAAGATGCTGCAGCTCTTTCATAATTCATAGTTTGAGTTATTGTTTGTTCAGTATTGTCAGCCTTGTAAATACAAGCTGGACTGACTGTACATATCCTGACCAAGGAAAATCAAATTCTCCCTTTGTGCAGTAATCTACACCTGGCTTTTCTGCCTCTGTCCATAATAATATACATTATAAAGCCTAAATGTCATCTAAAATGTATGTTTATCTGCAACATAGTATTGTAAACGATTACATTATCAAAAACAAATTAAATTTAGCAAAAAATATATATATATATCTCCATGTTGAATGTCTGGGGTCGCCAGAAATTTGTGATGTTAAAATGGGGTCATGAGCCAAAAAAGGTTGGGGACCACTGCTCTATCTCTCCTGCACAACGGTGTTATTTGCATGATAATTTTTTTTTTCTTGTCATTTGTGATGTGCAAATAAATAAATACAAATACAATAAAGAACCAGCAAAGAACAAAGACACAATCTTATTAAATTATTTAAGCTGCATTCCTCACCGTCCAGTCCACACATGTACGTAGGTCCTTATTGGGGCCATTGGATGCTGGAGGGAGGGATGGTTGGGGTGGTCCGAGGTGCTGGAGGCCAGAGCGGGAAATCGCTTTTCTAAAAAAAACAACGAACAAACAAGCAATGATTTCCCTGCCACCAAACGAAGTCAACACATAGCATGCCTGATGCAAAAATCAGCACAATCATCCTTTTTGGTGACACAACTCTCTCACCACAGAGCAGCTAGATCACTCAGAGAACTAGATTTCAGTATAATTTAGTACATAAATTAATTATTCATGTTCTGAGACCACATTTCAGTGGGTTCAGCTGGAGAAATCTGGTACAAGAGAACTGGGAACAGCTTGAAGGAAAGATTGCCAGCAGCACTTTGGGGTGACGAGAGAGACAGAGACAGAGACAGAGCTGTTGTGTCGAAGGATGAGTCAGCAGTCAGCTCTCTCTCCATGTTTCAGTCTATGACTCTCACCCTGTTACTCTCCCTCTCCCATTTCCCCAGAAATTTCTTGCATTTACACACTACATATCCATTTCTCTGCATCTGTTTCTCATGTTGTCAGCCCACAGTAAAAGTGAAGTAGATAAGCTATTTCATTTACAGCAGCAAAAGATAAATTATGCAGCTTTACCAGCATATCATTTTCTTAACAGTTAATTTTATTTTTTTTTTATATCACTGATTCTGATTGTCTGCACCACATTAGCAGTCATGGTGACTACTCTATAGACACATTCCTGTCACTGTACAGCTAAGCAACTTATTCTAAAACATTTTCTTTGATATAGTGAGTGAGCTCAGTGTGGATGAACTGAAAAGACTGAACATCTAAAAATAAAGGAGACACATTGAAATCAGTGACAGACAAAGTAAAAATACATACACTGTGATAGAAGATTTTGGCGCTATTGTCGAGCCCTAGTCTGCAGCAAAATCATGGGCACTCAACAGAAGAGTGTGTTCATGCTTGATAACAGATGTTAAAGAAAAGAGTCCATTCAGTGTGGCAGCTCCCATCCGTTACATCCAGAGTGCCAGGTCCAACATTCTGTTTCTGTTTTCAGAGTCCAATTAGCCAAGAGATTTATCATTTTACTAAATCCTGTAAGAAAACAGGTTTTGCGTGATAACAACATGTCTTCCTGAATAACTTATGGGTTTCTTGCGATCTGTATATTAGATTTTGTGTATAAAAATACTGCTCCAAATGTTCTGCAGCATCAGAACCTATTCATCTGTCTGAGTTTAAACACTTATTTTTGAACTGTTATGTTAATTATTACTTATTTTGACATGTTTTATAGTTAAACTTGTGTATTTTGTTTTATTTGTCATTAATTTTTACTGATAATTTTTAATTTGTGCTGCACTATCCTTCAGGGACAAATTGCTGAATTCATCCATTTTCTCCAGACCAAAGACATTAAAGTGTGTGTTTTAGAAGCTGCACTTCTTGATAAGTATGACTCTGGTGGTAAATTAGTAATTACGGGAATGAATGTGTGAGTGTCTGTAAGTGGAAAAGGTTCCACAGAGCATCTGAACCCCCTGTTGAAAGTTTCAGTGGCTGTCTGTCTAAAATTATCAACCAGGACAAAGAGGAGTCCACTTACACACACTGTAACCTGATGACACACCCTGACACACACAGATACATGCACACACACTCATGACTCCTGTGATAAAAATAGTAGTGCGTGGGTGACAACAGCACAAATGCAAGGACGTATGGTGACTGGATGTATGCCACATGGGACAAGGGACCACACATTCACATACACTAAAGTTACTTTGTCAAATTACATGCATCAGTTTTGATAAACGGATAATATAGGATAATTATCTTTTTTGTGATCAATGTCTTATTTCCATATTTTCAGTCAGTATGTGTTCATTGTAATGATAAATACCGTTGACGTCTGAAAACACTGCAGCTCTGCAAACACAGTCCATCAGGGGAGGTAACACAAGCAGATCTAACAATTAGATGGACTGTGAACTGATCTACAGTATAAAAATTAGTTACTGAAACCATGTATTTGGAAGTGGAATCTGAAGCAGAAAGTGACTGTTTGAACATCTATTAAGTAAATATAGGATGTACATAGCAGTCTCCTGTGCTTGTTGGTAATTTTATTTGCATATATGATCTACAATAATGAACACACAAGTTTGGAAATGATTATTAGATCACTATAACTGCAAAAAACAGCTATTTTGCTGATTTATCTCACTGTATCTATCTTTTTTAAGCACCAAAATGTGTGTCTTCTCATCTTGCAATTCTCTTCTTCTGCCTGCATTAGAAATTACTTTGAATTGTCTTAACCTCATAACTGTTGCACAAAATAATGGTGTGTTTTGTTGTCTAGAGTAAAATTTTGGAACCTATGGAATGCACTCTGTTATTATCAGATTTCTTCAAGTCTGCTGTAAATTACTGCAATTACTAACCACTTTGATGAACTTCATGAATGATCAATGTTGAGGGATTATTATATTGAATTTCTAAAAATCACAGGAGAGCTAACAGTTATTTCCAAAGCTGTATGGTATTTCTTGTGATTGAATTTGTTTGTGTTAAAAATATGTAACATTTCTTGGAACCCTAGGGTTAGGGTTACGCGAACTCTATTCCATAAATTATGATACAAAGGAAGCGAAACAAAGAAATGAGTCACAACACAACCAGAACAGAGCACAAACATTATACCTATTAAATGAGAAAAAGGAAGGTGGAAAATAACAAAAAATAACAAAATTGTTAATTTAATGTCTTGTAAAACTTTTTGTTAACAACTATGAGTACAGTAGGTTAATGTTGAACCTGTTATGTCCTGAGGTTTTTTGAGGGATTAGATTATGTAAAACCATTTTCTCTGAATTTCTGTAAAAGTTGGGAGAACTAGTGTGAAGTATTTCGGGGTACCCCTGCCGAAAGGTTTAAAATATTATAAAAATTGTTATTATTATTAGCATAATTATGCATAAATATTTGGAAAAGCTAGAGTAGATGATAAACAACACTACAAAGAAAACAAAAACAAAAAAAGAGGACCTGGAATTAACTATTAGATCTGGGGAATGTCCCTTAGTAAGCTTTGATGATCTTGTCACAGGTTTTGGATTTGGCTTAGACTCTGTACCAAACCCTTATAACGGGAGGAAAAACTCTGTTCATCATCAATCTGGTGGCTTTTCCAAGTCCAAAGCTCTCTTGATAACATCCTGTTTGTTACAGTTACTTTGTGTGTTAAACAGATACTATCACAATAAATTACAGATATCCAGATCTAAATAAGCGGACTGTATGTATTACATTAATTGTCATGACACAGTCCCTCTATTAGACTCTACACCTGAGCGCATTTTACTGATAACAAGGAAGTCAGACCTTGTAAAAGCCATGCTTCAATATCCATGTACCCACACACAACAACACAGTCTGATTCAGGGGTCATGGGGCACCATTATATTTGAATGAGTTCTAATCTGCTAAAAGCAGACAGGATCACAGGCATTAAAATTAAAATATAGCCTAAAAAATCTACTGTGTGAAGCTGCACTCAGCAAGCATGGCACACTCACACTCACAAGTAGATCTGTCCATAAAAAAGTCCATCAACCTAAAAATAAATCTTATTTAAGAGCACTTAAGCAAATGCGTGACAAAACTTGTGAGAGATCACACACACTAAACCCACCATAACTTTTAAAACTTTACAGCCTTAAAACACAAAAATGTGTTAAAGTGAGAGGAATAGTGAAAAAGCAAAATAAAAAAAAAGCATTTACGTATGTGAAAATGCAATTTCTTGTGCATGAGAAAAAGAGAGGAAGAAGATGAAGAACAGGATGAAATTCTGACAGTTGTAGAAGAAATTCAATATCTAGTCATCACTCAACCTGGATTCAGAGATGCTATGATAAAAAAGTGTTTCTGTCCTGAAGCTACAATGTAGTGTTAAAAACCATTTAAACAGAGGCTTGTACCATGTCGAGACAGAGGCAGTCGATAAGCTTGTCCACAGGGGTCAGGAAAGGACACAGCCACTACAAGATTGACATTACAAATAAAGTACAGTCATATACAGTCAACAGATTTGAAGGAGTCTGGATTAAAGAAAAAATAAAAGATATTATTTGATCAAAAAGAGAGGAGCATATTCCCCATGCACCAATGCTGGGTGTCTGGTTTTTTCACCTGCACTTAAACATAACATGCATGGTGGGACTGTGACCTGTGAAAAAGTGATATACATACAGTCAGCGAAGTATAAATACATGCAACAATTTTTTTTATCATTATCATTTTCACATGTTTACATAATACAGGTAATGCTCGGTAGTGTGTTTAATATACAAAATGCACTGCAGTGTTTTTTGTGAGGGATGTAGTAGATGAATATATCACCGCCACCAAGTACAAACTTTAATTAAAAACTTTAAAGCCGACTGGCTTTCACAGACATGTGGTCATTTACAGGTTTGTGACGTGTTGTGGTGCTGCTGTAAAGTCATGACATCTGAAAAGGAGGTCAGATCATCTCCAGTCATTTTTACTGCAAAACTAACTCACATCATAGATAATGAGCTCAGAAAGACAGTGAGTTGAGTTGAGCACAGTCGTTTACAATATTTTGTGACTGAAGCCCTCAGATTCTGTTTGCAGTCTCCTTCTCTCCTCACCTCACCATGCAGTTCATCACAAATGTGGCTTATGCTGCTGCTTGTTAGTAACTTGTTGTTCAAACAGAATATGTCAGATATTATTTGTTGTTAGCATTTTCATAAAATTTTTAACAGCATTTAAAAAAAAAAGTCTCATTTTTGCTTAGACTTAGTGTTTTGTAACACCTTATATTGCTTTGGCTACAACTGATATTTTTACCTACCTCAGAAAAGCATTATTACATTGCATATTACATTTAGTCAAAATCTTTCTGGATTAGAGCTGGGTGACACAGATACAGTCAGCAACAACGGGAACGCCCACAAACGTCACATCCGGTTAGAGCCACGGGGGAAAACAAACTGGTCTTTACCATTAGCCATAATGCTGAAGTGTTGCTGTGTGCCCTTTAATACCACAAATAAACAAAAAAATCACTGATAAAGTTTTATATTTTACTAAATAATAAAACGGAACAATAAACGAGGACAAACTGGCTTCAAGCTATCGGAAAGAGAGGACGAGTTTGACAGATGATGGGACCCAACAACAAAACATGTGCATGTCTGCAGTCAGCACTTCATTCAGGTCAGTTTTTGGAATGTGAACCGTCCCCAAACAATCGTAGACTGTCAGGGGTATCAGGAATACTAGATTAATTATTTAAATGCTAGTGAACTTTGTACAACATTTTTTTAATTTGTGTAGATTTCCTCGCAGCATGTACAAAAGTACACATTCAGTACCTAAGCAAAAGTACAGATACTTGTGTACAAAAGTCTGGTAAAAGTAGAAGTACTGATTAAAGTTATTTACTGAGTACGGTATATGTAAAAAAAAAAAAAAAGAAAAAAAAAGTGCTGGCTCTAATGTACTCCAAGCATAAAATCAAATCTAGCCATCTGACATTTCTATTGTCTGTTTCTGTGCAAAATTAAAAGAACCTCACGTCATATTAGACCAGCAACATTAATTAACATTTATTTGTCCATTTAATGCCAGGTACTAAAATTATGTTAAGTTTAATTCATCCTATCTATAGTAAAAGTGATATAGTCCCTTACCAGGTGATTCCATAATGTGGCAGCAGATGTCTGTAATCACACTTCATTCCACTGAGTCCGTTCATTTGCCCAGTCTTTTAAAACGTATGGACAACAATCCAGCCACAATTGATTAGATTTTTTAATTTATCGATCCTTGTCAGAAAGCAATAGCGACTCAAAGTACGTCATGACAACTTGTTAGCGTTAACAAAACAAGTTGAAACTCCACATTTTTACATTATAGCAGATGGGGGAGGCTTGTTTTCCCCTTTGGGTTTCCCCGCCCCCGGCTGTGATGTCGTTGCTGACTGTATCTATGGCCAAAATGTTAGATCTCATAGATATTACAAGAGACCAACATTTTGATCTTTTTTGAGAATGTTGGAATGATCTTCACATTACAATTTAGGCATTTCTCACTATTTTCAAAAAGCAAATCTTTATCAATCAATTTGATATATTCCACAGCCCTAACCAGAATATTGTTTTTTTTTGCTCATATTACCCAGCCCTAAATACAAGTTTTCCTCCTAGGTTTGTGGAGGGCTTACAAATACTGGAAAACTAATTTTAAAAGCTATTCAGATTCATATTTACTTTATTTGTGTATTTTCTTGCCAATGTTTTAGAGAAAGTGAAACTGTAAAACTGTTCACTGGTTTGTGTGTATTTTTTGTATTTGTTTTTTCAGTCATCTGCAGGCTCATTGTTCCAAATGGCATAGTGGTGTGTTCTCAGCTTAAGATGCACTTAAACAAGGCAGGTGATGGCAATGTTAGCAGAGAGATTAAAGTGAACCCTGAAACATGGATTTGAATACAGCTGCTGATGTGAACACAGGCTGCCTCTGCTCTGTTCCCACTTTTAATGCCACCTACTCTCTGTCTCTGTGATTCTGTCTCTTCCTCCCTCCCTTTACTGTTCTCTTTATCTGGACCTTTCAATTTTCACACTCTTTCTGTCTTTTCTATCCAAACCCAATCACCCTCCTCTTCCTCCTTCAGTCTCTTCTTTTTACCAACCAGGCTCTCTTCCTCCTCCTCCTCCTCCTCTTTGTCTCTTTTATGGCTTCTTCTCTCTACATCCCTGTCTCCCCTCCCTTCACCTCCTCCTCGCTCATCTTCTCTTTTCTTACCCTCTTACTCCTGTCCTCTCGTTCACTCCTGCCATCCCCATGCCCCTGTTGTTCATCCTCCCTCTTGCCTCCTCTTCTTATTTTCCTCCTCCTCCTCTTCCAGCAGAGGTGGGTTGTCAGTGTTGCTATGACAACGGCACAGCGGGAGCATCGGCAGCTCATCCAGTAATTATACTGGTAGAGAATCTGCTTCGTGCGTGTGTGTTTCAGCAACTTTACAGTAAAGTGTGAATGCAGTTACTTAGACACAACCCTGGTCACCCCATGTGGGAAGGTATCACATACATGTGGACACTCACATGCGGAGTACACGGAACATCTTCATTCTGCAGCCCACATAAACCAACTGATGTAATCTCGTGTAACTTCTCACCTTTTAACTCAATACAGACCATTTGTAAACAGGGAGAGGTCAATAGTTACTACAACATTTGTTGTTTATGGAGTTTAATACTATTAAGGTGGGCAGAAGCTTATCAGGGGGGTGGAACACAGTATAGAGCCTAACATACAACTCCGAAACATATAATTTTCTACAGTCATTGAACAACATCCTCTAAATAAAACCCTATGTATTCAACATGCTTCACTGCAGTCATGTAACACTAACGATTAAGTTAAGTAACATCCAGAAAATACAAAGCAGCTGCAAGTGGGAGGAACTGAATTTAACATTTTCTGACTCTTGTAGGAGAAGATGTTTGTGTTTTTTTCGTATTATTTATTTAGAATGTTCTTGTAGATCAGCGCAACCTGTGCAATACTGAATCTCAAAATGTTCCCAGTCACACTGTCAGAATTATTTTCTACAGATTAAGTCTAATAGGAGTTATTTTTTTACAGTGGAGACAAGTATGCCATCATGTCTTTTTCATGTGCATTCCAGCATTTTTTACACCTCTCCAACAGTGAACTTTTGTTAATACTCATTAAGTTATATTTAAACTACAGAAGATCAGTGCATCAGTTCTTTTCAGCAAGTTAATACAGTTAGGAGCACAATGCATGTTTCAGTTGATTAGCACTAAAACAGTTAATTTTAGATTTTGATCATTTAATCATTCTTTCAGTCCTTTTTTGGCAAAGACAAATATTTGGTGTCAAAAATGTGAAAATCTGACCATTTTTAGCCCCTCTGTCTTATAAGAGAAGTGATGAATGCTGAACTTATCACTAGGTCTTACAATACAAGGGAATTTTTACATTTTTTACCTTTTGGCATAAATAATGAATAAATTAAAAAAGAAAGTAATCAGCAGATTGATTGATGACAAAAATAATCATTGCCTTCAGCCTACATATACTGACTTTGGCTTTTTTGTAAACTTCTAAATGCACTAGACTTATATTAATTGGTTCAGGTGATTAACAAAGGTTGCTGCCATCCCACCTACATTTTTTTACATTTAGATTAGTGTTCAGTTCCACATTTATTAATGAATTATTTTTGTCTTATGTTCACTGATTTAAATGTATTTAAGTATTTATTCCTTTGACTTAGATGTTCAGTTCAACAGTTATCCAGTTTCTAATAGCATGAACCTTGTGTTAATTTCAGTCATGCATACTGTCAGCGCCATCTGACAGAGGTAGGAGTGACATTGACCAATTCATCAGCGATCAGCTTTTCCTGATGCAAACAATAAGGACCTTAAAAAAAAATCCACTTTTGGTTGACCTCTAATAACACTTCAGAATAAAGAATCAATAACCTACCCTAGACAACAGTTTTGGAATCAATTACATTTTCATTTCTTTGTGCAGCTTACATGACCTAAACTACAAGTGACTCATGCTGTGTTTGAGATGTGTACATAGTGTCTAGCTGGTACATTTTTCAGAGCTTTTGACCTATGAGTAACATCTGCATTTGAAGCTTGCATTCAGCACTTACACTGACTAAACACCTGTACAAAAGTCAGAGTTGGATTTCTAAAGCCACAAGCAGAGCCATTTATCTTTATCCTGACATTTCAATTGTTTGACAACAAGGAACATCTCAATAGCAAATTTGTTTCCATAATATAACATGTTCCACTTGTTGCAGGCACAATTATAAACACAGAAGCTGCCTAATAGCTTCCTCTCACCTGTAGCCAAGAAGCCGCTGAAACCAACGTACTTTTTTCGCCCTTCCTCTTCTTCCACACTGACCTCCAGCAACAACATTTGTCATCTTTACTCTTCTGAGAAACTGTCTGTTCCGTTACCTTGTGTTTAAATTAGAAGAAGGCAGCTTCACTGCATCAGTTACCCTAACAGTTACTGAACTTCTCAGCACTCAGCACGGGTTAGGTAATTATGCCAATCAACGTGACAGGCAGCGGAGACCTGACACCAGACATCTGAGCTCTGTATTCTGTGTGTGTTCATGTGTGTGTGTGTGTGTGTGTGTGTGTGTGTGTGTGTGTGTGTGTGTGTGTGTATGTGTGTGTGTGTGTGTGTGTGTTTGATTCAGGTAATAGCTGCAGGCACAAAAAGCAGAAAGATTTGGATTTTAGGTTGAGATTAGGTAGAGTTATAGGTGAGACAGGTGATTAAGGTTAGGGTCAGTGAGCCTGATGTGGATATAATCAGTGGAAGATCAACATGAAACAAATTAATTGGAGGGTGTGAGTATGAGTAAGTGTGTGTGTGTGTGTGTGTGTGTGTGTGTGTTTGTGTGGGCACAGGGGTGTCCGATAAACTATGACACTGGATCCACAACACCTCATCTCACCTCCTCACCTCCTCTCTTGCTTCCTTTGGTTTATAGAGATTATTCTAAAACACATGAAAAATGGCACATTCATCAGTGCATCACATCATAAAACAACATTAACATGGGAGGGAGTGAAGAGCTTGAGTGTGTACGTATGATGTTGCATTATTAATGTGACGGGTGGTGATATTACTAATTATTTTCACAGGAAGTTCACTTTTCTTGCGTCTAAAAAAAATATAAAATCTATCTATTAGTCCATGACTGGTCAATACAATACCAATAAATGCATCAAAAATCATGCTCATTTGTCTATTATACTCTCACTTTAGCAATTATATGCTATATTAAAACATCAAAGCTAATAAACAGATACCTGGGTATCTCATTCCATCACTCAGTAACTTCCAAGTCCTTGTATCATCCTGTTTTCCCCCCTCTGTCCGTCTATTTTTTATTTTTTTTTTATTTCTCCTCCATCTCTTTGCCTCCTTCAGTCCTTTACAGGTGAATCTGCTCTATTTCTGGAACATTACGTAAGAGATAAGCAGGCAAGGGCAATCTGAGGAGCACACACGGGCACACACAAGTACGTGTACACATTCTTGCACATACACTTGCAAATGTGCACACACACTTTTATCAGTCTAATGAAAACAGGCGTTAGATGAATGTTTGTGGACTGATAAGGAGATTCTCCAACAGCATGGTGTGTTAAAATTCCCAGAAAAATTTTGCTCTTGGCAGGTCAGGGGAAAAATCTCTCTGACAGTTGCAGCAATGAAATGAAAGCACATTCTCAGTAATAATGATTTTTAGCACACATTTAGCACATTTTATCATTGCTGAGTACTTGAGTCAAATGAAAATGCTAAATCACAGCTTCAGATTAAAGTTGTTTTTGTACATGGGTAAAGTCCTTCCATGCCCAGCTGTGTAGTTTTACCTGTTAAGGTGGCAATGATAGTAACTTTGGTTAAAATGTGACTTTACCCCTGTTCTGGGTCTAACTCCACCAACCGCATCATTCTGAAAAGTCAGAAACAAGCTGTGATGGAGGTGATAAGTGCCTAAATGTCCAGGTGTGGATATGAGACAGAAGTAGTTTAGGCAGTAGTTCATCCATATGACAGAGAATTCAAAGACACTTGCGCAGAACTACAGTAGTGGAAAAAAGTTTTTGAACACCCTTAAAATTTTACATAACCTCAAACATTATCATGAAATTATTGCAAAAAAATATTTTTTGTGTTTCAGAAGGTGTGGCTGCATCAAACAGACACAAACAAATGTATTCTTTTTGTTGATTTTTAATAAGAAAAAATAACAAAACTTAATTCTTGACAGTTTCAACATGTCATGTCCTGGATGTGTTTCATTATCTACTGAAACGTCCAGTTTTGGCCTTGACAGAACAGTGCATGCAGAAGGGAGCATGTGGGTTTGGAAAATGGAATAATACTTGATAGAGTTCAATGACTGGGAGTTATTCTTAATGTAATATATTACAAATGCATGGGGCATCCAAAAACTTTTTTTCCACCACTGTATATAAGGCTCTGAAAGGGTTAGTTTAATTTGTGTACTGGTTTGACCACCTATTAAAAGATCATCCAGAAAATAATGTATGCTATATTTTTGTTGCATTTCTCACCATCATTCAATTCTTTCCCACAGAAGAGTGAAGCCCTGAAGTGGTATGATAAGTGCCCTTTTAAAAAGTGCCCTTCTGTAGCCTGGGTTGTGTCAGTAAGGCATTTTAATACAATACATCATATTCAAACCGACAAACAAATTAAATAGCTGAAGAAGTAGTTTTACTTGGCAAAATCCCTTTACTTATTTCAGTCCAGAGATTTAGAATAAGTTGGTATAACAGCTTCAATTCAACACATTGGAAAACAAAACAACGTCTGGCAGAGTCTGACTCCAGGAGAGGTGGACGGAATGCTGTGGATTAAGCAATGGTAAAAACTGATATATTTTCACACAAATGTTATGACATAGAGTCATAAAACAATATTGAAAACATGACATGAGTGGGAAAGGGGCAAGTGGGGAAGTGGCAAGTTGAGCCATTTTCACCTGCAAAATGCAGATTTTTACATATTTGTCTATTTTTATCTGCATTATCACCACCATAGTCATATGTCATATGATACCATTTCAGCTCAAAAACAGTTTAGTACCAACAAACTTCACTGAAAACAAACAACGATGAGGTGAAACAAGTTCATAAACTAACTCTGCATCATCTACCATAAAAGTGATTGAGCATAAACTTAATTCTAGAATCCATATACATCTGTATAGACACAAAGGCACACACAAATGGAACCCATGATCTATTCTTCTGTTGCTCCACTTCTGCTCTTTATAGTTCTCCTTTCAATCTTCCCCTTTCGTTCCATCTCATCCTGATTTCTCTAACTCCTATTATTGTCTCCTTCACTCTCTCCCTCTATGTGGGTCAGTCTGAGAGGCTTGTTCGTTGCCGCTGGTGACACAGCATGCCCAGAGTGTGTACATGTGTACACATGTATGTGTGTGTTCATGTGTATGTGAGAAAACAGAGACTGTTGTAGTGTCTCCACAGGCTTCCTGTCAGTGCCTCAGGTAATGGAGTGTGATAGATAGAGCCTGATCAAAACACACACAAACCTTATGAGAGAGGGGACAAGAGTGTTTCAGCATCCTATGACACACCTTCACAAACTTATGCATGTGTTTCTCTCAAGACAGACGGACACTGGTAAAAATCACAGACATTCATCTTATTCTGGCGACAAAGTCTCTTTTGTTTTAAAAACTTGACTCCGGTAGTTTAAAGTGAGATAACAGACGCCCTTAGCACTCACTTGGTGATGGCAGGCCAAAGATAATGTCTGACTGACTGCATCCTGAGGCCTGCTGTGGTTAAATCCACCACCTAGAGTCAATGTGTGGATAAAAAGTACACAACGTCCCTCAAATGTCTGTGAAATGAGGCAGAAAAAAAACTATCTGGGTGACATCCATTCTCTCTCTTTTACAGTCCTTTTACTGACCTGGAATTATTTTAATCCCTGATCACAAATGACCAGGACATAATGATTCACAATACCCTGGTACATCATGTTGTAGAAATATTGAGAGGAAGAGTGAAAAGAGCGCAAGATAAGTGACAGCAAAATCTAGGCAGTTTAACAAAATGATGTGACTTGTACTCGATATTTGTAATATAGTAATTTACTAGATCCCATTGGAACAAGTTGCAATATATTTAGTATGGTCATACTCCCCAACTTTTTCTTTCATTACAAATAAGCAATAATGCCAAACAGTAAGCTTAGTCTTCGAGGTAAAGTGAAGAGGAAATAAATACATTCCAAAAGGAAAATCATAAAAATATGTGAGCACTATTAAAGCTGCAGGGTACACTCCTGTGAGGTTTTACTCGGCCTCTGTCTGACCCTGATCACACAAGAATACACACAGGAACGTAACTACACTCATACAAGTGACAATAGCAGGAAGAAATCAACATACAAACGACACACACAGACAGTCACTGTTGTGAGACAGACAACAGTTCTTGTGTGGTAAAATAATCTTGATCTGCACAATACTATTTCTTATCAGCACATTCTCACCAATAATCATGCACAAACACTGGCCATCTCCCTGTTATTAATGTGCCAATGTAGTTATGTGTGTACATGAGTGTATGGGGGCAGGGTGCGGAGGGCAGGGTTGTCATGGCAACCTCACTCCGACTTCCTTCCCAGTTTTATCTGAGCATACAGCATTCCACTCTCTGTCTGTCTGTCTTCCTCCCTGTCTGTCTGTCTGTGCTGCTCCCACCCTGTATGCGTGTGTGTGTGTGTGCGTGTGTCTGTGCGTGTGTGTCTGTGCGTGTGTATGTGTGTGTGTGTGTTGTTAGCTGCTAATGGCCCATGTACTGTAGCTGCAGATGAGTTAGTTGTGTTAAGAGCTGGATCTGACCCAGCAGTCAATAGCACCCAGCCACCAGCTTGAATGATTTTTGTTGGCTGTTTACCTGCCCTGCTGAGCCACACTGATTATCCACCAAATAAAACACCTGATGCACCTGTGAGCCATGAAAGCCCTAAACCTGCAACCTGTTTACTGTGACACTTATAGAACTAACACAACCTTTCAGTTCTTACAGATGGTCACATATAACAGATTATGTGATGTTGGACCTCATTTGACCAGGAGGAGAGACATCTGGGACTACATCATGAATCCTGAATGGTCACAACCTTTTCATGTCAGCAGCACTGTCTGAAGCATGATGAAGCATACTGGAGAGAAACCGTAGTACAAAAAAAACCCAAAGTTCTTGTTTGAGATCTTAAATGACTTTGGCCATATACAGTGGCTTGCAAAAGTATTCATACCCCTTGAACTTTTCCACATTTTGTCACGTTACAACCACAAACATAAATAT